>OU342596.1:7675000-8902500 GCA_910589645.1 Tinea semifulvella
CATTTACATTTACGTTTAGGTTTACGTTTACGTTTACGTTTACATTTACATTTACGTTTAGGTTTACGTTTACGTTTACATGTACGTTTACATTTACATTTACGTTTAGGTTTACATTTACGTTTACATTTACATTTACGTTTAGGTTTACGTTTACGTTTACATTTACGTTTACGTTTACATTTACATTTACATTTACGTTTAGGTTTACGTTTACGTTTACATTTACGTTTAGGTTTACATTTACGTTTAGGTTTACGTTTACGTTTACATTTACGTTTACATTTACATTTACGTTTAGGTTTACATTTACGTTTACATTTACATTTACGTTTAGGTTTACGTTTACGTTTACGTTTACATTTACATTTACGTTTAGGTTTACGTTTACGTTTACATTTACGTTTACATTTACATTTACGTTTAGGTTTACGTTTACGTTTACATTTACGTTTACATTTACATTTACGTTTAGGTTTACGTTTACGTTTACATTTACGTTTACATTTACATTTACGTTTAGGTTTACATTTACGTTTAGGTTTACATTTACGTTTACATTTACATTTACGTTTAGGTTTACGTTTACATTTACGTTTACATTTACATTTACGTTTACATTTACGTTTACATTTACATTTACGTTTACGTTTAGGTTTACGTTTACATTTACGTTTACATTTACATTTACGTTTAGGTTTACATTTACGTTTACATTTACGTTTACATTTACATTTACGTTTAGGTTTACATTTACGTTTACATTTACGTTTACATTTACGTTTAGGTTTACATTTACGTTTGCATTTACATTTACGTTTAGGTTTTCGTTTACGTTTACGTTTACGTTTAGGTTTACGTTTACATTTACGTTTACATTTACGTTTAGGTTTACGTTTACGTTTACGTTTACATTTACGTTTACGTTTACATTTACGTTTACGTTTACATTTACATTTACGTTTAGGTTTACATTTACGTTTACATTTACGTTTAGGTTTACATTTACGTTTACATTTACATTTACATTTACGTTTAGGTTTACGTTTACATTTACGTTTACATTTACATTTACGTTTAGGTTTACATTTACGTTTAGGTTTACATTTACGTTTACATTTACATTTAGGTTTACGTTTACGTTTAGGTTTACGTTTACATTTACGTTTAGGTTTACGTTTACGTTTACATTTACGTTTACATTTACGTTTAGGTGTACAGTAATTCGTTATTATACAAGTTTCAAAGGTCTCTCTATTCGGAAGTCCGAATGAAAACGTTAGGTCATTAATCAAAAGCTCAAAGGCCGTGACATTGAAATGCAAGACCACAGTTTAGTTTAAAATTTAATTACCATCGCACCTTACGATAAAGTCTTGCCACCAAAGCATTATTCATTTGGTTTGTTAGTGAGTGAAAATGATACGTTTGATGAAGCCCTGAATAATACTCTATTAGGGCATGACATGAAACAAGTTAAACAACCACACACTGTGTATGAAAAATCGCAAAGGGATTATGTAAGTATAATAGTAAGATCCGTAGAAGAGCGACGTTCACCGATCGGTTATCCGAATCAAATCCACTTTTTATACAGGCTGGATTTTTGAAACGCGTCAGCAAAGGTACCATATAATAATAATAATAAATAATAATAATAAAAACGATTTTATTGACACATTAAATTATGGTTATTGGAAAATAGTTTTTATTCATTGACCGAATATAATAATTATAAGCGAATGACGTAGGGAAATATCACAAATTGAATATTAATTAAATGTAGTTATTTATAACTCCGTGGTCTAGCGGTTAAGTCCGTGGACTCAGACTCGGAGGTACCGGGTTCGATTCCTGGTCGGGACACAAAAATATTAAATAATGTAAATAAATACATTTAAGTTATATTTAATTTAATTGTGATTTTTTTTATGTTTGGTACACTGGAGACATCGACAAGCTTGCCACTTGTCATGATTGGCCTATAGTAAAGTTGGCTAAATGTGAATCCGCTTATTTATAAGCGTGGTTTCTGACCACCTCGAAAAGGAAACGGTCGTAATGATACTTTTTTTTCATTTTTGTATTTATTTACATTAATAAATATTTTTGTGTCCATGGGCCCAGAGTTTCTACACCAAACGGCATATATATGTAATCTTTTAATATACTTACATACTTGCGCCGCTTGCTGGCTTCCGCATTTTCCGCCACGGCTCCAATAAACTTGATTCAATATATTCTTTAACATTGTTGCCATAAACAATTACTTATATCTTAACATAAGAATGTATATATAAATAACTTCGTGGCTGTAAAGAGACCGTGTCATCTTACCAATAATAATAATACCTATTCATTATGTCAAATAATTTAAATCTATAAACTTAGATCGTGGGTATAAGGAGGCCGTGTCAACTTACTATCTTAATAAAATACGCTAACAAAGGCAACCCATCACCATTTCTTTTGTTAGTGTATTTTTTATATAAAAAGTGGATTTTATTCGGTGAAATCTAACTTTAAAAGCAATTAAAAGTGCATAATCCCCATTCTCCACTCTATTAAGCGTTAGTAACCTTTACATTTGTCCGTTCAAATATCAACTCTAATTGCTATATAAATACGACTTCTATATAGAGCGTTGGCGGTCCGCTGCAATATGCTGGCCTGCAGGTTCGCTCGTTGTAGGGCAGATGTCAAGGTGACCCTGTTTAAGGCATTCTGTCAAAATCTTTACACATGCAGCCTGTGGGTCAATTATACGCAGAGGGCCTACAACGCTCTTCGAGTACAATATAATAACGCCTTCAGGATGATGCTGGGGCTCCCTCGTCGGTGCAGTGCGTCAGCGATGTTTGCGTGCGCGCACACAGATGATTTCTACTCAGTATTGCGGAAACGAGTCGTGTCGTTGATGCACAGAGTACGAGGGAGCGGCAACATCATCTTGAGGGCAGTTAGTGAGAAGCCAGATTGCGCTATCATGGGGCACTGGGTACATACTCACATGTATGTGCCCAGGGCCTCAGGAGGCCTCAAGGCAAATATAAAAAGTAAATGTCCTCTTTTTTACTAATATAGAATAAGCAAACACTATGTTACTAACCCCTATGGATACTATTCCGAAATAAACGCATTTTATTTATTATTTATTTATATTAATTGAGCCAGCCCTAGTTGAAGCCTTTTAGTAAATTTAGCCAATCAATAAATGTAAATAGATATTTAACTGTCAAACATCCCGTCTGCCCAGCAATTAGGCTGATTTCAACAGAAATATTTTGTGGTAATTTCGACTCGCAGTGGATGTCTAGGACTTTGTATTCTTATGAATAATGAACTATCAAAAACATAAAGGTTCTTCAATGATAGAGAAATCACGCCACACTGCCTCGGATCTTTTATTCTTTATAACATTAGAAAAAGCCAGCTTTAATTAAACGATTTTCTATAGGAACAAGAGACACGCGACATGCTATCGTCTCAGGATGGCGACACTTGCGAGACGCACGACCAGTTCTACAGGGATCATAAATTGCTGCTGGTCTTGTTCAGAGCTCTAGCGGTGATGCCCATCACTAGATCTCGACCCGGTAAATATTACACCAGTAAAAATATAGGAACAAGAGATACGCGAGATGTTATCGTCTCAGATCGGCGACACTTATGAGACTCACCACCAATTCTTGCTGCTGCTTCAAAGTAAGAACACCTAGCTGATGTCATGATTACATTAATTCTAATTTTGTTTATTGAGGTTAACAAACAGTAATACACAAAATGTATGAACATTTAAATAATCAAATTGTTATGTGCGTTGCCAACGACGTAAACAACAGATTAACAGGTAACGTCAGATAGTCGAGTACAGTGGACAGCAGATCGCCCACAAAGTAATAAGATTATCTTTGGGAATGAGGTTTAGCAGGAACTGCTGCTCGCTGCACACACATACGTTTAAGAAATGCAAACAAAAAGAAAGAAAAACAATTAATTACTAATTTACACATACATATTATGTATAAAATATGTAAACAAATGTAAATGATGAAATATAATGTAAATGAATAAGAGAAAAATAAAATCAGAATCCATTAATAATGGAAGAATAACAAAATAAAAATACACAGTAAAGTAACCAGATGAAAAAAGAAAACAACAATTAGGAAAGATAAATTATAAAAATAATAATAATAAAAAATAGGTATGAGTAAAGGAAATAATGAATAAATAACAATTACAATGATCACACTAGTCTTATTATAATCAAGATTTGTTACAAACAAAATTATTCAAATGATGGGTACGACAATAATCATATTACATTAAACCTATTGGACACGATCATGACAATATTACAGTCAAGACACGAGTATTTGTTACAATATTAGTTAAGTTGTTTGTACCTAAAATAGTTGTTGTTATAATTAGTATGTTGAAACTAATAAATATAATAAAATAAAATTTTGAGATACAAAATCATGACATGTATTATTTTACCAGGTACAATGACGTTTAGTTGGAAATCGGCTGCGACAATCTACGCGATATGTTTCTACATAGCAGCCACAGTGATGGTGTTAGCCGTGGGCTACGAGAGGATCATCATTCTTGGATCTATCAAGAGATTCGACGACTACATCTACGCTATCCTGTTTGTCGTGTTCCTTGTGCCACACTTCTGGATTCCATTCGTTGGGTGGGGGGTAGCACATCAAGTTGCCATTTATAAGACTAACTGGGGAAAGTTTCAGGCAAGTCCCTAGCTTTTATTTAAAGGTCAAGAGTGAAGTTATGTAGTGTAGCAGTTTTCGAGTGCGAATCAAATCAAATTTTAAGAAGAATTCAGTTCGACCATGTAAAACGGCATAAACAAAATCATGCAGTATACAGAAAAACCCAAAAGCTCCTTCCTATCTTAAAACAAACTTAGTTCTTTTTTTTTGTGATTCGCACAACACAATTTCTACTCATAATATATTGAGTTGGTTACTCAAAATGCTCGTCAGTGTAACAAGCTTCCATTGAACATCAGGCAATTCATATCTTTATAAAACTTCTATATACGTTCTTTTTTAAACAAGCAGAACAAAAAATATATACATGAAAACTTTTCAGGTCTCTGGTGTGCGATGCGACACATTAGCTCCATCTCACATCCAGGCGACCTCGTCAGGCGCGGGAAGTTCGGCGTCTTCTGCTGAGAACCTCAATTTGTGCAAATACGCCAACCTTGGTACCGGTAACGAATTTGCGCCGGGGTCGAATAGGGGTCGAGCAAGGCGACTGGCCAAGGAGTTGTCAAAGCGGCTTACGGAAAAGTCTGAAGACAGGAAGGCTGGCAATTATTTCTGCCAACGTATTAGCCTAGCTATACAGAGGGGAAATGTTGCCAGTCTCCTGGGTCTATCTCTAAATTTATATTTCATCATCATCATCATCATCATCATCAGCCTGTATCTCTCCACTGCTGGATGTAGGCCTCCCCTAAGGCTCGCCACTTAACGCGATCTTTCGCTACCCTCATCCAACCCCCACCAGCGACCTTCTTTAGGTCATCTGTCCATCTGGCGGGGGGTCGTCCCACTCTGCGTCTTCCCGTACGTGGTCTCCACTCTAGAACCCGTTTGCCCCATCGATCGTCGGTTCTGCGGCAGATGTGTCCGGCCCATTGCCACTTCAGCTTGCTAATTTTAAAAGCTATGTCTGTAACTTTCGTTCTCTGACGAATATCAACGTTTCGAATTCTATCCATCAGAGATACACCAAGCATAGCTCTCTCCATGGCTCGCTGAGCGACCTTGAATTTATGGACCAGACCCACTGTTAGTGTCCACGTCTCTGCTCCGTACGACATTACCGGAAGGACGCACTGGTTAAAGACCTTAGTCTTTAAACATTGTGGTATAGACGATGAGAGGATGTGCCGGAGTTTCCCGAATGCCGCCCATCCTAGCTGAATGCGTCTGTCGGCTTCTTTGCTGAAGTTGGCTGCTCCTAATTGGATAGTCTGCCCGAGGTATACGTAATTTTGCACAACTTCGAGAGTGTCGTTTCCTATGCAGATTGGCCTCGGCTTGACATGATCATTGAACATGACTTTCGTCTTGTCTAAGTTCATTTCGAGACCAACCCGCTGGGATGCTACGTTTAAGCCGTTCAGCATTCCGCTAAGATCCTTGAGTGAACTGGCCATAATGACTATGTCATCCGCAAATCGGAGGTGTGAGATGAATTCTCCATTGATGTTTTGAATTTATATTTAATGTATATTAATTTACTTCGAATAAAAAAATAATCATAATAAATAATAATAATGAATAAAATTTTGATAAATTCTCAAAATTATACTTCCCAATAATATCTACTATCTTCATGTACTCGTATATCTACTATTATAAGTATATATTAATAAGTATTTATTTAGTTTAATGGTTGGACTTGCACCCCACGTATTTGTACTGTTTCACTCTCCAAAAGGTTTGAAGTTGTACATACTTTTAAGTAAAGTACAATAAAGTATTTTAATAATAACAATAATAAATAAAACCGAGGAGTCCACTTGCACTTCATTATGTTTAATTTTATCTGTCTCTACAGGTACGATACTACAGGGTAACTGGAGAGAATCTACATTTTCCAAATTTGAAGACGCTAATTGTGATCATCAGCGTCGGTTGCCTACTGTTAGCCGTCTGCTTTCTTCTGAGTCTCTGCGCTCTGCTTGATGGGTTCCTATTCCGGCACACTGTGGCGTACTATCACATCATTATCATGATCAATATGAACTGTGCTCTGTGGTACATCAACTGTAAAGCTATTAAGATTGCTTCACAAAGCCTGTCAGATAGTTTTGCGAGGGTAGGTTTAACAATAATCTTAATTATGGGGCCGGGGCAGATTATTTTTACACCAGTGGAGAGAAACAAGCTAACGGCGATATAATAAAAGTATATAAATAATTAGTCAAAAACAAGGTTACTATTTATGAATACATATTATTTTATTTTGTTGTTCTCCCACAGGTTAGCTAGCCTATGTTCTTTTGTTTATTTTAAATATTTAAAGTGCAATTAATATTATTTTTCTTAACTTTATTTTTATTCCTATATTTAAATTATTATATATTTGTGTTATGTATTTTATTTTATTTAACGATAGCTTATTTTGGATCAGTATTATTTTATTAATTATTTTGATTATATAAAAATGAAAGTATAGAAGCGGGGCTGCCAGTAATTAATACTTACATTTATTTACTTAATAAGGATTGCTCTGGAATCTAACGATTTGGTTAAAATGTAGAATAAACTAATGTTTTTTTAGGTTTTCTATTAAAATATACGAAACATTCTAGAAAAACGGGGGAATGTCCCCATCCCCAACCCAGGCCTATTAGCCATCCGGGCCTGGACGACCCCACTGTCTGTCTGTCAAAACAATGATCATAAGGTTGACATTAGATAAAAAAAGTTGATCATAGATGGCGCTATTAAATTTGCAAACAATTATGATCCTAAAAACACCACCCATAAGGTAGACATTAGCTCCATCCATACATTTCTCTGTAGGCATGATTGTTTAACTACATAGCAACTAACTGTTATCTACAAAACGTAGAATTTTTATAAGTGGACGTTAGGTGGCGTAAATAATAATGTAACAAACATTTTGTATGAAAATGTGCTCGATGCCTGCTCTATCTTATATTTGACCTTGTTGTTTAGTGCATTTTTACTGACATACCTAACTGTTACTATTACGTTGGTTTTTATGACGTATTAATACAATTATTTTGTTATCCAACTTTGTTAGTTCGTTAGTATTAATCCAATTATTTGTTTCAGGACGTAAAAATAGAGTGTTCGGCTAAACTAATATCTAGATATCGATATCTATGGCTTAACCTTTCTGAGTTATTGCAGAGTTTAGGGAATGCATATGCGAGAACATACTCCACTTACTGCTTATTTATGTAAGTATTGGTTCATCATAAAATCAAAGTCAAAGTCTATTACAGTCATTTGTGACACGTCATTATTTAAATTGATTTTACTCCTGCTAGTGGTCCTAGCGGAAGACTTAGCAGTGCAGCTAAATGGTCCAAAGAGTAAGCTGTTAGCAGAAGACGAGCAGCTTATATATCCTGAAGTATTGGATTGAAATAAGTAATTCACATTAGTGGCTCAAGATCATTTTAAGTTTTATCTACCTTAACTGGTTTTAAAATGTAGGTATATAAATTATGATCGTCATTCATAGATTTTCAAAGAATTTTTTTGACAATACTTCAGACCAAATGATCCAGTACTGTTTAGTCTATTATCAGAGATATGACTGCCTATGTCGTGGTCAAGTAGTTACTACCGCAGATTTAGACATGGAGGTGATTCAATTCCTGGTCGGGACACAATAATTTATTTGTGATATTTCTCGGGTCTTGTACGTTAGAGACATGATAATTATAGGCTACAGTGGGTTCGCTATATATGATACCACTTCTTAAAATAAAACGCTTGGTTTCTGACCACCACGCAATGGATACGGTCGTAATATAAATTTTACTTTTATAACAAAAAAATATATTAATTTAACCATTGTTAATGGTTAGGTTTGCCAACATAACAATAGCAGTGTACGGGGCGTTGTCAGAAATCGTGGACCATGGCTTTGGATTCAGCTTCAAAGAAATGGGTCTTTTTGTGGACACCGTCTACTGCACTACTCTGCTCTTCATATTTGCCGATTGTTCACACAAAACTACTCAGAAGGTAATAACAATAATTAAACTCCATATAAAGCCACGTCGTTATTTAAGTTACGAAAAAATTACTTTAACTAAAAACTTTAATCGTAGTAGCTCACAAATCATCAAACTGTAGACATGACAATTCAAATTCAAACATTCTTTATTGCCACATAAAAATGTACGAAAAGCATCTAGTCTCCATTTGCGACAACTCTCAATAACCCCATAAAATGTGCAGTTCCATCCAATGCGGTTTTTTGTTTAAATAAGATCTGCTATTTAAAAATGACCAACACTCATTCAATCAATAAATTAAATCATTTATTTCCTTTGGTTAACTTGTAACAACTTGAATATTGTCACAATTAAAATAAAGACATACACAATAAAATAAAACAATACAAAATAGTTCGGTTATTATGGTTGAACCTTAACAGGTAATAAACCAGATTTATGTGTGTTATAATAACATTATTGCTATAAGCAAGTTAGTTGTAACTTAATAATTACTTAATATAAGATCGTGGCTGTGAATAGGCCGTGTCAACTAAATATAAATTCGTGCCGGTAAATAAGCCTTATAATGTAAATAATAATAATAAGTCAATTAAAATGTATTCGTGGCTGTCAACAGGCTGTGTCATCTTATATTCTAAATTACATTATTTATATTCGTGGCTGTAAAAAGGCTGTGTCATCTTATATTCTAAATAACATTAATTTATATACGTGGCTGTAAATAGGCCGTGTCAACTAAATATAAATTTGTGGCGGTAAATGGACCTACTCACCTTACAATGTAAATAATAATAATATGTCAATTAAACTATATTCGTAAAATTCAAATGTCAAATGGATAAATCAAAATTTAAATTCGTGTCTGTAAAAAGGGCCGTGTCAACTTATGAACTAATAATTAATTATAACTATAAAAATGAAATTGATTACAGGTAGCAGCTGGAGTGCAAGATACCTTGCTATCCATTGAAGTAATAAACGTGGATAGGCCGACACAAAAAGAGGTTCGTTATTGCAATCACTTCATTTCACTCCCCAAATCTCCTACCTATCCTAATAAATCTATCCATCTAAGTCTTCTTTCAAGCTGTGATATTTTTATTTAAATATCACCATGGCAAGCTTACAATATTAGTTCTCCTTGAAAGTAAAAATTGACATTTGACATCATGGCAAATCAAAGTCAAAGTCAAAGTCAAAATATCTTTATTCACGTAAACCTATTACAGGCATTTATGAAACGTCATTAATTTAATTATTTTGAATGATTCTACTCCTGCTAGTAGAAGACTAAGCAGCAAAGTGGTCCAATAAGTAAGCTGTTAGCAGAAGACCAGCAGCTTAGCAAATTCCAGTGACCTGTTAATGTTTAATCTGACTGAGAAAGGAATCTGCAAGGAAAACTCAGCTATATCAGATTTACAAAATAAAACATACAAAACTGCACCACAACGATCAATTAATAACCTTTTAAATTAAGTTATCAGTACCTATGAGAATACAATACCTGGTACAGCAGTAACCCACCAGGCAAGTCAGAATTAAGGTAGACTACATGCCTATGTGCAACCCGAAAGTCGACAAAACGCAAAAACCTCTGTTAATTTAAGAACAATAAATTGAACGTGTTCGGCAGAGGTCCCAGGCCCCCACAGCAGCACCCGATCACGGACATAACGCATGTGCCAGCCATCCCCCCGCTCAACCAGGCCCTTAGGGTGCGGACCGGGACCCGACACACGTGCCACCACTGCAATGACCTTCTAAGGAAGGGGCGACCACCGGACACGCCACACCATGAGAACCTGAACACTAAGAATGACTTTCAACAAATGGTACATACTTTCAAGGAGAACAACAAATAGTTGGTAGGCGGACTGATGGTGGTAATTTGCCAGTCTGCCGGGGCGGGGAAGTATTCACCGATCATGCCGATAAACCCAGTAAAGTGTATCCATACGTTTCGGGATCATGCCCAGTCATGCCGGCATAGTCTTAGGGACTGATGTTAGGCATGAGTGTCTGATTCCAGTTGCTAGCATTCATGGACCACGCGCGCCACCTACCATCAGGCAATCGTCTTAGTAGTCAATCTGTTATCCAAATAAAGTATTTTTTATAATAAAATACGCTAACAAAAGGAATGAAATAAAATTAAATAACAAAAGAGATTGCTCAATACCAGGCCCCAACTTTTTTGCAGCGTGCCTCAACTAAATACAATTTAATAATCATAACAATGGGGTGTATCAGGCAAAGCTTTTTTATAGATGTCGCTAGCAGCACTGGTACCTTGTTTACACCTATGTCAGATCATTTTTTAAATGTTTTTGTAGTTTTTTTATTTTTATAACAGAAAAATGTATTTTAACTTAACGTTACCTAACTTAAAATACGAATTAAGTAAGCGAACACCGTCTTTAAAATAAAAAAGGTTGAATTAATAGAACGGCAATTTTGAAATCACCATATCTTTGCTTTCGCTTGGAAATCTCGATTTGTACACTTAAAAGCTGCTCACTTCTGAATAATATCCAGAAAATAAGAAATTTCGTAATAAAAATACAACATTTCTATGCAACTGACAGTTATATTAGGTACCGTGTAATATGGCAGTTTATATTTGTTCTAATAGAAACGCATTAATGCGCTATGCGATGAACTCGGAGAAACAGAACGCTCAGGGACGGTACGCCATGTGTCAAAATCAGCCGTTCCCCATTAATTTTGAAACTTTTCTGCGCAACTTCTTTTTGCGGGTGTTCCGACAATAAATATTAAATATAACTTCGATCAAGCACACATTAAAATCACCAAGCGACCGTAATCCCCTAATTGGGGAACCAGATTTGGGTTAGAAGCTCCGCGGGCTTCCGGAGACTCATCTCGTCCGTCGCCCAACTCCCCACCAGCCGAGCCTCTCTTCTTCACGCCCGGCTGCTACACGAGATAAGCATTAGCTAGATTACCTACACTCTTAAATGTGCGGAAGTGTCCTCAACTGAATATACAATAAATCTACGACCCGTTATTTGTTGTTTTATTTGTCGAGCCCCGGTCCTTAACCGGGGAGTTCGCGACAACCGTCGTTCATGCGCCATCTATCGTGATAAAAAGTCAGTGACACATCCCATTAATTATGTTTTTTTAAAATTTAATCACAACATCTCTTTTACCCTTTCGGCGGGATCGAAACTATGTAATCATTAACGAAAAAATAAGTTTTTGTCGATTGTCGTTATGCTAGGGTAAAATAAATTACAGATTATGAAAACACAACATATTAACTATCAAATGAAAAATAAATTTATTAACCAAAACGTGGCTATGGTTTTTTGGAAAAAGTTATTTTTTCTATCAATAGAATAAGATATTACGTAAGACCACACATAAGCATTTTTAGATAAATTATTTAAACAAGATTAAAATTTAAGTGGAAAAAAACCCGTTATTTTACATAGTTTGGGTATGCAAAATGTTTATAATTTCACCATGACAGCTCTAGTACTGACTTGGTTGAGACGACGAATTATTTACCAAATAACTTAATTTTACAGTAATATATACCCCGCGTTCGTTTTATAGCATTTCCAACATCTCGTAACAACGTCATAAACCAGCGCGAAATGTCGTTTTTGTTAAGAAATACCACTTTTTTTAACAATGCTAACATTTCTTAAATAAAACGAGCGGTGAGGCTACTTTTTGACAAGTATTTTCGTTCATGTTTTATCATACCATGGCATCCAACACACATGATATTATTATAATATATGTTTGAATTTATTACATAAAATCGTTTAAAATACCTTTTCAACATATATAATAGAAAACCATAAAGTATATAAAAATGGTATCTTTTTTTTATGAACCCGCTTCTGATTGTCTCCTCCGGTGACAAGAAAGCTGGCTCTTCCTTCTCACAAAAAATCTTTACGAATATTGCACTTCAGCGAGTAAATGTTGCCAGCGTTCTTGCCACCATTCCACACGGACGGGACTTCTATCCGTAGTATTTTTTATTTATTATTTTTTTTATTGTGTTCTCTTTTCCCGATGGATGATGAATGAGGTGATAGGGAAGGCAAAGGGTCTAGCCCATACTGATAAGTCTGACGTAATATATTTTTCTTTCTTATGGCTTAATAAGGTTATCATCAAATTCCAGATATTGCAGAATTTGATGTTTTTCTTGGAGTCACTCGCGGAATTATAGCCCAAATACGTTGGGTATAGTATGGGAGTTCACAGCGCGGGAAAACCGCAAAAAAACTGCATCTTGTGTCCTATATTTAACGTCCAATTTCTCGTTTTCCATAATGATTCACATTGTAGCACATTATTAAATAAAACAACACACCACTTTTGACTAACAATAGCCACATTTTCATGCTAACATTTCTGAAAAAAAACGCGGCCATAGTTAAATTAACATTAGTCTTATCAATAAAAGCATCGAAACTACTATTTATTTATTTTTTATCATTGTACAGCAAAAGTACTACATAAATAGCCCGAAATGGATGACGAAAAAGTTTATTGTTTCAGATCGACCATTTTATCCAGGCTATTGAGATGAACCCAGCTGTCGTCAGTCTCAAAGGCTATGCGCACGTCAATCGAGAATTACTCACATCTGTAAGTCTGTTTTACTGTGGATTCAGACTCGGAGGTACCGGGTTCGATTCCTGGTCGGGACATAATAATATTAATTAATTTAAATAACTAAAATTAAATGAATATTTATTTGTTCGTGATATTTCTCGAGTTTGGTACGCTAGAGACATCGACGAGCTTGCCACTTGTCATGATTGGCCTGTAGTAAAGTTGGCTAAATGTGAATCCGCTTCTTTATAAGCGTGGTTTCTGACCACCCCGAAAGGGAAACGGTCGTGATGATACTTTACTTGTACTTTTTCAAGAAATTAATACTTTTTTTCAGGCCATGAACATGATAGCAATATACCTGATAGTGCTTCTGCAGTTCAAGATTTCGTTACCCAAAGACCCTCAAGGCACCTCGCCCTGAAAACCAACAACAAAGGAAAAATATACAAAAAACTACAATTGAATTATTTTTTCATTTTCCCACAAGTTAATCTTAAGAAAAGCTGTAGGCTATGTCATATTTTAAATGTTTATATTTATCATAGCCGTACCCAGATTCTGATAAACCCAGAAAATGATTCGACACGTTTCTCTCGAATGGGGTGTATCAGGCAAAGCTTTATGTAGATGTCGCTAGCGGCAATGGTACCTTATGTTGCACCTATATCCCATATTTTTAAAAATGTTTTCGTAGTTTTATATATTTATAACAAAAAAAACTATTTTAAATTAACGTTACCTACCTTAAAAGACGAATTAAGAAAGTGCACACCGTCTTTAAAAATAAAAAATGTTTAATAGAACGGCAATTTCAAGTTCATCATATCTTTGATTTCGCTTAGAAATCTCGATTCACTTAAAAGATCACACACGATCACTTAAAAGCTGCTCACTTCGGCATAATATCCAGAAAATAATAAATTTCGTAAAATTGACAGTTATATTAGGTACCATCTATCATGCGCCAACTATCGTGATAAAAACTTAGTGATACACCCCATTGCCGTCATACCCAGTCAAGGCGGCAGAGTGTTAGGGACTGATGTTAGTCATGAGTGTCTGATTCCAGTGGTTAACATTCAAGCAGAGATTAAATAAAATGTCAAAGGGCTTCTTGTGTCAAATTGTATAATAAACTCTCTGCAGACACAAAAAACTTAGATTATAATATGTACAAAGACAGAATTAAAACTATTCTAATCCACAAATCATATTACACCATAGAGTATGCTTTAAAAGAGGAATATATTAGATGACATTATTTCATATTTTTCATTTATTATTATTATTATTTTAATTATGACATTTAGGTTATTTTGATAACAAACATAAGTTTTTTTTTTTTTTTTTTAACTGACAACGCTTTTTCACAACTGCTTATCTTACATAGTGTAATATTTATTAATATATTTTGTGACATTTACTGACATCTAATTTAATAACGTAGGTTTAAGTAGTATAGTAACTGACAACGCTCTTTTACAACAGCATCTATATTTAGGGAGTGTATCGTAATTTACATAGTTTTAATTTGGTAATGAAGATAGCTGTTTTTTTTATTTTATTTTATTTTTTTTTATTTAAAACTTTATTGTTATACAAACAAAAGGCGGACATAATGCCTATAGGCACTCTCTTCCAATCAACCTTCGGGACAATGAAAACTTAAGAGGTAAGGTTAGCAAATAAACAACAAATATGAAAAGAAAAATAAAAATACAATATTTACTTACAACTAGGTACAATATAAAATTACATATATAAATGGGTATACACATTACATAAACGAAGTACATATACATACATATATAAAATATTATATAAACTACATATACAACATACATACTTGCTGTTCTTTGCACTAATGGTCGATTTTTTGCTATCCTTCCATGATATGTAAACTGTTAATTGTATAACTGACAAAACCAAGTGTACGTCATGTATCTTATGATGAATAAATGAATTGAATTGAATTGAATTCACTTAGACCTGATGGTAAGGTATACTCGTAAGTAGTATAAAAAAAACTTTAATTATGGCCTACTTACTGTATATCTTGTGGAACACGCTTTAACAATCTCGGCTTTAGTAAGAAAAACAAATGCTCTTAATATTTTACAGCTACGCACATCAATGAAAAAAACTGCGTAGGTACCTAGTAAAAAGGTGACAAAGGCAAACTTCGTCACGACATCAAAGCAAAGGTAACAGGATGCGAATCTAAAACGAACTTTTGTCACCCTCGGCCCTTGATGTTGAAAACATGCATATTTTTTACATTTAGATTTTCCATTTTAAGTTCGCATATTATTGTGTATATAAGTATTTATTTCCCGTTTACGTAGTGTATGTATATAATTAGTTATCTAGTCTATGTAGTGTATGTAAGAATATATATATATATATAATATCTCACTAAATTGTTTGTCGGTAGGTATGCACAATAAATTGTGGAACGGGTTAGGAAGGAAAAAGTGATTTTGTTTCATGTTATTATCTCATTTTGTTATTATTATGTTTACTTTTATAATCTTATTAGTTATTACTTTTAGTTTTTATAGGTTTTACTTTTTTATATATTTTTTTACTATTAACTTTTATTTTATATTATTACCATTTTTTGTATTATTCAATGTTGTGTACATTTTTTTTAGGCTGGCAAACCCGACAAGATTATTTGTCTATGATTTCAATAATTGTTTTGTTTGTTAGCTGTTATTTGTACCTTACTTCGAATAAATGAATAAATAAATAAATAAATATATATATATATTTTATGTAGTTTAAGTATTATTATTTTTATGATGTTTATCGTATATTTAATTTAACTAGTAGGTACTAATAAATGTTTTTTTTTTTTTTGTGTTTTTTTATTTTGCCATGCCTAAACTTCGATTCCTTGTCCTGAAGGTTGATGGTAAGAGAATGCCAAGCGGCATTACATATGCCTTTTGTATTAAACAATAAAGTTTTTAATAAATAAATAAATAAATATACTGGACGCCATATTGTTGTTGAATTCCATATATTTTTTATTTTATTTTTCAATTATATAAAGTAAAAAAAAGTAAAGTATCATCACGACCGTTTCCCTTTCGGGGTGGTCAGAAACCACGCTTATAAGCGGATTCACATTTAGCCAACTTTACTATAGGCCAATCATGACAAGTGGCAAGCTCGTCGATGTCTCCAGCTTACCAAACTCGAGAAATATCACAAATAAATTAAATATTAATTAAAATGTATTTATTTACATTAATAAAAATTTTTGTGTCCCGACCAGGAATCGAACCCGGTACCTCCGAGTCTAGCCTCCGTGGTCTAGCGGTTAAGTCCATGGATTTAGACTCAATTATATAAATAGTATTTATTCGAAGTAAAGCTATGGTAGTTATCTATGGTAATTATCATTTTTGTAAATAAATAGACGAACAATACCCGATTCGACGAACTGTAGTGTATGTAGGTATATGTCTCTGGTACTAGAACTTTCTCGTCGAATTCCAGAATTCCAAAATTACGAGACCCGCGATGTTTTGACACTTTAAAAAAGGAATTCATTAATCAACTTTTCTAATTTCACCAAATTGAGTGACGTATTGTTGTGGATCTCCCAGAGCTATTTCATTTCAAATACCAGTTGGATTTACGAGTATTAAGCTTAAATAAAATATTTGCGTTTATCATTACATACATCGTAAATATTTATTTATATAGTACACACAGCAGTACATATATTATCACACACATAACATAGTATAATTATAACTTATCTAATATATGTACCAATTAGGTGTCACAGCATTCACCAATATAAAAGAAGAAGAAATTAAAAACTCATTACTGTTAAAACAAATATATATATATATTCTTTATTATTATTTTTTGTGTTATATTTATGTTAGATATAAGTTTAGTTTTTAAAATAAAATTTTGTATGCCAGAAATGGCGAAATGTGTCGAGCCAAAACTTACCAACCACCTGTGTTTTCATACCATATTTCATACAAATAAATATTTTCATTTCATTTCAATCGATCGGTGAATGTCTTAAACTTATCATTGAATATAATATTAAATATAATTTAATAGGATAAATCCTATTATCATATCATATTATCATTCCTCAGTCCTGGTTAGGACACGTTATTTACAAATTTATTAAGCTGTCTATCATAAACTGTAGAATCGATTTATATGTAGCTAGGCTATTTGGCGCGGCGTTGCCCGTGCAATATCTCTCCTCGGACGTCTGCGTCTTGAGGTATCTTTAGGCATCATCATTACAGCCCCAGAACACGAAGTTCTAGATCTCCACTGCTGGAGATGGGACTTCCAGAACATATATCTGGAGAATTTGGCCTACACTTGCCACGCGCTGGTCAGGTTGGCGATTCCACAAGTTGGTATTAGTGAAAACAGGATCGACACAGCTTAACGTGCTCTCAACGGGAACAGTATATTACTCATTGGTACATGCCGGGGTACAAATCGCGACATTTTGGATCAAAGGAAAGCCTACCTACAACCGAGTCACGACCGCTTTAGGTACGCGGCTGTAAAAATATGGAACAAATTGGTCAAGCTGCCTCCGTGGTCTGGGTTCGATTCCTGGTCGGGACACAAAAATATTTATTAATGTAAATAAATACATTTAATTTATATTTAATTTATTTGTGATATTTCTCGAGTTTGGTACGCTGCTGGAGACATCAACAAGCTTGTCACGTGTCATGATGGGCCTATAGTAAAGTTGGCTAAATGTGAATCCGCTTATTTATAAGCGAGGTTTCTGACCACCCCGAAAGGGAAACAGTCGTGATGATACTTTATGAAATTGGTCAAGTAAAGGCGAAAGAGACAGACTTTTAAAATGGCATGTCGTGGTCAGATGATGTCGTCATTGCCTATGTCTATTTCAGAGTTCCAAGGAACAATTCTGACAAATTATTAGTAAAGATGAGACAAACATACATATAGATACGGCAGATACGAACTTTTTAATAAACATTTATAATATGAAGTATAGATGACTGGGCATGTAACGATCGACGCGAATCTCACTGGATTGGAGTAGTGATTTTTTCCTGGTCTTACGCGTAAAGACCCGTTAAAATTTAAAAAATTCTTATGAATGTACGCAAAAGTTTAAAAATAATAATATTAATAAAAAATAATAATATATAAAAATTGCGATGTTAATCAATAATAATTTTATATTCAAAAAAGACTTTACGATTTGCATTTTAAGATGTATTTACGATATTAACAGATAACTGAGCAATAGACAAAAAAAATTGCAAGTCTTTGTTACTCCATGTAAAAAAGTGTTATTTTAGTTTGTGGCCCTTTTTTAATAGGTGGTAGGCAAACTGATGGTGTCTGCTGGGGCGGGGAAGTATCCACCGTTCGTGCTGATAAACCCAGTAAAGTGTATCCACATGTTTTGGGATCAGGCTCGAATTGCCGTCATGCCCAGTCAAGCCGGCATGGTGTTAGGGACTGATGTCAGTCATAAGACTTCAACAGGTTCCAGTTGCTAACATTCATGGACCTTGCGCCACCATCAGGTCTCTAATATTAAAAAAAAAAAAGAAAAGCAGAAAACGTTCAAAATAAAAGTCTTATTACTTATAGGTTTTTTATTTTTTTATAATAATTCGCACGATGGCGTTGTGACAGATAACGCAATTGTTTTGATCGCCTCCGTGGCGTGAACTCGGGAGGTCGTGGGTTCGATTCCCACCGGGAGCAAGTTCTACATTGTATAATTTGTCTCGGTCTGGGTGTTTATATGTACGAGTATATATTTACAAAAAAAAAAGTATAATATGTAGTTTATCAACCATCTAGTTTCCGTAACACAAGCCTCGTAGCTTACCACGGAAATTAGATGGCGCTGTGTGACCTGTCTGAAAAAAAAAAAAAAAAAGTATTTTTGCATTTAAGCCAAAGCTTACTCGTATAACTTAAATAATTTTAAAGCTCAATATGTTTATATTAAAATTATATTTGAATACATACGAGCACACTGGATTTAGGCCCTTAGGATGAAAGCGTCATTATTACATTGTCATGAACATGACAATAGATTATTCAAGTCAAAGTTACAATTTAACTAAACATAGACACATATAATCGTACTTCACTGATCTCCCTCCCTAATATCCATTCGAGTTCCGTTCCCTACCAATATTCCAAGTTTACTTATATATAATAAACAAAGTAAATTTATATATAATATCATCGCTTCTTTTATAATAGATAATAAGATTAAAATATAACTGTAAATATTTAGTATTTTTTATATTTTTGTAATACCTAATCTGTATTTTGATATTAACTTTGTTTTTGCTCCTTATACCTATACTTCTCTGATCCTATTCGTAATTCAAATCCTATTAATTTAACCCTTATTTCCCAAACTTCGACACCGGCAAATTGTTACTAATGCCATATACAATAAAAAAATAAATATATACATATTCGTCAGCTGCTAAATAGACTGTCAAACGTGTTTGATGGTTGATCGCGATGGAATATTATTTTTGTATATTTCACCTATATAACAATCGTTATATTTTGGTATGTCAGTTAACAAATTTTAAAATAATAACAGTAATGCTATTAACACCATGCATCGTAGACAAAGGAGCATAGGAACACAATACAGTAGAAGGCATAAGACCACAAAATTATACAACTATTTAAAAGAATTTTCCGTCAAAGGCATGTCAATAAATTCTGACAGGTTATAAAAAGCATTATTTTGGAAAAAGATTTTCAATTTTGTTTTAAATTCACTTGGTTGTAGTCTAGTTATAATCTCAGGTATATTAAATTGAACATGCTTGCTCGCTGATGTTTATGATGCGTTGTAGCTCTGCGCATTCAATACAATAATATCTTCAGAATGCTAATGCATGCCTTTGACGGAAAATTCTTTTAAATAGTTGTATAATTTTGTGGTCTTATGCCTTCTACTGTATTGTACTGCAAAGATTAGAGAATTAGTTAATAGCACATTAGGTTCTTTTTTAATAATCTGTTTTTATTTTTGATTTATAAATATTTTGAATGTAACAATTAGTTACTAATACATTATTGACTAATTAGTAAATACTGTTTATTGTGATACAGTAATATTTTTTATTACCTTATTATTATAATATAATTATTTTTTATGTAACATTTAGTTACTATTTTGTATTTATTATTTTATTAACTAATATATAAGTTTGTTAACGGAATTGCACGGCAGCATTTGGGTACTTAGGAAGTAATTGTTATGTTTAGCTTGTGTGTGTCTCGAAGGTCATTCTTAGTGTTCAGGTTCTCATGGTGTGGCGTGTCCGGTGGTCGCCCCTTCCTTAGAAGGTCATTGCAGTGGTGGCACGTGTGTCGGGTCCCGGTCCGCACCCTAAGGGCCTGGTTGAGCGGGGGGATGGCTGGCACATGCGTTATGTCCGTGATCGGGTGCTGCTGTGGGGGCCTGGGACCTCTGCCGAACACGTTCAATTTATTGTTCTTAAATTAACAGAGGTTTTTGCGTTTTATCGACTTTCGGGTTGCACATAGGCATGTAGTCTACCTTAATTCTGACTTGCCTGGTGGGTTACTGCTGTACCAGGTATTGTTTTCTCATAGGTACTGATAACTAAATTTAAAAGGTTATTAATTGATCGTTGTGGTGCAGTTTTGTATATGTTTTATTTTGTAAATCTGATATAGCTGAGTTTTCCTTGCAGATTCCTTTCTCAGTCAGATTAAACATTAACAGGTCACTGGAATTTGCTAAGCTGCTGGTCTTCTGCTAACAGCTTACTTATTGGACCACTTTGCTGCTTAGTCTTCTACTAGCAGGAGTAGAATCATTCAAAATAATTAAATTAATGACGTTTCATAAATGCCTGTAATAGGTTTACGTGAATAAAGATATTTTGACTTTGACTTTGACTTTAATGGGACTGCGTCGACGCATCAGTGCTTTGGGTATTTTTGCCTATGGATTTCCAGCTATGATCCGCAAAAAGACAGGGTTACCGATACTGCAGAGAGTGAGAGGTAGCGACAAGGGCGTAGCCAGGATTGTATATGGGGGGGCAGATAAAGAAAATCCTACATTATAATGTTTTGATCGTTGTTTATAAACAATAAGTTTTTTAAAAAATACTTGTACTTCATGTGACCTTGCGCCCAGCAACCGTAAGTGGCGCGCGAGGTCCATGAATGAAGCAACTGGAATCAGACATTGACTGTGCATGACGGCAATTCGAGCCTGATCCGAAACGTGTGGATACACTCTACAGGATTTATCGGTATAAACGGTGGAATGGCCAAATTACTACCATCACTCCGCCTACCACCTATTTGTTGTTCCAGTTGAAAGTATGTGCCATTTGCAATGATGTCAAATACCAATTTTAACTTTCAAGGATAACTAATATATAAGCTTGCCATGGTGATATTTATACAAAAATAATACAGCTTGAAACAAGACTTACGTTTCACATGAGCAGTGGAGGTAGTAATTAAAAAAATATATAAAAAATAGATATACTCGTAGCTTTATTACTTGACAAATTAATCTACGAGGTTCTTCACAAGAAGCTCTTCTTTCACGACCGCTGTTCTAAGGGGGGGCAGCTGCCCCTCCCTGCCCGTACCTCGCTACGCCCATGGGTAGCGACAACGGAATTGTTAAGCGCTGGATTGGAGTTGTAACTAGGAATGTGTAAATTTGTACATCATTACACAAATCACATACACAGTACTGTCGCCAGCGGCCAATGTTATTGAGAACGTACGAGTACGGCTAATATGTTTGAATAATGCTGCATATTCATACTTGGTAACTTTTGATAAAAGTAAAGTAAAGTATCATCTCGACCGTTTCCTTTTCGGGGTGGTGAGAAATCACGCTTATAAATAAGCGGATTCACATTTAGCCAACTTTAATTTAGGCCAATCATGACAAGTGGCAAGCTCGTCGATGTCTCCAGCGTACCAAACTCGAGTAATATCACAAATAAATTAAATGTATTTATTTACATTGATAAAAAAAATTGGGTATAACTTTTCATAGCTATTAAAATACTTGTAAGAGTAGAAACGAAAAACTTAGGGCGCTTGCAATACATACCTATAAAGAGTGTAGCTATCATTTTTAATAGGTGGTAGGCGGACTGATAATGGTAATTTGCCCAGTCTGCCGGGGTGGAGAAGTATCCACCGATCATGCCGATAAATAATAATAATAATATAATTCTTTATTGCACACAAAATATAAAATAATGTAGGCGAGCATAATACCGTATGGTATTTTCTACCAGCTAACCTTTGGGAGAGTGATAAATTATTATAATGGGTGCAGAGTACGAAATAAGAATAATAATAATAGTTAAAATCAATCATAAATATACCATAGTAAGTATAAATAACATACCAATATATATATGTCAAACGATATAATAAATACTTAAATTAAATAAATACCAATATAATAATTATCTAAGTCAAGATGTGGAAATTAGATTATCATTTTGTTTTTTGAGAAATATGTAATTAATAAATGATTGAATATATTTAAAGACAGGGCCTGTCTAATAGATAAAGGTAGCCTGTTCCATTGGCGGGCTGCAGAAACAGTAAGAGAATCTGAATATCTGCTGGAAGAGTGAAGAGGAATTGAGAGTTGATTGTTGTGAGTAGAGCGAAGGGAGCGGGAGTGCGAGTCACGCAGGTACTCGAAACGATCACTAAGATAAGGGAGCATGCCGTATAAAAAGGTAAGTATGTGTACAGATCTGCAAAAACGGATGTTAAGCCACGTTAATTGAATGCGAAATTGAGAGACGTGATCATACTTACGCAAGCCAAATACATAGCGAATGCATAATATGAGAAGACGATCGAGTTCATTCAGTAGCTCCTCGGTGAGATCAGCATAAATAAACTCAGTAAAGTGTATCCACACGTTTCGTGATCAGGCTCACTCAAGCAGGCATAGTGTTAGGGACTAATGTCAGTCATAACAGTCTGATTACACTTACATATCAAGAAAATATATGTTTTTCATTTCCAATGTTACAAGTATTTTAATAGCCATCGAAAGTTACCAAGTATTAATTTTCAGGATAATAAAAAAAAAGTTATATCTGTATCTTTATCCCTTATAAAGATAAGATAAATTATTTTATATTTTTAGCCCGTTTAAAATGGTACATTGAATTTTAGTTTATTTTTATTATTCACATTTTCATGCATTGACATCCACTTCTGAGCTATATGGTTCAAATTTCAAGTCTCCAGCTCATCGGGAAGTTGTTTAAAATCAATTACAAAATTCCACCCGGGCAGACATGCAAGAAAGCGAGTTAGGCCGCGTTCGTTTTAAGAAATGTTAGCATGAAAATACCACTTTTTTTAGCACAAGTCGTTCGTTTAATGAAAATTCTAACATTTGATGCTAATTTCGTATGTCAGTACCGTGTTGAAAGGAACCCTATTGATGTTACTTTTTGACAGATGTCATTTAACATAAGAAATGTTTTGTTTACATTGTTGTATACTTTATAGTTTATATTATATTTGTTTAAAATATATTTTAAACGATTTTATGTAATAAATTCATAGACCATACATTGTTAATTGATTTGTTATTATTTGTTACTTGTCATACTTGTCAAAGAGTAGCCTCACCGCTCGTTTTTTTTAAGAAATGTTAGCATTGTTAAAAAAAGTGGTATTTCTTAACAAAAACGACATTTCACGCTGGTTTATGAAGTTGCTACGAAATGTTGTAAATGATATAAAACGAACGCGGCCTTATTATTTTGTTATTAACAAAATGGTTAAAATAAATAGACTCGTCTATCTACGTCTTTATTTTATGTCTTGCAACAAAATCATTGTTTTTGTTATATCACTGAATAGGTAACATAATTGGATAGGTTGGGCTTACTGAATATTGAAGGCCTTATTATACAGTAGCTATACACACTGACATAACATCAGGAGCACTCCAAATGCCGTTATCTATCCTACTGATACTATCAATACGAATGCAATGAGTATGAACCTTAAACCAATACAATTAGGTCTAAAGTTGAATAAAACCCGACTACCGCTGTGTGTTACACGAATGGTTATTAACTTTGACATATCAAGGTCGGGGCATTCAGTAGGCGTAATTTTTACTTGCCGAGCCACACGGTCAAAGTCAAAAGTTTCATCATCATCATTACAGCCCCTAGAACACAGTGTCCTAGACCTCCACTGCTGGAGATGGGCCTTCCAGAACATATATCTGGAGAATTTGGCCTACACTCGCCACGCTGGCCAGACGGCTTGGCGAGGAGATATTATGTTTATTGTTTATTTATTATCCTTAGGAGCCTATAGGAACACTCGGATTTGTCAAATCAAATCAAATCAAAATATCTTTATTTTCCAGAATACTGTACAAAATAATAATGTAGTCTTATGCATAATTTCCGAAGCATTCTACCGCTAGCGGCATGAAAATATTAAACATGTATATTATAAATCTAATATTACATATAATTCTATATACATGCATACATATATATGTATGTGTGTATGTATGTATATACATACACACACACATACATACACATATATTCATTAATAACAACTATATAAAATTACTATTATATTCATATTTAAAAATATATATATTATTATTTTGTCAAATTTAATACCTATTAATATTAAGTCAATATACATAAAAATGGCTGAAATAGCTGGCTGTTGTTAGCAAGGAACAGTCTGCTAATAAGGGCATAGTGCCTCAGAATAACAAGCTTAATTCTAATAGTGGATAGCAGCTGTAAAGGGGCATTGTCTTATTTACCTACACTAAATAAAGCTAAATATTAAATGTCTAATTATTAAAATGATTATGTCAAAATATTATATACCTACTTAAATATAACTAGACTACTATGAAAAGTATTTATTGCAGCTGTATAGAGGCATTGTCAGAATTAATATTAATCCTCTTAATAATGTCCTAACTAAAAATAATAATGTCATTACAATTGAAAAATATTGACGTCCTTTAGAGCTTCATCCACAGTATAATAAGCTTTAACAATTAGTTTTTTTTTACATGTTGCTTAAAGTTATTATATTCAAGACATTTTATTTCTTCAGGTTTTTCAGGTTTAACATCCATTTGCGAGAAGCGTAGTAGAGTAGATAAGCCTATTCAATACAAAACGCACTCTTAAAAACGTGCCGCTTGCTTTGTGTACCTACCAACTTTGGGGGGCAATTCTCAAGCAAGGATAATGCCACATGCTTTATTCATCGGTAATTATATCACAATGCATACAAAATGACTAGATTTACTCGATATAAATATTAATATTAGGCGCTCTCGACGCTTGCTATCTCGCGACTGTTGGTGCAGCTACATGACTTCGATTGGTTTTACGGGAACGTTTTTATATCAGTGAGGGCCTATCTATATACATCGATGGCGACAAGTCATTATTATTATTGCGACGCAAAGAAGGGTTATGTGTTTATCGGCCTATGTATGTATGTATGTTTGTTCCTTTGTGGCACAAACGCGTTGGCTTATTTTGACGATTCTCACGTGAATCGATTCGTCTTCGTCAAGCGAGTGTTACTGAAGATATGACATTAATTTAATTTCAGTAAGGCGCTTTTTGTTGGGAAGATTTAAACCTATCTCAGATTTCAATGGGTCCTGTAGCCCTATTTTGTTAGGCGCAAACGTTATATAATGGAATCCGTTAACTATACGATTATCACGCTATTAAAGTTGATATTTGCACGGACGGTATTAAGGTCGAGCGCTTATAGAGTTGAGAATTGAATAATATTATGTAATTATGACGCAAGCTCTGACGTAAATAACGAAATCCACTAATAACGTTTGCGACTAAAAAACAGAATAGAGCTGCTGACTGCGTTAAAGTTGAGATATCATAAATTATATAAAAATATTTCAATGGGGTAGTTAGGCTGTTATCAACAATGTGTTCTAGAAACAGTCATGCAATGTTAATTAAACTCTTTAATAACTTACCAGAAAATATCAAGGTATTACCGATATATGCGAGAAAAACCAAGGTACTAGTGTTTGAAAGAAGAAGGATGACAACCGTGACGATAAAGATTGATGATGAAACTCTAGAACAAGTAAATGAAATTATATATCTGGGCAGTGTTTTCACTGCGGATGGGAAGTACGATAGGGATGTTGAAAGAAGAGTGAACGCGGGAAATAGTGTCAACGGTGCCCTGGGGTCACTGATCGCCAGTCGGAATGTCAGTGACAAAGCTCGACTCGCCATACACAATGCCATGCTGGTACCAACACTTATGTATGGAAGCGAGACGTGGATATGTCAGAATACGCATGAGAGTAGAGTTAATGCAGTAGAAATGAGATCGTTGCGTCGGATATGCGGCGTCACTTTAACGGACCGCATACGTAATGACGAAATACGAAAAAGGGTAGGTATGAAAGAAAGCATAGGGACAAAAATAAGGAAAGGCATGCTACGATGGTTCGGGCATGTTGAAAGGATGAATGAAGAGAGATTGACGAACCAGATATATAATGCGAAAGTCGTGGGTATAAGAGGCCCTGGCAGATCTAGACTCACATATTACGATCAAATTAATAAAACAATAGCTGAAGGTGCGTTGAAAAGCCATCGAAACAAAAGGGCATGTATGAAGAGGTTGATGAATGTCGAAGAAGCGAAAGAGGTATGTCGTGACCGTGACAAGTGGCGCTCAATTGTCTCTGCCTACCCCGCAAGGGATTTGGCGTGAAGATATGTATGTATGTATGTATTACCGATTAACCGTTTCAAAAAGGATCTGTACAATTATTTAATAAAAAAATGTTTTTATACAATTAAAGAATATCTGAGCAATAAGTGATGCTAAAGTGTATATAGTCCGAGCGTAGCTTTAATTTACCTACTATTTTGCAATCTGACTTTTCTCATATTGTAATTGCCCAATATTTGCATGCCATTGAGGTGAAACATGTGAAGCGAATTTTATAGCTATAAGATCTTGCAATGTAACCATGTTTTCTAGCAAATAAATTATTTTGATTTGATTTGATTCAAACTTTGACGACGGCACTTATGGACTTGTTTTTTCTTTTTAGTTATTATTTATTTCTATTCGGTTTTTATTAATAATTTTCTAATCGACCCGTAACCACGGTCAATGCTAATTTGTTGGGTGAAATAAATAGTAAATTGCGTAAATACCCGTTTAATTATAAAAACTACTAGATGACTCGGTTAATTTCGTACCATATATATATATATATATCATTTATTCGAAATTAATACTAACAAAACTTGGGAGATGTGTTTTTGCGCCGTTTGGAGTTGAAACTCTCGGGCCGTGGGGACCAAGTATGAAATTTTCAAGGCGTCAACAAGCTCGTCAACACCTCGGGAGACCAAAGGGCTGGGTAATATTTGGGCCAAAGGATCAGCATTGCCATTCAACGTGGCAATGCTGCCAGTATCCTTGCAACTTTGCCCATTGGCAGCGATTTGGAGCAAATTATTTATTTATAATATTTTTTATTTTGTTTTTACTTCATTTTAGTTTTAGTTGTATTTTTATTTATTAATTAGGTTTATTTTTAATAATAGTCATTTATGTTTTAAAATGTAAGTTTATAGTTTTTCTTTTTTTTAATCATTTTACCTTATTTCCTTCGAATAAAAATACTAACAAAATAATAATAATAATAATACGGATAGGGATATACGCGTAAGTCCCATCCGCGTGGAATAGTGGCAAGAACGCTGGCTGCATTTCCCCGCTGAATGGCAATATTGATTCTTTGGGCGAAGAAAGAGCCGGCCTTCTTGACGACAAGACGCGGTGTTACGATTTTTGCGCTTGGACTCCATGGGCCCAGAGTTTCCACAGCAAACGGCACAAATATTTTAATATTGAGATAATTTAAGATTGATATAAGAGTTGTGAAAAAAATAACTTCTTGAAAAATTTAGGAAAAAATAGTAATAGGCTTTTCCAGGCTGCAACAATGATTTCCCATTTTATCTAGAAACGAAGCAGCGCAGCGCCCAGCACAATGTAGAATGTTTTTTAAGAAAGCGCGGGAATGACTCTTGTTGGTTCTCTTCTCCCGATGGATGATGAGGCAAAGGGATCTAGCCCATACAGCCATGTCTGTTGTTATATATTCCTTATTTTTTATGAGTTATCATCAATTGCTTTACTTAGAGCCACTCGCGGCATTATCGCCTAAACACCGTCGGGTATATGGGACTGCGTATATGCTCTGCGTCTTCCCCTTATTGGTATCCACTCTAGATCTCGTTTGCACATGTAATTTACAAAACAAAAAACTCACTAGAAATATCCGTGCAAAATGGCGGGAGGCCGAGAGTTTTTTTATTGTATCAAATGAGTTCATTGTCTGTCCGGAAAACGTATGTACTGTAAAATAAAGGTAGTATTATCGGTCTAAGGACCGATCACTTGTACACAAGTCAATGGTTATTAATTTTGAAGTGCACTCTAGATAATACGATGGCCACAAATCAGAATGGCCACTCTATTAAGTTTGATACGCACGTTTTATGGCCCTTGACATCTTGTGTAGGTGATGTTCCACGATAAAATGTTTTCAATCTTTCAATGGTATTTACATTGTTGTCACAAACACGTGGACAAACCGGGTATGACGACTTTGTGATAACATTGTGATAGCTTTTCTTTGGTTTCGTTTAGTGTTGTCCAAAGCAAGACCAAGACCTAGACCTGCTGTTCTGATGCAAGACAAAGACCAACCTATCGTTCCGATACGCGATAATAGTAACCTAAGCACGCTTAAAGGTGTTCCGATACGCGCTTAAACTGTTTTGCCAAAGCTGTGTGACGTCACAAACGACATCATTTCTCGCGCTTAGACTGCTCACGATATCGAGGTAGATCGCTCTGAGCGCTGTCAGTTTTTTGTTATTATGTCGCGAGCCATTTTCAAGTTTATTTAATATTAGGTTTTCTTTTAAATTATTTAATATTGTAATTCGTTTATACTGTTTGTATGTTACTTCTAAAACAAATCTATAATTAATATTAAAGTAGGAAGTGGAAAAAAAAATGTCTGTAACACGGCAATTTATTTTAAAAGATCAAAATAAGTTAATAATATTAAACTTTACACATATAAAGTTGAATAAACCGAGAGATGTATATTTGTTATATTGTAACTCGTTTATACTGTTTCTATATTACTTCTTAAACAAATCTATAATAGGAAGTGAAAAAAAAATGTCTGTTACACGGCAAGTAATTTAAAATTACCAAAATAAGTTAGTAATATTAAACTTTACACATATAAAGATGAATAAAACGAGAGGTGTATATTTGTTAGTATTCATTAAAGATATTCATCAAAGATGTGGGAATCCGCAATTTATATTCCATGCATTTAAAAAAAAAAACTAACATTTTATGAATGAAAAAGTGATTTAGACCGTTCCAAATTGATATCACGCTCTGAGCATCCAAATCGCGATATTTGATTCGGAACGACGGTCAGTGTCCTATTCGTTCTAAGCGCTCTAAACGCGATTCGGAATGAGGGGCAAGACTTGGCCAGTGTTTGTGACATCAATATATGTGACAACATTGAAAGATTGTAAACATTTTATCGTGGAACATCACTTTGCACTCTTAGGAGTGAAATCTTGGTCTAGTATTGGTCTCTTGCGCATGAGTCTCACAAGACAATTGCAAGACTTTGCTCTGACTAAAAATACATCCAGAAGTTGTAATATAGGTATATAACGTTTTACGTGATGTTTTATTTTCTTAATGGGAACAACTTTGTCATAGTAAAAAATAAAGGTCAAGACACAACGAAACAGTAGGTAGTTGGAGGTGAAGGTAGATGAAGCCAAACTGTATAGCCAACTTTACTTTAGGCCAATCATGACAAGTGGCAAGCTCGTCGATGTCTCCAGCGCGGCAGCGTACCAAACTCGAGAAATTTCACAAATAAGTTAAATATTAATTAAATGTATTTACTTACATTAATAAATATTTTTGTGTCCCGATCAGGAATCGAACCTGGTACCTCCAAGTGTAAATCCACGGACTTGACCGCTAGACCACGGAGGCAGTTATTAGTCCTATCAATATAAAACTTTCGGCTCGGCTCTATTTAACTTGAATCGTTACTATTACAGAAACTTAATTTTTGTTTGACAGCTGGAAGGAAATGTTGAGTGGATGAGGAGTTAAGGCAACGTTTTTAAAGCGAAATAAAGTGAAAAGCGAAAAGTCAAACACAGGGTAAATTAATCGTTCTGGCGTAAATTATAATATTTATTCGAAGTTAATTAATATAAATTAAATATAAATTAAAACCTACCTAAATAATAAAATTAAAAATAAACTAAACTATAAATTAAAATTGTCCTTTAGAGACGTCCAATCCGAGATAGTCCCAAGGAGACTGGCAACATTTTTCCTCTGTATAGCGAGGCTAATACGTTGGCAGAAATAATTGCCAGCCTTCCTGTCTCCAGACCTTTCTGTCAGCCGCTTTAACAACTCCTTGGCCAAGCGCCTCGCCGACGGTCCCCATGGGCCCATCGTCTCGACCCCAAACGGCGCAAATTTGTAACCGGAACCAAGGTTGGCATAAAAAAAACTCGATTTCTGATCACCCTGCAAGATAAAACTTGTGAATTAAAAATAACTAACAATGGAAATTCTCCAATAAAGGATTGCCGTTATGTAACCAAGAAAACCTAAAGAGATGTTCGTTTATAGTTTTCTAGAATAATATACAAACAAGCCATACTTATCCAGTTCACCTACTTTATGCAAACAAAGTAGGTCAGTATTAATTGAAACAAACGCAACTTTCCAAGTAAGCAGAAAGTTTATACCTATTATTGTTTCATATTAATTTAAGAATTTATTTTAAAAACAAAATTTTCTACGCGACTTTTCTATAAAAAGTTTTAAAACTATTACGCTTTTAATAAGCATATTTAATTATTTATTTATTTAGGAAATCTTACAGCAAATTTATACATATATAGGAGAAAATAGTAATACGATGAAGCCAATAATAAGAGTTCGCTGACAGATACAAGATACATTTAAAAATAAAAATGAATACAATAGTACAAGAATTACGAAGGAATAGGCATTACATCAATAACAGAATAACTACAACAGAAATAAACATACATATATACACACACACATACACATAGGCATACATAAACTTGAAAATATAAAATTATTCTAATCCCTCGAAGTACTCACCTGCCATCACCCGCCTAATCATCGCGGTACTAGTATGTGTGATATCGCGCCCACGTGATAGTAAACAACGCATTTAGTGATATATCTCGAGTCAGGTATGCCACTTGTCATGATGGGCTTACAGTAACCTTGGCTAAATCTGACTCCGCTCCTTTAAAAACGTGGTGAAAATATTACTTATCCCCCTGTCCAATGAAGAACCTACCGTAGTAAAATAAAGAATAATAATAATATAAAAAAATATTTAATAAAATCCATAGCTTAAATTTTATATTTCATAGTTAATTTAATGATAACAGAGTTAAGCTGAAACGGATGGGCAGACAAAACACTAGACAAGCTTTGAACAGGGCCCTCATTCATTTTAAAGTTAAGACAGATAATATTGGAGGCCCCTCTCATGCTCCACGGTAATGCAAATCCTTGGCTACATTGACCCACAAGCTATGGTTCGGGCATTCAAACGTAATGCAGACAAAACACTAGACAAGCTGTGAACAGCGCCCTCATTTATTTTAAAGTTAAGACAGATAATATTGGAGGCCCCTCTCATGCCCCACGGTAATGCAAACCCACAAGCTTTCAAACGAATGGCAGACAAAACACTAGGCGAGCTGTAAACAGCGTAAGTAAGTTATAAGATGCCATCCAACTACGTGTGATTTTGTGCAACAAGAGGGGGTAGAAGGAGGTCACACTGCCGTCCTCAAGCCATAATGCAAAATCAACAAATTCATATATTAGAGACCAAGCTGTTTTAAAACAAATAACCATTTTATGACATGGGTGTCATTAAATAGATCTACAGTGAATAGGGGATCTAGAGAAATAACACAGAGTCCTAGATCTCCACTGTTGTTCAGAAATTTATAGAAGACTTAGCTCATACTTGCCACGCTGGCCGGACAGTATGACGAGAGCCCGATGTCATATTTTTAATGACAACTTATTAACGATTTTACAACTTGGTATTAGTGGCACTGGAATGACAAATTAACGTGCTGTCCGAGGCCTGCGAACGGCAGTGTTGTATATCTATGACAAATGTACGTAAGAAAAGTGTATTAGTCATTGCTACATATCGGGGTTCGAACCACCTTTTTAGGATGTTAATAAATGCGTTCCTACAACCGAGTCACCACTACAATAAATCTTTAAAAGAACCTAAATTCATATTGTAATGTTGTATTGTAGTGTTAAATAAAAATAAATTTATGGTGCCTAAGTATAGTATGAGAATAGTCTCAGAATTAATTAGTCAATAACAGTGCACTAAGACTACCGACATGCATGCTACGGAAAGTGTAAAACAAGAGTTTTCGACGAGAGAATAAGAAGACGGCGTAAAAAATAATAATAATAAAATACAATTGTATGAACATATTAATTAACCAATGCCCACTCTATCTTATATTTGATATCTTTGACCTCAAAGATATCAATTGGTCGAGCCCTAGTAATAGATAATGCCATTTTTTTTTAGTGTGACGTTCCGTTTCATAATGTTAGGTCAATGTTGTGTAAATATTATCTATCTTCCTCGAGACTGGTCTGATGGGAATATTAAAACAATTTTCTATCTTTTTCACAGTTTATTTATTACTTTCTTCCATATAGTGTTGCCCAAAGCAAGACCCATCATAAATTTATTGATTTTGCACCATCGTTTATTGCCTATTGAGTTTAGTTTCAAAATTTTAAATAATCTTCGGGAGACATGAGTGTTCATCCTAAGAAAGAGATAGACTTAGATTAATGGTACCTGTAGGCGGACGGGGTGGTCGTGCGGGGGGAGAGTGGTTCGCGCCCGCGCATCTTTTTTATGTACCTACTATAAATATTTATTATTTAATATTAAGCTTCGAGAGTAATTGTCTCCGCCAACAAACTGTGGTTACAGTTTGGCGGGCTATTTAATATATTCATCTGTTGTATACATTGATAAAATAAATAAACATCAGTTTTTTTTCGCTTCCTGTAAAGTTTTTCGAATTCAAATACTGCATTTGTCCAAGAGCAGTTTGTAAATATGTGTATATAGTATAGATATTATTTATTTATGTACGTGTTATGTAATAGTAAGTATATATTGGGATGTATATATTGATATATATAGACTTACTTAATATTGCACCTACCATCTATACTGTCTAAATGTCCTAAAGGTTTGACTGTCAGAGAATGCCTAGCGGCATTAAGTCGACCTTTGTACATAGTGCAATAAAGTTTTTAAATAAAAAAAATCGTCAAAGTTAAATGATAAAAAACAGCTCGGCGTCAAAAAGTCGTGTTAGTCCACAAATACATCCTACATATTATTTTTTACTGCGATATAAATTATTGTTCCATCAGTTATGGTCCTTAATTAACCGATTCAAAGCTCAACTTTCAACTGAAACATTTTTTTACGTAAAATATTGGCTTTAATTACGGCTAATTGGTAGCGTTTTGTCAATAAATCTTCTAATCTAACACTTAGGTAATATGAATACATATTGTTTTTTTTACTTAACAACACCCGATCATCTAATCAATTTATGTGATCCAAGTTACATTTTTTTTTTTTGGTTCTATTCTCTCGATGGATGATGAATGAGATGATAGGGAAGGCAAAGGGTCTCGCCCATACAGCCAAGTCTGACGTAATATATCTTTCTTTTCTATGAGTTAATGAGGTTATCATCAAATTCCAGATGCTGCAGAATTTTATGCTTTTCTTGGAGTCACTCGCGGCACTATAGCTCCAACACGTCGGATTAAAATATGGGAGTTGACAGCGCGGGAAAACCGCAAAAAATAAACTGCAACTTGTGCCCCATATTTATAGTACAATTTATCGTTTTCCATAATTATTCATATTGTAGCACATTATTAAACAAAACAACACCACTTTTGACCAATAATATCCACAGTAAATTAATTTACAAAAAATCCCCTTGTTTTTTTTTTTTTTTATTCTATTACTTATGTTACAGGATAGAATAACTGGTGTACCTAAACACGATATTTATATAACTGCGTTAACAAATGTTGAAGCTTTTCTTGGCGTCATTCACGAAAATATCGCGCAAACACGTCGGAAACACGCGGGAAAACTGAAAAAAAAAATTGCAACTTCTTCTTACTTAATGTAAATAGAACTGCTGCGACTGTTCTTAACTAACTATATTGATGGAATAAATCCGACGATTGCGCTAAAAAAAATAGAATGCCGCTGCTGATTTAGCTTAACGTTGTTCTGTGTGTATTTCATTAAAAACTAATTTGGCGCATCTCCATCTAATTATGTTTTACATTAAGTTGTTAATGTGAGCGGTCAACAGCGGTATTTTGAATACATTTGCCACTCTCCTCGTGGTTTAATATGCAGAACACGGTTATTCTAGCTTTATTACAGAGATGTCCACATAGACACATGTTTATGTCCCGGTCAATTTATTCAAAATCAAATTAATACTTATTACTGGGGTTCACAGGAAAATAATCCTAAAAATAATGTAGGTAGACACTTTTAAGAAACAAATTCAAAACTGGTAGTATAAAATAAATGTGTCCTTGCTAGCTAAACTCATAGTCATTTAACTATTGTTAAATATAGCTAGCAGGAAATACAATTTAATACAAATTGTGTATTAATCAAAAATACTTATTACTAGGGTTTCACAATAAAATAATTCCACAATAGCTGTATGTAGGCACAAAAATATATATAACAAATGTGGCCCTGTTAGCTAAACTTAACAATAGCCTTTAAACTACTGTTAAATATAGCTAGCAGGATATTTAATTCAAATTGTTTAATAATCGAAAATACTTATTACTAGTAATAACATACAAATGTGTCCCTTCTAGCTAAACTAATAGCGTTTTCAACTACTGTTAAATAATAATTAAATTAATTAAAATTGTTTAATAATTCAAAAAATATTTATTACTAAGGTTTCACAGTAAAATAATCCTACAAGAGATGCGATCCTACCAGTGCCTTCCTAGGTACTTTTATAAAAAATATCAAATCTATTAATATGAGACAAATGTGTCTCTGCTAGCTAAACTAATAGACTTTCAACTACTGTTTAATATAGCTAGCTAGTAAGGTTTAGTATTTCTGGAAGCATAACTACGTTCTAGAGTTTGCACATATTATTTTTTACATTTCTGTAGATCTTTTAAGTGGAACAGATTGTTGTATAACACAATATATATTCGCTTATTTTGGCAAATAAATTAAATTTTTGTTAATTTAAAACCTGACCTATTACGGTCTGCCGGCACTACAAAATTTAAATACCTACGACTATAAAAAAGTACGATTTCATGTTGCGATGCGCGGATCTAGTATATTTAATTCAAAGTTCAAAGATGGATATTAAAATTCGTAGTGCGCGATTAGCCTGAGACTAACTCATGAGAGTCAGGCTAACAACGATAATATTGGCCCTAAACAACGTCGGAATAATAAATTAAAATGCCCGGCTTATTAAACATAGGTCTGTTGATGACGTCTATTTTTCTTGAATATTTTTCTCTCAATGATCCTGGCCTTAATTGTTAGCGTGTCATAGCTTAATGAGTGACAAATATACAGGCGTGGCCATACTAAGGCTGGTTTGTACCAAAACAAAGTCACTGTAATTGTCACAATTAAAGTTTAAAATGGCGAGCTAACACCCAGCTGTGGTAGGAGTAACAATAAGTGAAGTATAATATTGCACAATTAATATCTAAGATAAAATAAAGTACATAGGCTTAAGAGCTTAATACCTTAAAGGTATTTATTTATTTATTTAAAACTTTTTGCACTATGTACAAAGGCGGACCTAATGCCGCTAGACATTCTTACTCGGTCAACCTTAGGGACATTACGAACATTGTATGTGGAAGGTTCGCGCAAATTATAGAACATAATATAGGGGAGAAATTAAAATACTACTAAAACTAAACTACTTACTAGTAAATAATATTAATATACTAAACATTAATATACTTATAATACTTAATATATACATAAATACAATATATACATACTTACAGTTGTTGGGATCTATTTAAGAAGTGTGTGAAAACCATCCTTTTAAACAATGTTCTATTTGGCGCCTGTCGGATATCTAAGGGTAGGTTGTTCCACAGATTTGCGGCAACAACTGCGAAGGAGTCGGACATAAAACTAGTGTGATGAGAGGGAATAGCAAGGGTAGAGTTATGCGATGATCGCAACGACCTGTCATGAAGAGAAAAGAGAAAAGCAAATTTGCTCTTGAGGTATTTCGGTGTCGCAGGCTCATACAGTATAGAGAAAAGCAGACAAAGAATTCGTAGGTTTCTACGACAACGAATTGGCAGCCAATATTTAGCTCGATACTCAGAGATGTGATCGTATTTGCGTAAACAGAAGATAAGGTATTCTCGAACAGCTAACCTTTGGGAGAACGACAATGAACTTGTGGGATGCAGAGTTAAAATGAAAAATGAATTATAACTAAAAGCAATAAATAACTATGATTATAAAGTTCCTAATAAATATTCTACTTTAATAAACATACATATAATTACATAAATAATAATATATAATATATACAAATAAATATATAGGTAAACTATATATATATAGGTAACTTATTTATTAGAATTTAGTATATTGTTATCATTGATATATAATATGTAATAGTATGTATGGGTATATGTAGTATGTGTATTAGTGTATAATAATATAGTTAAACCGTATAATTTAATACAATTTTGCACCTACCTTTAATTAATTATTATTTAATAATATTATAATATTATTATTTAATAGCGGCATTATTTATTTTATTTTATTTATTTTTTATACACTTTACATTATATACTCCAATACACCATGCAAGGAGGAGTCAGAAACACTTAATATTATTTACAAACATTCATAAAAAATAAAGAAAAAGCCACAACCTATATTAGGAATCAATTACATACATTTCAATGTTGTCATCCTTAATTAAATCTATAATTTGTAGCCAAAGCAATGTAGTATACAAAGGTAAATTTAGAATCAATAAAAAATATATGTATGTGTATTTTATCGATTCTCATTATAAGCCCGCCTTTGTCTTTGTGCAATAAAGATTTAAATAAATAAATAATATTGTATTAATAAATATAATTAATGTCTAGTTGAGAAATTACATCTCATTCTGCTTTTTAAGAAAGTACGAAGATAGTAGATGTCTAAATATGTTTAACGAAGGTGCCAGTCTGATTGACATGGGTAGTTTGTTCCATTGGCGTGCTGCAGAAACAGTGAGACAATCTGAATATCTGCTGGAACAGTGAAGACAAGACAGTAAGGTGACACGGCCCATTTACAGCTATGAATTTATGTTTAATTGACATATCATTATTATTATTTAGATTATAAGAAGACACATCTTTTTTTTTATGATTATAATTTTTTGTTTTATAAATTTATAAATTATCTAAAGTTAGTTAGTTTTACTTGCTTGTAGCAATAATGTTGTGCATAACATACATAAATATGGATTATTGTCTGTTTACGGTCAACCATTATTGCCACTTTGATTAGTACATATGTTTTGATAATTGTATTGATTTTATTAGTTTTGACTGTTTCCAAGTTGTTTTGAGAGAACCAATGGAAATAAATTATTTTGATTTTGAAAAAAGTAATTGCAAATTGATTGTTGTGCGAAGAGCGGAGAGAACATTTATGTTTAATAATAAAAAAAGAACTAACTAAAAGAAAATAAGAGCTAATATTAAAGTAAAAGAAAAGGAATTCTCATACTACGTGTATGTATTAAAAACAATGGGTTTCCACATGGAAATGTTCGCTTGACGGTTCATGCACAAACACAGTGCATGAGAAAACATACGAACGAAAATTTCAAGAATAATTTCGAGGTTTAAAATTTTTGATCTATAAAAATATAACCAGGCTATCACACGACCGAAGGCGGTGGTGGCTCGGTTGTAAGAACTTTTTCAGTAAAATCCTACAAAGGTCGGTTTAAGCCCCGGCATGTACCAATGAGAAATACACTTTTCTTACGTACACTTGTCATAGACTTACAACACCACCGTTCCCATGCCTCACGTTAAGTCGTAGGTCCCAGTTTCACTAATACTAACTTGTGGAATCGTTAATAAATTGTCATAAAAAATTGTCAGATCCTTGCCAACCCGTCTGGAATTTAGGCTAAATTCTCCAGATATATGTTCTGGAAGACCCATCTCAGTTCAGGTCTAAAACGCTGTGTTCTAGGGATATTGCTGTATTGTGCAATAATCTAAAAATCTATACCTATTAACTATTTCTATTGAATATGTCGGTATGAGGAATAGATCGGTCCGGCTAAACATTATTGTTGTGGTAATCTTGTCAAAGTCTCAGTTGCGCGAGAATATAATGTGTTTTTAATGCCCAGACCTTTTATATAAAAGTCAATGTTTTGTACAATGATCCAAAATTGCAATCAACAATGCGAACTATTTTGGTATGCAGATGTGCTCGTATGTAAGGAATTGCACGGAAGATGGAATTCCAAAATTATACAAGCAGCCATTGCTAGCTTAATTTGCTAGTGATGAAAATACTATGTTTCATATTCAACATTAAATATGTAATAAGACGGGGCAAGAAGCCAAACGGTATCAAAATTAAAGCTAGACCAATCGTTACATAATTAATTAGTGTATTTATTTATTTATTCATTACAGGATAACTAACGACTAATAAACACATAAAGAAAAAAAAAATGGAAACATAAAAGGTCAATTAAAAGTTACCACAGATAGACTACAAAAAATATAGAACTATTTTTTTTTCAAAGGAAATTAAAAATATATTAATTGAACTAAAAGCTTACATTTTAAAACATAAATGACTATTAATAAAAATAAACCTAATTAAATAGTTATAAGGTACTAACAATAGTAACATAGTTTTACTAATACATTGTTACTAACTACTAACGAGCTATATAATTTTATGAACTTTTGTTTGAAATAAACGTTTTTATTATTATGAAATGAAATGAAATGAAATAATTTATTTGTCAGAAACATGGTACTCGTAGGTACAGGGATGTAAATTATTATATGTAATTATATCACATGATTCGCTATTTCTAGCATACAAATATTTATTTAGTCACATGACTTTGTCGAGCTTAGTGTCTAGGTATTCTTTTGTCGAATAAAAACATTTATTAACCAGCATTTGTTTGACTCTTAATTTGAACAGTTTTATTATTATTATTATTATTACCTATTCTATTACAAGCCATAGAATATTGAATTTCTTAATATTGAAAAATGCAGTACTCACTACTTTTCTAAGGAAGCTCTGATGTTACAGTACATTATTTCCTGCATGAAAATCGAGATACGATCCAAGGTTGCGGTATCAATATCACAGATACGAGTATATCCAATCGTAAATTGTTTCGCTAACAAGCTGGATATCGGAATGAAAACTTAAGGGGGATTCTAGACAACTACGACGTTCAGACATTATTAGAGTATCTTTTCTAAACTAAAAGTCTCAAACCAAGACCCGAATGAGACGCAACATTCAGGTTGATTGTTTATAGGCTTCGATGTATATAGCTAAGCTTATTCAATACAAAACGCAGTATAAAAACGTATCGTTTGCCACGTATGCACATTGGAGGCGCAGTATGACTCGACCATACAGGTAGAGGTGCAATACAAATCGACCAATCAGTTAGAGGTGCAGTACACCTCGATCAATCAGGTAGAGGTGCAGTACAACGCGACCAATTAGGTGAATGAAGGCTTTTTTACTTAATGTTGTTTGTAAGAAGAACTAATTTCTTAGCATTCCATGGATTCCTGGTCCATTGTGTCTGAGGCTGAGGGAAGAAAACTGGTGTCGGATTGTGACTGACTGTGGCCCGGTTCCGGGCTCCCCTTTTTATTGTCAAATAAGTAGTTTAAGACGCTCACCACCTACAATTCTGCTCCTCTCCCTACCAATCTAAATAGGTACCTACTGTATGATTCCGCTAATGTCGTTTTGGAAGCTATAAATAAATAAATAAATATTTCCAGACAGGTCACATAGCGCCATCTAATTTCCGTGGTAAGCTACGAGGCTTGTGTTACGGAAACGTTGATGGTTGATAAACTACATATTATACTTTTTTTTTTGTAAATATGTACATATTATAAATATAAACACCCAGACCGAGACAAATTATACAATGTACAACTTGCCCCCGGTGGGAATCGAACCCACGTCCTCCCGAGTTCACGGCAACGTTTTGTTACCACTAGACCACGGAGGCGGTCAGAGAATATATGTATTGACAGCATATCGGGGCTAATTCCTTGGAAATAACAGAAACACTTATTTAGGCGTATTAAATTATATTTTGAAAAATAATACATTTGCAAGTCAAAAAGCTATGTGAAATCTGATAAGATGTGTTTTGGCAGCACCACATGTCAAAAGTCCTATTGAATTTAATATTTTTCTTTGTTGAGCTCTCTTCTCCCGATGGATGATGAATGAGGTGATAGGAAAGGTCTAGCCCATACCACCAAGTCTGACGTAATATATCTTTATTTTTTATGAGTTAATGAAGTCATATAATAGTCTACTACACTAGTTTTAAAAAAGAAGAAGAAGAAGAAATCAAATTCCAAATGTTGCAGAATTTGATGCTTTTACGTCGGGTAAAATATGGGGAAATATGGGTAAAAAAATAAACTACGACTTGTGCCCCATATTTAAAGTTCAATTTGTCGTTTTCCATAATTAATCTCATTGTAGCACATTATTCAACAAAACAACACCACTTTTGACTAACAATATCCACAGAAAATTTATTTACAAAACAAACACTTGCACTTAATATGTAATGAAATGGCGCGAAGGACTCTTTTATATAATTTTTTTTTGCAATAATATGCCCACTACAGGCCTAATTCTTTCAGTAAGTAGTGCAAAGATTTTGCTGGAATTCTTGTAGAATCCGTTCCTGATCATTTCTTCTGTTAGATCATAATATTAGTTTAACTGTTTTGGATTCTTTAGAAATGTTTAATAATAATAATATAATTCTAAAGATGTAATAAACACGATATTCATTAAAACTTGTCTGTTGTGTATTATAAAATGTATTATAAACTTATTTTATTATCTAAGTAGGTATTTGGGCAAAACTTTATGCATGTTCCAAGTTCGACCACCATTGAAAACATGCAAATGAATGTAATTGATCATTGACTTTTACATAAAAGCATAGGCATTTGGTACATTTCATAATATCCTACAAAGGTCGGTTCAAACCCCCCGGCATGTACCAATGAGAAATACACTTTTCTTAAGTACATTTGCCATACATTTACAACACCACCGTTCCCGTGCCTCGTAGAGCACGTTAAGCTGTCGGTTCCGGTTCAACTAATACCAACTTGTGGAATCGTTAATAAATTGTCATTAAAAATTGACATCAGATCCTTGCCAACCCGTCTGGCCAGCGTGGCAAGTGTAGGCCAAATTCTCCAGATATATGTCCTGGAACGCCCATCTCCAACAGTGGAAGTCTAGGACGCTGTGTTCTAGGGGCTGTAATGAAAACGTATGAATTAGGAGTAGCATATGCTGAGCTGACCACCTATTTATCGCCACACCTGTATGTATGTTTCGGTATATAGAATAGGCATATTTATACATTTAGATTTATTCCTTGCATATATATTTTTTTGTAACCATTGTAATTGTTGCTATAAAAAAAGTATTTTCTTTCTTTCTTTTAAACAAAACTTAATAAAAAAAACCTCCTTCAGGGATAGTACCAAAGAGATCGGCAACATTTTACCTGTATAGCAAGGCTAATACGTTGGCAGAAATAATTGTAGAATGCTCTCCCAGCCAGTGTGTTTCTCCATTCCTACACCCAGGAGTATTTCAAGCGAAGTGTGAAAAAACATCTTAATAGACTGGCATAATGGTAGGGTCTGTGAATATAAGTCGATGAAAAATGGTAAGTAAGACTCATAATATTCTAAGCAAGAAGCAACATAACAGACGGAATTTTCAGCAAAAGCATTGGATTTGCATGCAAAAATCAATACCAAATTACTTATTGTAGGCAAATCGTTGAAAATATCTTGGCCAAATCTTTTTTTTTAATAAATCCATGCGTGGAAAAAGTTTTTTAAAATATGATAATAAAAAGTTAGGTATCATCACGACCGTATCCTTTCCGGAGTGGTCAGAAACCACGCTTTATTTTTTAAAACAATATGATTCATATTTAGTATTATATTTACTCTGCTATAAGCACATTATGACAAATGGCAAGCTCTTCACTGTTCCTAGCGAACCAAACTCGAGAATAACACAAATAAATTATTGTGTCCCAAAATAAGGAATCAAACCCGGTACGTCAGCGTCTAAATCCTCGAATTTTACTGCTAGACAACGGTTGCATTTATCTTCAAACGTGTCCGGCCCATTGCCAATTTATAATTCAATATAATATATAAATATATATATATATATATATATATCATCAGCATCAAATTCTGCAACACTTGGAATTTGATGATCCCCAACTCGGTTATGAACTCTGTTATAAACATATATTATGTAAATAAATTACGTGTTTAGGGCTGATGTATTCTGTACAATGTCTTTTAAAGAGACTTAAATTAATATATAAAACCGCAAAAAATAAAGTGTAACTTCTGCCCCATATCCTCATATAGAGTAAAATTTATCGTTTTCCATAATTATTCACAATGTAGCACATTATCAAACAAAATAACACCACCTTTGACTAACAATATCCACAGTAAACTAATTTATTACAAAACGAAAAACTTGGACTTGACATGTCCACGCAAAATGGCGCGAAGAACTCATTCAATATAACAATAATATAATACATTCAAATAATTTCAATTTATTCGGAGTAAAGTACAAAGATTAAAAAATAAAATAAATTAAGAACTAAATTATAAAAACTATTTTTTTTTAAATCAAATTACGACTATTCGATGGGCGTAGTGTGCCGAGGACACTCGCTGCGTTCCCCCGCTGAACAGCGAGGCTGACCCTTTGAACAAGATATTCTCTACTCAAAGGGTCACCCGTCGCCAAGTGGAGTTTCTTACCAAGCTCGCGGGAGAACACAAGAGCCTCCTCGGACCACGGGCCCATCGTTTCGACTGCAAATGGAATGAAATGGTGATTGATGATGATCTCCGCGTACTTGCTGCGCTTAAGGCGTGCGGCTGATTCTGCAGCGGCACCAGGTTTCTTATGGCTGGATGTCACATGTGACTGACAGAGTGTGTCAACACATGTGGCATCCCAAACCAGTGCGCGGCCTTTAGTATATGGAATTAATGACATCCCGTCCGGACGCCTACCATCATTTCTAACTATCCCCGAAATACATACTGAAATTTATTTATACATTTATTATTATGTAAAAGCTTTTCTAGAAATATAAACGTGAAAAATAAAATTGATTTTATTTATTTTCCATAGCTCATAATGTCTAATTGTAGGTATATTTTTTTTTCATATTTTTATCGCAGAAACCAGCCAGTTTCAATGTGTAATGTAGGTATTAGAATCAATGTTGCATTCAATCAGAGCTTATTTAGAACCCGATATCCAAATTCCGTTTCTGCAACCGCAATCTTTACATTGTATACACAACAATACTGTTACAACATACGGGAGTTACCTTACTGACAGTATCATCGATAGTTATGCGCAAGCTTAGCCGAGAATTCATAAAAAAATGTTTTAATTGGTACCAACACTGATGTATGGAAGCGAGTATGTCAGAACACGCATGAGAGTTGTGTTAATGCAGTAGATATGAGATTGTTGCGTCGGATTTTCGCGGCGTCACTTTGACGGACCGCATACGTAAAAGAACGCATAGGGACATAAATAAGGAAAGGCATGCCTTTACGGTGATTCGGGCATGTTGAAACATTCATGGACCTCGCGCACCATTTACCATCAAATTAGATATGTGAAAGTAAAAATATGTCTAAAATGAAAGTCTTTTTACTTCCTCGAAAGTTAATTAACACCATACAATAAGACTTTAAAAATCTTTAAATATGTTCTATTTTATTTATGTAGGTTATATGTTGTAAGTATATGTTATCTGCATTAAAACTCTTCAAATTTATTTAGTATTGCATCTACCTTATGTACTTACTGCTCTCGTTGTCCCGAATGTTTGACCGTCATAGAATGTCTAGCGGCATTAGGTCCGCCTTTGTACTTTGTGCAATTAAGTTTAAATAAATAAATATTGTGCGAGCAAGAGGGAATAGACTACGGCCTCAGAAATCGAACACCAGGTATGCCTATAAAGGGATACACAAGGATGAGCGAAGAAAGATTGACGACCCAGGTATATAATGCGAAAGTGGGAAAAAGTGGCAATGGCAGATAACGATATATATCCGACATATGGTTTCTTAGGAATAATTGCTGGTTTCTATCAATAGAATCACATGTTCTCGGTTTTGAATGAGCCTGCGACACCGAAATACCTTAAGGACAATTTCGCCTATCTCTCTTCTTTCCATGACATATCTCTTCGCTCTTCTTACAACTCCCTTCTATCTGTTCCCTCACATCATACTGCATTTGTCTCCAACTCTTTCGTAGTAGTTGCTACTAATTTATGGAACGATCTTCCTGTCATCATACGGCAAGCAACTACCAGGTCATCTATTAAAAAACTGGTGTATTCACACTTCTTAAATAGCTCCTGACAGCGTTAGTAAGTAGTATATATGTATAATAATGTGTATTATTAGTATGTAGTATATTGATATTATGATATATATGAAGATATATATCATTTTATTGTAAGTATATATCAATCCTATTAAATTAACCTTGCACCTATAATTGTTCAAATTTGTCCCTAAGGTTAGGCTGTCAGAGAATGTCTTCGGGCATTAAGTCCGCATTTGTACTTTGTGCAATAAAGTTTTTTAAATAAATAAATGTTAGTCTACGGTAAGACCATACAGACACGTCGTAATAATAACATAGATAAATAACAATACAATATTCAAATATCAACTTTGCTAATGGCGGCAAACTTAATGAAAATTTAAGTTACGGTAGCAATCATATCTACATTGTCGATTTAACGGTTGCGGTTATAAAACAGAATTGAGCTTTTGCAATTAAAAAGGTACGAATAGCGTATATGTGTGATAGCACCATATCACAAGCGGCAGTTATTAAAATTTAACTATAGGTTTGTTAGGACTGCATAACTCGACTGCTTACGTCATCCCTCGATGTACTTTATAATAATAGCCTCTATGCTGATTTTATATCTTCTTATTTTTTTTTTTATAAACTAGCACGAATGGGGTGTATCAGGCAAAGCTTTTTGTAGATGTCGCTAGCGGCACTGGTACCTTGTTTACACCTATGACTGATCGTTTTTTAAATTTATTTGTAGTTTTACATTTTTATAACAAAACAATGTAGGTATTTTAACTTAAGGTTACCTACCTTAAAAGACGAATTAAGTAAGCCAATACCGTCTTTAAAATAAAAATAAAAGATGAATTAATAGAACGGCAATGTTGAGATCACCATTATCTTTGCTTTCGCTTGTAAATCTCGATTTGTACACTTAAAAGCTGCTCACTTCTGCATAATATCCAGAAAATAATAAATTTCGTAATAAAAATACAAGTTTTCTATGCAACTGACAGTTATATCAGGTACCATCTATCATGCGCCATCTATCGTGATAAAAAGTTAGTGACACGCCCCATTGTGACCTTGCCTCCCTGATGGTACGTGGCGCGCAATGTTCATGAATGTTAGTAACTGGAATCAGACACTCATGACTGACATCAGTTCCTATATTGGCAATTCGAGCCTGATCCCGAAACGTGTGGATACATTTCACTGGGTTTACCGGCACGAACATACTACCCGGCCCGGCAGACTGGGCAAATTACCACCATCAGTCCGCCTGCCACCTATTTGTTGTTCTTGTTGAAAGTATGTGCCATTTGCAATGATGTCAATTTTTACTTTCAAGGAGAACTAATATTGTAAGCTTGCCATGATGATATTTACATAAAAATAACACCGCTTGAAACAAGACTTACCTAGGTACCATAGGTACCATAACTGCCTCCGTGGTCTAGCGGTTAAGTCCGTGGATTTAGACTCGGAGGTACCGGGTTCGATTCCTGGTCGAGACACAAAAATATGTATTAATGTATATAAATACATTTAATTAATATTTAAGTTATTTGTGATATTTCTCGAGTTTGGTACGCTGGAGACATCGACGAGCTTGCCACTTGTCATGATTGGCGTTTAGTAAAGTTGGCTAAATGTGAATCAGCTTATTTATAAGCGTGGTTTCTGACTACCCTGAATTGCTGAAAAAATTGTAGCAGCTTGAATTAATAAAATATTTGAAGGCGGTTTGGACTGCCTATCGGAATGGAACTTTTTTCGTTGCCAGGAATTGTCCAAATTTGGAAAAAAGTGGTAATCTGATGAAGCAAGGTCTGGGAAGTATGGTGGGTATCAGAGACATTCCAACCGCAGTTCCTATAATTTAGGGACCGTCTGTCGTGAACTGTGAGGTCTAGCGTTGCCCTGAAGCAGCGATGGGGCTAGAGCAATTGAGCAGTTGTAAAATAGCGAGCTTTTTTTATCATGGTTTGCAATTGTTGACAATACAGATCTGCCGTAATCGTCTGGCCAGATTTTAAGAAGCTGTAGTGAATGACACCAGCACTGGTCCACCGAACAGTCACCAGTACCTTTTTCTAAGTTAACTTTCGCTTGGGATAGGATTTAGCCGGTTCTCCTGGATTTAACTACTGTAATGAGCGTTTCCGATTATCGTACAGGATCCATTTTTCATCACAAGTAACAATACGATTCCTAATTCCCTCGGTATTGTGACGGTTGAGTACTATATAAGATATAATAGCAAACAAACATGGCGTTATAAAAGTATATTAAATCCTACAAAGGTTGGTTCGAACCCACCCGCCATGTCCCAATGAGACATACACTTTTCTTACGTACATTTGTCATAGATTTACAACACCATCGTTGCTGTGCCTCGGAGAGCACGTTACGCCGTCGGTCCCGGCCCCACTAATACCAACTTGTGGAATCGTTAATAAATTGTCATTAAATATTGACATCATATCCTCGCCAAGCCGTCTGGCCAGCGTGGCGAGTGTAGGCTAAATTCTCCAGATATATGTTCTGGAAGGCCCATCTCCAGCAGTAGAGGTCTAGGACGCTGTGTTCTAGGAGCTGTAATGATGAAAAGTAAGATATGATGATATTATGTTTAATAAATATTTGAAATTTATTTTTACAATTATAGCGTTCTTTTATAGCAATTTTTAAATAAGATTGTAATTGGTATTACTAAATGAATAATAAAACATAATTAAGAACAAATATTTTGATGTTCTATTTTATTCTTATTTCTTATTTTTAAAATAACAAATATTACGAATTTCAAATGAATAATACCTGCAATTACTATGTTCTGTTAGAGCTACAATGCGACTTGTTGCTAGCCATCGTGCGATAAGGTTTCGACGCACGCCGCCCATCCCGAGGGCGGGCGGATTCCTATATAAACGGGATCCGTGGACAGAGAAAATCATAACGGAGACCAACCGCCACAGTCGCTTCTGAAACCGCCGCTGCGGACACTACAAAAAGAGGTACGTGATTATTCTTATATTTTTTTATTTATAGTTTGCTTAACTACTTAAAATATTGTTCGATATAAAAATTAAACTTAATAATATGTTCCAAGTTATTGTTAGAATTTTAGTCAAACTTTAACTTTTTAAAATACTAAAATGTTATGTTAAAAGAGTTTAGTACTAGGATTGTCAAAATCAATCAAAATCAAAAATGTATTATTTTTTTAAAAAAATTTTTTACAAAATTAACACCGAGGCTCCCGTACAAGGCCGGTTAGGACCCGTGATACAGGCAGCCCCACTCCTACTTCCAGAGTTTATATAATGAAAAGTCAAAGTCAAATCATTTATTACAATTTGGCCTTCTCGGGCTCTTTTGTATTGTCACATTACATTGTTATAATTATTTAAATAAATTATATTAAATTTATTACAATACAATTGAATTGACCTAAATATAAACATACACCAACAGTAAAAGGTGTCCAAAATATATTAATAATATACATTTGCACATCTACCAGGCATCTTTGTCACTAATAAAATCATTTATCTTAATAGGCCTTGCCTATAAGTCGACGTTTGACATGAATTTTTAGTTTATTAAGAAAATAAATAATAATAAATTCGACTTAAAAACATATAAGTAACTATAGTTAAATAATAAAAAGAAAATTAAATATATATACTATTAATATAATAATATATAATTATTAATAAAGTAATGAAATATAATAATAACAATAATATAATATTATAAGTTTGTCTGTTACACAACACAATGAATTGTTAAAAAAATATATTATACTATATTTACCATGTTCAAACATCAATTACATATATTTTTAGGAACGTGTATTTACTAATCAGGTAAATTCCATTGCTAGTCTGTTTAACTATCATTAAATGTATTAAGACCAAAGAAATATGATAAAAGAGTTATAAAGTTATTTAAACATTTTAGTTTAACTCTTTGCGTGGATTTTAGTAGAACTTAGATTTGGACTCGGAGGTACCGGGTTCGATTCCTGGTCGGGACAAAAAATATTTATTAATCTAAATAAATACATTTAATTTATTTGTGATATTTTTCGAGTTTGGTCCGCTAGAGACATCGACGAGCTTGCCATTTGTGTTTGGCCTATAGTAAAGTTTGCTAAATGTGAATCCGCTTATTTATAAGCGTGGTTTCTGACCACCCCGTAAGGGGAACGGTCGTAATGATACTTTTTTTTAATGTTAAGGTTAATTAACTAACCGTAACCGTAAAAAGACAACACCGCGTCTTGTCGTCTCCTCCGGTGACCAGAGGGCTGGCTCTTTCTTTGCCCAAAGAATCAGTATTCAGCGGGGAAATGCAGCCAGCGTTCTTGCCACCATTCTACGCGGACGGGACTTATATCCCTATCCTTAGTATTAATATAAATTTCATTTTATATTTTGTAAATATTTTTTTTCGAATAAATGCTTTTTTCATCATTATAAAAAAAAAACTAACCGTTAGATAATAAATAGTTATTATTTAACAAATTTAAACATAAGCTTTTGGATATAAAAAAATATTTTTGATCTGCGGAATTCGGGCAAGTGAACGCAGTTTAATAATCGTTTGTGCCGTTCGTTAGTCAGATTAAAGTAAATACCTGAAATCCAGCTTCAGTTAATGTCATTAAAACATTTCTGTATAGTTATATTATTCGAATTAAAATTATTTTCAAAATCAACTAACTATTTTTTTAGTAAATGAGAACACCCATTTTTCTTAGAGAAATGGGCCCAATAAAATTTTCTCGTGCCATAATGATGTATTTATATGATAGTTAATAATTTGCGTTTTTATAATCTGTAATTAATTTTATTTATTTTACCCTAGCATAACGACAATTGACAAAAACTTTTTTTTACGTTATTAATTTTATTTAGTTTCGATTTCGCCCATTTGAAATCCAATGTTTTATCTATGATAAAGTACCTAATCATAATAAAGAACCTAATCGTATAAATAGTGCTTCGGAGGGCACGTTAAGCCGTCGGTCCCGGTACTCCTAGTGTCAACTTGCAGAATCGTTAATAAATTGTCATTAAAAATTGACTTATCCTCGCCAAGCCGTCTGGCCAGCGTGGCGAGTATAGGCCCAATTCTCCAGATATATGTTCTGGAAGGCCCATCTCCAATAGTGGAGGTCTAGGAGCTGTAATGAATGAATATTGTTATAAATTGGATTTAAACTACGATTTAAATTAGGGACAAAACAATAATTATAATTAAATTAATTCAGAGTATTTAAAATAATTGCAGCTTTTTAATAAACGTTTTATCATCGCGTTTTAACGGCGTGACTTTTATTAAAGTACGATTAACACAACATTGTAAAGTGCTTACTTGTAGTTAAGAACAATATATATATTTAGTTAAATGATGGTAAATGTAATTTATGGAGCCAAAATAAGACCTTTACATAAAATTGAACATGTGGTTTTACTTTTATTTATTTTATAAAATGTTAAAAGTAGCTTTTTGTCAGTATTGTGTAGTTTATATTTATTGTATCGCATTTATTACATTGTGTAGTTGTATTATATGTATTTATTATATAGTATTTGTATGTAGGCATATGTATGTGACTATACCTATGTATTTCTCACTTTCCCAAAGGTCAGTTGTTAGAAAATTTTCTAACTACACACACACACTACTTTTACACTAATTTTAAGTTTTGTGCAATAAAGTATTTAAATAAATAAATAAATAAACTATACTTATATAGGTATATTACGTAGGTCTATATTATTTCTTAGAATTAAGATAGTAAATAATGTACATTATTCAATAATTTTTTTTATATTTTGTGCACCTACTTCTGTTTAAACTCTCTTATTGTCCTTAACGACATTATATTAGCCCTTTGTACTTATGTGCAATAAGGTTTTTAAATAAAAAAATGTATTTAAAAATAAGCACACAAACTTAGAATTATATTTATTTATTTAAAGAGAAAAGACAGATACAGGCAATATAAAAATAAAGTAATAGAGTAAATTAAAATTAAACACAGAACATTCCAATACTTCCATAATACTATACAAGCAGAATAAGTCGCCATAACTCACTTATTATATATGCGTATATGTATGTATTTTATATTTAGTTATATATTTATTTGTTTATGTAGGACATTTATTCATGTATAAGTACTATATTGACCGCCTCCGTGGTCTAGTGGTAAACAAACGTTGCCGTGAACTCGGGAGGTCGTGGGTTCGACTCCCACCGGGGGCAAGTTGTACATTGTATAATTTGTCTCGGTCTGGGTGTTTATATGAATAATATGTATATATTTACAAAAAAAAAAGTATAATATGGAGTTTATCAACCATCTAGTTTCCGTAACACAAGCCTCGTAGCTTACCACGGAAATTAGATGGCGCTGTGTGACCTGTCTGGAAATATTTATTATTATTATTATTTATTATATGTTTGTAATTAAAGTGTGTTTTATATAGTAATAAATAATTTCAATTTTTCTTCTGCTGCACCCGCTTATTACATATCTCAGTCACAAAGGTTAGTTGGTAGAAAATGCATTTACGGCCTTAAGCTCGCCTATGTACCTGCACTTGTTTTGGTTTTGTACAATAAATATTTTTTTATTATTATTGCTCACTGTGAACAATAGTGCACCCTTTGTGCGATACTAAATAAAATATTTAAATTAAAACTGTTAGGTGAACTAATTGTATGAGCTAAACCAAAAGCTGATTCTTCGTAAATCCATTGATTTACCGTGCAGTTGTCGGGTCCATCTTAAGTACGAGAGAAGGAAAGTTCTGGTGTAATTGTGTGATATAATTGATCAAAGCTAAACGTTTTAACTGCCTCCGTGGTCTAGCGGTTAAGTCCGTGGATTTAGACTCGGAGGTACCGGGTTCGATTCCTGGTAGGGAAACAAAAAAAAAATTAATGTTAATAAATACATTATGTGATATTTCTCGAGTTTGGTACGCTGGAGACATCGACGAGCTTGCCACTTGTCATGATTACTATACTATAGGCCACTATAGTAAAGTTGGCTAAATGTGAATCCGCTAATTTATAAGCGTGGTTTCTGACCACCCCGAAAGGGAAACGGTCGTGATGATACTTTACTCTTTTTTATTAACAAAACACAGCTATTACAACTAACATAATAGATAAAAAAAATATCGAACAAAATATTTTTGAATTATAAAAAAATATTAATATTAATACTACGGATAGGAATGTAAGTTTAATGCATTTAGTATACAAACATTATGTAAGGGCGCTTAGTCCTAAAAAAAAATATTAAACTTATATTAATGAACAATCAATATGTATTCATACTTAAATATTGCGTGACCTCGTAGGAGTAATTCGTTTTTACATAGAAGCCCACGTTCTAGTCGAAGGTTTGGGACACAATTTCAAAAGGGTAGCATCAAATAAATATCTATTGTTACGTTATCGACCACCGCGAAAATTAGCAAACATCAACGTGTGTGCCGCAAAACCCACAAATATTTTTATTTTTTATTTAAATATTTATTAATTATTCTCATTGACATCATCGCCTCCACTGCTGGGGCGTTCAGAATAAGTGTCTTGAAGGTTTTAAAGGAATAGTTTTTAAGTTCTTATTGTTTTTTTTTTTTTTATAATTTATATTAATAAATAAATAAATAAATATTTCCAGACAGGTCACACAGCGCCATCTAGTTTCCGTGGTAAGCTACGAGGCTTGTGTTACGGAAACTAGATGGTTGATAAACTACATATTATACTTTTTTTTTTGTAAATAAATACATATTATACATATAAACACCCAGACCGAGACAAATTATACAATGTACAACTTGCCCCCGGTGGGAATCGAACCCACGACCTCCCGAGTTCACGGCAACTTTTTGTTACCACTAGACCACGGAGGCGGTCTATATTATATAATATTATGTTTTTCTCCTTTGTTTTTACTTGTTTAATTTACTTTTTTGTTTGTTTTTTTTTTCCTTTCATTTATCAACATTTATTTATTATTATTAGCTGTAAAGTTTATGCAATTATAAATATGTGGTTAACGTGGTGGGTATTGCATGATCTAATGTATCTTATTATTGTTAAATGTTAAAACCTGTGCAATTCTGTTTGTTGACCCTAATAAATGAAAAAAAAAAAAAAAAAATTTGGCTCTAGATAAAAGGATATACTTACATACTAAACTACATTCAAAAATACATATACTACATACAATATACGAGTACATACATTGTTTACGTGAATAAAGATATTTTGACTTTGACATTGACTTTACATTTGTCATAGATTTACAACACCAGCTTCGAAGACCACCGTCGTGTCAACCCCGGTTTTACTCATAAAAAACATCTGTTGGAATCGCTAATAAATTAACATCAGTCGTCAACAGAAATATTATGATCTTGACGGCCCATATCTAAGAGTGAAGATTTAAGACTTTGTAATACTAATGTGTATAATTATTTGGTAATTTTATTGCTCATATAATTACAGTACATAAAATTAGATTAAACACAATCACAGGATAAACAAAATAAATAAGCAAATATAAGTAACTAAATATAAATAAATACACAAATAAGATATAACAACCACATTCGAGTGTTCCAAAACTAAGATCAATAAACTACACGTTCCCTGATCAATCTGGTTTCTGTGCCTTGACAGAATTATCTAGTGCAGAAACCAGTGCACTTACTAACATTTCTGTTAGCCTGTCCTAGCTCAATGTATTATAAAAAAATATATAATTTCCTAGTTTTTAATTTATGTATATAGGATGTTAAAAATTTGGTGTCAATAAATATATATTTTTTATTTTTTATGTTGTGTATAAACAGCCTAAATATGATAATCCAAGCCACAGCCTACTTAAAAGTCATGAACACACGTGAAATTCGTTCTTATTCAAAAAACCTGTCACCGAATAATTTCTTATCTGTCTGATATTTGACCTTGTATTTGTTTTATATTATTTGTTTTGATTTACCTTCCACGTGTGTGACGTTGTTTTTTTTAATTATTAACATTTACTAAATCAATTTAAGTAGGGGATATTGCCAGCCTCCTTCGGACTATTTGTGATATCGTCCCGTCTTTAGAGGACTTAATTTATTTATTAGTATTGTTTTATTAGCTTTATTTTTCTATATAATATTGTTTAATTGAGGGTTTAATGCATCCCTTTCAAAGATTACAATACTATTATTAGCTTCGCTATACAGAGGGGAAATGTTGCCAGTCTTCTTGGGACTATCCCTAAAGGGTCGTCTCTAGAGGACCTTTTTACTTATAGTTTATTTTTTATTAGATTAAGTTTATATTTATTTTTTACTCTTTAAGTAATTTTAATTATATTCCTTCGAATTAAGATATATATTTACTCAGTATAATTTTAAAAAAATATAATTATTAATAATAATGTAATAATAATATAATATATATATAATCTTTGATATCGTATTGTAATCTTTGAAAGGGATGCATTAAACCCTCTTAATATAAACAATATTATATAGAAAAATAAAGCTAATAAAACAATACTAATAAATAAATTAAGTCCTCTAAAGACAGGGCGGTATCAGAAATAGTCCGAAGGATATTTCCCCTTCTTAAATTGATTTAGTCTAGAGGACCTTTTACGTTAGTTTATTTTTTATTAGATTGAGTTTATATTTATTTGAATTTTACGATATTAATCTGTAAATATACATTTTAAAGTTTTTTTTTGTTAAGAAATCTGGTACCTATTGTATAAAAACACTTGTCAGATAACCATTTATATAATTTAAGACTTCAACCTCGCGTCTCAATTATTTATTTAAAAAACTTTATTATATTATATTATATATTATTATATATTTATATTATATATTTATTATATATATTATAAAGTACAAAGGTGGAGTTAATGTGATATGGGACTAATATACGAGTATACATGTCGAATCCTGCCAAGTTTCCATTTGCCCGAAGGTCAATGCCGTCGGGTAACTTGCCATTGCTCCGCGCAATCCCCGAGGTTCTAGGGTACTCCAGCAGTGGCATTGCCCTTGGGAAGTTGTCGGTAAGAGCCGTGTAATGAGGAATGCGGCCAGCACTTCAAGCACAAGACTATGTTAAACTAATTCTCTACTCCAACACTAGATTGTCGATTCGGGCTCCGAGAAAAAGGCTTTCATTTTACTTTTAAAATAAAAATTAAATATAAAACCATTTACAATTAGGTACTTTATTTTAATAATACTATGTTTTGAATAAACTTCTCATTATTATAGAGCATAATGATTATACCTGTAGTTATATATGTTCATTAAAAACTATATTAATTAACGCCTCAACACAGTCTCTAGGTAATAATTGTACTTACAAACTTTCTTATTACAAAAGAAAATAATAAAAGCATTGTTAAAATATATGTTTTAATTTAAAACTTTTACTGCCGCCATAGTCTAGCAATTAAGACTGAAGATTTAGACGCAGAGGGACCGGGTTCGAATGCCGTGGCGGCAGTTAACGCGCTAACGTTAGATTGATAAAGTAGTGGCCTTTATTTACTGACAGATTTAGCGCGAGTTTAGCATATCGGCTTGTGTAGTTAGCGAACTAGTTCCAAAGAGCGCTCCCACTACCTGAACTAGTTCCAACTTTGTCAGATCTCCTGTTTGTTCCATTTCATTTAGACCGCCTTGTAATAGCGAGAGAGCAGCGAACAGTAGCGGTGAGCGGAGCTTGTCACGTCACCCTATCGCTCACTCAAGCGCGCACCTCTAGTTAGACTTAGTTCGGCTGTTAGAAATCAAAACATAGTACATACACATATACATGAGACCTAAAAACCAGTTTACCACTTTGATTATTTGCTTGATTGAACCTAATTAATTGAAAATTGAGTTAAGGGTGTTGGACCAAAATGTGCATATAGAGTCAGCTACTAAAGCCAATTTTCTAATTTGCAATACTGTAAATATAGTACATATTAAAAACTATTAACACAGATTATTAGAAAAGCGAGCTAATGACTGCCTTGAACAATAGAGCTTTAGAACTGAGTGTTCTTTTACTCTGGTTCGAGACAGGGGCTCAGGGCTAAGGAACTAAAAGGATGACCTAGTTCACTGAACTGAACGCTCCTGGAACTACTATGCGCAACTTTAATCGCCGAGCTTACATCAAATTACAAAATATCAATTCTAATAGCGTTAGACATTTGAATTAAAACAATAAATTTATTACAGTCTACGCTAGAGACATCTACGAACTCAAATAATGAGAAGTGTGGTTTTTAGTATTACGGTCGTAATGATACAAACTTTTTATTTACATTTCATTGCTTCAATAATTTGAGAACAAGCTGAATTTTTTATCACCTTTTTTAACTTAATTTTTGCTTTTCTCGGGTCACCAAAGTTGATTTATTATTAAGGTTAATTTGTAACTTTTTTAACGTGTAGTATTTTTCAGGGGATTTAATTAAGAAATTATTACGCTTTGCGTTCCACTCGCTCGCACATTCAAAAATTTTCAAAAAAAAAAAATGTCTGAGTGCACGACACATGATGGTAAGCGAGGTTCAATAATGGTAACAACTGACGACCGATATCAGTCCCTACCATTATGCCGGCCTAACAAGATGCTTTTTCACACTTTGCTTGAAAGACTCCTGGTTATAGGAGTGGGGAATTGTACTGGCTGGGAGAGCATTCCACATCTTCAGCGTGCGACAGATGTAAGAGTCTCCAAATTTATATGTACCCGTAAGAATAGTGGCTACGGTATGCGTTTTCGTTGAAAGCTCACAGACGGTTTATTTTTTTCCGACACCTACAACAAATATCGTTGATGTATACAAAAAAATATATACCTACTAATTCCTTCCCCGAGGACCACTCTATTTATTAATGAAAACGGCATGAAAATCGGTGCAGTAGTTTTTGAGTTTAACGCGAACGAACAGGCAGACAAACAGACGCGGCGAAAGTTTTGTAATGTAATGATGATGGTGTGCGAGCGAGACGGAAGCGAAGTGTAACATATTATACACTTACCTTCGTTCCGATACGCGATAATAGTAACCTAAGCTCGCTTAAAGGTGTTCCGATACGCGCTTAAACTGTTTTGACAAAGCTGTGTGACGTCACAAATGACATCATTTCTCGTGCTTAGACTGCTCACGATATCGAGGTAGATCGCTCTGAGCGCTGTCACTTGTTTGTCATAAAGTTCCGCGCCATTTTCAAGTTAATTTAATATTAGGATTTCTTTTAAATTATTTAATATTGTAATTCGTTTATACTGTTTGTATATTACTTCTAAAACAAATTTATAATTAATATTTAAGTAGGAAGTGAAGAAAAAAAATGTCTGTAACACGGCAAGTTATTTTAAAAGACCAAAATAATTTAATAATATTAAACTTTATACATATAAAGATGAATAAACCGAGAGATGTATATTTGTTAGTATTCATACTCAAAGATGTAGAATCCGCAATTTATCTTCTATTTATTTTTTAATAAAAACTAACATTTTATGAATGAAAATGTGATTTAGACCGTTCCGAATTGATATCACGCTCTGAGCATCCAAATCGCGATATTTGATTCGGAACGACGGTCAGTGTCATATTCGTTCTAAGCGCTCTGAGCTCAATTCGGAATGAGGGGTTAATAAAGAACAATACAAACAACAAAAAAAATGCTACGCGTCTGTGTTCGTAACGGTCTATAGTCGTAGCATATTCGTAGCAGCCTCATTTTGTCCTATTAGTCTAAGGGGTAAGTTACGAGTAAGGTAAGTATTGCTTCAAGCGGTGTTATTTTAATATAAATATCATCATGGCAAGCTTACAATATTAGTTCTCTAGTAAAAATTAGCATTTAACATCATTTCAGAGAACAAATAGGTGGTAGGCGGGATGATGGTGGTAATTTGCCCAGTCCGCCGGGGCGGGGATGTCTTAGTTTATAGTATGACAATGCCTCTTTACAGCAGCTATAATTTAAGTGACACCTTAAACTGTTTTTGTTTTAGCTAAAGTATGACAATGCCTTTTTACAGCAGCTATAATTTATGTGACATCTTAATAATGTTTTAGTTTATAGTATGACAATGCCACTTTACAGCAGCTATAATCCTTGATGTATTCATTTTATAATTGTGTATGTCTTAGTTTATAATATGACAATGCCTATTTACAGCAGCTATAATTTCAAGATTATAATTATGTATATTTGGGTTGTAATGTGCTGCTCCAAATACAAGCTATTTCCCAGACAATAAGCTTGTTGTTATATTAATAAATTTTTTGTCATGTAAAAGCGCAGAATACATTATATTTATTGTCCAATGCCTATTACAAAATAAATAAACTAAACTAAACTAACTATCCACTGTTCGTGCCGATAAGCCGAGTAAAGTGTATCCACATGTTTCGGGATCAGGCTCGAATTTCCGTCATGCCCAGTCAAGCCGGCATAGTGTTAAGGACTGATGTCAGTCATGAGTGTCTGATTCCAGTTTCTAACCTTTCATGGACCCCGCGCGCCACTTACCATCATGTGGGGGCAAGGTCACAGTCGTGTATAAAAAACTTGTTCGAATGATCACGTTGTATTTTCCATGTTAGTTCTATTGAAATCAATCAGTATCATTAAAAGTAGGTACTAAATTACTTGACTATTTTTATCATAGACTAATATAAAGTAATGGAGTTGTATAAATAGGAAAAAATACAAAAATACATACACCTACATATAGTAGGTACTGGGCAAGTTAAATTATAAAAAAGCAAAGTATCGGGGTGGTCAGAAACCACGCTTATATAGAAGCGGATTCACATTTAGCCAACTTTACTATAGGCCAATCATGACAAGTGGCAAGCTCGTCGATGTCTCCAGCGTACCAAACTCGGGAAATATCACAAATGAATTAAATATTAATTAACTTTTAATAATTTAAATTAATCAATATTATTGTGTCCCGACCAGGAATCGAACCCCGTACCTCCGAGTCTAAATCCACGGACTTAACCGCTAGGCCACGATTTATATTTTATAAAAAAATACTATAATTAAAAAATACCTAATAAATATATATACATAAATAAATAAATATAAATAAATAAATATTTCCAGACAGGTCATCACACAGCGCCATCTAGTTTCCGTGGTAAGCTACGAGGCTTGTGTTACGGAAACTAGATGGTTGATAAACAAATTAAATATTTATTCGAAGTAGGTAATTCGATACAAAAATATTAAAATAAAATTGACTAAAAACTAATTATAAAGAAAACTAAAACTAAAAATACCTATGAAATTAAAGCTATTCTACAAAATAAACTAAGGGCTTACCACTAGGGAGGGTACCTAAAACGCTCGCCGCATTTCCTCGTTGAATTATTATGGACATATTCTGTTTTAGGTAGTTATGGCATTTGGGATCGCCACACTCTTGGAAAATTCGTTTACCCAGCTCTTTTATGAATTTGTGGGTATCAAGAGAATATACCCCCATTGTTTCAACCCCAAATGCCACAAAGTTATAATTTTGTTTAATGCTATTGTATTTGATGTGTTTTCTAAATTCGGCTGTAGAGGAAATGTGGCAAGCGGCAAAGGTATCCACACAGGTGGCATCCCAAACAAGACATCTTCCCTCACTCCATGGTACAAGGGACATACCATCCGGCCTTTTACCATCACTACGTGAAAGTCCTGATGGTTCAAGGACGGACGGGATTTTAGCAGACCACAAACTTCTCTTTATAAACTCATTTAGGGCTTGGTGTCTGGAGAATCTGCCTGCACTCTTTTGACAACTAAGCCCGTGTAGACCCATTTCATCAACTTGAGAACCACACTTGCATATGTGAGGTTGACATATTTTACATTTTAAATTATACAATGTACAACTTGCCCCCGGTGGGAATCGAACCTACGACCTCCCGAGTTCACGGCAACTATTGTTACCACTATATATATATATATTGTACCCAATATTAGTCATGTTTTATAAACAACAAATAAGTGGTTACACAAAATAATAAAAGAGAAACAAAAAGAAAGCTATGAAAAAAAACCCAACCATTTGCTACCTACTTGATTAGGCTGAGTACGAGTGCCGATATTTTATAGGAAAATTTCTCTGCACAGTAACTTAAGATTTTATTACTGTAAAGTATCATCACGACCGTTTCCCTTTCGGGGTGGTCAGAAACAACGCTTATAAGCGGATTCACATTTAGCCAACTTTACTATAGACCAATCATGACAAGTGGCAAGCTCGTCGATGTCTCCAGCGTACTTATACTTCAGCGTACGTATTACTGAATAATTGAAATTAAAATAAATACCTAGTTCTTAATTTTTATTATAGATTATATTAGGCTAGTCATATTATTTACATTTAAGGTACTGTTACGATAAACTGAAGCACATTATGTTATTATTTTGACAATGCTTATTTACAGCTAATACTGACATATTTAATAATTTATATATATTTTTTTTTTTTTTTTTTTTTTTTTTTTTTTTTTTTTTTTTTACACAGCGCCATCTAATTTCCGTGGTAAGCGGTAAGCTTGTGTTACGGAAACTAGATGGTTGATAAACTACATATTATACTTTTTTTTTTTGTAAATATATACATATTATACATATAAACACCCAGACCGAGACAAATTATACAATGTACAACTTGCCCCCGGTGGGAATCGAACCCACGACCTTCCGAGTTCACGGCAACGTTTGTTACCACTAGACCACGGAGGCGCCTTTATTTATATATATATTTTTTATATAGTTGACAAAGGCTTTTTTCAGCCGCTTTAACTAGAATTTGCTGTTAATTATTAATTACTCAAATGACATTTTAATTTAATTAGTTAAGTAGGTATGTAATAATATATAATTTTACTGACAAAGCCCATATACAGCCGCAACAACAGTTTAATTTAATTTATTTACCTAACGTAGGTAGATATTTATATTTAATATAGGTACCTATATTTTTGGTTATTTTTTGTTATTGTGTTGATGTTCCTATGTCACTACCAGTTCTGTTCCTTGTCTTCACATTGCACTCTCCAGGCAAGAAAGATATTTTAACGTTAAATATATGTTGTGTACAATTTTATTTAAATTATATTGACTTAACCAAATTCCGGTGGGAATGTACGGTGATACACTAAGAATAAAGAATAAAAATATTTGCTTTATAATAAATTCCACGCAGTATATAACATTGGTCATAAACTTGATCTACAGTTAAAATCATATCCATGAGTCGGACTTAAACTTAAGTCTATTGGAAGTGGAAGATAATTGACCACTTTTTTACAGTTCCGAGAAAAAAGGGTTGAAAATATGATATGGGTATGATTGCTTACCTGTAGAATATTGCTTTGATCAGACGGGTTAGCACCGTAAAGCGGGATTTACATTTGTCTGACATGTTGTGTCGTGATGCGTCAGAACGGTTTCGATTTCATGTAGTTCAAGTACATAGTTCAAGTAAAAATATATATTTGGCATAATATATATGTGTATATACGTTTATTTATAGGTATATGTGTTATTTATGTAACAGTGTAAGTATCTATTAGTATGTAGTGTGTGTAGTATATTCTATATTGTTAAACTTGATATCGGCACTACCCTTAATCTCGCACTCTCCCAAAGGTTAGATGTCGAAAAATGCCTTGTAGGCATTAATCTTCGCCTTTGTACACTTATTTTGTGCAATAAAGAATTTAATAATAATAATAATTTTTATTTTTATTTTTTTATTTTCTATTATTTAGGCAACAAACATAATAAATAATATGAACCACTAAGGGGCCCCTTTAAAGGCTTTGCCGGCACGTGACAAGTTTGAACATCTGTGTAATAAATTAATAACAATAAGAAGACATTGAGAGCCAAAAATATTTTATACATAATAGAAGTTAAACACAAATACTATGGAAACTAAAGAAAAAAAAAAACTGGATATAAAAATAAAAACAAGGATAGAGTAATAACGCAAACATGATATAAAAGATACTTAAATTAACAGATGCTATTATAGTAATTTATAAATACATACTTATAATACTAATTACGGATACAACAAACTACCAACCATAATAGCATTAAAGTATGAAAACGATCCTGTTTTGATGCGCACGGCATAACACGTCAGAGACAATACATAACAAAGAAATAAAATTAAATTACAATTCACTTATGACTGCCATTTATTTGTTATAAAACATATATAAAGGTACTTCATTTTCAAAATTAAAATTAAAACAAATTATGGTAGACGGTGGTGGCTCGGTTGTAAGAACGCGTTCCTTAAATCCTACAAAGGTCGATTCAAACCCACCCGGCTTGTACCAATTAGAAATACACTTTTCTTACGTACATTTGTCATAGATTTACAATCTATGAAATTGTTTGATTGTACGAGAGAGAGGGTAAGGTAATTCCGTAATTTGAAATACCTAAAACTGAGGATGCTAAAGCCAGTTCTCCGACTACTACGATAAGGAATTGTCTCATCTTGACTTATTTAACTCTAGTGTTAATAAATTTAAAAGCGACCTTAAACTACATATGTTCTCCAAATTAAAATAGTATAACATTTCTAATGAGTAGCTGTTTATATATGTAGTATTAGTAATATTGTTTCTGCTATGATATACTCGTAACTTACTATCTTAATTCAATTTTGATGTTAATAATTTTATTTTTTTGCTTAATTATTAATCTGCTGTGCTTGTTTTTGTTTTCGTTTATTGTATTTTGTGAAAATTCTCGACACTCAAGGTCTTGTTAATGGTAATTATGTTTGTAATATTATGTAAATGACTGTTTGCTGTCAAAATAAAATAAAATAAAAAAAATCATCTGATATGGTACCCCAATCGCCCCTCAGCCTAGGTCGGCGGCACACGTCTAATAAATCTAAAGTAAAAAATTATGTTTCGGCGACGTCACATCGCGTGTGCTTTTTTTTCGGTGCTGCAGCAGTGACCGCTGCGTAGCCACGCGCGTGTATTTATCGATTGTAACTGTTTATTAAACGTGTCTTAGACTATAAGAACCTAACGTGTATTATATTAAACGTGTCTTAGACTATAATAACCTTACGTGTATTATATTAAACGTGTCTTAGACTATAATAACCTTACGTGTATTATATTAAACGTGTCTTAGACTATAAGAACCTAACGTGTATTATATTAAACGTGTCCTAGACTATAAGAACCTTACGTGTATTATATTGCGTACTCGAACTTTAAAAGGAGTTATTAGTAATATTATAGTTTAGTGCGTCGGCACGTGTAGAAAAGCCAACACGGTTGAACCTTAATAATAAGCTTTTGTGTAAGTTAGGACAAAATCTTATAGACTTAAATATAAGTTTTTACAGTAAAATAAACTATAGTTAGGCTGCTAATACACTAGAGAAGCGCGACGGAAATGAGGTTAGTAGGTAGTAAGTTTAATAAATAATAAAAACAAATCAGAAAATAATAATAATAAGAACGTAATTAAATTAAATGAAATCCTTTCACGTCACACGTTTGGGGTCGAGACGATAGGATTATGGGGACCGTCAGCCAAGCGTCTGGCCAATGAGTTGTCCAAACGGCTGACGAAGAAATCTGTCGTCAGGAAGGCTGGCAATTATTTATGCCAACGTATTATTTTGATGGTTCCATCAAAATGGTCTCTAGAGTACATTTTTATTTTTTTGTTTGGTTATTGAATTTTATTTAAGCAGTTTGTTATTATTATTTGAATAAATGTTCCAGAATTGTTCAAATATTAATTTCACATATGAATTACATTGTTATAAGAGCATAAGAAAACGATACAAAAAATTAACGATGTTTTAGCCTACATAATTAAATGATAACAATGATTTTAATTGGTTCTCTCTGTATTTCTCGTAGGAAGGATGATTCGCGTTATGAGAGGTCCATTGGCGGTCTTCGTTGCTGCCCTTATTGTAACCTGCAAGGCTGATCCTCATCAGGTAAACATGTCACTATTATTAGGTATCTAGCACGTCATAACAAATGTCACTATTATGTTTATTTTATAACAGACTCTTTACAGCAATTTATTATATTCATATATATAATAAATAAATAAATAAATAAATAAAATAAAATATATATATTTTTATATAAAACTAGCTGACCCGGCGAACTTCGTGTCATTGAATAATCAAGCTTGATATAAATTTCTAAACGCACCCATATACATATATTTGACAACCAACATTGTTTGACGTGACGTGTTGGTGGCACGGTTGTAAGAACGCGTTCCTCAAATCCTACAAAGGTCGGTTCAAATCCCCCCGACATGTACCAATGAGATGACACTTTTCTTACGTACATTTGTCATAGATTTACAACATCACCGTTCCCGTGCCTCGGAGAGCACGTTAAGCCGTCGGTCCCGGTTCCACTAATGCCAACTTGTGGAATCGTTAATATATTGTTATTTAAAAATAGACATCATATCCTGGCCAAGCCGTCTGGCCAGCGTGGCGAGAGTAGGGCAAATTCTCCAGATATATGTTCTGGAAGGCTCATCTCCAGCAGTGGAGGTCTAGGACACTGTGTTCTAGGGGCTGTAATGAAAAAAAAAATTAATGAATTGTTTGACACATACGAAATCCACGATTTTTTTGTATGGGAAAATGTTTTTTCTTATATTTTATTTTTTTCATCTCTTTTATAGTTATTCTGCTATTCGAGACGGAGACAAATCCAACAAATCAAACCGTGAAAATCTGTCCAGCCGTTCTCGAGTTATAAGTGTTCTAACAAACCTGACTTTGTTTTATATATTAAGATTTACTTATTATGCAATCTAATATGTCAGAAACCTTCCCCGATGTTCACACAACATATTCCCAAAGTTTCATCCCGATCAGTCAAGTAGTTTTGCAATGCATAGGGAACACACACACAGACATTCACCTTTAATATATATAGATAAAATACTCAGTGACAATGCATATATACAGCATTAAGATTAAGTTAATATAATGTACTATGCCTCCATCGTCAGGTTTTCATTCGTTCATTAAAGCCCCTAGAACAGCGTCCTAGACTTCCACTGTTGGAGATGGGCCTTCCAGAACTTGGCCTACTCTCGCCAGAAGTGTTGGCGAGGATCTGATTTAATTTTTTCAATGTCAATTTATTAATCATTTCACAAATTGGTATTAGTGGAACCGAGACCAAAGGGTTAACGTGCTCTCCGAGGCACGGGAACGTTAAATCTATGACATAAGTGCATTTCTCATCGGTACATGCGGTTCTAAGAATAACGTTACGTTCTTACAACCGAGCCACCACCGCGCCAGGTCGTTCCTTGCTAACTGCAGCTCCATCCAGCCACCATTCTTCATTTACTGTTAACCTAGATTTAAGTAATTGTAAGAGAAACAAATTCAAGTGTTCCTTTAAGTTCCTATGGACGATTAATAAACAATAAACAAGAGAAAAAGAATAAAGTAGATGATGTAAAAAATAACGTAACAAACATTTTGAATAAAACAATCAATATATTAGATCTCTTTGGGCACGTTATTGGCTGAAATAACCAAAAGTAAATAGCTCACCAATCACGTGGCGTATATAAAAATGTTGATCATGAATTAATAAAATATAATATCTTTTATTCGATTATTTCTTTACGAAATATAAATTAAATATTTATAATATATATAATTTAAATTATTCTTACGGATATGGATATAAGTCCAGTCCGCGTGGAATGGTGGCAAGAACGCTGGCTGCATTTCCCCGCTGAATTGCAATACTAGTCCTTTAAGCGAAGAGACGACGTGGTGTTGTATTTTTAAAACTTCTTGGTGCTTGGACTCTATGGGCCCAGAGTTTTACAGCAAACGGCGGAAATATGTAATCTTTTAGTAAGGATACATACTTGCGCCGCTTGCCGTACTCCGCAATTCCATTATAAATACAATATTATTAAATTTACGCAAATCTACATAAACATTTTATTTTTCTACAACCGGCCATTAGGATCGAATGGTTTATCATTCAAGCTACCAATTTGTAGTTTTGCACCTTATGGCCCTGTCCAAAATTTTAGTTACATTTAATTCTAAAATATCAAAATCCCAATAACATTACAAATTCAAATTTATTCATAATTTACAAAGCAGGACCTGATTTTCTTCGGCTTGTTGCTAATATTACAACTTAAGCTTCCAATCAGAAATATAATCGTCGTGTTTGCTTAAGTGTTCCCATTTATTAGTACGAGCCCTAACTAGCTGTTTGACCCAGCTTTACCCGTCTTGTAAGTTTTTAATCGTCCCTTTTATTGAGATTATGACGTCATATATCCGTTCCTATGTTCCAACTTACCCCGTGCTCAGTACCAGAACACTTTACTGTATTTTGCTTAAAGTCAATAAAAACACTACTTGAACGCTAGTCAAAGTACAATACAGTAAAAAAGCGCGTTTAGTTTAGCACTAAGTTGAACAAGGCAATAATGTGTGTGTGCATAAACAGACGTCCACGAGCGCGGGTGAGGGTGCGGGCGCGACTTCTTTTAGTCTTCTTTCTTTCTTAATAATATGACGCGGCCAGTGTGGCGACTGTAAGCCAAAATCTCCAAATATATGTTCTGAAAGGCGCATCTCGTATAGGTGAATCAAACTGACATATTATCTATCTATCTATCTATCGTGCTTATACTTACTTCATATTTTTAGCCTATAACTCAAGGAGGTTCCAAAGAATATCTCTGCCTAAACTTACCAATATTTATTTATTTTTTATTACAGCCCCTAGAACACAGCGACCTAGACCTCCACTGTTGAAGATGGGCCTTCCAGAACTGAATCTGGAGGATTGTCCTACACTTGCCACGGTGGCCAGACGGCTTAGCGAGGATATGATGTCAACTTTGAATGACAATTTATTAACGATCCCACAAGTTGTTATAAGTGGAACCGGGACCGACGACGGCTTAACGTGCTCTCCGGGGCACGGGAATGGTGGTGTTTTAAATTTTTGACAAATGTATGTAGGAAAAGTGTATTTCTTATTGGTACATGCCGGGTGGGTTTGAATCGACCTTTGCTTGCCGCGCATATTAGTAAAGTAGTATTGGCGTTAAAATAATCAGACAGAGTGTCAAACAAGGCATTCTTTCGTTTTTACTATATTTGTTTGAATATAATAAATGACCTCCAACAATGAGTTTTCAGGGGCTTTGTAATTAATTGACGAACATTTTCTTTGAAGTGTACACACAATTTAATTTCTATTATGTTCTATACTTTCATTAGCTTTACAAAAAACCTCACGGTTTTTTTAAGAAAACAATGTCTCTTCCGCATTGAATAATATGTAAGGACCAGGGTATTTATCTACCTATGGCTGCATAGATTCTACTAAAGTATGTTTCTATAGCAGAATCAAAAATGGTCAACAACACAAATAATACGTTATCATCTAAATAAACTATAGGGATCGATCTCTATACATTTATTTATACAACTATTTACCTATGTAAAACATTAAATTTAAATGTTTTGTGTTACTTTTAGTACCTGCCAATGTATCGTATGTAAAATACACAATATTTGTCAATTTTCACTCGCAGTTAATTGGTAGCGGGCTCAAAAATCGTATTTTGGGTATAATACTATTCTTATATAGAATATATATATATATATATAAAATATAATACATTAAATATAAATTAAAAGCTACCTAAATAATAAAATTAACAATAAACTAAACTATAAATAAAAAATAGTCCCAAGGAGACTGGCAACATTTCCCCTCTGTATAGCGAGGCTAATACGTTGGCAGAAATAATTGCCAGCCTTCCTGTCTCCAGACCTTTCTGTCAGCCGCTTTGACAACTCCTTGGCCAAGCGTGTCGACCCCAAACGGCGTAAATTCCTTTTCGTTCTTCTCATAACAACCAACTCAAAGTCCCACCCCACACTTCCAGCAGATGTTCAGATTCATTTACCGTATCGTCTGCTCGCCAGTGGAATAAACTTCCACTGACTATCAGACAAGCTCCTTCCATTCAAATCTTTAAAAAACTACTTAATAGTTTCTTTTTAAACAAGCAGAACAATATATTTTAACTCCACAAATTTCTACTTCCTAATAATATATTATCTTCATATCTACTATAATAAGTATATTATGATGAGTATTTATGTAGTCTATGTATACATACTATTTGTGTAGTTTATTGGTTAGTTTTGCACCCCACATATTTATATTGTCTCACTCTCTCAAAGGTTAGCTGGTAGAAAAAGCCGAAATGGCTTTAAATTCGCCTTTGTACATACTTTTAAGTAAAGTGCAATAACGTATTTAATAATAATAATAATGTTGGCATATTTGCTCAATTTGAGGTTCTCCGCAGAGACATAAAATATATAGGTATCCTACCATCCACCTGGCTACGCTAGTGCATTCTTTTCCCAATTAGTTACTATATATACCTTTTGCTTAAGACCAACAACGCAATATTCCTTTAATTTTTTATTTACAATGCCACGTCTTAACATGTAGGTGCGTTGTACATTTCTTACCGAGTATTTTTCTGGGTTTTTCCTCTATAAAGGTTAAGAAAATATTACCTCGGTTCTACTATTTGCAGTAGGTAATTGCAGTTGTAATTTTTATAGGAACAAGATGGCAGCGGGACCGATCACAACGGTGCGGATCGATTCGACTCTAGCGGTAAGTTAAAATAAATATATAAAAAAACACATGTTGGAAAGGATGACGAATTAAAAAAAATGCCTAAAGCTCGTTATTGGCGAGCATCTACCAATCACATGGCATATAATTATGACATATCATTATTGTTGTTTACTTTTATTTTTCTTTTGTTTACTCATATTTTTCTGTTTTTACTAATTGTTGTTTAACTTCACTATCTGACGCTACCTATTTATATATTCTGTGGTTTACGTCGTTGGTAACAATTTGTTTATTTAAATATATATATTATATAATATATTATTATATTTATATTATATATATATGTGTGTTACTGTTTGTATACCTAAATAAATACAAATATATATGAAAATGTTAAACATGGATTAGGTTAATCTGGGGCTTGGGGCTACTTACACATAAATTATTATTTTTCACACAGAATTACTTACTGGAAAACACTCCAGCAATATAAGCACAAACGACGGTTCATTATTGAGTTTGAGAGCTCCTAAATCTAGATGCACCTACTTCTAAGGCCATTCTCACATGGGGTAACCCAAAATAAACTTATTATAAACTGCGATCCTTAACAGGTTGCCACGTGTATTTAAATGGTAGTCCGCACAAGACGCAACTTATCGAAAACAGGGTTTCAACTGTGACGCAACTAGTTGACGCGACACGCAGTAAATGAATAAAATACATATATAAATATGAAATTGGCGCGGTTGTAAGAACGCTTCCCTTAAAATACCACAAAGGTCGGTTCAAAGCCCCTCCGGCATGTATCAATGAGAAATCAAATTTTCTTACGTACATTTGTCATAGATTTACAATACCACCGTTCCCGTGCCTCGAAGAGCACGTTAAGCCGTCAGTCCCGGTTTTATAATACCAACTTGTGGAATCGTTAATAAATTGTCATTAAAAAATTACATTATATCCTCGCCAAACCATCTGGCTAGCGTGGCGAGTTTAGGCCAAATTCTCCAGATATATCTTCTGAAAGACCCATTTCCAACAGTAGAGTTCTAGAACGCTGTGTTCAAGGGGCTGTAATGAGTAAAAAAAATTGTTAAGCACGTTGAAAAATACTTTAAATAAATTAATCATGAACAGGTCACTGGAATCTGCTAAGCTGCTGGTCTTCTACTGCTTACTTTTTGGACCGCAACAATTTAGTCTTCCACTAGCAGGAGTATAACCATTTAAACAATGACCTATCACAAATGTCTGTAATAGGTTTACGTGAATAAAGATATTTTAACTTTGTCTTACCCTATATCTATATAGTATAATAGTTACGTGTGCTCTTCATGGCATTACGTGAAATGTGTCAAAAATGTTACAACTTGCGTCGCGTCTTACAACAGTCGCATTGTAGTTGCCAACGCGTACCGCCATTCGGTTGCTTCATGTGAGAAAGACCTAAGACAAATAAACTAACTTGTACTAATATATAATAATAAATATTCGTTTACATGTACTGTAGTTATTATATGTTGCACATACACGTAATACTATTTTAAGGATCAAAATACAGCGACTGTATATTATTGTAAATACGAAATACTTCAAAAGGCAATGAAACATACCAAAGATCATTATTAATTACATTAAAAAAAAATATACGGGCAGAATCCTTTGCGTAACGTTTCTTACTGATATGAAGTTTGAAAAGAAAGTACATACCTACTTAGCGAATCGGAAACTAATAACAGTCACATATTTTATGACAAAAAAATATAAAAATAGTTCCAAATAAAGATGTAATAATATGAAAATATTTTTATAATAAATATCGTTTTCCATAATTATTCACATTGTAGCACATTATTAAACAAAACAACACCTTTTTGATCAATAATATCCAGTAAATTAATTTACAAAACAAAAACTTGCACTTGACATTTCCTCGCAAAATGGCGCGAAGGACCGTACTTTTACCAAAAACAACTGACATTTAATGTTAACATGAAGCGTTCCATTAAAAAAAACGGAAATGTTGAGATCAAAAAATAACATTTTTAGCAGTGCTACGGTTGTGGATAACTTTTTCACAGATGGTCAAACGTCAAATATAAACTACTTACTGCCAGTTGCAGAAACTCATTTGACATGTTTAACATATGCTTATAAGGCACGTCATTGGCTGAAATAACCAAAAGTAACAAGGTGACCAATCTCGTCATAATACTGATCAGAGATTATTTTAATCTTTTAGCAACTGGCCGATAGTTAGGTTGTTTTCCATTTTTAATTTTCAATGTGAAAAAAATAACCAAAATCGTTACTTTTATTAAAGATAACGGAGATAAAAAGTAACACAGCTTAAATGAAATGGTTGGTGGCGCTGGTTTATGATGTTAGCGCGGCTTTTAACTGGAATGTGTCATACACGCTTAAATTCATGGCCAATATTGCGGCTGTCGTTGTAATAATCTACCTCGGTCATAGAATAAGAATTCTGTCTACGACAACAGTATTTTCTTCTATTCTTGTCCCTATCTCACATGCCGTGCTAAGAAGGAAGCTTTTGATGTAATTTCTTACATTGTTCATGCCAGTTTAGAACGATACATTTATATTTTGGTGATTGCACACTTGTTTGAGCAGAACGCGCCGAAAGAATTGAATTTTAGAATTCGTTGTATGAAAACATTTGAGAAAATATAATATAAATATAAAAGAATGCGAGAGCATTCGATTCCTTTGCAATTACAAGTGTGCTCATCTTTACTCGTAAATTCTGCTATCTTATGCTAAATTAAAATATGCATCTTTGAAGTGTTTCGCGTCTCAAAGCACATTCTATGTAAATATGTTTTCTCGCACAAAATCACAACAACAAAAACATTGGTGGCGGGTTTGCACAGTTCTCAATGTTATCACAAGTGCACATACTATCAGTTCTTGATAAACCTTGTTCCAGGTAAGTACCTTCACTATGTATTTATTTTACAAAAGCTTACAATATTCTTGCAAAATTATCGCTCACAACACGCTTTTTAATTGACGAAGCATATTAATCTTAAAGCTGTTATATTTTTTAATAACAACTAAGCTTTTAATAATATATTCGTATAGCTATATAACATATTAAATTAGATGGTTAGAAAAATATATTAAAATAATTACAAGCGCATAAAAAAAAAGATTTTAAGTTGCTATTTACGGCTGTAAATTTTATAAATTATATACAAATGAAACGAAATGAAATAATTTGTTTTGCAAAGAAAATAATTGACATCTCATTCCAGGTATCACTAACGGAGAGTTAAGAAATATTTTAACTTTTCTCATGATGAACGAAGAGCATTTCGACAGTAATGGTGAAGGAAGGAACCTTGATGGTATCGGAGGAGGAATGTTGGGAAGGAACCTTGATGGTATCGGAGGAGGAATGTTGGGAAGGAACTTAAACGGTATCGGAGGAGGAATGTTGGGGAGAAACTTACACGGAATCGGTGGAGGTATGGTAGGAAGAAACCTTAATGGTATTGGAGGAGGAATGTTGGGGAGGAACTTAAACGGTATCGGAGGTGGAATGTTGGGGAGGAATCTAAACGGTATCGGAGGTGGAATGTTGGGGAGGAACTTAAACGGTATCGGAGGAGGAATGTTGGGAAAGAATCTAAACGGCATCGGAGGTGGAATGTTGGGGAGGAACCTAGATGGAATCGGCGGGAATATGATCGGCAAAAGATTTATCGATTCCATCGGCGGAGGTCACTTCGTACGTAACTTGGACTCCATCGGCGGTGGACACTTCGTTAAAAGAAACTTGGACCAAATTGGCGGCCCCAACTTAGTTAAGAGAACCTTGGACTCGATCGGTGGGGGAAATTTTGTACGAAATTTGGATTCTATCGGAGGAGGAAACTTTGTTCGTGAAGTAGATTCCCTAGGGGGAGGCAATCTAGTGTAAAAACTAACAAACACAACTCCACTAATTGTTTGCCTGTATGAATGTAAATTGTATATTTTCCGTTTAAAATGTGATAATTTTATTTATTCCTTACCCTTCTTAGATATAAATAAATAAATTGCATTTAGTGTTCGGTTTTCTTTTGTTTTTAAATCTAGGCTAGGATATAATCCTTGAGTTACTGGAACAAATTTTGCAAATTTTATTTTGTGTAGTGTGGGACTTTATTTCTCAAGAAATATGTTCTACAGCAGTATAAGCCAAGAAGGTGCTCTAGGATCTATAATGACCTACTTATCTATATTAATTTATATGTGGACGGAAATATTGTGTTTTTATGTACTCTTGTGATGGTCACTAATTCTTATTTATGGTGGATTATCTTTAAAACATGTAAAGTGCAAATATGTTTATGTTATAAACTAGAATTAAATTAACCACTATTTTTTTTTTAATTACTGAGTTATAAAATTTTGAGTTACGGCGCTGAGAAGATTTCCTAAAAATATCGCCACTCATACTTACCCTAAATAGTAAGCGAGAGGTCGACGTTACCTGATTAGGCTGAGTATGAGTGGCGATATTTTTAGGAAAACTTCTCTGCATCATAACTTAAGATTTTATTATGTCTGAATGATATCTGAATAGTTAAAATAAATTTAAGTAGTTATTTATTTTTATTCTTAATTATAATATAAAAATATATGCTCTTTAATAAATTCCACGCAGTATAGGTATCACGTTATGAGCGCTCGGGAATACGATGTTTGCCAAAAGCATAATGAAAGAAATAAAATAAACAAAGAAAATACTTAATTTTACGCAAGAATTAAAATGGTTACAAGAAAATATGAGAAATAAATCTAAATGTACAAATGTAATCCTATTTTGTATACATAAACAAGTACAGGTGTGGCGATAAATACCTATTTGGAGCTGACCACCTGGTCAGCCGAGGCTGCAGCGCTGATTTTCAGCTGATGCATTATGTTGGGTGAGTCACGGGTCGCGGAGATGTTCAGCACCATTTACTAATTTGGAAGGAACAATAAATGTACAGTTTACATGTTTAACAAATGAGAATAAAATAAATAAATAATAATATGATAAATAAACCAATAATTATAAATGGAATCAACAAATTTATTCGAAGTAAGATACAAAAATATTAAAATAAAGTTAGATTAAAAACCAATTATATATAAAACTAAACTAGAAATACCTATTAAATTAAAACTATTCTACAAAATAAACTAAGGGCCAAATAAATGCTCGCCGCATTTCCTCGTTGAATAATAATGGAAATATTTTGTTTTAGGTAGTTATGGCATTTAGGGTCGCCACACTCTTTACAAGTTCGTTTACCCAGCTCTTTTACGAATTTGTGGGCATCATAAAATATATCCTGTATATTATTATTGTTTCAACCCCAAATGCCACAAAGTTATAGCTTTGTTTAATACTATTATATTTTATGTGCTTTTTAGTTTCGGCTGTATAAGCAGCCGAAATTGCCTTGATTTAAAAAAAATATATATAATAAATAATAGTTAAGAAAAAACATATTAATAAAGAGGTAGAATAAGATAATGAAGATTATTATTATAATATGAGCATTATATATTTAGACGTACTGTATGTAATAAAGGTTACACTCATAGATATAGGATACTTACACCCGGTATGCGAAGTTTTCCAGTAACTCATTCTACCTATAGAATTAGAATAATAATTATTATTATATCCTTTTTGACTGAATATTACTTACAAGGTAAGATATTATTTTTGTTTTTTTATTTATAACTAAAACTTCTGTGTTTCCAATATCTGTTCTTTAAACCCTAGGTCATAAAAGCCAGAATCTAGAATCGCTTGGTGATAGAAGCCTAGTTCGGCAGGTACGGGAGTCAAGGCGGCCCTGGGTTCCCTATATGATACCCAGACCTATTGAATATACAAGGTAATATTATCACAGCCATTTTTTGTTTAAGCATTATTCTACTTCTGTGTAAGGTTAAACGCGCATTACGAAAATGAGTTGAGGTTTTTAAAATACGAATGTCTAGTTTTACCTGACTGTGAGACGCAAATTCAAATTCAAATTCAAAATTCTTTATTGCATAAAACATCTTAACCTAATATGGTATGTGGGGCCTTTGCCCATCACAATTAAAGAAAGATTATTGTCATAATTCATTCGTGGGGCCTTTGCCCATCACAATTAAAGAAAGATTATTGTCATAATTCATTCACTTGTCAAGTGGATTGTTATTTCGGTTGTCAAACAATATAAATATTTACTATTAACTCAAACACTATTTTATTGCATAAATATAGATAATAATTCCCAAAGGTACAACAGTAATAAATTAATATTAACATTTTTATATATTATGATATAGGCTTCGTGATGATGTCTTACTGAGTCTCGGCATGCAATGTAGGTATGACTTGATGTCAGCACCATATATGAGTACATTATGTCAGAGAATTTATGTAATGTCAAAACTTAAATAAATAAACTTAAATAGCTATACAATGTCAATATTTCATTTTAGTTTTTTATTTAAGAATTCATTTGTGGAATATAAACAAAACTCGCACAACCAGACGTAAATTACTTTTTTAAATTTAATTGTAGGCAATTCTTGAAATGTAGTAGGTATTTTATTGTACAATTTTATTGCCATATTGTGCGAGTTGTTGTCAAAAACTCTGCTCTTCGGTATGATTTCAGAGATTAGACTGTTAGCGTACCTAGTGTTATACTTATTAAATATTGTTGAGCTTTTAATGAATAGTTCAGGGTGTTGTTTAACAAACAATACTATTTCATAAATATATAAACCAGGGAGGGTCAGCAATTTTAGCTGTTTAAAGAGGGGTTTACATGATTCAAATGGTGGAACCCCACAAATTGCGCGAATACATTTTTTTTGAGCAATGAATGCTTGCTTTATTTCGGTACTACACACATCAAAAGTGTCTAGGGATCAACATATATTTTTGCAATAACTTTTCTCCTGATTGATATTCATTAAAATTTTCTTTAAGGATTGATCAAATAAAATGTTTTCGTTTGTCTACAGTAACGATAAACCAAGTCACCTTTGCATTAGTAAAAAAAATTGCCATTTTCCTAATAAAGGGATTTTTGACATTTGAACCACTAACATTAAAGTTCGAAAAAAAGACTGAAATAACAGTTTTTTTTTTAATTTTATTGGGTAACTTAAACAATTAATAATCCGTGTTTCTACCGCGAACACTAACAACACAAGAACATCGGTTTGGCATACTCAAAATGAGTTCATCCAAATCACGCTGTGGAATGGCCGCCCATGTTCGTTGCAACAACAAAAAAAGGTCTTCTTGCGACTGGATACCCTCCATATTCGGCAGAGCTCTTCTCTGAAGAATATCCCATGCATGCTCAATCGGGTTCAAGTCTGGCGACTGAGCAGGCCAGGGCAGGACATTGATGTTAGCTGCGGCGAGAGTCTGTCTTACAACTGTTGCGGTGTGCGGTCGTGCATTATCATGCATTAACTGAAATAAGGGACCGATATGCACTTGTAGAGGAACGATGACGTCTGATACAACCGTCTCAGCATAAATTTGAGCGTTGAGGTTGCCTCTGATCCAAATCAACTCAGTTCTTCCGCCGATCGAAATACCCGCCCATACCATGATGGTTCCACCACTATAAGGATGGACTTCCTGGCAGGATTTTAATCGCTGTTGGCGTCCAGGGGTTCTCCAGTGTCGTATACGTCTTGTATCCGGCCTCATACCAAAACGAGACTCATCAGAAAAGCACACGAAACGCTATTGTTCTTCTGTCCAATTTCTGTGTTCAAGAGCCCATTGATATCGAGTCCTACGATTGTGCATTGCTATAGGTGGTACCCGTAGCGGTCTTCGGGAATGAAGGTTCACTTCATGCAAGCGGTTTCTGACTGTTTGGTCGCTAATTAAGTTCCCTGAAGAGCGATGAAGGCTCACGGCTAACATCATGGCGGTTATTGTTGGAGTTCTTCGAGCTGTGATTTGAATGTATCGGTCTTGTCTCCGTGTGGTGCAGCGATACCGTCCTCCATGGCGCTCAGCCACGGTACCAGTGGTTCGGTAACGTGTCCAAAGTCGACTGATAACACTCTGACTTGTATTCAGAGCTAAAGCCACAGTACGTTGCCGGGAACCAGCTTCTATCATTCCCACGGCTCTGATCATTTCTTCCCTGCTTAAATGACGTCGCCGCTCCATAATAACGTTGGTTTTAATCAGTAGTAGGGAAACAGTAGCACTAATAATGTCTTCAATGCGTCTTATGTTTTTATAGGGAAAATATTGACAGCTGATTTTCATCTTTTACTCGAATTTGATTGACAGTTCCTGTTTTAAATTATGAAATGCACCAAAAAGGATCCATATAAATTTATAAAATCATAAATTTATTACAAAGCCACATCTCAATCACAAGAAATCCGCATAAACATGCTTGATCCCTAGACTTTTTTGATGTGTGTATTTCCCCACAGTACAAGGCCAAAGGCAAAGAAGGGTTATGTGATTATCAGCCTATGTATGTATGTATATACGAGTATGTATGTATGTTTGTTGGTTTGGTGCACACTGGAGACCAAACGCGTTGGTCGATTTTGATAATTCTCACGTCAATCGATTTCGTCACGTAAGTGTCACCGAAGATATGCCATGACATTAATCAAATTTTATTAAGGCGACAACCAGATGCCATATTATTCTAATTGGCATTTGACATCATTCCAAATGGCACATACTTTCAACGAGAACAACAAATAGGTGGTAGGCAGACTGATGGTGGTAATTTTTACAGTCTGCCTGGGCGGGGAAGTACCCACCGTTCGTGCTGATAAACCTAGTAAATTGTATCTACACGTTTCGGGATCAGGCTCGAATCGTGTCGTTATTCCCAGTCAAGCCGACATAGTGTTAGGGACTGATGTCAGTCATGATTGTCTGATTCCAGTTGCTAACATTCATGCACCTTGCGCGCTACTTACCTTGGGCGCAAGGTCACATGGCGAAAAGTATATATATATACTATATATATTTAAAAATAAATTGAGTATCATATCTTTGTATTTTCAAATAATTGAATCTTAACAGGTAGGATAGTCATAAGTTTGTAGATTTTTTATTACTTAATGAAATTTTAGTTTTAAGGTCGTTGCTGTGCTGGTTATAACAGTATATTTTCCATCCATATTTTAAGCACCTAATAGCTCAATATGAGTCTTTATGACCTCCAAGCGGGGGGCAGATTATTCAGAGAAGTGCTCGTGTGAACCCCGCGGCGTTGCATACATTCTTTACTGTTGCTATTTACTGCACAATAAACAATTTAAATTATTATCTATTTATGTATTAAAATCAATTAAGTTTAATTAAAGAAAAATAGCAGTTAAAACAATAAAAAAAAATACTAATATCATCTTTATTAAAGGTACTAGAAGGTTTGATTTAGTTCGTCGACTTTAATTTTTTATATACACAATATGGCGCGTCTGATTGTCCCCTTACAAAAAAAAAAGATTAATATCATATCTCTAGTGACACACGCGTGATGAAGACAAATAGATTGGCGTGAGAATCGTCAAAATCAGCTAACGAGTTTGCCACAAAGGAACAAACATACATACAGACTAACATACATACAAACTTACATACATACAAACTTACATACATAGGCTGATAAACACAACCCTTTTTTGCGTCGCGCAGTCGGGTAAGATTAGTATAAAAAAAAGCAAAACCCAACGATGTTGACACCATTGCAACGCCAATAAGTCACCAACGTAAGTTTAGATGACGCTATGAAACCTATTTATATTATTTAGGTATATCCCTCCATGGTCTAGCGGTTAAGTAAGTACCTAGTAATAGTTAGTAACTTATTGTAATTTAGACATGGAGGTAATGGATTCAGGATACTCATGAGAATAGCTTTCATGATATTAATATTATATTCTCATTTCAATATGCATATTTGTATATTTTGTATATTTCACCTATATAACAATCGTTATATTTTGGTATGTCAGTTAACAAATTTTCAAATAATAACAATAATGCTATTAACACCATGCATCGTAGACAAAGGAGCTTAGGAACACAATACAGTAGAAGGCATAAGACCACAAAACTATACAACTATTTAAACGAATTTTCCGTCAATGGCATGTCAATAATCACATCGTCATATTCATTCATTCATTACAGCCCCCAGAACACAGCGTTCTAGACCTCCACTGTATTAACAAGTTGGTATTAGTGGAACCGGGACCGACGGCTTAACGTGCTCTCCGAGGCACGGGAACGGTGGTGTTGTTAATCTATGACAAATGTACGTAAGAAAAGTGCATTTCTCATTGGTACATGCCGGGTGGGTTTGAACCGACCTATGTAGGATTTAAGGAACGCGTTCTTACAACCAAGCCACCACCGCGCTATAACATCTTTATATAACATCTTATAAATATCATGCGTCATATAACCACATCCCGAATGTCGAGCTGAGTAAACCTGGAAATGCCTTAAAGTTGGCAAGCCTATCCATAACCTTGATTTTTTCAGTCCGTTTGGCCTGAAGAGAGAGCTATGGCCGATCTCCCCAGTAGAGTTTGGCGGTTACTTCGGCGACGGCCTTCCCAAGAGAAACTTCGATGAAATTGACCGGTAAGCATATTTCTAATTTAAAAAGTGACATCACATCCTAGCAGGTCTTTAGGCGATTTATTTTTATTTATTTTTATTTTACAGTATTAGTGAGATCCGCTAACTACACTCTATGCTTAAGACTATATAATACTGTTAACTCAATACTTAACATCTATTCTCTCACTTTAGGTAAATGTAAAATAAAGGTCAGATTTTTTTTATTTTTTTTATTTATTATAAACTTTATTGCACAAAGTACAAAGGCGGACCTAATGCCGCTAGACATTCTATACTGGTCAAACCTTTGGGACAACTAAAGCAGTTACGACGAGATAAGGCAGGTGCTATCAAGACTAATAGAAAAATATTAGACTTCAATATATACTAGTGAATAAATATTTATTTACATACTAATACATACACAAATACATACATATGTTCTGTGAATATACATAAATATAATATACCTTAATTTATACGATTAATTACATTTTTTTTTTTTTTACACACTTTTTAACAAATTTATTTTTTACACTTTAATTTTAGATTGGATGTCCTGACCCCTGTCGTAGATAATTCTGAATGATCTTGTCATTCACATGTCAGATTAGACTCAGGTGACACAAAACAAGGTTATACAATTAATCTAAACATTGTAATGTTTAACCAAGCACAAAGAAATTTAAAAAAGAGTACTATAGAGCTGCATCCGTGGTCTAGCGGTTAAGTCCGTGGATTCAGACTCGGAGGTACCGGGTTCGATTCCTGGTCGGAACACAAAAATATTTTATAATGTAAATAAATACATTTTTTTTTTTAATTGTGATATTTCTCGAGTTTGGTACGCTGGAGACATCTACGAGCTTGCCACTTGTCATGATTGGCCTTCAGTAAAGTTGGCTAAATGTGAATCCGCTTATTTATAAGACAATACAATAATAATATAATTCAAATGTTCTTACATAACATTAAAGGACTTTGCACCGACACTCATAGCCCTGGTTAGTCTAGGATTCACCGTGTGGTCCTTTGTGTACAGGATGCGTGTGTTTATGATGGCAAAACAAAGGGCTTCGAATCATACCTCTGGATCATAATGAACACTAATTAATCATTTCTCCATTTAATAAGTGGGTTTTAAAATTGTTTACGTTTAATTAAATTTAATTGAATATTTACCGAGCTACTGGTGTGCCAAGGCCTTAATAACGATGTCGCATTTAAATAAATATTCATCGTCATCAGCATTACAGCCCCTAGAAGACAGCATCCTAGACCTCCACTGTTGGCGACGATCTGATGTCAATTTTTTAATGTCATTTTTTTAAAAAACTATTCCTCAAGAACCGTGACCGACGCGACGGCTTAACGTACACTCCGAGGCACGGAAACGGTGGTAAACAAACGTAAGAAAAGTGTATACCTCATTGGTATATGCGCGGGGCGTTTGAACCATCGATATATAGATAAGCTTATTCAATAGAAAACGCACTCTTAAACACTTGCCGCTTGCTTTGTGTACCTACCAACTTTGTGTTATAATTGAAACACTTGATATTGTGCAAATTACTTTATTAACCACCAATCCTCCATATTGGATTCTACACAACACACGATTACAGAGTAATATGACCACAGACTGTGAGACACCACAGACTACTTAGGTTGGCAGATAAAGTACTGGAAAAATACCAAACCACATATTACTCCAACACTTTGGGGGGCAATTCTCAAGCAAGGATGCTTTCCACCCACATGCTTTATTCATCGGAAATTATATCTCAATGCATACAAAAAGACTAGTTTTACTCGATATAAATATTAATATTAGGCGCTATCGACGCTTGCTATCTCGCGACTGTTGGTGCAGCTACATGACTTCGATTGGTTTTACGGGAACGTTTTATATCAGTGAGGGCCTATCTATATACATCGATGGTTTGAACAGACCTTTGTAGGATTTCAAGGAAAGCATTCTTACAACCGAGCCACCATAGCTTTATTTATACTTTTTTTTTTTCTCTTATTTTTATCAGGGCTTTGGACATAATAATGTCCATGCCAGCCCTATTGTAAGATTCCGACAGCTTACAACTCACGACACCGCGCGCCTCCTCCGTCCACACAGACAAACCTGTAGAGACAGAAGGGCCGCGCGAATACGAACACAGCCGCAAACTTCGAAACCTAAAGCTACTTAAATGCTAATACGACTTATATATAATTAATCATCTCTACAAGCTAAATAAATATTTACAAAATTAAATAGCATTCTAGCTGAAGCAGACGTTGGTTCAGATAGAATGCTATTAAATGCACCGACCTCTTCCACTCTTATTTATACTTAAACAATAGTATTTATTTTGTCTTAATTATACGAGTAAGTACCTAAATACCAGCGGCCCAATTCTTTTACTTAGTCGCAAACGTTATTAGTGATTTCGTTATTTACGTCGGAGATTGCGTCATAATTACAAAATATTATTCAATTCCCAACTCTATACCTAAGCGTTCGACCTTGACAGCGGCCGTGCAAACATCAACTTTTATAGCGTAATATACCTATAGTTAACGGATTTCATTATATAACGTTTGACAGACAGCGGAGTCATCCAGGCCCGGATGTTCAATGGGCCTGGGTTGGGGATGGGATAAACTCCCGTTTTCCCCGGCAGGATCTCGGCGGCTAACTACCCACCGGTGATTTAACGCACCTTTGGTGCTGGGCGCTGTTCCTACTACAACACCGCCCTTGTGGCTCACGAATCTAGTCTCCTAGATTTGTCTACTTTAGTTCTTCTCCAAGAGCGCCTCCCTAGGTAGTGGCCTCCCCTCCGGGGGCCGTGCGAAAGTAGGAGCGATATTTGCGAATAAGTAACAGAATAGGATACAGGATACAATAAAAAATGTTACTTAATTCAATCTGGGGACATTGTTACCCGTTTTGATGAATGTGATGTCTTCTAATATAGATGTATTATACAGATCGGGCCTAGATAACTTCGTGAAGAAACGCAACTTCGACGAGATTGACCGAACGTCCATGCCTTTCCCCTATGCCGTGAAGAGGTTCGTCCGCATGATGGGACCTAACTTCGGACATGGAGAGTAAGTCATTTATTTTTATACGGTGTGACTTTGACTCTTACTTTATTGTTTATGTGATTCTATTGATAGAAACAAACAACGTTTTCTAAGAAACTAGAGATGGTCGTTACAAACCATAAATAGTTATAATAACTATGTATTGGTGCAATAACTACAATACGGTATTGGGCATTTCAATAACTATGTATCGGGAGAAACTATTTATCGGCGATACCACGTATTCGTCGCGTCACTCGCACAGTCAGAAATATGTTTCGGAAGAAACTTTATCGGCGATACCATGCATACGATATATTCGTTACACCGCTCGCTCGCAGTCGGGATCGGGCGTATTGACATCGCCGAAATAATCCGAGCGCGCACGACGAATGACGAATCAGTTCACCTTAGATTTTAAACGAACTAACTCCTATGCAATAGGTGCGATTATAGCAAAACATTATGAAATGGAGATTGTTTATATTTTTTGTCTTTTTTTTGTTTTTAGTTGTGTGAATGTTTTGAATTTGTTGTTATTTGTCCACGCTCCGAAATTAGAACATTGTTATTTCTAACAGTAAAATTGTTTATTATTGTATTTTTTTTATAAATACATATAGTGTAAATAGTATAGGTACTTATTTTCTAATAATGTCTCGTGTAAATAGTAGTGTGCTGTGGGATATTTTTCAAAAAGTTAACACTGAGGACAAAAAGGCAAAGTATAACTATACTACCGGTATTTTGAATACCGGCCGTACCTAGATATACCGCAATCGAATCAGGTATCACAAATACATAGTTATTAAAATAAATAGTTTTAAAACCCGGTATTGATCTTCAAACCAATAAATAGTTTCGGTATAATGAAAACGCATACCGACCCACCTCTATAAGAAACCATATCTTTTGGCATAATATATATATAACTCCCGATTTAGTACCTATATATTAATTAAATATATTGCCTGTTAGTTTATATTTACGAGTGTACTTATAAAGGTATTATATGTACTTGTAAAGGTATCTCTCATTAGAGACTGTCACCGTGGTCTAGCGGTTAAGTGCGTAGATTTAGACTCGGGACGGGTTCGATTTCTGGTCGGGACACAATATTTATTAATTTAAATAAATAAATTTGATTAATATTTAATTTATTTCTTATATTTCTCGAGTTTGATACGCTAGAGACATGGACGAGCTTGCCACTTGTCATGATTGACCAATAGTAGAGTTGGCTAAATGTGAATCCGCTTCTTTGTAAGCGTGGTTTCTGACCACCCAAGCAAGGGATACGATCGTGATGACGAACGACAAAATGCAGGCAATCCACATGTGCGTCTAGTTGGCTAGGTCGCATAATAACATTGTTTTATTTTATCCAGGTCAAACTTCGATAAGAAAAGAAATCGTGACTTCCCCATGGACGAGATAGACCTGTCTCATTTCCCCATCGGCTCCAAAAGGTCTTTCGAGAACTACCCACTAGTCCCCAGGGTTTTGTAAAAAAAAACTTTACTCGAAATACCAAATTTTATCTCTCAATTATCTGCTTAATACTATTATTGTTTCAATAAAAAATATAAAAAAAAGCTTTTTAAATTTAAAAATATTATGTATTTGAATTTTTAAGTATTAAAATCAAAAGGAGTATCTAATATCGAGGTAAATTATTATTATTATACTCAGTATCAGCTTTACATGAACGCGTGTATGAAGTTTAATCATGTTCAAAACATAATCTTTCATTCAACACCTCATTTGAGTAGCACAGTTTTGTAGTTATCTAGAAATACCGCTTTATAGAACGGGACGGCCGCCATGTCTGTCAGCTACGTCACAGTAGATACACTCAGGAAGTGAGTACCGCACTTTTTTTATTCAGAAAAACATACCACACAAGTACATACCAGTAATATGGCGGAGATTAATCCCTCGAAAATCGTTATTCAAAGACTTTTTCAAATGGGAATCGTACTAAATATATAAAACAAAAATACCTTGGTGTTAGGTGCTAATTTTAAAGATTAATGAGTCGGTAATCGGTGCCATTACAGTAATTGATTTTGTCACATACTTATTATATACATATTCAAAAATGTATCCTATATAAAACAATTTAAATAAATATATATATATTTTTTAGGCTTCAGCTGTCAATGGTAGAACCTCTATTTTAGATAAAATTCATTATCCGAAAAACAAAACACTATAGCATGGTAAATAAGGTCGCGTTTTAAAATAGCAATATCCATCATGATAAATACCTAAATGCTGGGGAGTGTTATTATTAATTGAACTCGCCCACAGCCGAGAGACATTCGCGCGATTGTCGACCTCTGATTTGTTGATCTTGTATGAGTGACGATATTTTTAGGATAACTTCTCTGCACCGTAGCTTAAAATTGTATTACTGAATAATTAAAATAAAAAATACGTAGATCTTTATTTTTATTCTAGATTATAATATTAAAATATTTGCTCTATAATAAATTCCACGCTGTGTTGCACCAATTAATTACACACATTAATTAAACTCGCCCACAGCCGAGAGATATTCGCGCGATTGTCGACCTCTGATTTGTTGATCTTGATTAGACTATGTATGAGTGACGATATTTTTAGGATAACTTCTCTGCACCGTAGCTTAAAATTGTAGTACTGAATAATAAAAATAAAAAATAAATAGTTCTTTATTTTTATTCTAGATTATAATATTAAAATATTTTCTCTTTAATAAATTCCACGCAGTATTGCACAAATTACTTATTTATTATACTTTTACTGGTATATTATATAATAATAGATTCAAGATTATATAATTATAAATGTTAAATATTATCGCATTTTAAATACTTATATATATTTCGAATACTCATAGTTTTAGGGAGAGAGGTTTATTCTATATTTAAATACTAATTGTTAGATGAATAAAATGTATGAATTAATTATGTAAACGGGGAAGAATCTGCAAAAACTATCCTTAATGTGAAAACGATATTGCCCAAATTATTTAGGTGTTACTATTATTATTAGTAAAGTTTTAATAAAATTATTAATGTCCTAAAACGTGGTTTCATTTCGTTTCCTTAAGTTCGCCGTACACGCTACGGTCTACCGGAGAGGTTACCTGTGCAAGTCAAGGACGTTTCAGTTTACCGGAACGCTCTTCAGTATACCAAACGGTGTCACTCGAAATAAATGATTCTTGCGCCGGTCGCCGTGCAGGTTCTAAAAACTGCACAGGCAGACCTCTCCGGTGGACTGTAGAGTGTATGCCCGCCATTATTTTTTTATTCGAAGGAATTAAGGTACAATGATTTTAAAAAATAAAATATTAATAAACTAAAAACTTACATTTTAAAACATAAATGACTATTAATAATATAAAATAAACCTAATTAATAAATAAAAATACAACTAAAAACTAAAATGAAGAAAAAACAAAATATTTTTTTTTATAAAAAAAAAATTTGCTCCAAATCGCTGCCAATGGGCAAAGTGCCAAGGATACTGGCAGCATTGCCACGTTGAATGGCAATGCTGATCCTTTGGCCCAAATATTTCCCAACCCTCTAGGAGCTCCTTGCACTTTTCCACATCGCTGCCAATGTGGAGACAACGTCGGGGCACTCGGCCACCACGGCCTTTCCTGCAGCAAGAGCACAGGTCGCATCCCAAGGCACGCCTGTCTCAATGACGTCATTCGTCGGGCCCTTGTGTCTGTGGGTTCGCCAGCAATATTAGAACCCAGTGGCATGGCCCGCGACGATGGCAATCGGCCCGATGGAATGACGTTGGTTCCATGGAGGATAGGTTTGCCTTTAGTGGGATGCCACCTGTGTGGACACCCTGGAGCCTTCCCACTTGTCCTTGACCTCTAAGGACCCAGGCGCTGCTGCATTACAAGCAGAGAACCTCAAGCGGCGGAAATACACTCAGCTTATTGGTAGATGTTTTTGCGCCGTTTGGAGTTGAAACTCGGGCCGTGGGGACCAAGTGCACATGAAATTTTTAAGGCGTTGTCAAAACAGCTCGTCAACACCTCGGGAGACAAAAGGGCTGGGCAATATTTGGGCCAAAGGATCAGCATATATTTATTTTAAATACTTTATTGCACTAAATTTGTACATAGGCGGGCTTAATGGTCAGACATTTTCTAACAACAAACAACATGCACATTCTTTCTCACTCTCCTAAAGGTTAGATGTTAGAAAATGCCTTGACATTAAGCTCGCCTATGTACATTTCATGTTTTTATTTTTTGTGCAATAAAGAACTTGTTTATCTATCAATCGCCAGTCGAAATGTCTGTGACAAAGTTCGACTCGCCATACACAATCCCGTGCTGGTACCAACACTTACTCGTATGTACGGAAGCAAGAGTGCAGTAGAAATGAGGTCGTTGCGTCGGATATTGACGCCGCATACGTAATAACGAAATATGCGAAAGGGTAAGTATGAAAGTAAGCATAGGACAAAAATAAGGAAAGGCATGCTCCGATGGTTCAGGCATGTCGAAAGGATGAGTGAAGAGAGATTGACGAACCAGATGTATAATGGAAAAGTTGTGGGTAAAAGAGGCCCTGGCAGACCAAGACTCACCTACCACTATCAAATAAATAAAACAATAGCTGAAAGTGCATTAAAGAGCAATCGAAACAAAAGGGCATGTATGAACACTTTGCTACGATTACTATTAATAATAATACCGCGACCAAGGAGATCTAATCTTTAGCATTTGTTTTTAGCATTTCAAATTTAATAGTGTTACTAGTTTTTACTGTTAAATAAAGTTTGTATAGAAGATAATTCTAGTCCATACGTGATACCCTTAGCCATGTTTTATTAAAAATGTAATTAGAGGCAGCATAATAAATCATTTTATCACAGACAGAAATCTTTAAAACAAACACGGGTTTGACTGGAATATTTAAGATATTTAGGTTATTGTAATAATATTATAATAATAATAATAATAATAAAAATCTTTATTGACACATTTTTTTCTTCTACCTAATATATAAATGTGCTCTGTCTCCTGGACTAGTCTGATGAAACAGACTGTGTTCCAGAAGACAAGTGCTCTTCGTTAAAGTTACATAATATATGACAATAAAAGACGAAAATAATAAAAGCAAAAAACAACACATAAGCAAAACATAAATATAAAAATAAAAAAAAATGAAAGGCTATAAGGGGCAGAAATAATATTTAAAAATCAAATAATAAACATATTGCAGGTATAGCACGCACAATTAACAATACTTCTCTCCTTATTCATTTAACAGGTTATTAACATTGTTACTTCTCAACATAACATCATATTTTTTGACCTAAATTGCCTACTAGTCTATCCCTTACTTATTATTTACTTGTTTTTTTTTGGTTTTAATTTGACTTTGCCCAGATTTATACATATACCCGTACATATACAAACTTGTATCTTCACGTCAAATCCCTTGCGGGGTAAGCAGAGACAATTGAGCGCTACTTGTCACGTTCGCGACATACCTCTTTCGCTTCTTCGACATTCATCAACCTCTTCATACATGCCCTTTTGTTTAGATGGCTTTTTAATGCACCTTCAGCTATTGTTTTATTATAGTTATTTATTTGATCGTGATAGTTAAGTCTTGGTCTGCCAGGGCCTCTTTTACCCACAACTTTCGCATTATATATCTAGTTCGTCAATCTCTCTTCACTCATTCTTTCAACATGACCGAACCATCGGAACATGCCTTTCTTTTTATTATTATTGGTACAGGCCGGGGGTTTGAACCGAACTTTGTAGGATTTTAAGGAAAAACAAGCCACTATCACTCTGGTAAAATATTTACGAATTACACATTACACGCCATTTTGACTTTATTACAGAAACTTTTGTGTTTGGAAATAGTGTAATACTTGGATTCCAAAAATAACATATTCGTGTAGAATAAATAAAATAAAACCCTGATGCCTTTGCTATGTTTCCTGTAAATAAAGGTATTATATGTACTTGTAAAGGTATCTCTCATTAGAGACTGTCACCGTGGTCTAGCGGTTAAGTGCGTAGATTTAGACTCGGGACGGGTTCGATTTCTGGTCGGGACACAATATTTATTAATTTAAATAAATAAATTTGATTAATATTTAATTTATTTCTTATATTTCTCGAGTTTGATACGCTAGAGACATGGACGAGCTTGCCACTTGTCATGATTGACCAATAGTAGAGTTGGCTAAATGTGAATCCGCTTCTTTGTAAGCGTGGTTTCTGACCACCCAAGCAAGGGATACGATCGTGATGACGAACGACAAAATGCAGGCAATCCACATGTGCGTCTAGTTGGCTAGGTCGCATAATAACATTGTTTTATTTTATCCAGGTCAAACTTCGATAAGAAAAGAAATCGTGACTTCCCCATGGACGAGATAGACCTGTCTCATTTCCCCATCGGCTCCAAAAGGTCTTTCGAGAACTACCCACTAGTCCCCAGGGTTTTGTAAAAAAAAACTTTACTCGAAATACCAAATTTTATCTCTCAATTATCTGCTTAATACTATTATTGTTTCAATAAAAAATATAAAAAAAAGCTTTTTAAATTTAAAAATATTATGTATTTGAATTTTTAAGTATTAAAATCAAAAGGAGTATCTAATATCGAGGTAAATTATTATTATTATACTCAGTATCAGCTTTACATGAACGCGTGTATGAAGTTTAATCATGTTCAAAACATAATCTTTCATTCAACACCTCATTTGAGTAGCACAGTTTTGTAGTTATCTAGAAATACCGCTTTATAGAACGGGACGGCCGCCATGTCTGTCAGCTACGTCACAGTAGATACACTCAGGAAGTGAGTACCGCACTTTTTTTATTCAGAAAAACATACCACACAAGTACATACCAGTAATATGGCGGAGATTAATCCCTCGAAAATCGTTATTCAAAGACTTTTTCAAATGGGAATCGTACTAAATATATAAAACAAAAATACCTTGGTGTTAGGTGCTAATTTTAAAGATTAATGAGTCGGTAATCGGTGCCATTACAGTAATTGATTTTGTCACATACTTATTATATACATATTCAAAAATGTATCCTATATAAAACAATTTAAATAAATATATATATATTTTTTAGGCTTCAGCTGTCAATGGTAGAACCTCTATTTTAGATAAAATTCATTATCCGAAAAACAAAACACTATAGCATGGTAAATAAGGTCGCGTTTTAAAATAGCAATATCCATCATGATAAATACCTAAATGCTGGGGAGTGTTATTATTAATTGAACTCGCCCACAGCCGAGAGACATTCGCGCGATTGTCGACCTCTGATTTGTTGATCTTGTATGAGTGACGATATTTTTAGGATAACTTCTCTGCACCGTAGCTTAAAATTGTATTACTGAATAATTAAAATAAAAAATACGTAGATCTTTATTTTTATTCTAGATTATAATATTAAAATATTTGCTCTATAATAAATTCCACGCTGTGTTGCACCAATTAATTACACACATTAATTAAACTCGCCCACAGCCGAGAGATATTCGCGCGATTGTCGACCTCTGATTTGTTGATCTTGATTAGACTATGTATGAGTGACGATATTTTTAGGATAACTTCTCTGCACCGTAGCTTAAAATTGTAGTACTGAATAATAAAAATAAAAAATAAATAGTTCTTTATTTTTATTCTAGATTATAATATTAAAATATTTTCTCTTTAATAAATTCCACGCAGTATTGCACAAATTACTTATTTATTATACTTTTACTGGTATATTATATAATAATAGATTCAAGATTATATAATTATAAATGTTAAATATTATCGCATTTTAAATACTTATATATATTTCGAATACTCATAGTTTTAGGGAGAGAGGTTTATTCTATATTTAAATACTAATTGTTAGATGAATAAAATGTATGAATTAATTATGTAAACGGGGAAGAATCTGCAAAAACTATCCTTAATGTGAAAACGATATTGCCCAAATTATTTAGGTGTTACTATTATTATTAGTAAAGTTTTAATAAAATTATTAATGTCCTAAAACGTGGTTTCATTTCGTTTCCTTAAGTTCGCCGTACACGCTACGGTCTACCGGAGAGGTTACCTGTGCAAGTCAAGGACGTTTCAGTTTACCGGAACGCTCTTCAGTATACCAAACGGTGTCACTCGAAATAAATGATTCTTGCGCCGGTCGCCGTGCAGGTTCTAAAAACTGCACAGGCAGACCTCTCCGGTGGACTGTAGAGTGTATGCCCGCCATTATTTTTTTATTCGAAGGAATTAAGGTACAATGATTTTAAAAAATAAAATATTAATAAACTAAAAACTTACATTTTAAAACATAAATGACTATTAATAATATAAAATAAACCTAATTAATAAATAAAAATACAACTAAAAACTAAAATGAAGAAAAAACAAAATATTTTTTTTTATAAAAAAAAAATTTGCTCCAAATCGCTGCCAATGGGCAAAGTGCCAAGGATACTGGCAGCATTGCCACGTTGAATGGCAATGCTGATCCTTTGGCCCAAATATTTCCCAACCCTCTAGGAGCTCCTTGCACTTTTCCACATCGCTGCCAATGTGGAGACAACGTCGGGGCACTCGGCCACCACGGCCTTTCCTGCAGCAAGAGCACAGGTCGCATCCCAAGGCACGCCTGTCTCAATGACGTCATTCGTCGGGCCCTTGTGTCTGTGGGTTCGCCAGCAATATTAGAACCCAGTGGCATGGCCCGCGACGATGGCAATCGGCCCGATGGAATGACGTTGGTTCCATGGAGGATAGGTTTGCCTTTAGTGGGATGCCACCTGTGTGGACACCCTGGAGCCTTCCCACTTGTCCTTGACCTCTAAGGACCCAGGCGCTGCTGCATTACAAGCAGAGAACCTCAAGCGGCGGAAATACACTCAGCTTATTGGTAGATGTTTTTGCGCCGTTTGGAGTTGAAACTCGGGCCGTGGGGACCAAGTGCACATGAAATTTTTAAGGCGTTGTCAAAACAGCTCGTCAACACCTCGGGAGACAAAAGGGCTGGGCAATATTTGGGCCAAAGGATCAGCATATATTTATTTTAAATACTTTATTGCACTAAATTTGTACATAGGCGGGCTTAATGGTCAGACATTTTCTAACAACAAACAACATGCACATTCTTTCTCACTCTCCTAAAGGTTAGATGTTAGAAAATGCCTTGACATTAAGCTCGCCTATGTACATTTCATGTTTTTATTTTTTGTGCAATAAAGAACTTGTTTATCTATCAATCGCCAGTCGAAATGTCTGTGACAAAGTTCGACTCGCCATACACAATCCCGTGCTGGTACCAACACTTACTCGTATGTACGGAAGCAAGAGTGCAGTAGAAATGAGGTCGTTGCGTCGGATATTGACGCCGCATACGTAATAACGAAATATGCGAAAGGGTAAGTATGAAAGTAAGCATAGGACAAAAATAAGGAAAGGCATGCTCCGATGGTTCAGGCATGTCGAAAGGATGAGTGAAGAGAGATTGACGAACCAGATGTATAATGGAAAAGTTGTGGGTAAAAGAGGCCCTGGCAGACCAAGACTCACCTACCACTATCAAATAAATAAAACAATAGCTGAAAGTGCATTAAAGAGCAATCGAAACAAAAGGGCATGTATGAACACTTTGCTACGATTACTATTAATAATAATACCGCGACCAAGGAGATCTAATCTTTAGCATTTGTTTTTAGCATTTCAAATTTAATAGTGTTACTAGTTTTTACTGTTAAATAAAGTTTGTATAGAAGATAATTCTAGTCCATACGTGATACCCTTAGCCATGTTTTATTAAAAATGTAATTAGAGGCAGCATAATAAATCATTTTATCACAGACAGAAATCTTTAAAACAAACACGGGTTTGACTGGAATATTTAAGATATTTAGGTTATTGTAATAATATTATAATAATAATAATAATAATAAAAATCTTTATTGACACATTTTTTTCTTCTACCTAATATATAAATGTGCTCTGTCTCCTGGACTAGTCTGATGAAACAGACTGTGTTCCAGAAGACAAGTGCTCTTCGTTAAAGTTACATAATATATGACAATAAAAGACGAAAATAATAAAAGCAAAAAACAACACATAAGCAAAACATAAATATAAAAATAAAAAAAAATGAAAGGCTATAAGGGGCAGAAATAATATTTAAAAATCAAATAATAAACATATTGCAGGTATAGCACGCACAATTAACAATACTTCTCTCCTTATTCATTTAACAGGTTATTAACATTGTTACTTCTCAACATAACATCATATTTTTTGACCTAAATTGCCTACTAGTCTATCCCTTACTTATTATTTACTTGTTTTTTTTTGGTTTTAATTTGACTTTGCCCAGATTTATACATATACCCGTACATATACAAACTTGTATCTTCACGTCAAATCCCTTGCGGGGTAAGCAGAGACAATTGAGCGCTACTTGTCACGTTCGCGACATACCTCTTTCGCTTCTTCGACATTCATCAACCTCTTCATACATGCCCTTTTGTTTAGATGGCTTTTTAATGCACCTTCAGCTATTGTTTTATTATAGTTATTTATTTGATCGTGATAGTTAAGTCTTGGTCTGCCAGGGCCTCTTTTACCCACAACTTTCGCATTATATATCTAGTTCGTCAATCTCTCTTCACTCATTCTTTCAACATGACCGAACCATCGGAACATGCCTTTCTTTTTATTATTATTGGTACAGGCCGGGGGTTTGAACCGAACTTTGTAGGATTTTAAGGAAAAACAAGCCACTATCACTCTGGTAAAATATTTACGAATTACACATTACACGCCATTTTGACTTTATTACAGAAACTTTTGTGTTTGGAAATAGTGTAATACTTGGATTCCAAAAATAACATATTCGTGTAGAATAAATAAAATAAAACCCTGATGCCTTTGCTATGTTTCCTGTAAATAAAGGTATTATATGTACTTGTAAAGGTATCTCTCATTAGAGACTGTCACCGTGGTCTAGCGGTTAAGTGCGTAGATTTAGACTCGGGACGGGTTCGATTTCTGGTCGGGACACAATATTTATTAATTTAAATAAATAAATTTGATTAATATTTAATTTATTTCTTATATTTCTCGAGTTTGATACGCTAGAGACATGGACGAGCTTGCCACTTGTCATGATTGACCAATAGTAGAGTTGGCTAAATGTGAATCCGCTTCTTTGTAAGCGTGGTTTCTGACCACCCAAGCAAGGGATACGATCGTGATGACGAACGACAAAATGCAGGCAATCCACATGTGCGTCTAGTTGGCTAGGTCGCATAATAACATTGTTTTATTTTATCCAGGTCAAACTTCGATAAGAAAAGAAATCGTGACTTCCCCATGGACGAGATAGACCTGTCTCATTTCCCCATCGGCTCCAAAAGGTCTTTCGAGAACTACCCACTAGTCCCCAGGGTTTTGTAAAAAAAAACTTTACTCGAAATACCAAATTTTATCTCTCAATTATCTGCTTAATACTATTATTGTTTCAATAAAAAATATAAAAAAAAGCTTTTTAAATTTAAAAATATTATGTATTTGAATTTTTAAGTATTAAAATCAAAAGGAGTATCTAATATCGAGGTAAATTATTATTATTATACTCAGTATCAGCTTTACATGAACGCGTGTATGAAGTTTAATCATGTTCAAAACATAATCTTTCATTCAACACCTCATTTGAGTAGCACAGTTTTGTAGTTATCTAGAAATACCGCTTTATAGAACGGGACGGCCGCCATGTCTGTCAGCTACGTCACAGTAGATACACTCAGGAAGTGAGTACCGCACTTTTTTTATTCAGAAAAACATACCACACAAGTACATACCAGTAATATGGCGGAGATTAATCCCTCGAAAATCGTTATTCAAAGACTTTTTCAAATGGGAATCGTACTAAATATATAAAACAAAAATACCTTGGTGTTAGGTGCTAATTTTAAAGATTAATGAGTCGGTAATCGGTGCCATTACAGTAATTGATTTTGTCACATACTTATTATATACATATTCAAAAATGTATCCTATATAAAACAATTTAAATAAATATATATATATTTTTTAGGCTTCAGCTGTCAATGGTAGAACCTCTATTTTAGATAAAATTCATTATCCGAAAAACAAAACACTATAGCATGGTAAATAAGGTCGCGTTTTAAAATAGCAATATCCATCATGATAAATACCTAAATGCTGGGGAGTGTTATTATTAATTGAACTCGCCCACAGCCGAGAGACATTCGCGCGATTGTCGACCTCTGATTTGTTGATCTTGTATGAGTGACGATATTTTTAGGATAACTTCTCTGCACCGTAGCTTAAAATTGTATTACTGAATAATTAAAATAAAAAATACGTAGATCTTTATTTTTATTCTAGATTATAATATTAAAATATTTGCTCTATAATAAATTCCACGCTGTGTTGCACCAATTAATTACACACATTAATTAAACTCGCCCACAGCCGAGAGATATTCGCGCGATTGTCGACCTCTGATTTGTTGATCTTGATTAGACTATGTATGAGTGACGATATTTTTAGGATAACTTCTCTGCACCGTAGCTTAAAATTGTAGTACTGAATAATAAAAATAAAAAATAAATAGTTCTTTATTTTTATTCTAGATTATAATATTAAAATATTTTCTCTTTAATAAATTCCACGCAGTATTGCACAAATTACTTATTTATTATACTTTTACTGGTATATTATATAATAATAGATTCAAGATTATATAATTATAAATGTTAAATATTATCGCATTTTAAATACTTATATATATTTCGAATACTCATAGTTTTAGGGAGAGAGGTTTATTCTATATTTAAATACTAATTGTTAGATGAATAAAATGTATGAATTAATTATGTAAACGGGGAAGAATCTGCAAAAACTATCCTTAATGTGAAAACGATATTGCCCAAATTATTTAGGTGTTACTATTATTATTAGTAAAGTTTTAATAAAATTATTAATGTCCTAAAACGTGGTTTCATTTCGTTTCCTTAAGTTCGCCGTACACGCTACGGTCTACCGGAGAGGTTACCTGTGCAAGTCAAGGACGTTTCAGTTTACCGGAACGCTCTTCAGTATACCAAACGGTGTCACTCGAAATAAATGATTCTTGCGCCGGTCGCCGTGCAGGTTCTAAAAACTGCACAGGCAGACCTCTCCGGTGGACTGTAGAGTGTATGCCCGCCATTATTTTTTTATTCGAAGGAATTAAGGTACAATGATTTTAAAAAATAAAATATTAATAAACTAAAAACTTACATTTTAAAACATAAATGACTATTAATAATATAAAATAAACCTAATTAATAAATAAAAATACAACTAAAAACTAAAATGAAGAAAAAACAAAATATTTTTTTTTATAAAAAAAAAATTTGCTCCAAATCGCTGCCAATGGGCAAAGTGCCAAGGATACTGGCAGCATTGCCACGTTGAATGGCAATGCTGATCCTTTGGCCCAAATATTTCCCAACCCTCTAGGAGCTCCTTGCACTTTTCCACATCGCTGCCAATGTGGAGACAACGTCGGGGCACTCGGCCACCACGGCCTTTCCTGCAGCAAGAGCACAGGTCGCATCCCAAGGCACGCCTGTCTCAATGACGTCATTCGTCGGGCCCTTGTGTCTGTGGGTTCGCCAGCAATATTAGAACCCAGTGGCATGGCCCGCGACGATGGCAATCGGCCCGATGGAATGACGTTGGTTCCATGGAGGATAGGTTTGCCTTTAGTGGGATGCCACCTGTGTGGACACCCTGGAGCCTTCCCACTTGTCCTTGACCTCTAAGGACCCAGGCGCTGCTGCATTACAAGCAGAGAACCTCAAGCGGCGGAAATACACTCAGCTTATTGGTAGATGTTTTTGCGCCGTTTGGAGTTGAAACTCGGGCCGTGGGGACCAAGTGCACATGAAATTTTTAAGGCGTTGTCAAAACAGCTCGTCAACACCTCGGGAGACAAAAGGGCTGGGCAATATTTGGGCCAAAGGATCAGCATATATTTATTTTAAATACTTTATTGCACTAAATTTGTACATAGGCGGGCTTAATGGTCAGACATTTTCTAACAACAAACAACATGCACATTCTTTCTCACTCTCCTAAAGGTTAGATGTTAGAAAATGCCTTGACATTAAGCTCGCCTATGTACATTTCATGTTTTTATTTTTTGTGCAATAAAGAACTTGTTTATCTATCAATCGCCAGTCGAAATGTCTGTGACAAAGTTCGACTCGCCATACACAATCCCGTGCTGGTACCAACACTTACTCGTATGTACGGAAGCAAGAGTGCAGTAGAAATGAGGTCGTTGCGTCGGATATTGACGCCGCATACGTAATAACGAAATATGCGAAAGGGTAAGTATGAAAGTAAGCATAGGACAAAAATAAGGAAAGGCATGCTCCGATGGTTCAGGCATGTCGAAAGGATGAGTGAAGAGAGATTGACGAACCAGATGTATAATGGAAAAGTTGTGGGTAAAAGAGGCCCTGGCAGACCAAGACTCACCTACCACTATCAAATAAATAAAACAATAGCTGAAAGTGCATTAAAGAGCAATCGAAACAAAAGGGCATGTATGAACACTTTGCTACGATTACTATTAATAATAATACCGCGACCAAGGAGATCTAATCTTTAGCATTTGTTTTTAGCATTTCAAATTTAATAGTGTTACTAGTTTTTACTGTTAAATAAAGTTTGTATAGAAGATAATTCTAGTCCATACGTGATACCCTTAGCCATGTTTTATTAAAAATGTAATTAGAGGCAGCATAATAAATCATTTTATCACAGACAGAAATCTTTAAAACAAACACGGGTTTGACTGGAATATTTAAGATATTTAGGTTATTGTAATAATATTATAATAATAATAATAATAATAAAAATCTTTATTGACACATTTTTTTCTTCTACCTAATATATAAATGTGCTCTGTCTCCTGGACTAGTCTGATGAAACAGACTGTGTTCCAGAAGACAAGTGCTCTTCGTTAAAGTTACATAATATATGACAATAAAAGACGAAAATAATAAAAGCAAAAAACAACACATAAGCAAAACATAAATATAAAAATAAAAAAAAATGAAAGGCTATAAGGGGCAGAAATAATATTTAAAAATCAAATAATAAACATATTGCAGGTATAGCACGCACAATTAACAATACTTCTCTCCTTATTCATTTAACAGGTTATTAACATTGTTACTTCTCAACATAACATCATATTTTTTGACCTAAATTGCCTACTAGTCTATCCCTTACTTATTATTTACTTGTTTTTTTTTGGTTTTAATTTGACTTTGCCCAGATTTATACATATACCCGTACATATACAAACTTGTATCTTCACGTCAAATCCCTTGCGGGGTAAGCAGAGACAATTGAGCGCTACTTGTCACGTTCGCGACATACCTCTTTCGCTTCTTCGACATTCATCAACCTCTTCATACATGCCCTTTTGTTTAGATGGCTTTTTAATGCACCTTCAGCTATTGTTTTATTATAGTTATTTATTTGATCGTGATAGTTAAGTCTTGGTCTGCCAGGGCCTCTTTTACCCACAACTTTCGCATTATATATCTAGTTCGTCAATCTCTCTTCACTCATTCTTTCAACATGACCGAACCATCGGAACATGCCTTTCTTTTTATTATTATTGGTACAGGCCGGGGGTTTGAACCGAACTTTGTAGGATTTTAAGGAAAAACAAGCCACTATCACTCTGGTAAAATATTTACGAATTACACATTACACGCCATTTTGACTTTATTACAGAAACTTTTGTGTTTGGAAATAGTGTAATACTTGGATTCCAAAAATAACATATTCGTGTAGAATAAATAAAATAAAACCCTGATGCCTTTGCTATGTTTCCTGTAAATAAAGGTATTATATGTACTTGTAAAGGTATCTCTCATTAGAGACTGTCACCGTGGTCTAGCGGTTAAGTGCGTAGATTTAGACTCGGGACGGGTTCGATTTCTGGTCGGGACACAATATTTATTAATTTAAATAAATAAATTTGATTAATATTTAATTTATTTCTTATATTTCTCGAGTTTGATACGCTAGAGACATGGACGAGCTTGCCACTTGTCATGATTGACCAATAGTAGAGTTGGCTAAATGTGAATCCGCTTCTTTGTAAGCGTGGTTTCTGACCACCCAAGCAAGGGATACGATCGTGATGACGAACGACAAAATGCAGGCAATCCACATGTGCGTCTAGTTGGCTAGGTCGCATAATAACATTGTTTTATTTTATCCAGGTCAAACTTCGATAAGAAAAGAAATCGTGACTTCCCCATGGACGAGATAGACCTGTCTCATTTCCCCATCGGCTCCAAAAGGTCTTTCGAGAACTACCCACTAGTCCCCAGGGTTTTGTAAAAAAAAACTTTACTCGAAATACCAAATTTTATCTCTCAATTATCTGCTTAATACTATTATTGTTTCAATAAAAAATATAAAAAAAAGCTTTTTAAATTTAAAAATATTATGTATTTGAATTTTTAAGTATTAAAATCAAAAGGAGTATCTAATATCGAGGTAAATTATTATTATTATACTCAGTATCAGCTTTACATGAACGCGTGTATGAAGTTTAATCATGTTCAAAACATAATCTTTCATTCAACACCTCATTTGAGTAGCACAGTTTTGTAGTTATCTAGAAATACCGCTTTATAGAACGGGACGGCCGCCATGTCTGTCAGCTACGTCACAGTAGATACACTCAGGAAGTGAGTACCGCACTTTTTTTATTCAGAAAAACATACCACACAAGTACATACCAGTAATATGGCGGAGATTAATCCCTCGAAAATCGTTATTCAAAGACTTTTTCAAATGGGAATCGTACTAAATATATAAAACAAAAATACCTTGGTGTTAGGTGCTAATTTTAAAGATTAATGAGTCGGTAATCGGTGCCATTACAGTAATTGATTTTGTCACATACTTATTATATACATATTCAAAAATGTATCCTATATAAAACAATTTAAATAAATATATATATATTTTTTAGGCTTCAGCTGTCAATGGTAGAACCTCTATTTTAGATAAAATTCATTATCCGAAAAACAAAACACTATAGCATGGTAAATAAGGTCGCGTTTTAAAATAGCAATATCCATCATGATAAATACCTAAATGCTGGGGAGTGTTATTATTAATTGAACTCGCCCACAGCCGAGAGACATTCGCGCGATTGTCGACCTCTGATTTGTTGATCTTGTATGAGTGACGATATTTTTAGGATAACTTCTCTGCACCGTAGCTTAAAATTGTATTACTGAATAATTAAAATAAAAAATACGTAGATCTTTATTTTTATTCTAGATTATAATATTAAAATATTTGCTCTATAATAAATTCCACGCTGTGTTGCACCAATTAATTACACACATTAATTAAACTCGCCCACAGCCGAGAGATATTCGCGCGATTGTCGACCTCTGATTTGTTGATCTTGATTAGACTATGTATGAGTGACGATATTTTTAGGATAACTTCTCTGCACCGTAGCTTAAAATTGTAGTACTGAATAATAAAAATAAAAAATAAATAGTTCTTTATTTTTATTCTAGATTATAATATTAAAATATTTTCTCTTTAATAAATTCCACGCAGTATTGCACAAATTACTTATTTATTATACTTTTACTGGTATATTATATAATAATAGATTCAAGATTATATAATTATAAATGTTAAATATTATCGCATTTTAAATACTTATATATATTTCGAATACTCATAGTTTTAGGGAGAGAGGTTTATTCTATATTTAAATACTAATTGTTAGATGAATAAAATGTATGAATTAATTATGTAAACGGGGAAGAATCTGCAAAAACTATCCTTAATGTGAAAACGATATTGCCCAAATTATTTAGGTGTTACTATTATTATTAGTAAAGTTTTAATAAAATTATTAATGTCCTAAAACGTGGTTTCATTTCGTTTCCTTAAGTTCGCCGTACACGCTACGGTCTACCGGAGAGGTTACCTGTGCAAGTCAAGGACGTTTCAGTTTACCGGAACGCTCTTCAGTATACCAAACGGTGTCACTCGAAATAAATGATTCTTGCGCCGGTCGCCGTGCAGGTTCTAAAAACTGCACAGGCAGACCTCTCCGGTGGACTGTAGAGTGTATGCCCGCCATTATTTTTTTATTCGAAGGAATTAAGGTACAATGATTTTAAAAAATAAAATATTAATAAACTAAAAACTTACATTTTAAAACATAAATGACTATTAATAATATAAAATAAACCTAATTAATAAATAAAAATACAACTAAAAACTAAAATGAAGAAAAAACAAAATATTTTTTTTTATAAAAAAAAAATTTGCTCCAAATCGCTGCCAATGGGCAAAGTGCCAAGGATACTGGCAGCATTGCCACGTTGAATGGCAATGCTGATCCTTTGGCCCAAATATTTCCCAACCCTCTAGGAGCTCCTTGCACTTTTCCACATCGCTGCCAATGTGGAGACAACGTCGGGGCACTCGGCCACCACGGCCTTTCCTGCAGCAAGAGCACAGGTCGCATCCCAAGGCACGCCTGTCTCAATGACGTCATTCGTCGGGCCCTTGTGTCTGTGGGTTCGCCAGCAATATTAGAACCCAGTGGCATGGCCCGCGACGATGGCAATCGGCCCGATGGAATGACGTTGGTTCCATGGAGGATAGGTTTGCCTTTAGTGGGATGCCACCTGTGTGGACACCCTGGAGCCTTCCCACTTGTCCTTGACCTCTAAGGACCCAGGCGCTGCTGCATTACAAGCAGAGAACCTCAAGCGGCGGAAATACACTCAGCTTATTGGTAGATGTTTTTGCGCCGTTTGGAGTTGAAACTCGGGCCGTGGGGACCAAGTGCACATGAAATTTTTAAGGCGTTGTCAAAACAGCTCGTCAACACCTCGGGAGACAAAAGGGCTGGGCAATATTTGGGCCAAAGGATCAGCATATATTTATTTTAAATACTTTATTGCACTAAATTTGTACATAGGCGGGCTTAATGGTCAGACATTTTCTAACAACAAACAACATGCACATTCTTTCTCACTCTCCTAAAGGTTAGATGTTAGAAAATGCCTTGACATTAAGCTCGCCTATGTACATTTCATGTTTTTATTTTTTGTGCAATAAAGAACTTGTTTATCTATCAATCGCCAGTCGAAATGTCTGTGACAAAGTTCGACTCGCCATACACAATCCCGTGCTGGTACCAACACTTACTCGTATGTACGGAAGCAAGAGTGCAGTAGAAATGAGGTCGTTGCGTCGGATATTGACGCCGCATACGTAATAACGAAATATGCGAAAGGGTAAGTATGAAAGTAAGCATAGGACAAAAATAAGGAAAGGCATGCTCCGATGGTTCAGGCATGTCGAAAGGATGAGTGAAGAGAGATTGACGAACCAGATGTATAATGGAAAAGTTGTGGGTAAAAGAGGCCCTGGCAGACCAAGACTCACCTACCACTATCAAATAAATAAAACAATAGCTGAAAGTGCATTAAAGAGCAATCGAAACAAAAGGGCATGTATGAACACTTTGCTACGATTACTATTAATAATAATACCGCGACCAAGGAGATCTAATCTTTAGCATTTGTTTTTAGCATTTCAAATTTAATAGTGTTACTAGTTTTTACTGTTAAATAAAGTTTGTATAGAAGATAATTCTAGTCCATACGTGATACCCTTAGCCATGTTTTATTAAAAATGTAATTAGAGGCAGCATAATAAATCATTTTATCACAGACAGAAATCTTTAAAACAAACACGGGTTTGACTGGAATATTTAAGATATTTAGGTTATTGTAATAATATTATAATAATAATAATAATAATAAAAATCTTTATTGACACATTTTTTTCTTCTACCTAATATATAAATGTGCTCTGTCTCCTGGACTAGTCTGATGAAACAGACTGTGTTCCAGAAGACAAGTGCTCTTCGTTAAAGTTACATAATATATGACAATAAAAGACGAAAATAATAAAAGCAAAAAACAACACATAAGCAAAACATAAATATAAAAATAAAAAAAAATGAAAGGCTATAAGGGGCAGAAATAATATTTAAAAATCAAATAATAAACATATTGCAGGTATAGCACGCACAATTAACAATACTTCTCTCCTTATTCATTTAACAGGTTATTAACATTGTTACTTCTCAACATAACATCATATTTTTTGACCTAAATTGCCTACTAGTCTATCCCTTACTTATTATTTACTTGTTTTTTTTTGGTTTTAATTTGACTTTGCCCAGATTTATACATATACCCGTACATATACAAACTTGTATCTTCACGTCAAATCCCTTGCGGGGTAAGCAGAGACAATTGAGCGCTACTTGTCACGTTCGCGACATACCTCTTTCGCTTCTTCGACATTCATCAACCTCTTCATACATGCCCTTTTGTTTAGATGGCTTTTTAATGCACCTTCAGCTATTGTTTTATTATAGTTATTTATTTGATCGTGATAGTTAAGTCTTGGTCTGCCAGGGCCTCTTTTACCCACAACTTTCGCATTATATATCTAGTTCGTCAATCTCTCTTCACTCATTCTTTCAACATGACCGAACCATCGGAACATGCCTTTCTTTTTATTATTATTGGTACAGGCCGGGGGTTTGAACCGAACTTTGTAGGATTTTAAGGAAAAACAAGCCACTATCACTCTGGTAAAATATTTACGAATTACACATTACACGCCATTTTGACTTTATTACAGAAACTTTTGTGTTTGGAAATAGTGTAATACTTGGATTCCAAAAATAACATATTCGTGTAGAATAAATAAAATAAAACCCTGATGCCTTTGCTATGTTTCCTGTAAACATGCCCACTCATTCCCGCTGCAAACGACATCGGATAAATCCGTATGAAAAAAAGAGAAAAACCGTTTGACAATTTCCCGCGTTGACGTTGTGCTGGATTGCTACGTAAATGTTCGTGTATTTTAGATGCAATATTTGCGTGATGATTTGTAGTGAAAAATTCTGTCTATTTTTAGGTTCAATTTCCTTTTCATGGTATTCTTGGGAGGTTTCTAGAGGATTGTTTTGTCAGGTTTAGTTTATAGGTATTTAATTTTATGGAGCGGTGGTGGCTCGGTTGTAACGCGATCCTTAAATCCTACAAAGGTCGGTTCAAACCCACCTGTACCAATGAGAAATACACTTTTCTTACGTACATTTGTCATAGATTTACAACACCATCTTCCTTCGAGGCACGGGAAAAGCTGTCGGTCCCGGTTCCACTAATACCAACTTGTGGAATCGTTAATAAATTGTCATAAAAAATTTACATCATATCCTCGCCAAGCCGTCTGGCCTGCATGGCGAGTGTAGGCCAAATTCTCCAGATATATGTTTTGGAAGGGCCATCTCTAGCAGTGGAGGTCTAGGACGCTGTGTTTTAGGGTTCTCTGTAATGATGAAAAATGTTGAATATTTTATTTCTTTTTAGACATCTCGTCTATTGTCTCCTTCCTCGTGACAAAAGAGCTGGCTCCTTCTTCGCCCCAAGAGTCAGTATGGCAAAACAGTTGGGAAATGCAGCTAGCGTTCTTGCGCGGACGTGACTTACAAGTATATATTTATTATATTTTATATTGTGTAAATATTTTTTTCATTTAAACTACTTATGTGTTTTTAAACTTAAATAACATTTAAATAATTTATAATTATTATTTTGATAAATTATTAATTTAGTTTTTTTTTTAATCATTGTACCTTACTTCCTTCGAATAAGATAGGTACTTGACTTGACTAACATATAATAACAAGAATAGTTAAATAATAATAAAGTATCACCACGACGGTATTTATTGTTACATTCTCCAAATATTAATTTCATCCCCCCCCTCACGTCTCTCTCCTGAACCATCGGGCTGCGTCGCCCTTGGGTCCATCTTCAGTAGTGAATGTCCGTATAGAACTCTCTATACCAGAAGCTGATATGTATTTATAAAGAATTTATAAAGAGCTTTTAACAAACACAACGTTCTTAGCATCAATGCAAGTTTTGGAATAGGTTTTTTTTGACATTGCGTCTTATTACAAACAGTCTCCGTGGTCAGCAGTTAAGAGGAATTACGCTTTTGCATTCCTCTCGAACCAATATATCAAATAGGAGTGTACTTTTTAGAAATAAAGTCTTTTTCTATGTACGAGCACGCATGTGACCTTGATGATAAGTGGCGCGCAAGGTCCATGAATAGCAAATGTCGTATGGAGCAGAGACGTGGACACTGACGGTGGGTTTGATACATAAGTTCAAGGTCGCTCAGCGAGTTATGGAGAGAGCTATGCTCGGGATTTCTCTGAAGGATAAAGTCAGAAACGTTGACATCCGTCAAAGAACCAAAGTTACCGACATAGCTTTCAAAATTAGCAAGTTTAAGTGGCAATGGGCTGGACACGTCTGTCGCAGAAGCGATGAACGATGGAGTAAACGGGTCCTGCAGTGGAGACCACGTACTGGAAGACGCAGTGTGGGACGACCCCCCGCCAGATGGACAGATGACCTGAGGAAGGTCGCTGGTGGGGGATGGATGAGGGTGGCAGAAGATCGTGTAAAAGGGGAGGCCTATATCCAGCAGTGGAGAGAGACAGGCTGATGATGATGATGACTGAGGGTGAATTAAAATGCCTTCGTAACAAAAGGGCATGTATGAAAGGTTAATAAATGTCGACGAAGCGAAAGAGGTATGTCAAATGGCGCTCAATTTTCTCTGCCTAACCCGCAAGGGACTCGGCGTGAAGATATGTATGTATGTATAATTTATTGGTAGTATTTCTCGAGTATCATATGGTAGACACATCTAAGAGCTTGCCACTTACCTATAGTAAAGTTGGCTAAATGTGAACCTGATTCCTAAAAAAGTGTGTTTCTGTTCACCTCGGAACGCCAACATCGAATATTGTATATACCTACTTTCGTTACTAAATTTCGATGTCAACTAAGCATACAGAATAGCTATGCGAATGTAATAAAATACACGTTGAATATAAAATTACTACGTAATTTGATGAGACCTACATTTCGGCATGTGCCTGTACGAGTAACATTTCAATAAGTAATAAGGGTATAAAAACGTTTATCGAATTTGAACTGCGACGTCGCCGGCTTCACTAATTTGGGACGTTCACATGTGATCTAATTCCTGAATGTGATGGTTTTTTCATTGTGTGTAGGTACAACTGTACAATTGAATATTTGTATACGCAGCACGAAACTCCTGGCAAAAGTTTAGTTTAGACTACGCTATATGTCATATTCGATTTTTCGCTTTTTTTTTTTAAGTGGTTCGAGCAAAATAAAAAAAATGTTTGAAAATATTTGATTATGATTTGCATGAAAACGACCAAAAACACTGGTAGGTAAGTATATCAGTATTATTAGCGTAAACACAAACACACCTTGGTCATTCAACTCGATTCAAATCGAATGCACTCTGCAAAATGACGAAATTAATATTAACGATTTTTAATTTTTTTTAGATAAGTTTTTTTACTGAGTTGGCTTGTAATCAATTAGATAGGTACTTTATGTAACGGCAGCGACTACTTATTTATAATTAAACCTACAGTATAGTAGAAATTCACGGTATGAGAATAAAATGAAAGCAATTATTTTTTAATTACCTCACACTACTTTGAGGCCCTGACCGCATGTCAGGGCCGGATTCGTATTTCATTAAATTCCTTGAATAATTACTGTCCACTGAACATATATTCATAATTTGATAAGCATAATCATTACTCATTCACATTCTTATCAAACATACCCCAGTGTTTGAAAACGAGAGTTTTCAACCAATGCGTTCTACCAGTGCTGACGTACGGAGCAGAAACATGGACACTGACAGTGGGTCTTGTCCACAAACTTAAGGTCGCTCAGCGGGCTATGGAGAGAGCTATGCTTGGTATTTCTCTGATGGATAAAGTCAGAAACGAGGAAATCCGTCGGAGAACCAAAGTTAGCGATATAGCCTTCAAAATTAGTAAGCTGAAGTGGCAATGGGCTGGACATGTATGTCTTAGAACCGATGAACGATGGAGTTCGAGTTCTAGAGTGGAGACCACGTACGGGAAGACGCAGAGTGGGTCGACCCCCCGCTAGATGGACAGATGACCTGAGGAAGGTCGCTGGTGGGGGTTGGACGAGAGTGGCGGGAGATCGTGTGAAGTGGCGAGCCTTGGGGGAGGCCTATATCCAGCAGTGGAGAGACACAGGCTGATGATGATGATGAATCATTACTGTTGTGGCCTAGTGGTACGGGTGTACCTAACTGTAACGATGCAGGTATCATTTCTGGACGAGAAGACTTTAATTTATTACAAAACTATTTATATCAATAATAAAAATAAAATTAAATATACTCGTAAAGTATCATCACGACCGTTTCCCTTGCGGGGTGGTCAGATACCACGCGTATAAAAAATCGGGTTCACATTTAGCCAACTTTACCATAGGCCAATCATGACAAGTGGCAAGCTCGTCGATGTCTCCAGCGTACCAAACTCGAGAAATATCACAAATAAATTAAATAATTTATTGTGTCCCGACCAGGAATCAAACCCTGTACCTCCAAGTCCAAATTCACGGAATTAACCGCTAGATATAGTATCAGAATCATACAGTATTTGGTTGGGTAGGGAGAGAAGTAGAATGGTGGATGGTAAGCGTATTATCGCGCAATAGAAAAAAAAAGGAGGCCTCCTTTTCTTAAACCAGCCTATTGTCGGTCGCAAGCCGGAGACACCATTCTTCTCATCTCTTACCCACACACGATGGACCCGGCACCCGCACGATGAATCCATGGAATGCTTAGAAATTTGTCTTCTCTTAGGTATAGGTAGGATTTAGGTATACTAAAATAAAATTATTTGCAAACGAGCTCTCCCAAGTGCCAAATACCTAAACGTTATTTTTTTTCGTTAGGAACAAAAAAAATATTAAAAATTACGGACACGACGCAAATAAAATTTATTGAAAACAAAAACCTAACCCCAAAAATGTTAACACTAGCAAAATTTGGAAAAATAATACGTGCTAGAGTCTTGCGAGACTCTTGCGCAAGACCAAGACCAAGACAAGGGTAGTCTTGGTCTTGGTCTTGCAACCATATCAGTAGTCTTGTTATTGGTCTTGCAAAAATGCAATATATTTGAAAGTCGTTCGACTTAGCGTTGCTCTATGATTTTCATACACTTTAAGCTAAATCCAGTAAAACAGCGAGCTATGCTTTGCTTTCAAGTCGAACATAATAATAATTAGTTGTAATAATAATAATAATAATAATTGGTAATAATAATAGTTAATTCATCTCCGGTTTCATTTTTTTTTCATTCATTACAGCCCCTAGAACACAGCGTTCTAGACCTCCACTGCTGGAGATGGGCCTTCCAGAACAGATATCTGGAGAATTTGGCCTACACTCGCCACGCTGGCCAGACGGCTTGGCGAGGAGGTTTCATCATTACCAACAAAACGAAACGTAACGCCATAATGTTTTGGAAGTCTTATCTTTAGCATTTATCTAAATTTATTGCACAAAAACTTAAATTAGTGTACGTAGGCGAGTTTTTTTGCCTGTTAGGCATTTTCTAACATCTGACCTATGGAATGGGGTGAATCATTGTGCAAATAAATATATTACAAGATACTTCTTAAGTTAATACATATACTACGAGCCAACTACATATACTGCACACTATAAATATATAAAATATTATATACTACATACACAAATATATATTATTGCAAATATCTTGGTAAGGTTAACTCCTGTTTTTTAAGAAAGAATGTAGTAAGTAGACGTTTTAAACATTGACAGATAGTGCTCGTCTAATGGCCAGCGGTAGCGTGTTACACTGGCGGGCTTCAGACAGTGAAGTCAAAGTCAATTTTTTTTATTCACATAAACCTATTATAAGCATTTGTTACACGTCATTAATTAAATTATTTTAAATGATTCTACTCCTGCTAGTAAAACTAAGTAGCTAACTAAGCAGAAAAGTGGTCCACAGAGGAGGCTGTTAGCAAAATGAAATGAAACGAAATGGAAAGGAAATGAAACGAAACTTAATGAAACGAAATGAAATGAAATGAAATTAAATGAAACGAAATGAAATTAAACGAAACGAAACGAAACGAAATCAAACTAAATCAATCGAAATGAAAGGAAATTAAACGAAATGAAAAGAAATCAAACGAAACTTACGCTCGAGGCAACAATGTGAGTAAAATTAAAAGATGGTAATGCAAATGGCGAGAACTTTGGAGGATCTCCGAGTATAAACAGCAAACTACTTAATATGCAATGTCTGCGAGGCCAAAACTTTACGCAGACAACGGCCCAAAGCTCGACCATCAATCACCAATTCAACACTTAAATTAGGTTTGGGCCAATCTTGTGCTAACTAATTCATAAACACCCAAAGAGAACTTTGGAGGGTATCAAAAAAGTATGGTAAACAAATTATGTATTTGGATGTTCGATCCGATAGCATAGGGGTCGGCAACACTTTAATTTACAGCCACATTTTTTTTTTTGTCAACAGTATACGACAGTGGCGACGCGAGTCACGGGGGTGGGGGTGCAGTGAAAAGCGAGTTCAAGTGGCTGAGAGATAGAAATGGTGCCTAATCCTCGTTAATCGATTCAGAGCGATTTTTAAATGTATTTTTTTTTTTTATATAAATTCGCGTATGGAACTAAATATCTGCAGCTTCCAAGACTGAATTGACAGAATCATACAGTATTTGGTTGGGGAGCAGAGCAAAATAGAGGACAGTATGAGCGTCTTGTTGCGCAATGTTTAAAAAAAGGAGGCCTCATTTGTAAACCAGCCTTTGGTTAGTCGCAAGCCTGAGACACCGTTCTTCTCGTCTCTCTTGAATCCATGGAATGCATAGAAATGAGTATGCCCATTTTTCGTAGAGAAATGGGCCCAATAAAATGTTCTCGTGTCATAATGATTTATTTTTTATTTCATAGTTAATATATTGTGTTTTCATAATCTGTAATTAATTTTATTTATTTTACCCTAGCATAACGACAATTGACAAAAACTTTTTTTACCTTAATAATTACATAGTTTCTATCCCGTCAATTTGAAATTCAGTGTTTTATCTTGAATAAAGTACCTGATCATGATAAAGAACCTAATCGTATAAATAGTGTTTTGTAATTATTTCATACATAAATCTTAATCAATTGTTGAAGGGGTTCTTCGCGCCATTTTGCGCAGACATATCAAGTGAAGTTTTTGTTTTGTAAATTAATTTACTGTGGATATTGTTAGTCAAAAGTGGTGTTGTTTTGTTTAATAATGTGCTACAATGTGAATAATTATGGAAAACGATAAATTGGACTTTAAATATGGGGCACAAGTTGCAGTTTATTTTTTGCGGTTTTCCCGCGCTGTGGACTCCCATATTTTACCCGACGTGTTTAGGCTATAATGCCGCGAGTGACTCCAAGAAAAGCATCAAATTCTGCAGCATCTGGAATTTGATGATGACCTCATTAACTCATAGAAAAAAAAGATATATTATGTCAGACTAGGCTGTATGGGCTAGACCCTTTGCCTTCCCTATCACATCATTCATCATCCATCGGGAGAAGAGAACAAACAACAACTTAATCAATTGACTAAGTATTTAATTAAATTATATTTTAATGCTGGGGTAAAAGAGATGTTGCAATTAAATTTTAAAATAACACAAATAATTGTTAAGATTATTCAATTGTATTTAGTTGAGGCACGCTGCAAAAAAGTTGGGGCCTGGTTTTGGGTAATCTGTTTTGTCTTCTTCTATTTGTCATACCAATGCTTTAAAATACGGCGAATAGATTCCTTAGAATAAATTTATCACAATTTTACAGGAGGAAAATAATAACTTTCCTCAGATTTGTACAAACAAACATCTGCTTATTTACACGAAAGTAGGTAAGCCCAGAAGCCCCATATTTTTTTAAAGGTCAAATAATACGCAAAATCCCTAAGGACAATCTTTCTTAAATAAATAAAATTCGTTACAGGAAGTTTATATACATTTCCAACAAAATTTAAGAACGAAAATTTTAAAATGTTGGTTGATTAAATTTAAATATAATTTAATTAATAAAAAAATAATAATAAAAAATATTATTGTTTGTCCTGACCAGGAATCGAAAACCCAGTACCTCCTAGTCTAAATCCACGGATTTAACCGCTTGACCACGGAGGCAGTTGACTTAGCTGTAAAGACGCACAGGGCCAACGGCGAAAGAGAGACAGATTATAGTGCTTCAGGCTGAACGGCTACTGCAATTCTAGAGTGTTCCAAGATCGCGGGAACTCCAGGAATGATGATGTCGTTGAGAGCCGTGTGACGAGGAATGCGGCCATATTAGTTACCTAAATATAGGTTAATAAAAAAATATGAACTTGTAAGTTCCAAGATATATATATACTTAGTTATTATAAAATGTTCTCAATAGTTATTTTTACAAAGCAGGTTACAGCAGTGGTCGAGACAGGATGAATGTGGCGGACCGCCAGCTGCGTTGCATGTCGTCGCTATAGGCCACTCTTGCAGATGTTTATGTCACAAGAAAATAGTGTTTCGTATAAATATGTAAAATGCTTATGTTTGTAGCTTATGTGACTTACAGGTAACGCCCATTATAAGATAAATTACTTTATTAGTGACAAATATGGCTGGTATGTAAATATGTATTTTATTATATTTAAGACAGCTTTTATTTTTAATGTACTCTTATATTTAGATCAATACATATTGTATTGCAAAAAATAATAGGTAGATAATTTAAATAATTATCATATATAACAGTGTAGGTTATTACGATATAAAAGAACCCGAGTAGGCCAAATTATAATAAATGATTCGGCTTTGACTTTGAATAGATTCACAGACTATATTATAGCTAATAATAGATTCACACAGTGTTTTTATTTCCTACTAGAAATTAGGTATAGGTGTCTGTTCAAACCATAAATCTAGGCCCGTGTAGTGGATTATGGCCTTTTTGCAAGTCTTGCAGGAGAGATTCTCAATATTTGTACAAAAAATACGTACGATTTATTTTGGAAGAACACTGTTCCCAAGACTAATCTTGGTTAAACTGAGGATCAGTGATATAAATATAGAGAAAATTTTGATTATAAGAACGCAGAGCTATAATATGAATTACCTAACCTTTGACCTTTTAATTGGCCCTATTATGAAAGCGTAATAAAAAATATAATACTTGAACGCTACAAAAAATATGTGAAATGAACGCATTTGAATGTGGCATGGTTACGCTACTAAATTCAAAAGCATGACGAGTTGAAATAGCTATATCGCTCTATTATTTTCTGACACATGACATTAAACAAAGTAACTGTTTTTAATATAAGATAACCAGAACATGAGCGCTTTTGTAATAAGTTGGATATAGTAAAAATAGCAATGGCATCGCGTGAAGTTGACAGTTCGCTCAGTGCAATAATAAATATTTTTTTTTAGCACAACCAAATTATTAGTTTAGTTATAAAACAAATAATTAAATTATATTTACGAAACATGTGTTCTGTCCATACCTTGTCGTAAAATATTTACAACCTCTTGTTCACATTGCTTAAGAAATTGCATTGAAAAAGTGGTAAAGTACTTATATTTTGTGAATATATTGTTATAAATACTGCACCAAGATGACTGACGTTAAGGTAGATACTGTGGTTCAGACGAACGGGCTTGTAGACAAGTCTAAGGAGCTGCAGAAAGAAATTCTCATGGAGAAACTGAGGTCCAAAACTTCTCAATATAAGAATTTAAATGAAACTTCTAAAGCTGTGCGGATGACAATGCTGGTGAGTACCTAAGGAATTCAGTTTGTTGGTAAGACAATTCTGTACTTAAATATATATTTTACTGTTCAGGAATAAATGGAACATCCATATGGTAATTTAAATAAGGAAAAGCTGCATTGATAATTTACATTATGACTAGGCAAGTTATGTGGAATGTTTCACTTCCAAAACATTGTTGAAAGTTCTTTGGGAGTTCTCAAGAGTTCAGTCAGGTATATCCCATATGGTACCCCCACCACATTGTCATCAACCCCATGACCCTTGTGGTAAAAGTACCATTCTATGTGCTGTCACAGTTCCGTAAATGTGAAATGCAACTACAAAATAGTGAACTATAGATATACATTGAGAGTGTCTGTAGTACAATCCATTTTATTTAATTTGTTATATTTCTCGAGTTTGGTACACTAGAGATATTGATGAGCTTGCCATTTGTCATGATTGACCTATAGCAAAGCTGACAATGAATTCAAAATAATTTAAAAGTGTGGTTTCTGACCCCGAAAGGGATGATGTGATGATACTTAATTATTTTTTATACAATTAAAATATTCAGCAAACAAAATGAATATTCAGCCGAATTCGAACATAAGAAGAGAAGACAAATTTCTAAGCATTCCATGGATTCACAGTGTGAATGCTGGGTCCATCATGTGTCAGTAAGAGATGAGAAGAATGGTGTGCCAGGCTTGCAACTGACAATAGGTAGGTTTACAAAGGAGACCTACTTTTTTATTTTATTGCTCAACAAGGCGCTCACCATCTACCGTTCTACTATAAATGTAACAAAAGTGAATATTCAGCTGAACATTTCGCACATCTTTAGTATTTACCTATATGTTTCAATTTCAGGATAAAAGGTGGGCAGTAGACAGTGCCGATAAGATGATACTGCAGAAGTGCCTTGACAGTTTGCAGCACTGTATTAAAGTTAGCTCTCTTCAGAGCCTGATAGAGAGGCTTGAATGTTTGTCCCGCCAGCTTGGGTAAGATATATCAGTTTTTAAACACACTGTTTGCTCCTGCTTTGAACAGAAATATAGTGGCCCAGTTGTAAAAATGTTTTCCTTAAAATCCGAATAAATTGGAATTTAAACCACGTCATTTACTAATGAGAAATACACTTTATTTATGTACATTTGTCATATATTCCAAGATGGCATTAGCAGAATCATACAGTATTTGGTTGGGTAGGTAGAGGAGCATAAGGGTGGATGGTAAGCGTTGTGTTACACTAACACAATGCAATCCATGGATTTTGCCTTCTTCACCAACATTTCCATGCCTCGAAAAGCATATTAAGGTGTCAGTCCTGGTGCCACTAATACCATTGTGCCAATTGTGGAATTATTAATAAATTGTCAATAAAATTGACATCAGATGCTCGCCAAGTCATCTCGACGAGTGTAGGCTGAATTTTCCACAAATATGTTCTGGAAATCCAATCTGTAGTATTGGAGGTCTAAGACTCTATGCTCTAGGGGCTGTGATAAAATGTCATTGACAAAATAGTATTAAAGATGTGGTAGTATAGCGAGGCTTGTCCCATATTTTATTGAGTGATATTCTGATGATTTTATTTTTTTTTTTATTTATTTAAAACTTTATTGCACGAAGTACAAAGGCGGACTTAATGCCCGTAGACATTTTCTGACAGCCAAACCTTAGGGACAAATTTGAACTATTATAGGTACAATGAAAGAAATATTAAAAAATTAGGAAGAAAAATTAACAGCTTAATTATACACTTACATATTATATTGTTATATATACTATGATATCAATATACTAAATACTAATACATACATAATACTATACATAAACATACATATATACACTTACTAATATTGTTAGGAGCTTTTCAGGTAGTGTAGATGATTATGAGTTATATTACTTAAATTCAGATGCCGTGACTTGTTCCATTGCTGCAATGGTAGATACGCGATCTAGACAATTAAAGTCACGCATTTAAAAGTGGCCGTATGTATGTGCAACTTATTCTGGGAACCTACCTAACATCAAGTTTAAATGGCCTAAAAATATGACACTAATTAAACTCAAGTTCGGAAATTAACATTATTTGCAATTGACTTCACTACTCCCTCTTATCACTTTTAACAGCTTTGTCTAAGCTTTTCTTATTCTAAAGAATAAAGTTAATTTCCGAACCCGTTTCTAAAATAATGTTGGGACACGACTGTTTTCTCCATTTGTAATCTTTGCCCAGTAAAATTGAATTTTAATGTTTCATCAAATCTGTTTCTAATATCCTACTTTTATTTAGGAGTGTTTGTTACTTAGCAGTAGAGTGTATTATAAAATGGTTTTTTCTCTTTTTCAGGTTAAAATTTGTAGTAGGCACATCAGGTGTTAACTTATTCATATCATCAGATATGTTCTACTTAGAGATACTAGTTGAGGCATCAGGTGCTGTTAAAGATGTCAAAATACACCATGAAGGAAAGGTAATTACAACTACAAGGAGGAATTTTGGAAAATGCTGAGGAGTCTTTGTGATTGTGATTACGGTGGTTTTTCCGCACTTAGTCTCTATTGGACTTTTGTGCGTGACCTGAGCTGAGGAGACTTGGTGCCGAATTTCTTAAAAAGAAACCAGGAACACAATATATATTTAAATTAATTGTGACATATCTGGAGTCTGGTACGCTAAAGACATCACTAAGATTGCCACTTGTCATTATTGGGCTGTAGTAAAGTTGGCTTATGCAGTGTTCGCGTAAAAAGCAAAACAGCATTTTTTACTGAATTTTGCGATTCAACGAATGAAAATTCTACTCGAACAGCTTGTCAAAGCAAATTGCAGTAAAAAAAACACTAAGAAAATATATTTAATCTCAAATGATATATAACAGAATCCTATAATTGATTGAAATTGTCAGTGTCAAATGCTATTCAAATTGATATGCTCGGCTAAACTTGCTTAAATAAATGAAGTCAAAAAAATATCATCTACATTATTTTATTACAGATAGAGCAGCAAAGTTGTGAAGAACTAGTGTCTTGTATATCTCGAGGTGATTTTGCGGATTTTACTGCACAATTAGAAGGACTCACTGCGGTCTATCAACTTAATGCTGAGAAGAAGGTATGTTTAAAAAAGTTACACAAAGTAAAAGATAGTAATATCATAACTAATCAGACTTGTCGTTGTTGTTGAAACTTGGAGTTGAAATAACCTCAGACCTAAACCGCATCAACAAAACAAAATTGTTAGAAATAGGTTACCTAACATTTAAGTTTTTTTTTAATACCCATTTTAAATTAGTTATTGCACCCAAATCCCTGCTCACTATCCCAAAGGTTAGCTGTTAGAAAATGTCACTACAAACTTAAGTGTTTTTGTTTATTGTTCAATAAATAATTTATCTATCTAAAACATCATCCAAACACCTTGGGATACTGAACAAGGTGTGAAGCAGTTTTTCCAGCCTGCACTAAGACTTATGCTGTATATACAGATAAGGTCATGCGTGCAATAATGTTCTCACCTCTGGGAAGTTTCCACTAAGTATTTAACGCTCTCAATGTCCTGCAAAGGTGTGTAATTTGGATACTGGACGACACCACTTCATAACCTTATTACTTTTTCTCTATTTCTAAACCGATCCACATGCATGGGCCATGATATGCGTCCACATACCATACCCACTAACCCTATGCATACTCATAAATTAGGAGTCTATTACATCTGTTGCATGCTCAAAATGTGTAATGCTCTCCCAGCCAGTTTGTTTGCCAACTCCTATAACCTGGAGTCCTTCGAGCGAAGTGTGTTTGTTGCTTGTGTGTTGTGCTTTGTGTGGTTTTTCATCAAGGTATAGTGGTAGGGACTTTATTTAAATGTTATAATTAATTCTGATAACGAAACAACTGTATGCTTAAGTGTATATTCAATGCATTGCACTGATAAATTGTGATTGGGGGTCGGTTTCAAAATCACCTTCTTTTCTCATCCTTATATGTATAATTACTGCAATATGATTAAGAAACCACATCCTAACCTTACCATTGGAATGGTTGTAAAAATGGCAAGCTGTATGCTCAAATTTTTGAGATGAAGTCCAGATCTTAGTTAGTTGTTTGTATCTGTTTATATTTTGGTATGACTGCATCTTGTTATGAGCATCGAGAAGAGAAGACAAATTTCTAAGCATTCCATGGATTCACCGTGCGGGTGCCTGGTCCATTGTGTGTGGGTAAGAGATGAGAAGAATGGTGTCTCGGGCTTGCGACCGACAATAGGCTGGTTTAAGTAAAGGAGGCCTCCTTTTTTTATTTTATTGCGCGATAATACGCTCTCCATCCACCATTCTACTTCTCTCCCTACCCAACCAAATACTGTATGATTCCGTTAATGCCGTCTTGGAAGCTCGTTTCATAAATGTATTGACGGCAGACCTGCTTAGGCCCAATTCTTTCAGTAAGTGATGCAAAGATTTTGCTGGAACTCCTCTCGCACCAACTTCCACTGCGTAAAGCTGAGCCTTGAACCCGTTCCTGATCATTTCTTCTGTGAGATCATAATATTTATTCGACTTCATGTTGTGGTCTTTTGGAATATTTGATTCCCACGGATAAATAAATAATCCCATAACACAGGTGTTTTTTATATAGCATCTTAGTCGGGATTCAGAGCGCCATGAAATGGATGTTATGTTCTTTTACTTCGAACAAATCTTGTTATTATTATTATTTTTAAAAGTGTTTACTTCTGAGAGGAATGAGGACTCCAATATGTCCTCTGGTATTTTGTAACTAAGCACACTTTATTTTACAGTTATTTATTGTTTTTAGGTAAAATGTAAAGCATTTAGTGCACTACAAAGTTTAGAAGCAGATCTGTGTACCTTAGGACAACTCCAGAGCTATATTAAGGATCCCTGGGCACAGGTCCATAAAAGTCCTATTGGATTTCTACAGAAACGAAGAGGAGGTATGAGAAATTTATTAATATAACTACACACATCAAAAAAGTCTAGGGATCAAGCATGTTTATGCGGATTTCTTGTGATTGAGATGTGGCTTTGTAATAAATTTATGATTTTATAAATTTATATGGATCCTTTTTGGTGCATTTCATAATTTAAAACAGGAACTGTCAATCAAATTCGAGTAATAGATGAAAATCAGCTGTCAATATTTTCCCTATAAAAACATAAGACGCATTGAAGACATTATTAGTGCTACTGTTTCCCTACTACTGATTAAAACCAACGTTATTATGGAGCGGCGACGTCATTTAAGCAGGGAAGAAATGATCAGAGCCGTGGGAATGATAGAAGCTGGTTCCCGGCAACGTACTGTGGCTTTAGCTCTGAATACAAGTCAGAGTGTTATCAGTCGACTTTGGACACGTTACCGAACCACTGGTACCGTGGCTGAGCGCCATGGAGGACGGTATCGCTGCACCACACGGAGACAAGACCGATACATTCAAATCACAGCTCGAAGAACTCCAACAATAACCGCCATGATGTTAGCCGTGAGCCTTCATCGCTCTTCAGGGAACTTAATTAGCGACCAAACAGTCAGAAACCGCTTGCATGAAGTGAACCTTCATTCCCGAAGACCGCTACGGGTACCACCTATAGCAATGCACAATCGTAGGACTCGATATCAATGGGCTCTTGAACACAGAAATTGGACAGAAGAACAATGGCGTTTCGTGTGCTTTTCTGATGAGTCTCGTTTTGGTATGAGGCCGGATACAAGACGTATACGACACTGGAGAACCCCTGGACGCCAACAGCGATTAAAATCCTGCCAGGAAGTCCATCCTTATAGTGGTGGAACCATCATGGTATGGGCGGGTATTTCGATCGGCGGAAGAACTGAGTTGATTTGGATCAGAGGCAACCTCAACGCTCAAATTTATGCTGAGACGGTTGTATCAGACGTCATCGTTCCTCTACAAGTGCATATCGGTCCCTTATTTCAGTTAATGCATGATAATGCACGACCGCACACCGCAAGAGTTGTAAGACAGACTCTCGCCGCAGCTAACATCAATGTCCTGCCCTGGCCTGCTCAGTCGCCAGACTTGAACCCGATTGAGCATGCATGGGATATTCTTCAGAGAAGAGCTCTGCCGAATATGGAGGGTATCCAGTCGCAAGAAGACCTTTTTTTGTTGTTGCAACGAACATGGGCGGCCATTCCACAGCGTGATTTGGATGAACTCATTTTGAGTATGCCAAACCGATGTTCTTGTGTTGTTAGTGTTCGCGGTAGAAACACGGATTATTAATTGTTTAAGTTACCCAATAAAATTAAAAAAAAAACTGTTATTTCAGTCTTTTTTTCGAACTTTAATGTTAGTGGTTCAAATGTCAAAAATCCCTTTATTAGGAAAATGGCAATTTTTTTTACTAATGCAAAGGTGACTTGGTTTATCGTTACTGTAGACAAACGAAAACATTTTATTTGATCAATCCTTAAAGAAAATTTTAATGAATATCAATCAGGAGAAAAGTTATTGCAAAAATATATGTTGATCCCTAGACACTTTTGATGTGTGTATTATTTAGCAATTCCATTTGGAAATACACCATGGTACGTCAAAATGTCTGATCTGCATGAATGCCTACTATTCTATTTTCAATAACCAACTTAAAATTCCTTCCCACTCCTCTAGCAGATTCCTTCTCTGTGTCTGCAGCTTGCCAGTGTTTGTACAAGCACCATATAGTGTTAGGGACTGATGTCGGACATAAGTGTCTGATTTCAGTTGCTAACATTCATGGACCATGCGCGCCACTTGCGATCAGGTAGGGGCCAGGTCACATGTCGTGCTAGTATAAAAAAAAAACCACGCTTTTTTTTCAATTCAAATTTAGCCAACTTTACTATAGGCCCACCATGACAAGTGGCAAGCTCGTTGATGTCTCTAGATTACCAAACTAGATAATTTGTGATATTCACAAATAAATTAAATAATTTATTGTGTCCTGACCAGGAATCGAAGTGTAAATCCAGGGACTTAACCGCTAGACCACAGAGGAAGTACATATATAAAATTATTACTATGTCAGAGCGTGATTGAGACATTTTGTTTTTTAAGAAAGTGACTAAAGTTTTATTACCAAGTGTTTAAAGATTTTCTGATACATTTTTTTTTAAATTATGTCATTAACAAAATGTGTAAATCTAATCAGCAGTATTTTTTAGGTCATGCAATGCGTTTAACATACTTTGTTTCGCCTTACGAGTTGTTAGATAAGGATACGGGCTTACAGCCACTGACTTTGGATCTATTAGCTACTGGCAAGCCATCTATAGCTACTGGCCTGGCGTCTTTAGTGGCTCCATCTCATACACCTTTGGGGCAATCTGCCACTGTTCTACTAGAAGGTTCTACGGCTAACAAATTACAAGTATCGCCTATCATTTCTGTTGGACCGAGAAGTGGAAAAGGGTAAGTCTTCTTCTTCTTTTTTTAAACTAGTAATGGCAATCGCCACTAAGGCATTTGTGCCAACATCATGTTTGTATTGATTATTAAATTGCGTATAGGTACTGGTTAAGGGTTTGATTGGACATGGTGAAACACAAACACTAAAACAGAAAATGGAGTGGTTAGTATGATACGTCACAGCACAATACATTGATTTGTTATTACTTGGGACAACATATAGACAACACAAACATTTAGGGTGTGATTACATTGTAAGTACAGAGATTCCTGTAGCCAGGGCCACGCGAGCCGAAGCCCCCACCCTAGCATCAATATATGTCTAGCTGACATCAACCGCTCCACCCTCCCTCATGCATAATAAAAAAAAATCATTTTCGGTCTGCATGGTAAGAAAGAGGGGGTCACAATTCAGCGGACTGGAACCGGGGCAGGTAGCAACCATCCGGAGGACACTGCTATGAAACAAAAATTATGAAACTTAAACAATGATGTATCTTTTTTACTTAACCTTATTTTTGAGAACCATGGTTTGCTTGGAATTGAAGACTGAATCTGAGAGTAGTACCAGCCCCTTTTTTTGGTGCTTTTTGGCCATTGATCAGACCAAGATTCGTAAAGATAACATTTGGGTTGTAATATTAGATCATGGGGGTACAGATGGTACGGAAAATTTCCCCACATTCTAATGTCTAATAATATATCTAATAAAGGGTAAGTCAAAAGTCATAGGAAATAATATAATACCATACCAGCCTCGAGAAATATAACGATATACGAAAAAAAAAAATAACTTAACATCTCCGCGTTTAATTCTATAGTCATAACCACTAAACCGCGAAATAAGACATTAAGGCCGCGTTCGTTTTAAGAAATGTTAGCATGAAAATACCACTTTTTTAGCACAAGTCGTTTAATGAAAATTCTAACATTTGATGCTAATTTCGTATGTCAGTACCGTGTTGAAAGGAGGGTTATTGATGTCACTTTTTGACAGATGTCATTTAACATAAATGGTTTGTTTACATTGTTGTATACTTTATAGTTTATATTATATTTGTTTAAAATGTATTTTCAACGATTTTATGTAATAAATTCAAAGATCATAATACATTATCAATTGATTTGTTACTTGTCAAAAAGTAGCCTCACCGCTCGTTTTTTTTTTAAGAAATGTTAGCATTGTTAAAAAAGTGGTATTTCTTAACAAAAGCGACATTTCGCGCTGGTTTATGAAGTTGCTACGAGATGTTGGAAATGCTATAAAACGAACGCGGCCTAAAAAAACTTATAACTTTGGCGGATCGCATACGTTACGACGAAAGACGCAAAAGGGTAGATATAAAATTAAATATAGGGATAAATTGCCTTGCATGATTGAGACGAATTGATTGACGTGAGAATCATCAAAATCTGTCACAACTTTAGTGTCCAATGTGACAAAAAGGATTGTTCCATACATTTATAGGCTGATAAACACAACCCTACTTTGCGTTGCGCAGTCGGGTAAAAGTGGACAGTAAGACTGAGTTGCACCGAAATTTATTTATTTACTATAGGTACACAAACAGATTACAATCTATACAGTTCACATTTTACAGCAATTTCTTAAGTTCTAGATTGCAATCCAAAAGCAGTGTACACAGCATGCTTATTGTGATTTAGCCATGACATTGTCATTTCAATTAAATTATTTCATTTCAGTGAAATATGTCAAAAGGAAAATAATAATAAAAAAGCACTTAATTAAAATAATAATAATAAAATAATATAACAATCATAAATATATTTTAAAAAAATCCAGAACAAACAGAACAAATATCAAGAATCAAACAAAACATCAGCATATTACATTAATTAAGAAGGCAGATTATATTTTGTTTACAGTAGTACCAAAAAAAAGAAATGAAGTCTCTGTAATTGTAACGATTAAAGTTAAAAAATGGCGTCGAATGTATTAGAAAGAATGTATAGAATATATGATGACGTCTTTTTTTTTATTTATTATTATTTATTTATTTTTATTATTATTATTATTTTTTGTTTTATACATTTATAAATTATCTGACATATGTATATAATTTCTATACATCATAATTATTAAGTATTTAGAATGTAAACTGACGCGGCCTCTTTACAGCCATGATCTTATTTAAGTAGTTTCTAAGTTAGTTAGATTTACTTGCTTGTAGCAATAATATTGTGCATAGCATACATAAATATGGATTATTGCCTGTTTACGGTCCGGTTTTGAAGGTCAGCCGTCAGCTGGTACAATCGACACTTATTATAAAAAAAAATAACTTTATGTATGCTCTTATTTTCATAAATCGTGTCCTGCTTCATCAGATAGGCGAATAAAAAAAAAAACGATAATTTTTACTAATTTTAGCTCCAACAACCCAGTGTACGCGCCGCTCGGTCTGCAGAATAGTATGGTGTTGCCAGCCTGCTTTGCTCTCAAGTTATCCCAACCCATGCCACTATGCTCAGGATTGGCCAAACTAATACATGCTACAACAGAAGTAAGTTTTTAATACTAATCATTACAGCCCCTAAAACACACCGACCTAGAACTCCACTTTAACATATATCTGGAGAATTTCGCTTACACGCACTACGCTAGCGAGGGTCTGATGTCAATTTTATATTTATTTATTAAAATCTTTATTGCACAAAGTACAAAGGCAAACTTAATGTCGCTAGGCATTCTATGACAGTCAAACCTTCGGGACAACTAGAACAATTAAACAATGAAAGGTAGGTGCAATTACAGGCTTAATTAGACAATATAATGACATATATAAATTAATACATACTTAGATACCTAAATAAATAATATTTACATATCTACATACTAATATACATGCAAATACATATATATAAAATAAAATGTAATACTATCTATAACCATTTATGACATTTCATTAACGATTCCACAAGTTACTATTAGTGGAACCGGGACAGACGGCGTGCCTTTCGAATCACGTTGTAAATCTAAATGCGTAAGAAAAGTGTATTTCTCGTTGGTACATGCCGGGGCTCTATCCAACCGTTTTAGGATTTTAAGGAAAGCATTCTTACAACAGACCCACCACCACACAAAAAATATATAAATCCAATAATACTTTATACGACTATATTATATATATATATATATATATATATATATATATATATATATATGTATAGTGTATATATATATATCACCACTTTAAAGAAGACATACCTAATCAAATCTCGCCCGCCGCTGGACGCACTCCCGCTGCCCGACGACCAAACGTGAGCTCACGCGCTGTCAGCGGAGGTGTCTCTGGAGGTCGCGACCTTCCGTGGTCAGTCCTGAGAGCAACTAATGTCGGACATCAAGAGGAAGAGGGAGGTCACACGTCCCTCAGGGCGGACATCCTGGAGGTTCATCTGGAGGGTCAGTTTTGGCCCTTCCCGGTAGTCGACGAGGACTTTATTTATTTTTATTTATTTAGGCAACAAACAGTCAACATACACAAACAATATCACAGACAAACAAAATTGTCACTCTGCAAGATACTTAAATTGAAAACTAATAAATAATATGAACCACTAAGGGGCCCCTTTGAAGGCTTTGCCAGCACGTGACAAGTTTGAACATCTGTGTAATAAATTAATAACAATAAGAAGACATTGAGAGCCAAAAATATTTTATACATAATAGAAGTTAAACACAAATACTATGGAAAGGAAAAAAAAAACTGGATATAAAAATAAAAACAAGTAATAACGCAAACATGATATAAAAGATACTTAAATTAACAGATGCTATAATAGTAATTCATAAATACATACTGTATCATCACGACCGTTTCCTTTTCGGGGTGGTCAGAAACTACGCTTACAAAGAAGCGGATTCACATTTAGCCAACTTTACTATAGGCTAATCATGTCAAGTGGCAAGCTCGTCGATGTCTCCAGTGTACCAAACTGTAGAAAAAAGTGTATTTATTTAGGTACATTAATAAATATTATTGTGTCCCGACCAGGAATCGAACCCAGTACCTCCGAGTCTCAATACACGGACTTAACCAATAAATAAATACATACTTATAATACTAATTACGGATACAACAAACTACCAACCATCAACAGTAATTTTTGTATAAACTTGAATTAGAAATAAGTGATTTTATTATTTATCAACAATGAGATTGTAGTAGGATAATATTATCTAGCCAACTGGAATATGCAATGATGAATGCATAAATGCTTGGGACCCGGCAAATTAAAGTTCAGAGCAGCGAACTTTAACGAGTGCACCGAATGCAGAATCCGGACCTGTTTCGGGATGAGATGGATCCGCTGCCGGGTCACTACTTCGTCTCGCCGACAGAAGTTGAGCGCGTCGCGAGACTTCTACACCCGAGAAAGGCCCGGGACCGGACGCCATCTCCAACGTGGCACTTAGCCAGCTACCCCGCAGAGCCTTGTTGCCTACACAAAACTCTGCTAACGGAAAAGTCTGGAGACAGAAATGCTGGCAATTATTTCTGCCAAAGTATTAGCCTCGCTATACAGAGGGGAAATGTTGCCAGTCTCCTTGGGACTATCTCGAATGGGACGTCTCTAGAGGTCATTTTTTATTTATAGTATATTAATTTACTTGGAATAAACAATTTTTATCTGAATAATATGAATAAATAAATTAGTGAATAATAAAATTTCCCGCCAAAATGCTGGTTGGTATTGGGATAAACTTGGACAAGGCGAAAGTCATAGGAATGTTGCACTTCAATAGATTTTGAACTAATAAATGCTATTTTTTTTCCAGGTTGAATGCGCAGGTGATTGGGCGAATTCCAAGCCAATGCTTAGTCTAGTGGCCCAACAAGCTTATAATAAGATTACCCCCGGAAAAACAGTTGAAATCAACTTCAGTAAAGGGATTTTTGTGGTAAGAATAATAAGTATTTATATAGACATTAAAGGTTAGGTTTCCTAGAAATAGTTCCTAGTTTCTATCAATAGATCTATTATTAGTCTAACGTAAAAATACAATGTCACTCTGTATAATAAAACTATGAACTAAACTATGTACAGCCTCCGTGGTCTAGCGGTTAAATCTGTGGTTACCTCCGACTCTAACACTCGGAGGTACCGGGTTCGATTCCTGGTCGGGATTCATTTAAATAAATAAATTGTATTATTATTTTATTAATTTGTGATATCTCTTCAGTTTGGTACGCTTGAGACATCGACAATCACTTGTCATGATCGGCCTATAGTAAAGTTGGCTGAATGTGAATCCGCTTCTTTATAAGCGTGGTTTCTGACCACCCGGGAACGGAAACTGTCATGATACTTTACTATCATCATCATCATCAGCCTGTGTCTCTCCACTGCTGGATATAGGCCTCCCCCAAGGCTCGCCACTTCACACGATCTCCTGCCACCCTCATCCAACCCCCACCAGCGACCTTCCTCAGGTCATCCGTCCATCTAGCGGGGGGTCGACCCACTCTGCGTCCTCCCGTACGTGGTCTCCACTCTAGAACTCGTCTACTCCATCGTTCATCGGTTCTACGACAGACATGTCCAGCCCATTGCCACTTCAGCTTACTAATTTTGAAGGCTATATCAGTAACTTTGGTTCTCCGACGGATTTCCTCGTTACGGACTTTATCCATCAGAGAAATACCGAGCATAGCTCTCTCCATAGCCCGCTGAGCGACCTTAAATTTGTGGACCAGACCCACTGTTAGTGTCCACGTTTCTGCTCCGTACGACAGCACTGGAAGAACGCACTGGTTGAAAACTCTCGTCTTTACTATGTATAAAGAAAATTTTTCACTGGTGACTTGATCATGCAGCAGTGTGCCAAGAACACTTGCAGCATTCCCCCGCTGCATATGCTGCGCGCAAATGCTGCCTGCCATCTTTACAGCATTAACCAGACACTTAGACAGTTCTTTAAAGAACTTCTTAGCAACTTGGCCCCCACAGTCCCGTTGTCTCAAGACCAATATGTTGAGGTTGTACTTGTACTTTTTTTTTTTTTTTCTTTTCCCGATGTTGAATGAGATGATAGGGAAGGCAAAGGGTCTAGCCCATACAGCCAAGTCTGACGTAATATATCTTTCTTTTTAATGAGTTAATGAGGTCATCATCAAATTCAAGATGCTGCAGAATTTGATGCTTTTCTTGGGAGTCACTCGCGGCACCATAGCTCAAACACGTCGGGTAAAATATGGGAGTTCACAGCGCGGGAAAACCGCAAAAAATAAACTGCAACTTGTGCCCCATATTTAAAGTCCAATTTATCGTTTTCCATAATTATTCACATTTTAGCACATTATTAAACCAAACAACACCACTTTTGACCAATAATATCCAGAGTAAATTAATTTACAAAACAAAAACTTGCACTTGACATGTCTGCGCAAAATGGCGCGAAAGACTCCTCTTGTACTATAAGCGAAAGATATCCCTTTCTTTGGCGACTTGTGCGATGCGTCTAAAACTTGATGTTCTTTCCAGAATCTTCCAGAACAAATGCAGTGTTATTTCCTCTGCGAGACGCGCGGCCTTGAAGCTAGTTTAGTGAGCAGTGTGCCCTTTACTCATCCCTCCCATGTGCCACAACTCTTGTCCTGTCTCCGACAACAGGCACTTTTCAACGCGCTCATATCAAGCTGTGTGCGTCTACAGACAAAAAATAGTCAGTATAATTTATATCTCATTACATCCCATAGAACACAGGGTCCTAAACCTCCTTTTTTTTTTTTTTTTAAATAAATAAATATTGGAGATGGGCATTTCCAGTACATATATCTGAAGAATTTGCCCTACACTCACCACGCTGCCTCCGTGGTCTAGCGGTTAAGTCCGTGGATTTAGACTCTGAGGTACCGGGGTCGATTCCTATTCGGGACACAAAAATATTTATTGATGTAAATAAATACATTTCATTTATTTGTTATATTTCTCCTTGCCACTTGTCATGATTGGTCTATAGTAAAGTTGGCTAAATGTGAATCCGCTTATTTATAAGCGTGGTTAAGACCACCCCGAAAGAGAAATGGTCGTGATGATACTTTACTTTTATTCACCATGCTGGCCAGACGGGTTGTTGAGGATATTATGAAAATTTATTAACAACTCCACAAGTTGGTATTAGTGGAACCGGGACCGACGGCTTAACGTGCTCTCCGAAGGACAGAACTTTGGTGTTGTAAATCAATGACAAAAAAAGTAAAGTATCATCACGACCGTTTCCCTTTCGGTGTGGTCAGTTTACTATAAGCTATCATGACAAGTGGCAAGCTCGTCGATGTCTCCAGCGTACCAGACTCGAGAAATATCACAAATAAATTAAATAATATGTAAATAAATACGTTTTACATAAATAAATATTTTTGTGTCCCGACCAGGAATCGAACCCGGTACCTCCGAGTCTAAATCCACGGACTTAAGCGCTAGACCACGCAGGCAGTTTCAAAGATCATCAATCAATGACAAAGACATAAGAAATCTGTGTTTCTCATTGAAACATGCCGGGGGGGTTTGAACTGACCTTTGTAGGATATCAAGGAAAGCGTAAACGTATTTTTTTATAATTTAGAAGCGTTGTTTGGCGTTAAACGATTTATGATTAATTGCCAAACCCTACTGAACAGAAATGTCAATCTAGTCTATCTTAATTCTGACGTGCCAGGTATTGAAATTTCATATGTACTTATAGCTAAATTTAAAAGTTTAATAGATTTTTTCTTATTTTGTAAATCTGATATAGCGGAGTTTTTCTAGCAGATTCCTTTCTCAGTCAGATTAAACATTAACAGAATCTGCTAAGCTGCTGGTCTTTTGCTAACAGCTTACTCTTTGGACCACTTTGCTGCTTAGTCTTCTACTAGCAGGAGTAGAATCATTCAAATATTTATTATTTTTTTATGGTTCTCTTCTCTCGATGGGTGATGAATGAGATGATAGGGAAGCCAAGATACAGCCAAGTCTGACGTAATATATCTTTCTTTTTAATGAGTTTATGAGGTCATCATCAAATTCCAGATGCTGCAGAATTTGATGCTTTTCTTGGAGTCACTCGCGGCACCATAGCTCAAACACGTCGGGTAAAATATGGGAGTTGACAGCGCGGGAAAACCGCAAAAAATAAACTGCAACTTGTGCCCCATATTCAAAGTCCAATTTATCGTTTTCCATAATTATTCACATTGTAGCACATTATTAAACAAAACAACACCACTTTTGACCGATAATATCCACAGTAAATTAATTTACAAAGCAAGAACTTGCATTTGACATGTCCACGCAAAAATGGCGCGAAGAACCTTCCTCAAATAATTACATTATTGACGTTTCATAAATGACTTTTTTGACAAAGGAAATAAAATATTAAATTTTGATTTAAAAAATGGAAATTTTACAGTGTCAGACCTAGAAACAGTACTTATATTCGAGGTGAGCGCGTTGTCATGGCAACACATTAGTATTTCCCTCGAGCACCCGGCCGACGAGAGTATGGCCACGGTGGAGCTCCAACTGGGGGAACCCGGAGCGCCGCGGGCCACACTACATACCCTCTCCACGCTCTCCACAGAACACAGTGACGAGTACATCACCAGGGTACTGCAGAAAACTCACTCCATACCCATCATGTTGCGGTAAGCTTAGTAACTATAACTACTATCTACTATAAGGGTATAAAATTAAAATTTTACATTACATTGTACATCACCACCATCCAATTAGGAGTAGCTAACTTCAGCAAAGAAGCCGATAGACGCATTCAGCTAGGATGGGCAGCATTCGGGAAGCTACGTCACATCTTCCTATCGAACATACCACAGTGTTTGAAGACAAAAGTTTTCAACCAGTGCGTTCTTCCAGTAATGTCGTATGGTGCAGAAACGTGGACACTGACGGTAGGTCTGGTCCACAAGTTCAATGTCGCTTAGCGAGCTATGGAGAGAGCTATGCTTGGGATTTCTCTAAAAGTCAGAAACGTTGACATCCGTCAAAGAACCAAAGTTACCAATATAGCTTTTAAAATTAGCAAGCCTGAATGCATTCTCTGATAGCCAAACCTTGGACAAATTTAGAAACAATTATAGGTGCAACCATAAAAATAATAATAATACTATATTTTTAAATGTAATATTATTAAATAATATATAGAAAAAAAAAGTAAACTATCATCACGACCGTTTCCCTTTCGGGGTGGTCAGAAACCACGCTTATAAATAAGCGGATTCACATTTAGCCAGCTCATCCAAACTCGCCAAATATCACACATAAATTAAATGTATTTATATACATTAATAAATATTTTTGTGTCTCGACCAGGAATCGAACCCGGTACCCCCGAGTCTAAATCCACGGACTTAACCGCTAGACCACGGAGGCAGTTAATTAATATATACTTACATCATATATTGTATCTTTATTTATATCATAATATCAATACGCTAAATATGTACTAATAATACACATTATTATACATATATACTACTTACTAACACTGTCGGGAGCTATTTCAAAAGCGTATATAGTGTTTTTGAAAAAAAAAAAACTTCACTTGAATGAGTAATAAGCCAGAAACAACTTTGGGTGGTTTCTGTTCACCCCACAAAGGATTATATATATTTTTTTCTTTACAGATCATTAATCAAGCTATGGGAGCGTGAAGCTGTCACAAAGCATATGAATGGGGGTTACTCTGGTCTGGATTCATCAAATTTTAGCTTAGGCATGGGGGGGCTCGACCCGGGGGGCCCCGACATTAAACAAGAACCAAATACCACCCACAGACCTTCATATCCTAATAATTTTAACCACCCACATCAAGGTAAGAATTATTTAATAAATACTGATTACACACTTAAGTGGCAGTCAATCCCCTCTTAAAGAAGTTCTTCTTATTTAGCAACCTAAATGCATTATTTCACTTTTATTTACAGTTAATCTAATAAAATTTACACTATTATTCTATGTTTTAGGAGGTTATAATATGTCAGACAGCCAGCACCACCTCTCCATGATGTGTCAAGACCCGACTGACATAGAAATTAAACAAGAAGTTAAAGCTAGGAAAAGAAAATCTGATTCCGATCCTTGGTCAAAGAAAGGCAAACCCGGACTGAACGACATGATAGATTCTGACAGCGAATCTGACAATTCTGACTATGTCAATGAAGATGAAAACACAATGAATAGTAATTCAACCAATGACGACGCAGAACAAGGATCGTCAGTTTCCCAAAATGAAATGACGTCAGATTTAGAACTTTCGGGAATGGACGCGACTGACGCGCTGGGTGGAATAGACAATAGAGTTCTATCTGATGTAGACAACTCTAACGACGGAGAAGTTAGTGACATGATCAGGTAAATACATTAATTATTTTCTTTCTTTCAAAGACAATTCTCTTAATAATTCTTAGGTAATATGTCTCGAACTTGCTCTTCAGCTCTTTTTCCCTTAACCTAAGACTGTGTAATTATCTTAAACGCTCGTTCCATAAAAATGTATTGCCTGACCTGCTTAGGCCTAATTATCCAGTAAGATTTCGCATGAATTAGCAAAAAAGAAATAAACTACCACCACTATCATCATTAGGTTTACCTTTTAAATAAATAATAACAAATAATAATACACTATTCTTTGTTACAGGAATTCTTTTCAGAAGTCTGATCACAAACGGCAAAAGTTGAAAAGCAAAGAGTCCAGCAAAAGCACAGCTTCGTTAATTTTAGATCTGACTGAAGGAAAGCCTTACATGCCCTCGTCTGTTAGCATTACACCTATAGGTTCCTCCAACCAGGTATCAGGGTCTAATATCTCTTCTATGCTCTGCTTGGATCGCAGACCGGGGATTGAAATCATACCAATCTCAACAACACCCCCCGCAGCACTTCCAAGCTCTATAACAATAACCCCCATCACTTCATCTCAAGCTAAATCATTAGACGAACGCAACAGATCTGAAAGAAGATCTAGCAAGTCTAGCGAAGAGAGAAGTAAGGAAAAGAAAAAGAAACGAAGACGCGACGACTCTATGGGTCCGCCAGAAAAGGTCCCTCCAAAACAAGACCCTCTCACTAAACCGGTATCTGTGAGTATAAAGCCAACAGATGGATCACCCATGAGATCAACGTCTCCGAATTCATTAATCAGAAAATTTAGTCCAAGCCCAACGCATGGGAGGTCTATGTCCATTACCAAGTCTCTGAGCCCCAGCTCCGCGAAAGGAATGAGTAAGAGTTCGGGCACGTCCAGCCATCACAGCAGCCCTCGTCATTCCCCAGTACAAAACAGTCCAAAACACTTATCAGGCTATTCGAGCCCAAAAAACCACAGCGTTTCTTCTCCTAAGCACAGTTCGTCAGGTTCTGGGAAGCCGAGCATGTCTACACTGAAATCAGCAGCAAGCGGCTCGCCTTCAGGAAAGTCCGGCACAACAGGGTATGATTTATCTAAATCCAGCAAAAGTTCCAAAGATTCTTATGGAACGTCTTCATCTACTTCTAGAGACAAGGAGAAGAAACATTCCGGTTTATCATTCTCTAGCTCGGGTAGAAGCAGTCCTAAGCTTAAAAATCCAGCCATAAAGCTTAAACAGCTAGAAATCATGCCTATTCCTTGCGATGCGCCTGTTTCTGAACCACTCATATCTCCGCCAAATATAGAAATCAATAAATCAAATGCTCCAAGTCAAGCTCGGAACAGAAAAGGGTCCCTAAGCGCCGTTATCGACAAATTAAAGTCTGCACAGCATTGTGGATCTGACTCCGATATTAGTGCACCTAAAAGTAGTTCTTCCAGTAGTGTCAACAAATTTTCAGATCCAAAAAACTCTAGTTCGAGTAGCAATAAAAGCGTAGAAAATAAAAACGAGTACATGGTGAAACCCAGCTCAGATGGAATGAAAATAACTATAAATAAAACTAGAACTAAAGAATCGAGCTCTTCCAAATTAAACTATACTAGTTCTGGCTCAAGTTCTAAGCAATCTTCACCTCAAATGACACCTCCAAGTCAGGGATCTCCTAAAACGCACACCGGTCTGAAACCCGGTGTCATTAGCGGCCCAGCTTCTAAGAAAACTCAAGTAATGCAATCGTCCAAATCGATAACACCCAGTACCAACCAATCAAAACTTAGTGGAAGTTCGTCGGATACTACAGGGAGCAGTAATCCTAACGCTTCTAAAGTGCCTTATTCAAAATCATCAAGTTCTGGTTTAACTGGTATGAATTTATCTAAATCATCATCAAAATCTGGGTCCGGTTCTCCTAAAAGTAGCAGCACTGACATTACTAAGATTATGCGGGAGAGGGAAAAAGCTCGCACTAAACTAATGAGTAGCAATTCTGAAAAGTCTATATTCTCATCAAAATCTGAACGTCACTCTAGTCCAAGTGGAAGAGATGATGTCGACGGTGATCGAAATTACAAAACTTCTGCCAAAGATGCAAACTTTATAGTCGAGAGCATTATAAAACCTTTGGATACCAGCAAGTTTCAAATACCCAAGTTGAAAAGTCAAAATACGCCGGACAAAAACAGCCCTGTATCCCAATACGATAGTCGTTCTTTAGTAAACGATTTCGCACGAAATATGGATCAAAATAAATATGGATTTCCTCATAACCCCAACGCTAGAACCAGTCCTGAATCCATACAAAAAAATGCATATCCATTAAATGTTCCAAAACCTCCTATAAACATGGGTTCTTTGAGTCCCAAAACTATACCAAATACAAAAACTGATGCACCGGATCGCTCTCTAGACTCGTTTCCTAAAGCCGTCGCAGACAGTATATCGAAAGGGGAAAGCCCTCGAAATTTGATTAAAGAGGAATCAAAGGAAAGTTATTCAAGTACATATCCTGTAATGCCATTAGATTTTAAGACTGATATGGCGAAGGGGTTTGCTGCGCCTAAAGGGACCTCGGACGAGAGAAAAGGTGCCGAGTCATGTATGAAACCTCCTACAAGTGGTACTGTGGCTAGGAGTGGAGCTACCACACCACAAGAAGCTGCTGAAATGTTATTGGACTTTTCCTCGCCATCTGGTAGTAAAGTTTCGGGTCTAGTGGCGGTGCGTCCAGTTTTTCCCGCATCTCCTGCTTTAGCCCTGCAGTTGTCTAAGAGCCCTGCGCCGTCTCCCCTTGTAGCCCCCTCCCCCCACTCCAACTCCCCATGTATCACAGACGATGAATTGATGGATGAGGCTCTCGTGGGTCCCGGCAAGTAAATATTCCACACATTGACCAACACTTCCACCGACAAGTATAGATAATTCTATAAAATATTTAGATATGTCATAATATATTTGGTAATGATTCTTTAAATGAAGCAATCAATAACAATTTATCGTTTACAACTTGTGTTCATTTTTAAAGTATAAAATGTCGTCTTTAATTTATAAAAATGTTTAATATCAGAAATTATTTTAGTTCTTACAAGTCGTAAGGTTTATTTATATGTTATTGTAATAAGGATATTTAAGCTGTGTTTTAGCGGCGTATTAGGCAAATGATATACGCCATAGATCTGAATTGGGTCAATTTGTATTTGGGAATTATTAACTGTAACTTTAATGTCTATATCGTCTGTAAACTGGAAATTCGTAATAACTGTTGCTAACTTTTCAAGACAAAGAAAAATCTAATTATTTTTATACCAATATTATTTTATTGAGTCTTATTTTTGGTTCATTACGTCACAAAGACTAATTTACCCATATTTTTTTTTACCTAAAAGTTGAGATATGACTGCCAGTTCACAGATGATATGTTAATGTATATACGAGTAGGTATATCAATTTTCAGGGAGTCTGCTAATAATATTTGTTTTAAATTTAGTAAGTCAATTGGAATAAAAGACAAATAATGTATAAAACCATTGGTTATGGCTATGTTTATTTATTTCAATTAAAATATATTATTATTGTTAATTAATTGCCATGGAAATCCAGTAATTTAAACTTAAAACGACAAACTATTACTAAATATATTAATATTAATAAAATGTGCTAAGTTATGAACTTAATGTTGGTTTCAATTTTTTAAATACAACCAGTAGCATTGTTTGATTTTGTCCAGCACATAAATAGGCTTCCTTTTCTTATAAATAAATGCTTATTTGTAATCTAATATTTTTCTTTTATTCTTTCTTTTCTGCTCAACAGCTCATTTTTTTCCTTCTTCAGCACCTTTTATCGCGTTGCACGTATTAGGTACCACTAGCATGTCGTAGCTATCGCAATATCGCTTGTAAAATTTCTGGAGTTTTTAGTTATTCTTCATTGCCTTACTTCTTTCCTTCTTAGTAAAGCCAAAATCTTGGACGATAGATTGCATAATACGGAACAAATCGGTATGGGTTATAGTATCTAGCTGCATTCCTTTTACGAGTATGCCTGAATCTGATTGGAAATGGTATACTTGCTGCAGCTGTATCCATCATATCAGCTTCTTCATCCTTACCGTTCGGTCCATCATTTTCTTGTTTGACAATTTCTGGATCTTCATAAATAACTATTTCTTCATCTTCAGTAACTTCATTCGGATCACTGTTTTGTTCCAAATATTCTTGTGAAATTGTTGAACTTTCTTCAGGTTCGTCAGCTTCTAAGTTATAGCTGCCTTCTGTCCTTATCACACTAGCAGCTCGAATATTAATAGCAGCGACAATAGTCATAATTGTAAAAAATACTTTTGCCATTTTTAGATCAAATCGTCGTAAGTTACACAAGTTGTATCTTCTAGTAAGATTTTATTCATATTATAATATTTTTCACAGTCTTGGTCTTTATATACGGACCACTTTTTGTTATTTGTTGGAATATTATTTAGATATGAGGTGTTAAAATTTTGTTTTTGTTGAGTCACATTATCCTGAAAATTATTACTCTTAAACTCAGAAGTTATTCTACGACGCAATAAGATTTATTATTGGAAATCTATAAATAGTCTATTACAATGAACTCTATCTTATACGAGTATTAACAATACAATTAACAACTTTCCTGTTTTGATTGATTTACGATGTCAACATCTGAAATTGTAATAAACAAAATATAGAGGTGTTTTCCTCAAATAAAACATGTTATTTAACAAAATCAATAAGTACCTAACTACGTGTTTTTTCTATTCGGCTACAAATTTGTGTCGCATGATTTAATGTTGTTTATCAAAATAATATTTACTACGACGTTAGTAGTAGTGTAGTCGGGACAAATAAAAACCACAATAATAATAATATTTATCGTACCTATGTGTTTAATGATATTTTAATACAAAAAATACAAAGTTTGTTAATTAAGGGCAAGATTTCTTATACTCGTAGAGAGCAGGATAATATGTATACATTCTGGGATAATACTGCTGTCTTCTGTAAATGTAACTCGGATTATATCTTCTTTCAGCAATCTTGCGTGTGTTGTAATGCTTTTTCCTTTTTCTGATATGAAAGGCGGCGCCTATGCTACTGTTTGGCGCAGTTTCCATGATTTCGTCAGCCATTTTAGACGTCAAAGGTTCTTGCAAGTCACTTAGATAGGGTACGTCAACATCTCCAATATGATCGTTCATATCTAACACGTCACTTTTAATATCTTTGTCGACACTTATGAGTGGCACTTGACTTACAAAAATCTTTTCAGAAGTCACACCGTCATCAGATATATTATCTATCATGACAGCTTTATCCAATTCACTTAATCCAATATTTTCTATATTTAACTTTAAACCTTGTTCTCCAAAATGCGGAAGGCTTATTACATTTATAGCAAGAGCAATAAATTGCAATATTACCATTTCCTTATTCATTTTCTATTCTAAATATTGTTTCAAGTGTACAATACTGAACGCGACTTCAATGTGGTTTACTTGGGCTGAATGTTTGCTCCGTATTATATTCAAATTATCTGGGTCGAAGAAAGGAATCCGTTTTGTTTACTTCAACCATTATTCATGCATTAATTTTATTTAGTGCACTTAAAAAGGGTTTTTTAGACAAAGGTTTTACTTTAAGTGATTTTGGCTAAAGTCCTTTTTTACTTTCAAAATATTTATTATTGCAATTAGAGAATATTTTAATATCTGTTGCAAGGAGCTCTTTGTGGCCTGATATCCTGTCTTCTGTGATAAACTGGCCTAAATCCATTTGCATATGCATTTTGTTGCCTTCTTGCTTTAATCCTTTTCATAGCAAATTTTGGTAAGAATGGATGATGACCTTCCGCTGTTTCCATCATTTCCATTTCCTGGTCTTCTGCTTTGTTTGCTTCTGACAAAGCAGTTGCTTCCTCACCCAGAGGTATAGCGTATATTACGGTTGTTAAAACGACAAGGAAAATGAGGCAAATTGTACTTCCGTTCATTTTGAATTATAAATGCGTGTGTTATTGGCGGATAATTCTGGTTATTATGAGTGTAGGAAAGATGGGACGTTGTTTTATAGGCGTGTGTGTTTGCTTGATCGGGTGACACACATCGGGTGCATTTGTTTATTGAAAATGTGTTTTAGGAAATGAAACGGTCAGGTCATACGGTATTATCAATTACCACGTAGATAAACGGCATCTATAGACCCGTTTTATTCTCTAAAAGAGACCTCTACATCGTATTTTTTCCTAATTTTATTTTACACTAAGCTGTATACGAAGGCTAAGAGCCGGATTAATAGTCTTATTTAAGGCTGTGTTCACGTAATTCGCTGTTCTAAGCGCTGTTAGTATTGGATTCTCAGCGTGTTTACAATATATTTATTCATGTAAAACGTCATCAAACGTTCACAAGACGGACCATTTTCGTGGTAGAGCACAAACGCATACTGACGCAGTGAAATGTCAGTATTTCTATGCCCCAATTTTGAAATTGAAAATAGTATGTCTGTAAATAGCAAACCATATGAAGGGGGTTGTTTTAATTACATTTCTGTATAAAAATAGAACAAATATACCAATTTAGACTCGGGTGTACCGGGTTCGATTCCTGGTTGGGACACAATTATTTATTTAATTTGTGAAATTTCTCGAGTTTGGTACGCTAGAGACATCGACGAGCTTGCCACTTGACATGATGGGCCAATGGTAAAGTTGGCTAAAAGTGAATCCTCTAATTTAAAAAAAAGTGGTTTCGGACCACTTTGGAAGGGATACGGTCGTGTGATACTTCTAAATATATCAATGTGTAAGTTTTAAAATGTAACACTGGCTGTTCATGTAGCTCGTTTATGCTTAGAATGCTTTAAACGCCGAATGCTACATTAACAGGCACTTAAAGCATTGTAAAGTGAAGCACTCGCAGTTCCTACGTGCACACTTGCAGTTCCTACGTGCACACTCGCAGTTCCTACGTGCACACTTACAGTTTCTACGTGCACACTCGCAGTTCCTACGAGCACACTATAAGCATAAGCTTGTGCCTCCAAATGTCAAAAGTGTTTTTTTTTTCAATGTTACAACTGCACTTATGACATTTAGAAACACAAGCTTATACTTCTAGATCCTATTCGTAATCCGGCCCTAAGAATGGGAGCAACTAATATCGGTACTGGATATCCTACCACTATGCTTTTTCTCAATTTACTTAAAGGACTTTAGGAAAAAAATAAACACAGGTTGTAAGAGCATTCCATATCGTAAGCGTAGGGATAAACACAGGCTGTAAGAGCATTCCATATCGTAAGCGTGCGACAGATGTGTCTTCAATATGTGTACGCATAGGGATAGTAACGTGACTATTCTACATGATTCTATTCTGATGTCTAGGTACAGATACCGGTTGATAAAAAGAGAGCTGTATAGCTCTGGGCAGAGCAAATTTGCACATCGGTGCAATCATGGACAAACGTTTTTGTATATTTTTTTAATTAATATAATAGTACAAATTAAAAAATGATAAATTTTATTTTTGTATATTTTTATTTAAATAAATATTATTAAATTTCGATAGTTTTTCCATTGGCTCCCTTTTTCTTGAATATACATACCTATAGATTTTATTCTTCTATTTCTTTCAAAAATCATGTTTTGAATAACAAATACTTGGGCCCTCAACCTCACCGAGATGCCATGGCGACGTCGCCGCCCACATATCCAAACAATTTGTACAGAAATGTATGAAAGTTAACTTGGCGACGGTTTGGCAATGTCGCCAATTTGGAAGCGTAGCCTACAACCACCGCGGGAACGGGTCACTTTTTTTGATGCCTGACACGCTGGCAACGTCGACAATAAAATGTACACGAGTAAGATGTGACCCATAATTACTTAGGTTTCTTCTTTTATATTTTTTTGCGACGAATATATCTTAATCTTCCTATCCTCCTTCTTATATAATAAAAGTAGCAAGTACGTGAATATTTATCCGCATACAAAATTTGAATGCAAAAAGTTACTAACTGAATGGCTTTTGACATTGACATACGAACAAACCGAAACATTGTTAATACCTATTACATAACTTTCTATACCTATTTTTCACACACACTTTTTCACCTACTTATACACCCTATAATCCTACATTTCGTGTCTAAACACTATTATTATTATTTTATGTTTTATTTATTACTAACCACTTTTGCATGTGTATATTTGATTTTAAATAAAATTAAAAGAAAAAATAAAATAAAAATGTTGTCCAAATTTGTATGGAAACTAACCTCTGTGGTCCAGAAGTATATTATACTTTCTATACAGAGGTTAGGGTTCCAATAATCTGGAAATTGCCTGTAATAAATTGTATATCCTGTTAACACTTAAACATTGATGTAACTAGTTTTAAGGCAATTTTTTGTGAAGAAATAAATGATTATTATTATTATATAATAAATAAGTGTGATTTCTTCTAAGCACGTAGCGTCCATTCTCGATACCTGACCTGAGACAACTGATTAGCACTGGCTACGTGGCCGGCGACTTTCGCGCGCCCGTGGCATCTCGATGGGGTGGGGCCCTTAAGTGTTAAAACAGAAATAAACGCATATAACGGAGAATCGTTGACGTAAAATTCCTATTAGATACGATTTTTAATATGAATTGGATTTTTACTAATTATTTAAATTTTCCTTATTTTTGTGGTTTAATTGTTAATTAGTAGGTAGCGCGCCCTTTGGTTCACATTTGGTTTTTTGTGTGTTCTCGAATCGAACAGCACCTCCGTGTTTTTTAACCGCCAGATTAGAGTTCGCTCATAAAATTAGATCTAGTTAAACGCCATATTTAAACGCCTCAGACGTTATGGCGACACACTACTTTACAAGTATTTGCTTTTTACTAAACTATAAATATTAGATGATATATTGATTATTGATATTAGGCGGGGGGGGGGGGGGGATTCGATTCCTGGTTGGGAGACAATAATTTATTTTTCTGACTACCCCAGAAGGGATACGGTCGTGATGAAACTACTATCAGTATAAGAATTAAAGATAGTACAATCGTCTTAGAATTATAGTCTATTACAGTACAATGCCAGATCGTGTTCAGCGTGCACTTTGAAATTGATTCTGTTGTTTCACAATGACAATATGCTGATCTGTATGCTACGGAAGAGTAAAACACGTTATTTTTCGACAATACAAGAACAAACTAGATGTAGTAAAAAAAAAGACAAACGTTTTGTATGAAAATAACCAATACCCGCTCTCCCCAATGTTCGACTTGTCGCTGCAAGCGTTTTACTTTATTTGTCTTTGAAAGTCGTCGGACTTGCGTTTTCATTCAATTTAAGCAAAATAAATAATAAATAAATATTCCCAGACAGCTCACACAGCGCCATCTAGTTTTAGTGGTAAGCTACTAGGCTTGTGTACGGAAACTAGATGGTTGATAAACTACATATTATACTTTTTTTTTTGTAAAAATATACATATTATACATATAAACACCCAGACCGAGACAAATTATACAATGTACAACTTGCCCCCGGTGGGAATCGAACCCACGACCTCCCGAGTTCACGGCAACTTTTGTTACCACTAGACCACGGAGGCGGTCAAAATTCAGTAAAAAAGCTAGCTTTGCTTTCAAGTTCGTCATTGATCTCTTTGTTGGTATACCGTCTGTTCAACACTTACTATGGATACATGTTTAGAAAATTTAACACATTTTTAAATCACGGCCAAGGCGACACTGACTCACATTCGCAATGTCAACAAATACAGATGTTCTCTTAAACTAAACAAAGGAATGTCATATCTTTTCCGATACGCGATGACACATTAATTATCGGAAGTAATGCAGTCATAATAGGGGAATGTGGGGTAATTGGGAACAACTTTAACTGCTGACTACACATTTGAAATAATCATATATTACTCGTACATAGCGACTTTAACGGTCAGGACTAGAGATTAAACGGATACAAATACAAATCGTTTATTAACACAAAATAATGTTTCGTTATGGTGAACCCTGTCTCCTGCATGAGCTGTGCTGTATAACAGGAGACAGTGTCTTCCAATAATGATCATACAAAAAAAGAATGGAAAAAGAGGTTACACAAATAGCAAGTAAAGAATTGTATGTGTGTGTGTGTGTGTGTTCAAAAAGGTGGGGAAGGGTGGAGAAGCAAGAGGGAGTGTAAGATTGTTGATTATATTCGTATATTTGTATTTTCCTTTAGTTCACTAGTTTACATTTTGGTCATGTCATCATCTCTTCGGTACTGTCATCCATGATGATATCCGGTAACTATCCGATATCCGGCCTTATTTTTACTATCCGGCCGGATATCGGATAGTAACTCGGTATCTGGTCGGATGCCGGATAGTTATATTCAAAACATTATCATTATTTTATACGAGGTAAATGATACCACACTACGTTATGGACACAGTTTATTTTAATAATCACTCGACAATAAAGATTATTTTATTAATTAGCTTAATACTCAAAATTAATAAGTGGCAAAATATGGTCAATGAATACCAAATTCTCTGCATTTGTTGGTAATAATAATTTCAAATCAAACTAGTCGCGTCATGTTGCCGGATATCCGGCGCTCCGGCCTCGTAGCTTGCCGAATATTCGATAACTGGTATCCGTTTCATATCTAGTCAGGACCCATTAAAAACCGAGACAGGCTCAAATCTTCCTAACAATGGGTTCCGACTGTTAAGTTCCGAAAGTTGCTATGTAATAAAATATTTAAAATTGTGTATTTCAATGCTACATCATTGAAATACCTAATTAAGCGGTTATCAAACTTTTTGGGCTTATTTTTTTCTTTTTAGTTTTTATTAATTTCCTTTCAGTTTTTTTAATTAAAGTTCATTATAACGCAGTCGGGTTTCATTTTTAAATCTTTTTTTTTAATCCAATAAAGATAGGAAACTAGAATTGGATCACCCATTACTTATAGGTATGAAGCGCATTCATTTGCTTAGGTTTTTTTTTTAATTCTACGTAGAAATAAAAAAGAGTAGGTAACTTAATCTCCGAGTCTTGTCTGACAATGTTCAATCAAACGATGCATACACCACAAAAAAATGAGACTTATGGAAACAAAAGAGTTTTTTTTATTCATAAAGCCTGGGGGCTAATTCTCGGACTGTAGATATAGATGTAATGTCGAACGAAATGTCATATTAAACGCGGCGAACGAGTGCCTTCACTCCGTAGCCACGACTCAGACTTAGGCGCCCTGGGGCTTCCTTAGGAAGCTTCACGGATGAGTCGGGCATGCGACCCCCACCCGCGTTGGCCCTTCAGGCAGGGGGCGTATCATTGATGATTTATCGATTCACCGTTTTTAAAAAAAAAAAAAACGCAATGACAGTGGGGTCGTCGAGGCACGGATGATAATAAAATAACGGGAATAAAATACTACTAAAATGACTGTCAAAAACTGTATTTTCGACCTAACAAATTATGTTTTGTTTTGATTGTATTATCCCGTGTTCACGTACCTACTGAGTAAAGTTTATTTACTGAATTGGCTTGCCTGTAAAAGCAAAATTTAGTAAAAAAGCGCGCTTTTTTAGTACATGGTCGTGTTCATAATATAATCGAAAAAAACGGAACGTACCTACTTAATTTGTTAAAGGCGCTTCGAGCACAAGTTAAAATCAGCTATATTTTTAAAAAAATGTTCTTATAAATATTAAACAATTTATTTACCTACAAGATATATTATTCTAACAATATAAGATGTCACTAAACGGGTTTCTAATGATACTCTCGACTTGAAAGCAAATAAAGTGTGCTTTTTTTTTATTCTCTTCTCCCGATGGATGATGAATGAGATGATAGGGAAGGCAAAGGGTCTAGCCCATACAGCCAAGTCTGACGTAATATATATTTCTTTTTAATGAGTTAATGAGGTCATCATCAAATTGCAGGTGCTGCAGAATTTGATGCTTTTCTTGGAGTCACTCGCGGCACCATAGCTCAAACACGTCGGTTAAAATATGGGAGTTGATAACGCGGGAAAACCGGAAAAAATAAACTGCAACTTGTGCCCCATATTTAAAGTCCAATTTATCCTTTTCCATAATTATTCACATTGTAGCACATTATTAAACAAAACTACACCACTTTTGACCAATAATATCCACAGTAAATTAATTATAAAACAAAACTTCACTTGACATGTCCACGCAAAATTACCAGTTTTTGTATGAAAGCCATAGACAAAAAAATAAAGTGAAAAAAAGCTTAAGCGACAATTCAATCACTGAGTAAGAAAAGGATGAATGGTTTTGTAACGTGGAAACAAACTTTATAAAAAAAAACTATAAAAAAATTGGTATTATCAAAATGTATAATAAGAGTTCTTCGCGCCATTTTGCGTGGACATGTCAAGTGTAAGTTTTTGTTTTGTAAATTAATTTGCTGTGGATATTATTGGTCAAAAGTGGTGTTGTTTTGTTTAATAATGTACTACAATGTGAATAATTATGGAAATGGAAAACGATAAATTGGACTTTAAATATGGGGCACAAGTTGCAGTTTATTTTATGCGGTTTTCCCGCGTTATCAACTCCCATATTTTAACCGACGTGTTTGAGCTATGGTGCCGCGAGTGACTCAAAGTAAAGCATCAAATTCTGCAGCATCTGGAATTTGATTATACCCAACTCGGTTATGAACATATGCAGATAAATTACGTGTTTAGAGCTGATGTATTCTGTACAATGTCCTTTAAAGACAATTAAAAAAAAAATCAAAATGTATAAAATTAATTAGGATATTAAAGGTTTCATTAAATATAATAAAATAGGTAATTGTGGCTTAAAAAGGTACTTTATCGAAGTAAATTGGTAGAAAATATAGAATTTGATGAAAGGGGACAAAAAATATTTACGAAAAAACGGTCAATGACCAAAAACAATCTCAAAATATATAAAATTATCCCTCGCCATGACTTAATCTATAATATTTAATAATATTATTTAAATATATCATTTGACGAAATATATTTATTGTCGACCACTAGTTGCGTCTAGCAATAGAGATATTCGACCGTGATATCATTTTCGTTCGTAATCTGCCGTTTTTGTTTCCGTTAAATATCCAACTTGACATTATATCTATAGCGACCGAGAATCGGGGCCCTGTCCGTCTAGTTTTTATAGCTGTTTTTTTTTTAACCTAAGGTCTACTCTGAAATTGCAAAATATAGAATTATGGTCTAAGCAATTTCAACAGTTAGTGGTTAGTTTAGACATCACAAATAAACTCAGTTTACCATCGATTCAAGTCCTGCGTACACCGTACTGCTCTCGTTGTCCCGAAGGTTTGACCGTCATAGAATGTCTAGCGTCATTAATAATAATAATCATTTATTTTCTTCACAATAATTGCCTTATAACTAGTTACATCAAAGTATCTTAAGAGTTAACAGGATATGATCTACAATATATTACAGGCAAGGTCAATATCATAATCAAATAATTTCAGTTAGTGAGCACTGCCTCTGGAATTTAAATTTCTGGAAAAGAAATTCTGGGCTCCAGAAGGTACTTTCCCTATTTTTGACACAATAAAACAGAGTACTTACATAAATTAATAATACAGTTAATAGCATTCCCATCCTCATTATACATTGTTTTACTGTAACCAGCCTCTCGGCAACTGTGTGCTGCAGTAGCAACTATTAACACTATTCGTTTGTATATCTCGTTATTAAAACTATGCATATAATTAATTTGTTACGTTTATATCCAAACACAGCACCTTTGCCGAGAGTCGGTAAATATTGAAACAAAAACTATCTGAACGAATTGTGGCAACAAACCTACCTTCACTATAGTTCTTGCGGGCTGTTAACCATAGAAACCTTGTCGTTACAATGGGCTGTATCACTAACTTTTTATCACGATAGATGGCGCATGGTAGATGGTACCTAATGTAACTGTTAGTTGCATAGAAAACTTGTATTTTTATTAAACTTTTTAAACTTTCGCGCACATTCATAATAGTTTTTTATAATTTTAACGGATTTTTATAATTTTGCTTTTTTGTTTTTTGTTGATTCACAGTAGGCCTCCAGGGTCCTTAATGTTTTCATTGTATTAAAGCAGGTAGGTACTTATTATAACATCCAGCTGGTTTAAAGGCTCGGTGGATAAAAAACATGACAAAAAATATGAAAATATATATAAAGTATCATCACGACCGTTTCCCTTCCGGGGTGGTCAGAAACCACTTATAAAAATAAGTTTATCAAAATATCAAAAATTCAAAATGGTTTATTGCACAGAATACAGGTAGATAGATATAGGATAATACAATTTTACAGTCCAGCTGTATCCTACCATAATGGTATGCAAATAATAGTACATGTCAAATTACAACTAAAATTATATTTGTCAACACTTATAATGTAAAAATTGCTGGATACTATAAAACATTGTTCTTTCAACAATTTAACTAACAGCTTTTTAAATTTAATTGTTGATGTCAATTGCTTTAATGCTATAGGCAAACCGTTAAATATTTTAATACACATTTGGTTACTATTATATCCCAATCATGACAAGTAATAAGCTTGCCGTTGTCTTTAGCGTACCAAACATGAGAAATATCACAAATAAATTAAATGTATTTGTTAATATTATTGTGCCTCGACCAGGAATCAAACCCGGTACCTGCGAGTCTAAATCCACGGACGAACCGCTAGACACCAGAGGTAGTTTATTTATTTAAATTCTTTAATGCACTTAAAAATAGTACAGAGACGAGCTATAATGCCAGTAGGCATTATTTACCAGCTAACCTTGGGGATCGAGTAAGGTGATAGGCAGGATGAATAAAATAAGAAATTTTAATGATACAATGGGGTGTATCACTAACTTTTTATCACGATAGATGGCGCATGATAGATGGTACCTAATAGAACTGTCAGTTGCATAGAAAACTTGTATTTTTATTACGAAATTTATTATTTTCTGGATATATCACCGAAGTCAGCAGCTTTTAAGTGTACAAATATAGATTTCCAATCAAAATCTAAGATATGGTGATCTCAAAATTGCCGTTCTATTAATTAAACGTTTTTTTTCTTTTTAAAGACGGTGTTCGCTTTCCTAATTCGTATTTTAAGGTAGGTAACGTTAAGTTAAAATTCGTATTTCTGTTATAAAAATAAAAACTACAAAAACATTTGAAAATGATCCGACATAGGTGTAAACAAGGTACCAGTGCTGCTAGCGACATCTATAAAAAAGCTTTGCCTGATACACCCCATTAATAATACACCAGTCGACCCGCGACCACGGCCAATGCAACTTGGCTGAAACTGGGAGAGAAATATGTCTCTAAGGTAAATCGCATAAAGACCCGTTAAAATTATAAAAACTATTATGAATGTGCGCGAAAGTTTGAAAAGTTTAAATGATACAGTTAATAAGTTACTTAACTAATTTTAATATACTACACATTATACCTACACACATAAACATACATATTTACGAGCAGCTATACAGTTTAAGAGCAGAATAAATAAAAAAACTGAATTTAGACTATAATACAGAGTTGCACCAAAATTAAGTATTTGTATTAGATTGCACCATCTGACGGCTGACGTCATTTTTAATTTTAATCGTTACAATTGCATAAACTTCATTTTGGTGCAACTTAGCCTAAGCAAAGAGCTTGGCAATTATTTTTGCCAACGTATTAGCCTCGCTATACAGAGGGGAAATGTTGCCAGTCTCCTTGGGACTATCTCGGATGGGACGTCTTTAGAGGACATTTTTTATTTATAGGTTAGTTTATTTTTAATTTTATTATTTAGGTAGCTTTTAATTTATATATAATGTACTCGTAATGTTATTAACTTCGAATAAAAAAATAATAGCCTAAACAAGCAAACTCAATTAGGCAAGCTTCAAAGATCTTGGACTATTTCTTAATGAATCACATAAGAGACGAACTTGGCGAAATTGGGTCACGGCCAATGCCAAATACGATTTCAAACCAGAGTTCAGTCGACAAATTCTGTTTATTAAGGCTAACACGTACTTTACCTACATAGATGTGAAAGGCTGGTGTACTTTCTTTACTTAAATAGCTTCACACAACGTACTACATACAATATAGACCATATATAATGTATGTAGTATATAAAGGCGTAGGTATATGTATAGTATAGTATATGGCTTGGATTCTCTGAGCGTATTCTACCGGCTATACTATGGTGAGTGCTCCGAAGAACTCTATAACCTAATCCCTCCCTCTCCATTCCGCAACAGAACCATACGCACAGGTCAGAATATGCAGCCACATACCGTAGTCACCATCCCTTCGCGTACGTTTAAATTTGGGGACTCATACATCTGTCGCACGATAAAGATGTGGAATGCTCTTCCAGCCTCTGTGTTTCCACTTTCCTATAACTTGGAGTCCATCAAGCGAAGTGTGAAAAAGCATGTTTTATATAAAGCACACCAGTCATTTTTTTTGGATGTAACGATGTCTCAACATACACTTGGGGTTTATCTTCACTCCAAATACGGCAGTTTTGTTTATTGACGTAGCCATTTAATCAAAAGTGAAAGTCGCTAAACAAAATGTTGACAGTAAAACGAACGAAGTGCGCGATACCATTATTTTCAAAATAAATTTGTACAATTTGGAAACGTTGTTCAGGTCAGTCTATTCATGTTGAAATGCCAAACCAAAGTAAACTCAAATCACTTGACAGCTGATAAAATGGCCGCCAGTTAAAACAGTGTTGCCAACTTAAAGTTCTATACCTCTAAAAAAACACCCGTTAGTATCCAATATAGTGGTTAGTAGTGTAGGCCCAACATGACAAGTAGCATAGTCGTCGATGTCTTTAGCGTACCAAACTCAAGAAATGTTAAAAATAAATTATTGTTTTTTTAATAAATTATGTATTGTCTCGGCCAAGAATCGAACCCGGTACCTCCGACTTTACATCCATGATCCATTTAACGATAAAAACACAGGTGGACACAAATGTAAAAAAAAATTGTACCTATACCTATAATGGTATATCTCTTATTCGCATTTTTTGCACCCTAGCATTAGGGTTGAGAACCGGGAAATCCTGATCTCGAAAGTACCGGGAATTCCCGGTTCTCTGTTCAGTAAAAAGGAACCGGGAAATTAAATTTGATTCCGGGGGGCTAATTCTGGCGGTGAAAAGTGACAGATCTCCATAGATAGAACTGTCAGGGTCATACGAACTCATCGAATCGACATGAATCGTGGTTTCTGACTACCCCGAAAGGGAAACGGTCGTGATGATACTTTACTTTTACATTGTTTGTTAAAAATGTTTAATTATATGATATTTTTTTTTAGGTACGGTATCTATTGATAGGCATATGTTTAGGATGTCCAAGGAAGATGTCTGGTTAATATTTACCATTATACTTACTTAATACTCAACAAAGAAGATAGATTGTTTTTTTTACTGATTTATAATTACTACAACTAGGCATGAGAAAAGAAAATAGAAGAATAATGACTATAAAAAAAATATTAAACAATTACTTAAAAATTACAATAAAAATTACTTAATTATGTATTAGTTTTTTACTTTTAAAGCATAACATTTTTTTATATATATGATATATAACAAAAACTCTCAAGAACCGAAAATACCGGGAAATACCGGTTCCTTTACGAAAAAGTGCCGGCATTCCCGATTCTCAAAAACAGAAGCGGTTCCAGAAAACTTAGCATATTATGTTTTATGATGCTAAAACTGCCTCCGTGGTCTAGCGGTTAAGTCCGTGGATTTAGACTCGGAGGTACCGGGTTCGATTCCTGGTCAGGACACAAAAATATTTATTATTGTATATAAATACATTTAATTAATATTTAATTTGTTTGTAATATTTCTCTAGTTTGGTACGCTGGAGACATCGACGAGCTTGCCACTTGTCATGATTGGTCTATAGTAAAGTTGGCTAAATGTGAATCCGCTTATTTATAAGCGTGGTTTCTGACCACCCCGAAACGTCACTAATGGGACCAATTGACAGCACTCAATATTGTGACGACCGGCCTGACCTATATTTTAGATTAAACGTTTATTTATTCATAGGAAATAATAATTGGTTCCAGCAACAACTTATTTGTTATTTCTAATTCATCTACTAGGTACACGGCTAATATATACTTTTGTCCCTCTCTCGACTACTACGATAATTGTCTCATCTTGACTTATTTAACTATAGTGTTAACAAATATAAAAACGACCTCAAATTACATATGTTCTCTAAATTAAAATAATATAACATTTCTAATGTGTAGCTGTTTATATATGTAGTATTAGTAATATTGTTTCTGCTATGATATAGCTTAGTATTTCAATTGAATTTTGATGTTAAAATTTAATTTTTTGCTTAATTGTTAATCTGCTATGCTTGTTTGTGTTTATGTTTATTGTATTTTGTGTAAATTCTCGACACTCAAGGTCTTGTTAATTAAATAACTGTCAAAAATAATAAAAAAAACGGAGTTCTTGGCACCATTTTGCGTGGACATGTCAAGTGCAAGTTTTTGTTTTGTAAATTAATTTACTGTGGATATTATTGGTCAAAAGTGGTGTTGTTTTGTTTAATAATGTGCTACAATGTGAATAATTATGGAAAACGATAAATTGGACTTTAAATGTGGCGCACAAGTTGCAGTTAACTTTTTGCGGTTTTCCCGCGCTGTCAACTCCCATATTTTACCCGACGTGTTTGAGCAGTGGATGGTTCCGCGAGTGACTCCAAGAAAAGCATCAAATTCTGCAGCATCTGGAATTTGATGATGACTTCATTAATTAATGAAAAACAAAGATATATTACGTCAGACTTGGCTGTATGGACTAGACCCTTTGCCTTCCCAATCACCTCATTCGTCATCCATCGGGAGAAGAGAACCAAAGAAAAAAAAACCTAATGTAAAATTACGCGTGGAACTAGGTACCTACTTTGTTTAGTGAAAAAGCTCGACGAATAGAAGTAGGTACTGGGTAGTAAAGCTTGTGGCGACTATCGATCGTCCATCACTTGACTATCACAAATCCTAAAGAATAATATGGACAATATCTTTATTTTCATATAACTAAACAAAACATAACTGCCTCCGTGGTCTATCGGTTAAGTCCGTGGATTAAGTAAGACTCAGAGGTACCGGGTTCGATTCCTGGTCGGGACGCAAAAATATTTATTAATATCCTCCTCTTCCTCCTTAGTCGGTGCCCCACTAATGGGGATCGTGACTCCGTTGCAGTCGCAGCTCATCCGCCAGCCGTCTCCAACGGTTTCGGTCCTCGGCGTAGTGGATGGCCTGGTGTACAGGGATGTTCAGGTGATCAGTCACCTGAGTGGACCATCGCTTGGGGCTTCTTCCTCTTGTTATTTTACCGTCTACCTTACCCGTGATAAGAAGTTTTTCTAGATTATCGTCTTCTCTTGAATTGTTGCCAAAGTATTGCAGAATTCGGGCAAAGCAGACGGTAGAGAGTCTTTGCTCCCTGGTCAGCTTAAGTTCTTCGAGCACAGAAATGTTAATACGTCGTGCGGTCCAAGGGATTCTGAGCAAACGTATTTATTAATATAAATACATTTAATTAATATTTAATTTATTTGTGATATTTCTCGAGTTTTGGTACGCTGGAGAAATCGACGAGCTTGCCACTTCTCATGATTGGCCTATAGTCGTGATGATACTTTACTTTACTTTTAAACAAAACATAACCAAGAATTGCAAGAAAAAAACAAATGTTATACGCTTGTACTGAGGGTAAGCTAATGTAAATTTATTATAAAATTGTACTCTTATGGTTTTATGGACTACGATTTATTTTATTATTATTTTTGGCAGGAATTTACGTAGTTTAAGTTTGAAGGTATAGGTAGGTACCGTCAGCTGGTACAATCGACGCCATTAATAACTTTAATTGTTACAATTTACAGAGACTACGTTTATTTGTTTATTTATTTAAAGAGAAAGAACAGAGACAGGCAGTATAAGAACAATTTCGTCAGATGACTGCAAAGATATGCAGGCCGATCTAGAGAAGCTCAGCGCATACTACATTAAAAATAATATCAGTGTAAATATAAACAAATGTCAAATCATCACTTTTTCTCGAAAGAGAACTCCCATACTATTCACATATTCAATAAACAATATTCCGCTCGAACGTACCAGCCTAATTCGAGACCTGGGTGTCTATCTTGACAGTAAACTACTATTTGATGACCATATAGAAAAAATTGTAGATAAGGCCTATAAAAGTTTAGGTTTTTTAAAAAGGGTATGCAAGTCCTTCTCCAACACCACTTGTATTAAATCAATTTATTATGCCTATGTGAGAAGCGTTTTGGAATACGCAAGCAGTATCTGGTCACCTCAATATATAATGTATAAGGATCAAATAGAACATATACAGTTAAAATTTGTAAACTATCTAAATTACCAATTAAGAAGAAACTTTAAAACATACGACGAAAGCTGTACAAAACACAAATTACTAAAATTAGAACAAAGACGAATTCTACAGGATATGATGCTTCTATATGATATAGTCAAGAGTCGAGTTGATTGTCCGTCGATGGTGAGTACTGTGGGCTATTGTGCACCAAAGCGACACACTAGATATTCTTCATTACTTCAAGTAACCTTCCACCGAACGAATTATGGACAAAACTCAACATTTACCCGTTTAGCCAGAACATATAATAAACATTTTAGTCAAATCGATCTGTTTGCTTACAGCAAGCCCGTTTTCAGGAAGCAAATTAAGGATAAAGTAGCTACAATATAAGAAAATTATATATATATATATATATATATGTTATATGTGTTAAGTATTTAATACATTGTCAGAAGTCCAGTATAATCTTTCACTATTAAATTGACACCTATGCCTATTCTTTATATTTTATTATGCACGTATATTATATATTTATTAATGTCATACCTTTATAAGTATCTATAATATATATATTATAGGTACGGGTGTTTTGTAGTATTGATTATTGTACTCGCGGATGCATTTTAGTGGACTGATGATGAATTGATTTATTATACGCAAGATTTAATTATCTTTGGTATGCATATTTGTTCTTGGTAGGTTTGTTCTGAATCCACTTTAGTTAATATCCTTATCTATAACTTTAAGTCAATAGTTTTTATTTCTTTTTACTTGTATGTAGTTTAGCATGATTTTATATATTTTTTTATTGCTTATTTATTTTATATTTTTAAATGTTTTTATATTTTTTTATTTATTTCTTTTACTTGTATGTACATAGTTAAGCATGACTTTATTTATTTTATTTTTGTTAATTTTAGTTATTCTTATTTTAAGTTTTATATTTAACTAGTTTTTTTTATATTTTTATTCTCATTGGTAGGTTTTTATTTTGCCTTTATATTCCATATCCAATTGTATAAACCAATTGTTGGCTTTACTTATTATATAATATGTTAAAGTTGTACTCTTTGTTAAGCTGTGGTTTATCGAAATAAATAAATAAAAAAAAAAATAAAAAAAATTAAGAAACGATACAGTAGGAGCCATTAGAATTATACCCGCCACCAAAATATTTCCCACTGTAGACTATAATGCACCATTTATATTTTTGGATAGGTTAGTACTACATATGTATACCTTGGCCAGGTATAATGGATAATACAATTGCAGTGTTCGAATTTATGGAACTATCAATGAACTCCGAAGCAAACCCCACCCAGCGAGCTAAACCGACAACAACAGCTTCTTCATTTTGGCCTTAAATGAGGCGCGAGAATTGCTAAATATTTTGACGTCCAATAACCGACTGTTGTACGTCTCGCACATTCGGCGTACTGGTGCGCGGAGACCGGCGACTGTGCGTGTGCGGGTGATATAGAAAAGGTTCCTGGAACGAGTCTGCCTCGAGGGAGCAACCCAGTATAACTTTTGATTTTATCGCCTTGTCTCTCTAGTAACAGTAATCCACTAATAACGTTTGCGGCTAAGTAACAGAACAGGGTCGCTGATTATGCTACGAGTGGATGTGTCCTTACTTTTCTTTCGTACGCTACAACATGCATGTTAATCCAAAAAATATATAGGGTTGAATATGCCAAGAGCACGGTTGGTACAACAAATAATATTGGTCCGTAAAATAAAAAAAAAGCTTTATAAAATTAACAAATAAACAGTGTATTTGATTGATAAATACAATCAAAATGACTAAAAAATAGCTGAATTTTTCATATTTTAATAACGGTGAGTGTTCTGAACAGCTCCACAACTTATTCTTCTCTATTCCGCAACCAAACCACACGCACAGGCCAAAATATGCATCCACATATTGTAGCCACTATCCCTACATGTACATATAAATTTGGAGACTTACATTTGTCACATGCTGAAGATGTGGAATGCTCTCCCAGCCAGTGTGCTTTGCCCACTCCTATAACTTCAAACGAAGTGTAAAAAAGCATTTTAATAGGACGGCATAGTTGTAGGGACATGATGTTGATCGTCTGAGGCTGGCGTCCATTCTTGGACCTCGCGTACCGCTTACCATCAGGTGGGTACGAAATCACATGTCGTATACGCGGCGAACAAGTGCCTTCATTTCGTAGCCACGACTCAGACTTAGCTGTAAAGGCACACAGGGCCAACAGTGAGAGAGAGACGGTTTATAGGGTTTTAGTCCGTAGGCGTCCTGGGGCATCCTTGGGAGGCTTCTCGGATGAGTCGGGCATGCGACCTCCACCCGCGTTGGCCCTTCAAGCAGGGGGCGTATCATTGATGATTTATCGATTCAGCGTATTTAAAAAAATAAAATTGAAAGATATAAAAAAAAATTCTCCACCCTCATTTTTCAGGTCATCCATCTCTACTCCAGCGGACATCGGTTCTGCGACAGACGTGTCCGGCAATGCCACTTAACTTTGGTTCTCTGACGTATGTTCACATTTTGGACTTTATCCATCAAAGAAATACCGAGCACAGCTTTCTCTGAGCGATCTTAAATCTTGTGGACCAGACCCACCGTCAGTGTTCACGTCTCTGCTCCGTACAACAATACTGGAATAACGCCCTTGGTCAAAAGCGTCTCAAACACTACGAACGTACGTCCGATAAAAATTTTGCCGCGACTTCCCGAATGCTTATCGGACGTGGATATATTCAGTAACTCTGTTAAGTTTTATACCTGGCCAAGGTGATATTTTACGAATTTTGTATCGCACAAAGAGTGCACTATTGTTCACTGTGAGAAATATTCTGGTGGCGGGTATAATTTTAATTGCTTTTGCGTAACTACGTTCAAATATTTAGTATGAAAATAACAACCATAGCCCGCTCTATCTTATAGTATGTGATATCTTTGAGTAAAATGCTGTCAAACGTTTAAGTGACTTATAACCGCGTAACTGGGACAAACATACGAAATACCATTTACATGCCAAATGCATTGTTTCACGGGCATCTTCTAATCTTTATCTGTGACAGTTCAAGGTCGTCTTAGTCCATTGATTGGTGACGTCACGAGATTGCGTGATGTCGGTCATATTATCTAGCTCGCTCTAACATCGCGGCAATCGGCGCTCGCCAGCTGATCAGATACCACGTACGGTAGGTCCGGCGGCACCGGCTTGTACGGCGCGGCGCGGCGTGTTGTTAGCCAAAATATAATAAAACATGATTATTTTAATTAATTGATGTAACAGAAACCGAACGGCCTCGGGTATATATTTCTAAGAACTTGGGCGTAGTAGCAATTATAAGCTCTCCTTACATACATAAGTGAAAGTTGATGTTTTGACTTTAGCAAAATATTGCGTGTGTGCGAAATTTGCGAATATCATCGGACCGGGTGTTTGCATAAGATCAGTGATGAAGGATAACACTTTAAGGTGAGTTCTTGCGTGTCAAAATACTTATACCCAGGCTCTACTAGCTGTTTTACCCTGCTTCGCCCGTATAAAAAATGTAATTCCTTTAGTTGTCCATAGTTACCTACAGATAGTAACGCCATGTACATCGACATGATCCCTAGTTTCCAAAGAACATCTCTGCCAACTGCCTCTGTGGTCTAGGAGTTAAGGCCGTGGATTTAGAATCGGAGGTACCGGGTTAGATTCCTGGTCGGGACACAAAAATATTTATTAATGTAAATAAATACATTTAGCTAATATTAAATTTATTTGTGATATTTCTCGAGTTTAGTACGCTGGAGACATCGACGAGCTTGCCACTTGTCATGATTGGCCTATGGTAAAGTTGGCTAAATGTGAATCCGCTTATTTGTAAGCGTGGTTTCTGACCACCTCGAAAGGTCGTGATGATACTTTACTTCTATCTCTGACAAATTTTATTAAAATTGGTCAAGTAGGACCTGAATGCGAATCAAACATTCGTTCGGATAAATAGCCGAGAGGTGAAATGTCCTAGTCAGGTGGTTACGACATATAGCCTGAGTCCTTTCTAGGATTTTGTGAAGGAACATCTGTGACAAACCTCATTAAAATCGGTTCACTAATTTAGTCGTGACAAATTGGTTTACACTCGCCGCCTGGCCAGTCGGGTTGGCGAGGTCTATGTCTATAATTTTAATGACAATATCTTAACGATTCCACAAGTTAATATTAGTGGAACCGGGACCGACTGCTTAGCGTACTCTACAAGGTGGTGTTGGAAAAAAAAAAATCTTTCTTTAGTGGCATTTTATCACTTAAATACATAAAAATGTATGGGAATGAATGTAAAGGACAGTTCCGTTACCGCGGTCCTAAACCTTCATAGAATGTATTCGGAAAAAATAATTTCCCATTGGCACCTACATGCCGGGGTTCGGACCGATTTGTTAGACTTTGGTTTAATGTTAACATTCAAACCATAAATCAATCGTCTCGATCTAAAAGTTTGATTAACGTCATCAATGTAGGTATTTGATAATAAAATGAAATAATATTTATTTGTATAGAATATTGTGAATAGGTACGTATCTGGCACACAAATAGGTATACAGTAATTATATTATACAAAGTGTATTTAATGTAAATTAATTTATACCTATAATAATTAAAATGTGAAAAATAAGTGAATAATTATATTTGTTTAATTGTTTTAATAATGTTATTTTTATACAATTATTAGTTTTTATGATTTAGCTTGTATTTTATTTAATTTATTATTAAAATTTAATTATTAAGTATTATTAATATGTATTTGTTGTTATGTCTACATATACCTACATATATCTTACAAATTGTCATTTAATAATAATGCACCCACTTACCATTGATACTGTCTAAATGTCCTAAAGGTTTGGCTGTCAGAGAATGTCTAACGGCATTAAGTCCGCCTTTGTACAAAGTGCAATTAAGTTTTTAAATAAATAAATAATTTTAATTATAAGCACTAGAAAATAAATAATTAAAGGTAACAATGTTGATATTCCTGACGAAGCAAGCCTCATTCATCTACTCTGCCATGCATAGCTAGTATTGTGTTTCTTTTAAGTTATAAGTGTCTACCCTGTAATTTAAAAAAAAAATTACTACGTGAGAACAGGAACAGGTTGAAAAACAGCGTCGTGCAGTTGTAAGTACTTGTACTGCTGCACGACAACAGCTGACACCTGATTCCTTTTGTCACATTGTTCGAAATTGTAAAACTATGTGAGACTATTATGTGTCATGTTTTTTTTTTTTTTTTAAATATATGGTACAGTAGACATAAGTCCTAAACAATCAATATAAAGTTGTTATTATTATTGTTTTGTTTAACTTTTAATACAATAATAGTGTTTTTTACTGACTTTTTTTTTTTTCTAAATTACATTTAATATTTATTATCCTTTTTTTCCTATTTGTTTAAATTATTATTTGATTTGGTTTGTACGGATCGACTGATTCTGTTACAGACACAACCAACCGCCGGGATCAGGGTTCAATAATACATTTATTAATTAGTTGCAATAAACGCTATTATTATTATTATTCTATGTCACTTTTTACTATTAATAATGTGCGAGTATTAAGTCAATTTGTTAATACAAATTAGTACAATGTCTAAATTTGTATGAATAAAACTCATTTAACGAATAAATAACATTTTACCGATCGATTTATTACTTATCACTTCATTATCAATTTGAAAACACATGTTATAGTTAGCTGGTACTTATGTGTCACCTATTTTACATTACTTAACATAATTGTACGACAATGATTTGCGGTAACACAGATACAAGACACTGACCCAAAACATTTGTCATTATTTTAGAAGTCAAACAAATACAAAAATATTTCTTCACACCCCTAGAACACTTTTTCCTTTGTTAAAGCAATGTCGCTGGATACCCCACATATTTTTTAGCATGATAGTACTATTTACATGATGTATTTAAGGATTAAAGTAAAGTATCATCACGGCCGTTTCCCTTTCGAGGTGGTCAGAAACCACGCTTATAAATAAGCGGATTCACATTTAGCCAACTTTACTATAGGCCAATCATGACAAGTGGCAAGCTCGTCGATGTCTCCAGCGTACCAAACTCGAGAAATATCACAAATAAATTAAATATTAATTAAATGTATTTATTTACATTAATAAATATTTTTGTGTCCTGACCAGGAATCGAACCCGGTACCTCCGAGTCTAAATCCACGGACTTAACCGCTACACCACGGAGGCAGTTATTATTACATTACAAAAAAAAATACTTCCTAAATCGGTCAGTCATAATTGGCTGAGATTTGCCTGCTTACTTCACACCGGTTTTTCCTAGACACTGCTGGACATGGGCCTTTAAGATTCAAATCATATTTCTGGAGAAAATCCTTTAATAATGCTAAAATTTGCTTCATACACGAGCGATGTGGCTACTTTTTAACATTATCATTATCGTCACAACCAATTACTTTATATATATTTTATTTATTTATTTAAAAACTTTATTGTAAATCTATACAAAATGCCGCAATACATTCTCTTCCCATTAACCATTGGGACATTTAAATTTGGGTATGGTGTAGAGAAATAAAATATAAAAATTTAACATAAATAATATTTGAAAACCAATAAAAAAATAAAATTAACATACATAAACAACTATAATATACACATATATACTAATACTACATAAATATAATACCATACAATAAGTAGATACAAAAATATTAAAATAAAATAGATTAAAAAACTAATTATAGATAAAACTAAACTAATTAAAAATTAACTAAATATTTTGTAATTATGACGCAAACTCTGACGTACCTAAATAACGAAATCCACTAATTACGTTTGGGTCTAAGTAACACACATAGGGCTACAGGCATATCTATATATATCGATACGTGGAGTATATAAAAATGCTAAACATGGATTATTTTATACATCCTTTCGGAAATCGTCAGCTATAATTTTATCAGACAGTGTTGTCGTCGGTTGAGGATGGGAACATTACCCCGTTTTTTCCGGCAGGAACTCAGCGGGCTTCCACCCGCTGGTAATTCATGCACTATTGGTGCTGGCTATAAAGAAAAAAGACCCGGAACCAGATGATTATTCGCCATTTATAATTTTAAACTCCTCCCACGACTCGAGGTCATGACAGTTATTTTTTTAATCTAAGCCCAATTTTAGTTAATTAGACAGGTTTCCCAAACATAATTGTTCATTATTATTTAATTATGAACCCATGACAGCTCACTAGGTAGATACAGGATTTATAATTGTTTCATCTTATTTCCATCCGCCTCATTTATTTAATTGTTTAAATTGTTTAATTCACTTTAAAAAAGTACAGAGGTTATCTAGAATGTCGGTAGGCATTCCCAGCTAACCTTGGGCATCGAGTAAGGTGATAGGCAGGTTGAAAAATATGAACTTTTATCATACAGTTAATAAGTTACTTAAATAATTATAATATACTACTTATATCCCCTGCATTCTTGAACCATAGGTATGATGGTAGGCGTCCGGATAGGATGTCGGTGATTCCATACAAATGAGGCCGTGCACTGGTTTAGGATGCCACATGTCACACACTCTGTCCGTCACATGTGATATACAGCCATAAGAAAGCCAGTGCCGCTGCAGAGTCAGTCCCTGCGCCTTAAACGCAACAAGTACGCGGAGATCATCGTAAATCACCACTTCGTCCCATTTGCAGTCGAAACGATGGGTCCGTGGTCCGAGAAGGCACTTTTTTGTTTTATTTGTAGTGTAGTTTATTATATTTATAATTTTATGTTTACATTTTTTTTTTGAAGACATTGTTTTATATACCTAAACACATTAACTATACATACAATACACTCATCTCATCACATCTCATCTTTAACTTTTTGTTATTAGATCATAAGCTGACACGGCCTTTTTACAGCCACGAATTAAATTTTAAGTATCTAGTTATAAATAAGTACAAAATCCTCGCTTATGGCAACAATGTTTTATTTTTTATTTATTATAAATTGTATTGCTGTTAGATTCGGTCCAGCCAAGTTTATATTGTATTAAAATATATGTATTGACAATATCCAAGTGTTGTGTACTAACCTAAGGAAATAAATGATTTGATTTGATTTAAACTTATCATTATAGTTTTTATAATGTCTCTATAGTAAATCGCGCAAAGACCCGCAAAAACTATAATAATAAAAAAGTTATTCATATTTTATTTAATTTCCTTTTATGACACTTTATTTCAGCCGAATTGAAATCTGGCTGAACGTGAGTTAGCGATTACAAGCGACGTTTTTCAATCCGGAACGTCTTTTTGTGATACGACGTGTTGTACGTTATGGCTGCGACGTATATATAAATTAGACTGTTAGTTAGATCATTGCACTATGCCCAAATCATAAAGTTTAGGTGTCAGAAAATCAGGCAAAAAAATGCATTAAATAAAAATACTTAAATTACCTAGTTTTAGAGCAATCATCTTCATCATCATCAGCCTGTGCATGCTGGATGTAGGCCCCAAGGCTCAACACTGCACGCGGTCTTTTGCAACTCCCATCAGCAAACTTCTTTAGATCATCGTCCATCGTGAATACACCAGTTTTTTAAAAGATGACCTGGTAGTTGCTTGCCGTATGATGACAAAGACTTAGAGACAAATGCAGTATAATGTGAGGGAACAGATAGAAGGGAATTGTGAGAAGAGCGAAGAGATTTGTCATGGAAAGAAGAGAGATAGGCGAAATTGTCCTCAAGGTATATTTCGGTGTCGCAGGCTCATTCAAAACCGAGAACAGTAGACAGAGAACTGTAAGATTTCTGCGAATTGGAGCCACTTCAACTTCAGATATGTGGTCATATTTACGTAAACAATATATGAATCGGATACATGCGTTCAGTAACCAATATAACAATAAAATAATAAGAGTTTTTCGCGCCATTTTGCGTGGGTATGTCAAGTGCAAGTTTTTGTTTTGTTAATTTGCTGTGGATATTATTGGTCAAAAGTGGCGTTGTTTTGTTTAATAATGTGCTGCATTGTGAATAATTATGGAAAACGATAAATTGGACTTAAGTTTCAGTTTATTTTTTGCGGTTTTCCCGCGCTGTCAACTCTCATATTTTACCCGACGTGTTTGGGCTATAATGCCGCGAGTGACTCCAAGTAAAGCATCAAATTCTGCAGCATCTGGAATTTGATGATCCTCAACTCGGTTATGAACTTTGTTATGAACATAATATTATGCAAATAAATTACGTGTTTAGGACTGATGTATTCTGTACAATGTCCTTTAAAGACAATTAAAAAATAATAATAATAACACAAGAGATCTCATCAGCCTAAGATCTTCGTATACTTTTATAGGTAATAGTACCTACTACTTATAAGGTTGCATACAATCTAAGTGTGCACATATCAGTCAAAGTTCATGCAGATAAGAGTCCTGCTGGTTCACCGAGAACACTAAGCTGCACTTGACTCTCTGTGCTTGCGTTGACAACTGATTTAATAATCAAAACAAATTGTATGTTATTTTTACCTGAAATATTAACACGTAAAACTGTGTTTGTTTAAATTTTGTTTATAATTTTAACGTCGACAATTAAGATAATGGTTTTGTTGTTATTCGGATATGTGTTGTCCTATCGGCGACGTTTAAAATACCATGTCATAAGGTAAGGATACTGAATAATGTTGGAGTCAAACTGGGTTATTGTAACTGTTATGCATGCGTGTTGTCGTTTAACTAAAGTTTGGTAGAAAAGTAAGCAATGGCAATTCAAATACAGAACCCGGCTTCTAAATCCGCAGACCTGCAGACCGAGATGCTAATACTGGTTAAGGTACCGGGTTTGATTCCTGGTCGGGACACAAAAATATTTATTAATGTAAATAAATACATGTAATTTATTTGTGATATTTCTCGAGTTTGGTACGCTTGAGACATCGACGAGCTTGCCACTGGTCATGATTGGCCTATAGTAAAGTTGGCTAAATGTGAATCCGCTTATTTATAAGCGTGGTTTCTGACCACCGGAAAGGGAAACGGTCGTATTATACTTTACTTTTGCATCGTAAGTTTCAATTTTAGAACAACGAAAAGTGCCAATCGTGTCGGAACGTTCATTTCATCGATCATTAAGGGAAGGCAAAACTTCGGCAAAAAAAACTATGTGAATTGCTTTTAATTGATAATTTTGTTATTTCCAATGTTTAATATATAACTCGCATTTATGACCCTAATACTATAAGTTGATGTCATGTCAATACCACGTTTTTTCTTATCACCTTTGACACAAATATTCGCTTAAATCGCAACTTTAGAGATATCATGATGACTTTATGAGATTATTATTGCAATTATGTGTTAGAAATTGTAATTACAAGTACTAATCTATCCAACTGTTTTATCTTATTTTACTACAAATGATAAAAATAAAAAAACCATAAATAATGATCCTGAATTAAAAACTAAAAAGAAATAAATAAAAGAAAGCATTTAATCACTAATAATTTTATATATTTTATTACATGGTATGTCTCTTGTACCATGGAGTGAGGGATTCTTGTTTGGGATGCCACCTGTGTGGATACCTTTGCCGCTTGCCACATTTCCTCTACATCAAAAAAGGCCGGTTCGGCTGCTCATACAGCCGAATTAAGACATCAAATACAATAGCATTAAACAAAATTATAACTTTGTGGCATTTGGGGTTGACACAATGGGGGTATATTCTCTTGATACCCACAAATTCATAAAAGAGCTGGGTAAACGAATTTTTCAAGAGTGTGGCGATCCCAAATGTCATAACTACCTAAAACAGAATATTTCAATTATAATTCAACGAGGAAATGCGGCGAGGTGGTAAGCCCTTAGTTTATTTTGTAGAATAGTTTTAATTTCATAGGTATTTTTAGTTTAGTTTTATTTATAATCATTTTATTTTAATATGATAAATTTTATTCGAAGTTAATTATAGTACATTAAATATAAATTAAAAGCTACTTAAATAATAAAATTAAAAATGAACTAAACTATAAATAAAAAAAATAAAAAAAAAAAAATTTGTATCTACTTCGAATAAATATTTTTTTATTTCATTACATAACAATTTTAACAGTCAATTCTGTTGCTTAGTCGCAAACGTTAGATTGTCAAAATAGTAAATTCTGTTGTTTACTACCACTTTAAATCTCCAGAAGTGTCGCTTATAAGAGTCAAATTCTGGTAACTTGAAATGAATATAATAATACAGGACGAGTTTTTTGTTTTCAAAATCAACTTTCCGAAGATTTTTCAAAAATCGAATAACTCAGTTTTAGTTTTTATCAAAATCGGCCTTGAACATTTTTCGATATACCTTGTAGTTTAGGATTTGGCCTTGAAGGCACAATTGAAAAATTCATACTGTATATACCAGTTTCTAGATTTTCTATAATCGGAGTCACCAATTATGGAAGATCCAGAAGAAGACAAATTTCTAAGCATTCCATGGATTCACCGTGCGGGTGCCGGGTCCATCGTGTGTGGGTAAGAGATGAGAAGAATGGTGTCTCGGGCTTGCGACCGACAATTGGCTGGTTTAAGAAAAGGAGGCCTCCTTTTTTTCTATTGCGCGATAATACGCTCACCATCCACCATTCTACTTCTCTCCCTACCCAACCAAATACTGTATGATTCCGTTAATGCCGTCTTGGAAGCTCGTTCCATAAATGTATTGACGGCAGACCTGCTTAGGCCCAATTCTTTCAGTAAGTGATGCAAAGATTTTGCTGGAACTCCTTTTGCACCAACTTCCACTGCGTAAAGCTGAGTCTTGAACCCGTTCCTGATCATTTCTTCTGTGAGATCATAATATTTATTCGACTTCATATTAAATAATGTAGTATAAATAAAATACCTACGTATTTTACTTCGTTAGTTGTTTGTATATGTCTAAGTCAAAAAAATGACTAAATACATATTTTATATAAAATCGTTAAACAATTGATTAGCGTTGATAGGACCATCCCTATCTATAAATAGAATAACAAGAACTCATCATATCATATATAAATATTATTTATGTTGATTAGAGTACCGTATTTTTTAATAGTAACAGCCTCGTGGGTCACCGATAACGGCCGAACACCAATATTTTTTAATCAATATTAGGTACTAACATAAAACAACTTAGCAATCGCTAGACAGTACGGCTGTCCAACTCAATAACCTATTATTGTCAAATTTAAAATGAGATTGTATTTTAGGGTTTATTTAAAAATATATAAATAAATTTGCAAAAAAGAAGAAAAACAAAAAACCGTAAAATTATGAATTATAACGTCGACGAGTGACGAATTTTTTTGTCCACCTCCGCCTCCGCTTTCGTTAACCTCTGATTCATTTGCCCTTCACCTCTGCCTCCACCTTTATTCAACCCTAATTCTTATGGTTATAATTATCCTGTGTTTGACTTGTCGCTTTAAGCGCTTTTTTCGCTTTGAAAGTTCTTCTATGGTTTTCATACATTTTTAGCAAAAAAGCAAGCTTTGCTTTGCTTTGAAGTCGAACATAGCATTAATATTTTACAGAAAAAAAGTAGTAAAGTATCATCACGACCTTTCGGAGTGGTCAAAAACCACGCTTATAAATAAGCGGATTCACATTTAGCAAACTTTACTATAGGCCAATCATGACAAGTAGCAAGCTCGTCGATGTCTCCAGCGTACCAAACTCGAGAAATATCACAAATAAATTAAATATTAAATAAATGTTTAATATATAACTCGCATTTATGACCCTAATACTATAAGTTGATGTCAATTAATAATAATATTTTACAAATAATATTAATATCTTTATTACAGTTTTAAAACAACATAAATAGTATAACATGTTAGTTTGTAAGGTGTTAGGTTTTTAAATTAGACAGCTGATTATTTCACAATGTTTCATGTTATTATGCAAATTTATCGTTTATTTAAATAACCCGTATAGTATGCCAACTTGAATTTTGCGTCATCTTTAGTTCCATATTTTACAGTCTATAGGTTCTCAAACTTATTTTGCACACATATACCCGTACAATTATTTACTTTATAGTAAACTAGCTGACCCGGCGAACTTCATACCGCCTAACAGTCATTAAATGGTCAAGCTTGATATAAATTTCTGAACGCATCCATATACAACTAACATTGTTTGACATATACGAAACCCACGAACTTTTTGTATGGGAAAAATGATTTTTCCATTATTTTATTTTTTTATTCTATTTTCCAATTTTATTTATAGTTATTCTGCTATTCGGGACGGAGTCAAATCCAACAAATCAAAAACCGTGAAAATCTGTCCAGGTGTTCTCGAGTTATAAGTCTTCTAACAAACCCGACTTTGTTTTATAATTAAGATTTACTTATTATGCAATCTAATATAGAAACCTTCCCCGATGTTCACACAACATATTCCCAAAGTTTCATCTCGATCGGTCAAGTAGTTTTGCAATGCATAGGAAACATACACACAGACATTCACCTTTATATATATATAGATTACAATCTAGAGAGCCATGTCTAAAATGTCAAAGAGATACCTACTTCTAGATCCTCTCTTCAGAATAATCTGGTATCCGGACATTTCCCACTAGGTTTAAACTTGGTATATAAACCGGTGTGACAAGATAATCTAGTTACGAGTAGTTGTTCGACGAGAGAGTGCTCAACTTAAGCTGCCTCATTTTAAAACCTATTATGTGCATTTTAAGGAGTTCTTTCTATATTTTGTCGACTTTCGGGTTGCACATAGGCATGTAGTCTACCTTAATTTTGACTTGCCTGGTGGGTTACTGCTGTACCAGGTATTGTAATCTCATAGGTATAGATAACTAAATTTAAAAGGTTATTAATTGATCGTTGTGGTGCAGTTCTGTATATGTTCTATTTTGTAAATCTGATATAGCTGAGTTTTCCTTGCAGATTCCTTTCTCAGTCAGATTAAACATTAACAGGTCACTGGAATCTGCTAAGCTGCTGGTCTTCTGCTACCAGCTTACTTATTGGACCACTTTGCTGCTTAGTCTTCTACTAGCAGGAGTAGAATCATTCAAAATAATTAAATTAATGACGTTTCATAAATGCCTGTAATAGGTTTACGTGAATAAAGATATTTTGACTTTGACTTATAATCTTTGCATCACTTACTAAAAAGATTTCGCCTAAGCAACAAGTCTACTGTCAATACTTTTATGGAACGAGCTTCCAAGACAGCATTAACGGAATCATAAAGTATTTGGTTGGGTTTGGAGAGGAGAATGGTGGACGATGAGCGCCTTGTTGTGCAATGAAAAAGGACTTCCTTTGTTAACCAGCCTATAGTCGCAAGCCCTAGACATCATTCTTCTCCTCTGTCTTTCTCATACACAATTCACCGGGTATCCATGGAATGCTTAGAAATGTTTCTTCTCTGATATTATAAACGTAGAAGAAGCTTTGCCTGTACATTTGTATGAATGTTTATATTGCTGTCACGCCTATATAACTGGACCGATTTTAATTAAATTTGGCAGTAAAGTAAAAGCTTGAAACCCAAACAGAGATAGGCTGTACGACGTCATCATTTAACAACGATATGTAACACCGCGGCCATATGACTGTCAGACTATTTATTTAGCCATCGCGCCTTATTACTATAGCGATTTGATGAAATTTGGTAAAATTGCTTCCGTGGTCTAGCGGTTAAGTCCGTGGAATTAGACGCGGAGGTACCGGGTTTGATTCCTGATTGGGACATGATAATTTATTTAATCGATTTGTGATATTACTCGAGTTTAGTACTTACGCTAGAGACATCGACGAGCTTGCCAATTGTAATGATGGGCCTATAGTAAAGTTGGCTAAATGTGAACCCGCTTTTAAAAGCGTGGTTCCCGACTATCGCGGAAGGGATATAGTCGTAATTATATTTTACTTTTGGTAGAAATGTTAGATTGTTTGTTGTAATAGTTGGGTATCTTACCGTAGATATAAGGTTTTAAAATTCGACAACAGACTTGTCAACTTTTGGGCTACGTCCTCGATCTAATAAACTACCTTTCAGAAGAGGATGTCTAAAACAAATTTAGGGCGGGTTGGATCGAACTATAGTTACCTACAAATCTTAGGTAGGGTTTTTACAGTAAGGGTCCATTTATTCATTACGTACTCGTAAGACAATTTAGTTGTTCTAATTACAACAAGCTTAAAATTCCTCCCCACACATCCTTAGCAGATACTCAGATTCGTTTACCATATCTATCGCTCGCCAGTGGAACATACTACTACTGACTATCAGACAGGCTCCTTCCGCTCATATCTTTACACATTTACTTACCATATACTTTCATCAACTGCCTCCGTGGTCTAGCGGTTAAGTCCGTGGACTAAGACTCGGAGGTACCGGGTTCGATTCCTGGTCGGGACACAAAAATATTTATTAATGTAAATAAATACATTTAATTAATATTTAATTTATTTGTGATATTTCTCGAGTTTGGTACGCTGGAGACATCGACGAGCTTGCCACTTGTCATGATTGGCCCGTAGTAAAGTTGGCTAAATGTGAATCCGCTTATTTATAAGCGTGGTTTCTGACCACCCCGAAAGAGAAACGGTCGTGAAATATTTTACTTTACTTTATACTTTCATCAGAAACAGAAGAGTAATAACTAAATCACTACATTTTTATTTTACATTTTGTGTGTAACATTGCTAAGGTCCGGATTGATAGTCGTTGCTCCGCCAGTACTTAGCACGAGGTATTGCTCAGAACTATCAAAATTACAGATTTTATTTAAAAAAAAAAAACTGTCACTCTGAGAGTCCAGTATTCTGTTACTTAGTCGCAAACGTTATATAATGGAATTCGTTAACTATATACCTATAAATCACGCTATTAAAGTTGATATTTGCACGGCCGATGTCAAGGTCGAGCGCCTATAGAGTTAAGAATAAAATAAAAAATTATAAGGCAAAATATATTAGGTCTGGATAAAAGCATTTATGTTCAAATTCATGGAAGACACTGACTCCTGAAACACACACAAATAGTTCGGGAGTCAGAGGATGCTAAAATTGTATACAAAGCATTGATCAATTTAACTGTTCTAAATGTATATTGTATTATTGTATAGTTTTTTTAAAACAATAAAGTTTATTATTATTAATTATGATGCAACAACTGACGTAAATAACGAAATCCACTAATAATGTTTGCGACTAAGTAACAGTAGCCTTATCTACTGAGCAATGGCTCGTGCTAAGCACTGGCGGAGCAACGACTATTAATCCGGACCTTCTCTTCTTTCTTGTGTGTTATTATTTTTATTTTATGTTAAAATATATATAGCTACATATATATGTATGTACGAGTAAATCGTTTATGTAAAAGTATAATATTAAATATAATTGCACCTGTAGCGGCGCGCCCGACCTCTTTTGACAGACTATAACCTCCTTTTTGACTGACAATATTGGAGGACTATTTTATTTGACAGATTATTAGAATATGACATCGACAGACGACTTTTTACTCAGACTTGACCAAGACGAAACAATTATAAGTATTTTTATTTAATTTACACTTTTATTTATACTGAAGACGACACCAAATATGACGACAATATATTATGTACCAGACAGACGGTATAGCACCCATATATAACTTTCCACCCCAAAGGTTGGTTGTCAGGAAATGCTTAGTCATTAAGCCCGCCTATGTACATTTTTAGTGCAATAAAGTATTTAAAATAAATAAATAAAGGAGTCGCCATGGGCGTAGCGAGGGCAGCCTCCTTAGAAGACTAGTCGTAGAAGATGAGCTTCTTGTGAAGAGCCTCGTAGATTGAAGGTTAAAATTGCACCCCACATATTATACTGTCTTACTCTACCAAAGGTTAGCTGATAGAAAAAGCCGAAATGGCTTTAAGTTCGCCTTTGTACATTTTTTTTAAGTTAAGTGCAATAAAGTATTTTAAATAAATTAATAAAGGAGTCGCCATGGGCGTAGCGAGGGCAGCCTCCTTAGAAGACTAGTCGTAGAAGATGAGCTTCTTATGAAGAGCCTCGTAGATTGAAGGTTAAAATTGCACCCCACATATTATACGGTCTCACTCTCCCAAAGGTTAGCTGGTAGAAAAAGCCGAAATGGCTTTAAGTTCGCCTTTCTACATACTTTTAAGTTAAGTGCAATAAAGTATTTTAAAAATAATAATTGATTGTCAAGTAATAAAGCTATTTCTGATTGTTATATATTGTTTTATTTACTACCTCCACTGCTCATGTGAAACTCATATTATTATGTTAAAAACAACGATCAAAACAATATAGTTTAGGATTTTCTTTGTCTACCTACGCTAATCGCTTTCCCTAAAATCTGATACAATGAAATAAAATACACTTTATTTTCTGGATTTCATTCGGATATGCGATCGGTGAAAGCCGTTCTATGACGTATATAGACCATAAAGAATTTACCCTATTATTCAAGTTAAGAATATTTTTTTTACAGAGATGGCGCGAATGAGGCAATGCTTGTTGAGCCGCAGAAGGCCCAGATCGCTGAGAAAGACACTAAGAAGAAGAAGGACTATGACGCTTTACAGAGCTTCCTCCGCAGCATCAGCTCCACGGCCACACTCCCACCTTATGTCAAAGGAGAAAAATATTCCTCATTTAGGGGAGTTTTTAATCAAGTAAGTCATTTATAAAATGAACGCCTTTTTTATGGTTTTTAATCAAATTAAATAGTATAAATTGTTTTATTCGTAGAAAATAAGGTACAATGATTTAAAAAAATAATAAAATATTAATTAAACTAAAAACTTACATCTTAAAACATAAATTACTATTAATAAAAATAAACCTAATTAATAAATAAAAATATAACTAAAAACTAAAATGAAGAAAAAACAAAATAAAAATTATTATAAATAATAAATTTGCTCCAAATCGCTGCCAATAGTCATGCCGTCGGGTCTCTTGCCATCGCTCCGCGCAATCCCAGAGGGTTCTATGATCGCGGGTACTCCAGCAGTGACGAGAGCCCTGGACGATATCGTTAAGAGCTGCGTGGCGAGGTGGATACGGATGCCGCCAGCACTTCTAGCACAAGAAAGCCAATGATGTTTATTATTACTAATTATCCGTAGAAACCGTATCTGGGAACACTTGGATTACACGTTTACACTTTTGTCATATGCAATGTAATAAATACAATGATACAGAAAAATAGCGGGATACGAGAAAGCAAGGACATTCGACAGGTGGACAGTCCGGGCTCTTGAACCTACTAGACGCTTCGAAAGACATCTGTTTCAAATCTGTTGTAGATGGACCTCCATACAAATTTTTATGGGTCAATTACTATAGAAGGCGAAAACACACATGTATAATAGATAGATAAATGGCCGTTAAGCCACAACGACCGCCTCCGTGGTCTAGTGGTAACAAACGTTGCCGTAAACTCGGGAGGTCGTGGGTTCGATTCCCAACGGGGGCAAGTTGTACATTGTATAATTTGTCTCGGTCTGGGTGTTTATATGTATAATATGTATATATTTCCAAAAAAAAAGTATAATATGTAGTTTATCAACCATCTAGTTTCCGTAACACAAGTATATTATTTGTATATTTCACCTATATAACAATCGTTATATTTTGGTATGTTCGCCTCGTAGCTTACCACGGAAACTAGATGGCGCTGTGTGACCTGTCTGAAAATATTTATATTTATATTATCTGTCTTCGAAAAAAGTAAAAGTAAAGTATCATCATCACGACCGTATCCCTTTTGGAGTGGTCAGAAACCAAGCTTTTAAAGAAGCGGATTCACATTTAGCCAACTTGACAAGTGGACACTAAGGCAGTTGTCTCCATGTTGATATTATTCAACTAGTAGATACCTAGATAGAACATCAAACACAAAAGCTATAAATAAAAGCGTGATACAATTAATTCCATTACGTTGATTGCAATCAATTAGAATTAATGTGTCCACACAATGTTCACCTCAACTTGTATCCATTGCGCCAATTAAAACTACTTATTGCTTACATCACAAGACAATCATCCAACTATTATTAGTGTTTATTGAATCTGAATCCAAGAGTACATTTATAATATTAAAATAACGTGTGACCCATAACGTAATACTGAACAAAGCGCTTTTTTTGTACTGAATTTTGCTTCAAAGAGAATAAATCAAAATTCGCGCCTAAAGCTATTAACTACACACATCAAAAAAGTCTAGGGATCAAGCATGTTTATGCGGATTTCTTGTGATTGAGATGTGGCTTTGTAATAAATTTATGATTTTATAAATTTATATGGATCCTTTTTGGTGCATTTCATAATTTAAAACAGGAACTGTCAATCAAATTCGAGTAAAAGATGAAAATCAGCTGTCAATATATTTTTAAATAATTTTAACGGGTCTTTACGCGATTTACCTTAGAGACATATTTCTCCCGACGTTTCAGCCAAGTTGCATTGGCCGTGGTCACGGGTCGACTGAAGCTATGCGGTGTAGTCTCGTACATACTGGGCGGCAGATGTAAACCTACCCACTTATCACTTTTAAAAGTTTTTAGAAATCACGACACACGACACTTACAATATCCTTGGCGACACCGGGCGATTTTTCCCGGCGTCGAAACCTATTGATTACTGGATTCCACGATGAAGATAGCTTATAACCCCCCTCTCGATTGAAATTTTTGTGTTTCTTTATTTCGATCGCTTCACGTACTATTCTAGGGTAATAGTGCCGATCGGTGGAAAGTATCTTTGGGTCATGCAGCTCAATCCAATGGTTTGTGCCACTATCCATTAGGTGTTCTGCTATTGCTGACTTGTTTAATTGGCAGTTTTTTACAGCTGCTATATGTTCCTTGACCCTCTCAGCTATTGTGCGCTTAGTTTGGACAATATATGAACTCCCACAGCTGCAGTCCACTTTATACACGCCAGGCGTTTGGAAAGGAATGACATCCTTTGGGGTGCGTACGTGTTTTGCTACTTTGGAGAATGGGGTGTACACAGCATTGATAGATAACTTTTTGAAAGCTGTACCAATTTTATCCGTTACTCCTTTCACATATGGTAAGAACGCGGGCAGCCGATTGACCTGTGGATATCTCTCCTTGTTTTTCTGTCGCAGCAACCTCGGACCCACACCATATCCATTGCGTTTTAGCACTGTTTTAACATGTGACAATTCCTGTTCCAAATGTTTTGGGTCACAGAGATCATAAGCCCTGTTGATCAATGAGGTCACAACAGATCTCAGGTGGCATGGATAATGATGTGAAGTGGCGTGTAGATATCGGTCTGTGTGCGTTGGTTTTCGATATACAGTGTGAGCCAGCGAGCCATCAGGTCTCACCATCACTTTTACATCCAAAAAAGCTAACTGCCTATCTTTCTCCATTTCATATGTGAATTTTATTGTGGAGTGAAGAGAGTTTAGATAGTTTAGGAATTCCTCTACTTCCGGTTTGTTTCCCTTGATGACACAAAACACGTCGTCCACATATCTCTTCCAGATCTTTATACAAGAGATATCATGTTGAAAAATAATGTTTTCAAGGTGCTCCATCCAAATATTGGCTAAAAATGGGGCCACTGGACTGCCCATGGCAACATTTTCCCTATAAAAACATAAGACGCATTGAAGACATTATTAGTGCTACTGTTTCCCTACTACTGATTAAAACCAACGTTATTATGGAGCGGCGACGTCATTTAAGCAGGGAAGAAATGATCAGAGCCGTGGGAATGATAGAAGCTGGTTCCCGGCAACGTACTGTGGCTTTAGCTCTGAATACAAGTCAGAGTGTTATCAGTCGACTTTGGACACGTTACCGAACCACTGGTACCGTGGCTGAGCGCCATGGAGGACGGTATCGCTGCACCACACGGAGACAAGACCGATACATTCAAATCACAGCTCGAAGAACTCCAACAATAACCGCCATTATGTTAGCCGTGAGCCTTCATCGCTCTTCGGGGAACTTAATTAGCGACCAAACAGTCAGAAACCGCTTGCATGAAGTGAACCTTCATTCCCGAAGACCGCTACGGGTACCACCTATAGCAATGCACAATCGTAGGACTCGATATCAATGGGCTCTTGAACACAGAAATTGGACAGAAGAACAATGGCGTTTCGTGTGCTTTTCTGATGAGTCTCGTTTTGGTATGAGGCCGGATACAAGACGTATACGACACTGGAGAACCCCTGGACGCCAACAGCGATTAAAATCCTGCCAGGAAGTCTATCCTTATAGTGGTGGAACCATCATGGTATGGGCGGGTATTTCGATCGGCGGAAGAACTGAGTTGATTTGGATCAGAGGCAACCTCAACGCTCAAATTTATGCTGAGACGATTGTATCAGACGTCATCGTTCCTCTACAAGTGCATATCGGTCCCTTATTTCAGTTAATGCATGATAATGCACGACCGCACACCGCAAGAGTTGTAAGACAGACTCTCGCCGCAGCTAACATCAATGTCCTGCCCTGGCCTGCTCAGTCGCCAGACTTGAACCCGATTGAGCATGCATGGGATATTCTTCAGAGAAGAGCTCTGCCGAATATGGAGGGTATCCAGTCGCAAGAAGACCTTTTTTTGTTGTTGCAACGAACATGGGCGGCCATTCCACAGCGTGATTTGGATGAACTCATTTTGAGTATGCCAAACCGATGTTCTTGTGTTGTTAGTGTTCGCGGTAGAAACACGGATTATTAATTGTTTAAGTTACCCAATAAAATTAAAAAAAAAACTGTTATTTCAGTCTTTTTTTCGAACTTTAATGTTAGTGGTTCAAATGTCAAAAATCCCTTTATTAGGAAAATGGCAATTTTTTTTACTAATGCAAAGGTGACTTGGTTTATCGTTACTGTAGACAAACGAAAACATTTTATTTGATCAATCCTTAAAGAAAATTTTAATGAATATCAATCAGGAGAAAAGTTATTGCAAAAATATATGTTGATCCCTAGACACTTTTGATGTGTGTAGTTAAACACGGGATTTCAATCTATAATATTATCGCCTTCACGGCTAAACTAATGAACCGATATTGATTAAATCTGGTAGAGATTTTTATATACGACACACGACATGTGACCTTGCGCCCACCACAACTGGAATCAGACACTCATTACTAACATCAGTATGCACAATGAAAAAATAAAGGTAAAAAGTAAAGTATCATCACGGCCGTTTTCCTCTCGGGGTGGTCAGAAAGCACGCTTATAAGCGTATTCACATTTAGCCAACTTTACTATAGACCAATCATGACAAGTGGCAAGCTCGTCGATGTCTCCAGCGTACCAAACTCGAGAAATATCACAAATAAATTAAATATTAATTAAATGTATTTATTTACATTAATAAATACTTAATCCACGGACTTAACCGCTAGACCACGGAGCAGTATAAATATTTTTTATAACCGTTTCCATCCGTAATGTTAAGTTTGATAACCTACGTTATTTTCGTGCTGCAGTCTTCAAACCTTCAACAAGCACCGTTTCCAAAACTAGACTTAGTTTTACAGAAAGCGGTTGCGTTTCTAAAAATTCCGCAACGACCCACCACTAGTCCATGGAATGCTTAGAAATGTGTGTTCGTTCTCTTTCTTTTTCTCGCGTATTTCGGCCCAAACATTACGATGGGAATCCCCACCCCGTTCCTAATTTGAAAACACTTGAGTTCATCAAATTGAAACGTCTATCATGAATCATATTTAATTAACAATCCCGGAACTTTGTGATGATAAATGATCCAAACAACATACAATAGATTAACGCGGGCGAGGATCAAAATAATTGACCAAGCCGATACATACTCTGTTGCACTGCCCGCATTAAACCTAACTCACATCCATTAATCATTTGACTGACTTGAGACTAGACCACTTAATCCTTTCATGTTTAAAGTACAGATACCCTAATAATTAGTCAAGGAAACTATTTTTTTTTTATAGAAAATTAAAATTACATATAGGTGGTAGGCGGACTGATAGTGGTAATTTTCCCAGTCTGCCGGGGCGGGGAAGTATCCACCGTTCTTGCCGATAAACCCAGTAAAGTGTATCCACACCTTTCGGGATCGGGCTCGAATTGCTGTCATGCCCTGTCAAGCCGGCATAGTGCTAGGGACTGATGTCAGTGATGAGTCTCTGATTCCAGTTGCTAACATTCATGGACCTCGTACGCCACTTACCATCAGGTGGGCGCAAGGTGTGCAAAAAAAAAGTAAGCTTACGACTTCCTTAACGATACTATTAACTCACTAGCAACCACCGAGGTTCCAGCTCTTCCTCTATTTCACTTTGCCGACAGGTGCGTTGTCAAGAAATAAAAACACTGGTATATCACTATCGTAACTACTACTAAAGAAAGAAAGAAAGAAACACCACAATTATAACCATGACACAGCTTTAATCAAATGTCAAGATTTACCGACAAATCTACAAATATACGACTAGGAAAAATAATTCTTGTTTCTTTTTTATTCATTGACCGAATATAATAATTATAAGCGATCCGTAGGACATTTTATTTATTTATTTTATTTTGTCATTTTTCTTATCTAGGTGTATTATTTTGACATTTATTTATAATTATATAAGATTGACAAGATTAATGTAATTAAATAAATTGTTTGTTTTAGCCGTAGTTTTAGAATAATTGTTGATTAGTGTTAGGACACAAATTAATATTTGTACGCCTCTTAAAGTAGATTGTTGCAGGGAAAAATGTATTGCTCATCTTTAATTGTAACCATACAATGACAAATAAGTATTTTATTTCACAAAATAATTGATGGTCTTGCGCAAGAATCTCGCATAAACAATTCTAAGAAAAATGTAGTAAGGAAACCATGTTAGACTTTAGTGTCTGTCCGCATCTCAAGAACTACTGGTCTGATTTACTTTTTTTTTTTTAAACGGAGATCGATAAATCATTAATGAGGTCGCATGCCCGATTCACCGTGAGGCCTCCTAAGGAGACCCCAAGGCGCCTACGGACTAAAACCCTATAAACCGTCTCTCTTTCTCTGTTGGCCCTGCGTGCCTTTACAGCTAAGTCTGAGTCGTGGCTACGCAGTGAAGGCATTCGCCGCGTTCCTGCAAGCATGCGAAGCAAAGTCTACTTAACGGCAGCAGACCCAACCTGAGGGGTAGGGGCTTGCGGTGGAGCCATCGAGGGGGAAATGGGGGACGAAGACAGCGGCTAGTTTGGCGACTGGAACGGTGGGATGGTCGGGGGGTCCTTAGGTTGGCGGCCAAAGGACTTGGCGGAGGCCTCAATCAGTAGATTAAGCCTCATCGTGAGGGGGGGATTTACTTGAAATTTAGAATAGTTATAGATCTTGTTGACCAACATGTATCCAAAAATTTTGTAACAAAAACTCTGTAGGTATACTATAGTATAGTATACGCTTAATGGGATGTTTTATTCATCAATACGTATAACTTTGTCAGAGCAAAAGTCGACAGGGCCTCATCGGAACCTACTATTCGTTCGACTTTTGTAGATATTTCAAGTCATCTACATAAATGTTCAATATTTTTACCTCTGAACATTAAAAAAGACACACGCAAAAATCCTAAGCCCAAAAAAAAATGAAATTTTTTTTAGCTAATTTAGGAAAAAATGTCTAAACTATCTTGTCAGTCTTGCGAGACTAGACTAAGACCAAGACTAAGGTGAGTCTTTGAAAAAAAGACCAAGACTGCAAAACCAACATTGGGAAGCACCAAACACCGGGTCAGACAGCTAGTAGGTATACTCGTAGAATATTTTATAGACTGCAGCCAAAATAAAGAAATCTTGCCTTAGCTTGGTTTATAAATAGAATGCCTAAGGTTTTTTTTTAAGATTGCTAACAAAAAAGGGGTATTCTTTGATATTATATGATCATAAGTTAGAAGGCATATCCTGTTTAGTAAAAACCTAGCCTAATTTATCACGCTAAGTAATAATTGTGACATCATTATGATCACGACCGCCTCTACTGCATTTGTCGTTACCACCTCGAATGCAACTAAACATATATAGACCTAGTGGTGCCATCCATCGGCTGGTATCCAAGCACAGCAAAATATCTCCTTGCGCGCGAAAGCACTTATAACACATTATTAAACAAATCAACACTACTTTTGATTAATAATATCCACAGAATAGTAATTTAGAAAACAAAAACTTGCACTTGACATGTCCGTGAAAAATGGCGCGAGAAATCCATTTTTTACGTTAAGGCAAAAGTAAAGTTAGGTAACTAATCAAAAAGCCAAAGTCATCCTACACTCGTAGAATGGATAATTTTAGATTTATACCTAGATATTGCATAACCTGAAGTCATGGCTGACGTGACACACAAACGTATTTCGAATTTAAACACGCCATGATTTGCACATTTCAATGCCAACTTATTAAAATAAATTACACGTTTTATTCTGTGAGAATCTGTTGATAACAAATAGCCATCCTAATATTGATAATAATTATAATAGTTAGTAATTGTTATTTAAATATAAATAAAAGTAAAACTATATAATGACTGCTTGGTTGACGTAGACATATTTGCTTGCTCTAAGTCAGTGTATAGGAGCAGAGTTCTTTTATGGTTTAATTGTATTTTGAAAATGTAATAAGTATAGTTATCTTTCACAGTTTTGGTAATCCAGGTCTAATTATATGAATATTGTTTGTTATATAAATTGTATTGTGACTGTTTGTTACCATAATATTAAAAAAAAAAAAATCACGTCTCATTTTACCAAATCTCAAATAAAGAAAGACATTACTTAAGTGAACATCGGATATTGGGATTGATTTATTAATACGGGATTTAGTTTTTATTACTCAGATTTCGGATACATTGATATTGTGAAAAAAGAAAAAAAAAAGTTTATTTACCGCGTTCGTTTTATAGCATTTCCAACATTTCGTAGCAACTTCATAAAACAGCGCGAAGTGTCGTTTTGTTAAGAAATACCACTTTTATTAATAATGCTAATATTTCTTAAATAAAACGAGCGGTAAGGCTACTTTTTGACAAATGTTTTCGTTCATGTTTTATCATACCATGGCATCCAACACACGTGATATTATTATGGTCTTTGAATTTATTACATAAAATCGTTTAAAATACCTTTTTAACAAATTTAATAGAAAACTATAAAGCATATAAAAGAACCATTTTATATCTTAATGACATGTGTCAAAAACAAAACATCGATAACCCTCCTTTCAACACGGTACCGTACTAAATTAGCATCAAATGTTACAATTTTCATTAAACGAACGACTTGTGCTAAAAAAAGTGGTATTTTCATGCTAACATTTCTTAAAACGAACGCGGCCTTAGGTAGTAACTTAAAAATAAAATACAACTAATCTAATTATTTAAGGAGTTGTCAAAGCGCCTGACAGAAAGGTCTGGAGACAGGAAGTGGCAATTATTTCTGCCAACGTATTAGCCTTGCTATACAGAGGGGAAATGTTGCCAGTCTCCTTGGGACTATCTCGGATGGGACGTCTCTAGAGGACATTTTTTATTTATAGTTCAGTTAATTTTTAATTTTATTATTTAGGTAGCTTTTAATTTATATTAACTTCGAATAAACTTTAATTAATAAAGGAAAAAAATATTTACCCTTTGAAATAGTTTTGGTAATCCCAATCTGTTTGTTTCAGTGCCTAGTGACATGCGCAGTCCTGGTGTTAGCCGCGGGTGCTGGCCACCCCATCGGATTCTCCGCCGTCGCCTTGCCACAGCTCAGGAACGAAAACACCACCATGCAGATTGACGAGGACATGGGTTCTTGGATAGGTAAGTTTTTATATTCACTGAAAAAAACATACAATTTAAAACTGCTCTCTAGGCGACCGAACCAAAGTCAAAGTCAAAATATCTTTATTTACGTAAACCTATTACAGGAATTTATGAAAGTCTTGCAATTCTGCAGGAAAGTGCATCTAGCGTTTTTACTACGGACGGGACTTACATATATCCGTGGCATAAAGTTTTTTTTATTAATAACATCAATCGATTTTTTACGAATAAGCTAACTTATGTCGTACATACTATAACGATATTATTAGGTGCTGGCTGTAATAAAGTATCATTACAAGAAAATAATATGAATAAATTATAAATTATTGGTTTATTTTAATTCTGACTTGCCTGGTGGTTTACTGCTGTACCAGGTATTGTATTCTCATAGGTACTGATAACTAAATTTTAAAGGTTATTAATTGATTGTTGTGGTGCAGTTCTGTATATGTTTTATTTTGTAAATCTGATATAGCTGAGTTTTCCTTGCAGATTCCTTTCTCAGTCAAATTAAACATTAACAGGTCACTAGAATCTGCTGGTCTTTTGCTAACAGCTTACTTAATATTGGACCACTTTGCTGCTTAGTCTTCTACTAGCAGGAGTAGAATCATTCAAAATAATTAAATTAATGACGTTTCATAAATGCCTGTAATAGGTTTACGTGAATAAAGATATTTTGAGTTTGACTTTGACTTTCCTTCACAAAAATCGGTTGCGATTTCCGGCCAGTTTATATTTCTTTAAATTTTTTTATGATTATTTTTTTTTTTAATAATCCCTAACTTTCATTTCAGCATTTATCGACCCAACCCATCACTGCCTATTGTTCCCATATTTTCTTTCACATAAAGTGGATTTCATTCGGACACTCGTTTGTTAAATGTAGATCTTAGACGTTTCCAGTACTATAATGAGTACGCTTTATTCATGTCATCCCAAGCATGTAGTTATTTATCGCCATTTATTTTATTTCCTTGTTCCTCATTCAATTCTCGGGATATTTATTTTTTACAAGAATTTACAACTATACTATTTTCCTGTATGATTTTAATGTTTGTTAAGGAAAACGTTACAAGCCTTTAAACGGAGCAGGACAAATGTTAAGAACAATACGCGGCGAACGAGTGCCTTTAATCAGTAGCCACGACTCAGACTTAGCTGTAAAGGCACACAGGGCCAACAGTGAAAGAGAGACGGTTTATCCCTTTCAGCACGACAAAAAATATTTAGGATATTAAAAGTTTAAAATACTTAAGGTCTAAAATCTCTCAAAAGATAAGTTTTAAAAATCTTTCACTAGCAAATTCCACAAAACCCCCTCCGCATATTCGTTCGTTGTTGTTTGATGTAACGTGATGTAAATAAAAATCACTATTGTATGTTTTTTTACTACTAGGATAGTCTAACAATTTAATAAAGATAATCATTAAGTAACTAGATGAGTGCACGATCTATCGAGGCTTGTTCGGAGCGGCAAAACAGTATTTGGCGAACGCTAGATATTTTTTTGTAATAACGCACGCTTGTTATTGTCCGTGCTGAAAGGGTTATAGGGCTTTAGTCCGAAGCCGCCTGGAGGTGTCCTTATGTCCTTTTTCAACTCTCATCCAACCTCCGAAAGCGACCTTCTTCAGGTCATATGGCGGGGTGTCGTCCCACTTTAGGTACGTCGCGTCGTCTCTAGAACGTTGCCACTTCAGCTTGCTAATTTTTGAAAGCTATGTCAGTTACTTCGGTTCTCTGACGAATATCAACGTTTCGAATTCTATTTTTTAGAGAAATACCAAGCATAGCTCTTTCAATAGCTCGCTCTCCTTATTCTGAAAAAATCTCTTAAATATTGGTTTTATTTCACTATAAATACTTATCTTGTTTATTTAAAAAATATCTTTAGGTATATATGTTGTCTTTTTTTGGCAAAATGGAGTCAAAAAACACAAAGTCAAGAAACAACTAGGAAATAGGAACTATTTACAAAATGTAGACTAATAAAAAACGACCCTGATAACAGTTTTCTATAAACTAAAAATATATGTAAAAAATAAAACGAAGTAGGTAAAGAAAAAGTGAACAAAGAAACGTATTGCTAAACCTAGGTTTAACAATAACTTTTAAATCTTTGTTTCTTAAACGAAGAAAAGACCTAATATTTATAACACCAAACACAAGAACATCCCTCGCTAAACGACAAATCGGTTTCCTAGGCCCCCATTTGTACAACACTGTTAGCAAGTATATTAACTTAATAAATTTAACGAATAATTCTTGTAAAAAAAACCATACAAAACTGGCTTATGACCCTGGACTATTTAAAAACAGAACAACTACTTCAATTCATTATATAAAAATACTATAGCGCCTTTTTTTATTGCATATTATTAATATTGTATTCTAATTTAATGTAACCTCACACAAGCACACATTACACTTTCATTTATTTATTTAATTCCTATATATTTACGACATAGACATACTTACATCACACACCCATACGCATAAAAACACAAGCATACCAACCCTGTTTTTTTTTTTTTTATTATTAATATTATTTTTCAATAACCGGTTTGTATTCTTACTTCCAACATGTTTTTGTTGTTTAATAATTCTTACTAAAAATCACCCCTACTAAAGCTCTAGTCCTCACATGCAGACCAGAGATTTATTGTTGTTACTTACTTTAATTATGTTATTTTTTTACTTTGTACTTACTAACCCTTTTGATGAATAAATTAATTTGAATTTGAATTTATTTACTATAATATTTATATAAATGAAAAGTAATGTAACACATTTAGATCCTAGTTAAAAAAACATCTTTGCCTTGCCAAACCTATGTATCACATTAGCCCCATCACACACCCAGGCGACCTCGTCAAGCGCGGAAAGTGCAGCGGTTTCTGCTGAAAACCTCAAGCTGCGCAAATACGCCAACCTCGGTACAGTTACAAATTTGCGCGGTTTTGGGGTCGAGACGATGGGTTCAAAAGGCTAACGAAAAAGTCTGGAGACAGGAAAGCTGGCAATTATTTCTGCCAACGTATTAGCCTCGCTATACAGAGCGGAAATGTTGCCAGTCTTTTTGGGACTATTCCTGAAGGGTCGTCTCTAGAGGGCATTTTTTACTTATAGTTTATTTTGTATTATAGGTATAGTTTATATTTTAATTTTTACTTTTAAGTAGTTTTCATTATATTCATTCGAATAAATATGTAAATAAATTAAACTATACTACAAATAAATTAAATATTTTATTAACTTATTTCGCTTGTTTCAACTTGGAAACAGTCAGCACTAATAAAATCAATATAATTATTTAAAAAATATATGTAGATACTATATGGCGCGGTGGTGGCTCAGTTGTCAGAACGCGTTCCTTAAAATCCTACAAACAGGCAGTGGTGTCATCCAGGCCCGAATGGCTAATAGGCCTGGATTGGGGATGGGGACATTCCCCCGTTTTCCCCGGCGGCTTCCGGACGCATATGCTTCCGGGCGTGGACGTGGAAGCGCGTCCTGCGTCCGAGGTGCTTCCGGACGCATATGCTTCCGGACGTGGACGTGTAAGCGCGTCTTGCGTCCGAGACCACTCTGAGCGATATGTTCGGCTAACTTTGGATTTTATCCCTGTTGGTCTTGGGTAGGGTGGTGCCAAGCTGGCGCAGCATAGGTGAGACGGGAACGGATGAACATCTTGTAGATCCGGACCTTCAATCTGAGCGGCAACCTGGAATTCATATCAAGACGTAAAATAGCTCGGGCCCTTTCGCCTGATTGAAGGCGTCAAACCCCCCCGGAATGTACCATGAGAAATACACTATTATTTCGTACATTTGTCTCTAGTTTTACACCACACTGGTCCTGTGCCTCGGAAAGTTAAGCTGTTGGACCCGGTTCCACTAATACCAACTTGTGGAATAGTTCATAAATTGTCATTTAAAATGACACTAGGTCCTCACCAACTCGTCTGGCCAGCGTGGACAGTATAGGTCAACTTCTCCAGATATACCTATGTTCTGGAAGGACCATCTCCAACAGTGGAGGTCTAGGGGCTGTAATGAAAGAAGAGAAAAAAAATGTACTAAACAAATTGGTAATAATGGTTGGACCGTAACAGGTCCTCATTTATGTATGTTAGGCAAGTAAAACTCACTAACTTAGAAACTACTCGTGGCTCTAAAAAGACCGTGTTAGCTTACATTCTAAATACTTGCTTATATCATTTCATTACAGCCCCTAGAACACAGCGTCCTAGACCTCCACTGCTGGAGATGGGCCTTCGAGAACTGGAGAATTTGGCCTACACTTGCCACACTGGCCAGACGGCTTAGCGAGGATATGAGGTCAATTTTTTATGACAATTTATTAACGATTCCACAAGTTGGCATTAGTGGAACCGGGACCGACGGCTTAACGTGCTCTCCGAGACACGAGAACGGTGGTGTTGTAAATCTATGACAAATGTACACAAGAAAAGTGTATTTATCATTGATACATGCCGAAGGGGTTTGAAACGACCATTGTAGGATCCTTAAGAACGCGTTCTTACAACCGAGCCACCGCCGCGTCATATGCTTTTATACCTAGGAGTAATTTAGTATGCCTAGTAACAACAAATTAAATAATATTTTTCGTCACAAATGGCAAAAGTATCAAGCGTTACTAATGAGACAATTTGTTCCATCAGAAAATTTGTCCAAATATAGATTTTGGTAAACAAAATTAACCATCTATGAAAAATTACGTCTAAAACTTAACGATAGATACCAAACAATAATGATTCGTCTTGTGTCCATAATTACTCTTATTTTTTAAAAAACATCGAAAATTACACTAATTTATTTTATTTTATTTTCATTTATTTACGCAACAAACAGTTATCATACACAAACAATATTACAGATAAAAACTAATAAATAAAATAAAAAAAACTAATAAATAATATAAACTAATTAATACCTTAAACTGCCTAGGTAGTTTAGCGGTTAAGTCCGTGGAATTAGACTCGGAGGTACCGGGTTCGATTCCTGGTCGGGACTCGGGACACAAAAATATTTATTAATGTAAATAAAATACATTTAATTAATATTTAATTTATTATATATTTCTCGAGTTTGGTACGCTGGTGACATCGACGAGCTTGCCACTTGTCATGATTGGCCTATAGTAAAGTTGGCTAAATGTGAATCAGCTTATTTATAAGCGTGGTTTCTGACCACCCCGAAAGGGAAACGGTCGTGATGATACTTTATGGGTCCCTTTGAAGGCGGCGCAGCGCGTAACAAGTTTAAACATCTGTACTCGTATACTAAATTAATAACAATAACATTGTGAGCCAAAAATATATTTAATACATAATAGAAATTAAATATAAATATTTTGGCATAAAAAGAAAAAACTTCAAAAAAAAACTGGATACAAAAACAAAGATACTGTAATAAATAACTTAAATATTATATAAAATTAAAAAAACAAAAACAAAATTCCTTATTTGCTTGAGACACAGGTATATACATATAGGTATTGTTTGACTAATTAACAAATGTGCACCACTGTGCTCTGCTTTTAAAGCGTACAAATATAAATAAAATATATACTTGTATCAACAGATGCTATAATAATTTATAAATACGTAGGTACTTAAAATACTAATTACGGATACATTGTTACCAACAAACTACCAACCATCAACAATACTTTTCTATAAACTTAAAAAAGGAAGAGTTCTTCGCGCCATTTTGCGTGGACATGTCAAGTGCAAGTTTTTGTTTTGTAAATTAATTTGCTGTGGATATTATTGGTCAAAAGCGGTGTTGTTTTGTTTAATAATGTGCTGCAATGTGAATAATTATGGAAAACGATAAATTGGACTTTAAATATAGGGCACAAGTTGCAGTTTATTTTTTGCGGTTTTCCCGCGCTGTCAACTCCCATATTTTACCCGACGTGTTTGAGCTATGGTGCCGCGAGTGACTCCAAGAAAAGCATCAAATTCTGCAGCATCTGGAATTTGATGATCCCCAACTCGGTTATGAAGATATATTATGCAAATAAATTACGTGTTTAGGACTGATGTATTCTGTACAATGTCCTTTAAAGACAATTAAAAAAAAAAAAAAAGGAATGAGTAGGTAAGTATTCAATAAATACCTATTTCATTGATCTAAAAAAATCCAAAGAAAGCCTGTTCGAAAGCAAAATATTTTATCTAGGAAAATGAATTAGCACCCAGAACCGTGTCAAGTATTTAAAAAGATGACCTCACCCCGCTGATCATAAAGCGATAATAAAAATAATAATAGGATAGTAAAATCAAAACAAGGCGTACGCAAAGGGAGGGAGGTCACAGAATAAAAAAATGTGAGGAATAAGAATTTATAATAATAATAATAATACACACTATCACATAAGGTAACAAATTATTAGCATTAAAAATAGCGTAAAGCCTTTTTGGACAATACAAGGTACTTGATATAACATTTAAAAAAAACAAGGAAAAACACACGTGTATGTAATAATAGACTTAAATAATTAAATGTGTGACCAAAGGAGAATAACACTGAACACAATAATTTCTATACTATTGTCTGAAATTCAATGGCAGAATAATGCGAGGTACGGGTATTACGTGATCTTTTAAAGTTCGTAGCTATTGTTGCATTTTTTTTACAGAAGTATACTAGTATGTAATATAATCATATAATCTAATGAGCTCATTTTCAACAACATTTTACTAAATAGGTAAATAAATGTTCGACTTAAAAGAAAAGCACAGCTCGCTTTTTTTTCAGAATTTTGCTTAAATAGGGTGTATCAGGCAAAGGTTTTGTCGATGTCGATGCAATGGTACCTTGTTTACACCTATGACGCATCATTTTTAAAATGTTTTTTTAATTTTTATAACACAAAAATTTATCTTAAAGCCTTAAAAGACAAAATTAGAAAGCGAACATCGTCTTTAAAAAGAAAAAGTTAAATTAATAGAACGGCAATTTTGATATCACCATATCTTTGATTTCGCTTGGAAATCTCGATTTGTACACTTAAAAGCTGCTCACTTCGGCATAATATCCAGAACATAATAAATTTCTTAATAAAATTACAAGATTTTGTTACGGGGAAAGTGGTAACAAAGAAAATAGAAATAAAAACTACAAGAATAAATATATACTACTAACTATTTATTTAAAAAAGAAGAATTAAATGCAGGTACATAAAATAAAAAAAAGATATTCTACCCGGGTTCTTATTAAAAGAGGTGGTCAGTACAAGAGCTTTCCGCCATGACACGGAGCGGTATTCCCCTGGCCAACTGAATGTGAGGATCTGGACCAAACCCAACATCAATACAATAAATATAACTAAAACATTGTTGCCATAAACGAGGAATTTGTTTTTACTTACAGCTAGATACTTAATATTAAATTCGTGGCTGTAAAAAGGCCATGTCAGCGAAAGAACAATATTGTCAGTGAAACAACAAAATCAATTAAAAAGTGCACGTCGAACACAACCATAACCGGCAAGGCACTATCACATACTAATTTATTCTGTACCGATTGGTCTAGCTGTGATTCTCATACTGTTTGGTTTCTTACCCTGTCTTGTTATCAAATTGACCGCCTCCGTGGTCTAGTGATAACAAACGTTGCCGTGAACTCGGGAGGTCGTGGGTTCGATTCCCACCGGGGGCAAGTTGTACATTGTATAATTTGTCTCGGCCTGGGTGTTTATATGTATAATATGTATATATTTACAAAAAAAAAAGTATAATATGTAGTTTATCAACCATCCAGTTTCCGTAACACAAGCCTCGTAGCTTACCACGGAAATTAGATGGCGCTGTGTGACCTGTCTGGATTAAAAAAAAAAAAAATGTCTGTGTTTGGGATTACCCGCAGCGTTTAGCTACCCTAACATTTTTTTTTTCTTTTAGCTAGTATCCACTCAGCAGCTACTCCACTTGGTTCTATGATATCGGGCCCTGTGATGGAGGCTATAGGACGTCGGCGAACTCTTCAGGTGTCCACCTTTCCCCTCGTACTGGGGTGGATACTCATAGGAACAGCGGCTCAGCACGCCTTGCTGTTGTTAGGCAGAATTATTTGTGGGTTCGCCGTTGGACTGATGGCAGCACCTTCTCAAGTAAGCAGTTTTTAACATAACTATTTTGTTTCTTATGCATTTCTACAACAGGGTTTGGAAATTGCTGTTTCGTTTTGGGCGATTATTTGATAAAAGCCAACACCAATTTGTGTGACCGTAGTTTTGAGATCATTTATTTATTTATTCAACGAACAGTCAACAAAAGGTACAATTATATTTATAATATTACTAGAACTAGCACATGGTTATTGCCCTCTTGATTACAGACCATTACAGAAATTTACATTAATATTTACATTACATTAATATACATTAAAACTATAGAAAAAAAGAGAAATTATATTAAATAAAAAAGTAAATTAAGTTAACCTAATAAGACCTAAAAACTGAAAGTAAAATAAAAAATAAAAACACCCTAACCCTATCTAAATCATCTTTGGTATTGCTTATAGAGCATAGTAAAGTATCATCACGACCGTTTCCCTTTCGGAGTGGTCAAAAACCACGCTTATGAATAAGCGGATTCACATTTAGCCAACTTTACTATAGGCCAATCATGACAAGTGGCAAGCTCGTCGATGTCTCCAGCGTACCAAACTCGAGAAATATCACAAATAAATTCAATTTTAATTAAATGTATTTTTTATTTACATTATTAAATATTTTTGTGTCCCGACCAGGAATCGAACCCGGTACCTCCAAGTCTAAATCCACGGACTTAACCGCTAGACCACGGAGGCAGTTATTGCTTATAAAACGATGAACACCTCGATTTATGAACTTAAAAGCTATATACTGCTGCATAATATCAAGAAAAAACATGATTTAGTTTAAAAAGACAAATTAAAAAAAAACTGTTCGGCTATCAATGGGGTGTATTAGGCAAAGCTTTTTGTAGATGTTGCTAGCGGCAATGATACCTTGTTTTACACATATATCGCATCATTTTTCAATTGTTTTTGTAGTTTTTTATTTTTATAACAGAAAAATAATTTTTAAATTAACGTTACCTACCTTAAAAGACTAATTAAGAAAGCGCACACCTTTTTTAAACATAAAAAAGGTTTTATTAATAGAACGGCAATTTTGAGATCACCATATCTTTGGATTCGCTTAGAAATTTCAATTTGTACACTTAAAAGCTGCTCACTTCGGCATAATATCCAAAAAAATATAAATTCCGTAATAAAAATACAAGTTTTCTATGCAACAGTTCTATTAGGTACCATCTATCATGCGCCATCTACTGTGATATAAAGTTAGTGATACACCCCATTAATTAGTTCACCCCTTGTATTATGTTCCTTGATTTACCCATATTAAAATACCTAATAAGTAATCAAATTATTATGTTTTAGGTATACTTAGGAGAAATCTCAGAGCCGAGGCTACGTGGTTTGTTAATAGGGACGCCCTTCGTGGCGTATTCCCTTGGAGTCCTGTATGTTTATGCCTTAGGTAAATAAATATATTTTAGGTATCTATACTAATATTATAAATGTGAAGCTTTGTGTCTGTATGTTTGTTTGTCTCGCCTTCAGGCGTATATTACTGAAACGATTTTGATGGAATTTGGCAGATTTGTTCCTTGAAACCCTGAGACGGACATAAGTACTATAAAGATCGTATAAGTACCGGCAGATAAAAATAACGCTGGAAAGCTGCGAGCGAAGCAAATTTGTGCATCGGTACAGTCATGGACAAAGTTTACATACCTATTTGTTAAATCAATATAATTAAAAGTACAGCTATAAAAATGAATCTGTAATTAGTCTATTATTACCTACTTTCATATAAATAAGATTATCTTCTTCGGCCTCTTTAATGCATTAATTTCATTTCGATATTTTTTTCATCTCAGCTCCCTTTTTATTGAATAATATACTTTTTGTTCTGTAACCATGTATGAACAAAAACGAATATTACAAGAATAAATCAAAAAAGGAAATTAAAAAAAAAACTATTAACAAGGCCAAAAAATATGTGTACGAGACTGTACTTAAAAAGGGGGCGGAGCGTTAGAAACCACTCATCGGTTTTCATCTCCCGGTAATTCCCGGCCAGCGCTCTTTATATCTGCCGGTAACTGTACATAGTAAACATATTTAGTTCCATTTGTTTATAATATCATTTAATATGTGGTTATATTTCCAGGTGGTAGTTTACCTTGGCGATCAGTTGCTCATCTGTGCACCGTGTTGCCAGCCTTAGCTTTCGTGGTGTTATGTTTTTCGCCAGAGAGTCCCACTTGGCTGGCCAGGAATGGAAGATTTCACGAGGCATCGGCTGCTATAGGCAGGTTACGGGGCGATCCAGAAATTGTAAGTCAAACTCAATTCAATATATAGTTGACTCACACTGATTTTCGTTCTAATTAACAAAATCATTTATATTTTAATAAAATAAATACATTATTTTAGATTTTAGAAACGTTGTTTTACTCTTTAGTGCTTAAAGAAATGAAAACGAACGAGCGAAATAAAGTAAAAAAAGCGCAGTTCATTATTTTTGTTCAAAAACGTTTATAATATTTTTAATATCATTTTAATTCATTAAACAAGACTATAAATATTTACAATAAATATAGTTTTATAACTGACATTAATTATTAAAGCAAAATACGGTAAGTTTAAAAAATAAATCATTTTTTTTAAATGAACGCATACGAAACTTTTTTTGCTGTAGACTGACGTGATCTGGGTTCAACTAGCTGGGGTAGAGGAGTTCTTCGCGCCATTTTGCACGGACATGTCAAGTCCAAGTTTTTTGTTTTGTAAATTAGTTTACTCTATCGTGGACTTTTTTGTAGACCTATATAAGATACACAATTCCACCATACATTAATTTGTTATATCTCAAAGGCTTTAGGCAGCATTTTCGTTGAAAGCCTTATTTTTTTCCAACACCTCCAACAAATAATAATAATAATATATTTCCAGACAGGTCACACAGCGCCATCTAGTTTCCGTGGTAAGCTACGAGGCTTGTGTTACAAAAACTAGGTGCTTGATAAACTACATATTATACTTTTTTTTTGTAAATATATACGTATTATACATATAAACACCCAGACCGAGACAAATTATACAATGTACAACTTGCCCCCGGTGAGAATCGAACCCACGACCTCCCGAGTTCACGGCAACGTTTGTTACCACTAGACCACTAAATATCGTTCATGTATATAAAAACTTAACAAATATATACTAAAACTTTTCTCGAGAACCACTCTATCCATTGGTAAAAATAGCATAAAAATTGGTGGAGTAGTTTTTGAATTTATCCCGAACAGACAGACAGATGCGGCGAAAATTTATTATTTTATAATATGTAATGATTCTCCTTTCAGAAAAAAGACAATAATATATCCTATGTCAGCAGTGGTGGATTTACAAATTTGCCGCTAGTAGGCTATAAAATTTTTGCCGCCCCTACTAACCATTGAAATGCAATACGCTAGTTTAGTTCAAAACCATATTAATTAGGTACATTATCCTTATTACATCAGCTTTTTCCCGTTAGTAGTATGATTGTGAACTAAGGGATAGTTGTGTCAGTTTCTAGATTATTTTTAAGCTATATATTATACGGATTACAGACGTAAGAGTGTTCAGTATACTGTGCATTACTATTAAATATTAAAATATAAGCTTAAAATAATAATAATACTAATTTAACATACTATGTAACTAAAACTATGTTCTTATTTATTATTAAAATAAATTCAATGTTTATTTATTTTAAAATTATTAATTACAATGTCAAAATTAATTTAAATAATAATGTATTATTTTTTCTAATTTAATTAAGGACCCCTCGTCGGGTAAAGCTCTCCTCCTTTTCTATCCATTTCTTTCTATCCTGTGCCTCGTCCATCCAGTGTTGTTCTGCTTCTTTTACTATCTCGTCCTCCCATCTTTCCTTAGGTCTTCCTTTATTTCTCTTGCCCTTCGGTCCCTTCCATGTAGTAACTACTTTAGTCCATCTGTTATCTTTAAGACGTGCCACGTGACCAGCCCATTTCCATTTCAATCTTTGTGAGTGTTGTAAGGCGTCTATGAATTTGTTGTATAATAATGTTTTTTTTTATTTCTGTAAGATACAAAAAAAAAATTAGGCCAAATTTGTCGCCCCCTAAAATCTGCCGCCCTAGGCTCCACCCTACTCAGCCTACTGGTAAATCCGCCACTGTATGTCAGTATTATTTCAAAGAGTTTCTAGCCCCGCTAGTAGACGCATTAAACGACACGAACGTTCCCGTGCTCTTCTTATTCTCAAGGACCGATCGATATACTCGTAGCAAACATAAACGTGGTGAATAAAGTCACGTGTGTCATTATTTTCACTTAAGTGCCCATTGAAATGAAAGACGCAATATTACTTGGCTGACAGTCGCGTGCAATAAATCTTTATATGCGAGTAAATACCTACTTATATTATTTCATGAACCAGCAATAATGTCCATCAGTAATACACTAAATATATTAAAATTAATATTTATTGATTAAATGATGATTTTATGACCAGTATATGTATGTGTTATTTATGTATTGTATGTATTTATATTTTAGATTTAATATTGTTCTTTTTTTTTAGGTATAAGTTTTTAACTCAATAAATCTCTTTATCTCAAATATTAGCGGTCATGCACCTTACAATCCCTGCTCACATCTCCCAGAGGTTAGCTGTTAGATAATGTTTTTAGACATTAAGCTCGCCAATGTACTGTAAAATGTATTATTTTCTGTGCAATAAAGAATTTATCTATCTATCTATTTATTTTATCTATCCTCTTTCACACAAAAAACTACGCAATTTGACGAAAATGAAATAATTACAGTATTATACACGGTGGTGGCTCGGTTGTAAGAACGCGTTCCTTAAATCCTTCAAAGGTCGGTTCAAACCCACCCAGCATGTACCAATGAGAAATACATTTTTCTTACGTACATTTGTCATAGATTTAAAGAAAGAAAGAAAATACTTTATTTATCGCAACAATTACAATGGTTACAATTAAATAAAAATATGCAAGGAATAAATTTAAATGTAAGCCAATCCTATTCTATATACCGAAACATACAAACAGGTGTGGCGATAAATAGGTGGTCAGCTCAGCATATGCTACAGCCGAGGCTGCAGCGCTGATTTTCAGCTGATGCCTTATGTTGGGTGAGTCACGGGTCGCAGAGATGTACAGTTTACTAAATCGGAAGGAGCACTAAATGTACAGTTTACATATATGTTTAACAAATTAGAATAGAATAAATAAATAATATTATGATAAATAATATAAGTCATAGTCAAGAAAAAAAAACAATTGTTTATTAATTAATAAATAGAATAAGATTAGGTAAGTTGCTATGAAGTCTTTTGTAATATTAGCATTTACAACACCACCGTTCCCGTGCCTCGGAGAGCACGTTAAGCCGTCGGTCCCGGTTTCACTAAAACCAATGGAATCGTTAATGAATTGTCATAATAATTGATATCATAGTGCAGGCCAAATTCTCCAGACATATGTTGTGGGAGGCCCATCTCCAGCAGTAAAGGTCTAGGACGCTGTGTTCTAGGGGCTGTAATGATGATGATGATGATACGAAATATAAATCGAGCTAATTTTCATACAAAATGTTTGTTGCATTATTTTAAATTAAATTATGGATAGACCGAAATAAGGAAGTGACATTGCTGCCATAAGCAAGTACTGTAGCTTAACCTAAATTCGAGGCATTATAGCCGGTAGCCATAACCGGTAATGACCGTCATACACTAATTCACTGTACCGATTAGTCCAGCTTTCGATTTTCGTTTGGTTTCTTGCCCCTGACTTGTTAATATACTGCATGGAATTTATTAAATATCAAATATTTTTCTGTTATAATCTACATTAAAATTAAATAACTACGTATTTTTCATTTTAATTATTCAGTAATAAAATATTAAGTTACGGTGCAGAGAAGTTTTCCTAAAATTATCCCAACTCATACGGTATGTAATGGTTAAGATAAAATTATCCCAACTCGTATGGTATGTAAGTATGTAGCGAGAGGTCGACGATCGCGCAAACTTTAACTTACGTAAGCCTTTAGGTTTTAATAGGTATCGTGATTTTTATAAGAGGGTTTTGTGGCAGCACATAGAACCGACCAACTATTGTATGGGCTAAGTTGAACGACCTGGGAAGTAGTGGGGATACCACACTGGTCTGACCTACTACTTCCCAATCCTAGTTTCTGGCTATAACTAAGTTTATGACAATAAATATTTATCAACTACCGAATAAGCAGTTTTACTCTTGAAAACTCCCAAAGTTTATTCACCACACAGTGGTGTTCTGTTTTTCGGATAATGATATGTATCTTTAAAAAAAATCCCTTTTTTAACAATGACACCTGAAAATATTTTCTCTTTTTACAATTACACGCTGTATATATTTAATTCTGGAAAGAGCGGTTAAAATAATACCTATCTCAAAATCCTATAAAACCTCGGCAGGATAAATACACTTTTCTTACGTACATTTGTCATAAATTTACAACACCACCTTGAAGAGCACGTTAAGTCGTCGGTCCCGGTTCCACTAATACCAACTTGTGGAATGATTAATAAATTGTCATTAAAAATTGAGATTAGACCCTCGTCAACTAGTCTGGGCCAGAGCGTGGCGAGTGTAAGTCTAATTATCTAGAAATTTCAAGAAGACCCATCTCCAACAGCAGAGCTCTAGGACTCTAGGAGTGGTCTAGGGGCTGTGATTACATTCATTTATTTTTTTCATTTATTTAGGCAACTCAATAAATAGTAATGATGGTATGCTAGAGATATCAATAAGCTTAGTACTTGTCACGATGAGCCGATAGTATAAAATTAGCTAAATGTTAATCCGCTTCTTAAAAAGCGTGATTGTGACCACCCGGAAGGAATACGGTCATGACCTTTACTTTTCTAATTTTTTTTTGTTTTTTAATTTTACCAGGCCCAAAGAGAACTTCACGAATTGATCTCAGCGCGGGAAAAGGAAAAGACGAGCGGCCAGGAGCAGCTTAAGTTCTGTTCCACAATAGCCCAGCCGTCGGTGTTGAAGCCATTGCTGCTGATCAACACATTCAATATCCTGCAAATATTGTCCGGCAGCTACGTCGTCATATTCTACGCGGTCGATATACTTAAAGATGCCGGAGGTTCTATGGACCCTCATGTAAGTATTTTTAACCTTATTCTTATCCTCTTTTTAACCCTTCCCGGATATCATGTTAAACTTTAATCTGACTTGCAACAAGTTTGATTTATCACCTTTCCAGATAGCATTTTTAACTTTAATCTGACTTGCAACAAGTTTGATTTATCACCTTCTCAGATATCATTTTAAACTATAATCTGACTTGCAACAAGTTTGATTTATCACCTCCTCAGATATCATGTTAAACTATAATCTGACTTGCAACAAGTTTGATTTATCACCATCTCAGATATCATGTTAAACTATAAACTGACCTGCAACAAGCTTGATTTATCACCTCCTCAGATATCATGTACTATAATCTGACTTGCAACAAGTTTGATTTATCATCATCTCAGATATCATATTAAACTATAAGCAACAAGTTTGATTTATCACCTTCTCAGATATCATGTTAAACTTTAATCTGACTTGCAATAAGTTTGATTTATCACCTTCTCAGATATCATGTTAAACTTTAATCTGACTTGCAACAAGTTTCATTTATCATCTTCCAAGATAGCATTTTTAACTTTAATCTGACTTACAACAAGTTTGATTTATCATCTTCCAAGATAGCATTTTTAACTTTAATCTGACTTGCAACAAGTTTGATTGTTTAAATGTTTGTTTTAAATAAAACTTTATAGTTTTCGAGCAACAAACTTGCATGATGATGTTTGTATCTCCAACTTTGACATAATAAAATCAAGATTACCTACTGCGTCAATAGGGAATATACATGATTTTTTTAATTTGTTTTAATAGATTACACACTATTATACGGTTAAAAATTTGACATATTTATGAAAAAGACTGTTCTAAATCCATACAAAAATAGATTGATAATTTGTTATTGATGATTATATCTAAGGAACACGATTATATCTAAAATCTCTGTGACATTGTTTCAAATTTATTTTGTGATGACAAGCGAACGATTAATTAGAATATAATAAAATCACTAAAAAGGTAGGTAGGTACGTAAATGTACCTATAAGAGATTTGTTTGTTTTGTGCGCTGTTACTTCATACTCGTAATATTTTCAAGCGCGCTTTTAAATTTCAAAGCAAAATTAAGTAAAATAGCTAGTTTTCAGCAGCTAGTCGAACACGGAGCAAGACGAACCCTTTGCTTTTAAGTCGAACTTAGCATTAATGTTGTGTTCGATTTGAAAGGTTCATTTAAAACCGAATTTTGCTTAAAATGTATGAAAGCGCAATGCCAAGTCGAACGATATTCAAAGCGAAATAAAGTAAAAAAAAGCGCTTAAAGCAACAAGTCAAACATAGGCCAAGTCAAGCGTTTTTAAACTGCGTTTAGTTTCTGCAAATATTTATAAATCTGAAAATAATAAGCATTTACAATAAAAACTCTAATGGCTACCAATATTATAAAATGACTCTCACGTAATCATAATAGTAGTTGATAATCTAAATACAGTGTAAACTCCATGTAACGTCTCTCGATTTAACAACAAACTCCCTAAAGCATCGAAATTAATTGGCTTTGGTTGGTTTAGCTTGTCCCAATTCTGTTTTTTCTTCTCTCCATTTAACGACAACTCTCTATAACGCCATAAAATGCACAGTCCCTTCAGTGTCTTTATATAGAGTTTACACTGTATATCCAATTATAAAAATATAATAATTGCATTCGCACGAATATCGCACCGTGTGACTTTAGCTTTAAGCTGATCAGACAAATTATATAACTTATTTTTTTTTATCTACAGGCAGCAGCGAATGCATCAGCTGTAGTGCGTTTAGGAATAACAGTCCTAGCGTGTATACTGCTGCTTAGGATGACTCGACGGTCTTTGGTTATGATCTCCGGAGCAGGAACGGCCATCACAACTCTGGCCATAGCCGGGCTCCTCAGCAAGGGCCCAGGCTCCGGCCTCACTCCACCCATCCTCCTCCTCAGCTACGTAGCATTCAATACTCTAGGCTTCTTCCTACTCCCAGGCCTAATGATTGGAGAACTCCTACCAACTAAAGTCCGAGGACTATGCGGAGGATACATCTTCTGCGTATTCAATGCTGTACTCTTCGGCTTTACAAAATTATACCCTATTATGGTTAAAGAAGTCGGAATAGCTGGTGTTTTTGCTATTTTTGGCACGTCAGCAGCTATAGCCACTGTGGTTTTGTTTCTCCTGTTACCAGAAACGAAAGGCAAATCGTTGTTGCAAATTGAACAGTATTATCAAAGACCCAATGTGCTGTGGGTCACAAGGAATAGGGCTATGAACAGCCAAACTGTCTGAGATTTTATACTAGACAATTAATGTTTGTATTATAAGGACTTAAGGACCAATAATTTAAAACAAAATAAATAATAGATGAATCATGACTTGCAAAAACGGCCATTCTTTTTAACATCTACATTTTTCCTCTTTTGGTTTCCTCTAAGGCTAATATATGTATATAAGCTGCCCAAAAATGGCTAAAAACCTGTAGATAGATACGGAGAAATCGATACGAAAATCCTGCAACAACCATCGAATGCAGCAACATATTAGATTTTGAAATGAAAGACAATTGAAATGAAAAAAAAATGTTAGACGTATACGAGTAGAACAGTCCTTTTGTGAAATTGTGTACCATTTTTTTTTTTCAGTATACATTTGAACATCATTATAGGATCCCAGATGAACTAGCTAGCCTACACGCCAGACATCTTAGTGTTTTTTCGGAACTTTGAAAAAGTTATTTATATTGAACTTACCGTTTCGTGGAAATCAAATTTTCGAAAAGACCACAACATGAAGTCGAATAAATACCATGATCTCATAGAATAAATAATCACAAATGGGTTCAAAACTCAGCTTTACGCAGTGGAACTTTGTGCGAGAGGGGTTCCAGCAAAATTTTTGCACCACTTACTGAAAGAATTGGGCCTGAGCAGGTCTGTCGTCAATGCATTAATGGAAAGAGCTTCCAAAACGGCATAATGGAATCATATAGTATTTGGTTGGGTAGGGAGAGGAGTAGAATGGTGGATGGTGAGCGTAATGTTGCGCAATAAAATAAAAAAGGAGGATTCCTTTTCAAACCAGCCTATTGTCGGTCGCAAGCCCGAGATACCATTCTTCTCATCTCTTATCCACGCACGATGGACTCGGCACCCGCACAGTGAATCAATGGAATGCTTAGAAAATTGAATTTTATAGTAAATAAATGCCACTAAGGCTAAGTTAAAAATGGCGTCGATTAAACCACCTGACCTTCGAAATAAAACTGACACTGTCGACGCCATTTTTATCTTTAATCGTTACATATACAGAAACATATCAGCCTAAGGATTTATATTCTTAAACTTAGTGTTGTGCAAAAAGGATATCTCGTATTTTTTTTTCATAACATGTCCTAAATAAGAATTGGCCTATAAAAAGCAATATATCAAATGTTTAGGAATAATTAGATGTCTATAATAGTTTAGAATGTAAAATAATTGATACTTTTGGAACACAATCCAAATTGGCCAACGAGTGCCTTCACTCCGTAGCCACGACTCAGACTTAGCTGTTAAGGCACAAATTTTCGCTCGCAGTAAATTGGTTGCGGGCTCAAAAATCGAATTTCGGATATTATATTATTCCTATAAAGCTATACCTATAATAAATATGTATGGCGCTTTAAGTATCCTACCATCCAGCTGGCTATGCTAGTGTACGGGTGAACGAAAGTTTTTTGCGTGAGTGAGTGCTCTTTTTTCCAGTTAGTTACTATACTCTTTGGTCACGGGTCGATTAGTGCTGCTTATGATATGAATCAAATCAATCAATGTCTAAGGTCAATCGCGTAATAAATTATTAAAACTTACAAATTCCTGTTCCTTTTTTTTGTCTTTCCTGACAAACTATAAATAATCGATATGTGCCCTTTTTGCAAGTCATAATTCAGATACACTAGCTTTGTTTGCTAACGCAGAACTATAGATTTATGACAATTTTGTGCATTCTGAGGTTTTGGGGTACCCTATGGTATGTTTGCTCCATTAGTGCCCTTGTATACCTGAGATGTGGACAAAAAAAAATTGTTGCGCAAGTTGAATATATATATGATAATGTGACTGCCTCGTCCGTTCAGCGGTTAACATATAAATTAAATATGTATACCATTTGTAATATTTTGCGATTTTGGTACGCTAGAGACATCGTCGATGACGAACTTGTCACTATATGTAGGTCTATGGTAAAGTTGCCTAAATATATGAATCCGCTTCTTTGTGTGAATACTTACTTCACACATCTCTGGTGGAAAAAGCCAAAACCCTGCTTCAAATTTCCGTATTGTGCTGTGATAAAAATAAGCTTGAAAAACACTACTTATAAGATATAAATAGGAAAATATTTTGAAGACGGAACGGTGTTAATAAATGTTAAAAAGTCGTCCATATTTGTGGTTATTTATATTAATCGAATATTTCGCCATATTTTTAGGTAGGTTTACTGTTTGTAATATTTATATTTAAGTAGTATTTTTTTATTAAACAAAGTAAAGTGTCGTTTCGTCTGTGAACTGGCATATGTTTATCTCAATTTAAAAAAAAAATCATATATCATATTGGTTCTTCGCGCCATTTTGCACGGACATATCAAGTGCAAGTTTTTGTCTTGTAAATTAATTTACTGTGGATATTGTTAGTCAAAAGTAGTGTTGTTTTGTTTAATAATGTACTACAATGTGAATAATTATTGTAAACTACTAATTGGACTTTATTTATAGGGCACAAGTTACAGTTAATTTTATTCCCTCGATAAAATCCCATATATCGGACGTGTTACAGCGATAATGCGCCGAGCAACTCCAAGAAAAGCATAAAATTTTGCAACATCTGGAATTTGATGATAACATATAAAAATAAATATATTACGTCAGATTTGGCTGTATGGGTTATAGACTCTTTGCCTTCCCTATCATCTCATTCATTATCGGAAGAAAAGAAACAAAAATTTAATAAACGGAATTATAAAGGGCGTTTTTTATTTTTACCCATAAGTTATCTCTATAAAAATAATAAGTTTTTTCTTTGTCTTAGAAACGTTAGCAATTAACGAATTGTCAGTTCACATACGATACTTGGAGCCTGTTATTTACCGTAAACTTAGTGGCCCAAAGTTTACGGTAAATAACTTATAAAATATATAAATTAATGGCAACATTATTTTAATAAATACGGTCAGTTTACTTCGTTTAAAAAAAAAATCCTAACTTAACTTGAATATTCTATTGAGTAGCAACTAGCTATATTCAATTATATTGTTGTTACATGTATGCATTTTATATACATTTATATAATAAAATATACTCTTTATTTATTAAGTGATTCCTTTCTTCCGACCTAGCTATCCAACCCAGGTTAGATATTGGGAACTCACAGAGCCATTGTCCAACCTGCCTCGGGTTAGAAAGTGGGAATAAATTATTTAATAATTTTGCTTCCTATCTTCCAACCTGAAATAGTAGACACAAAAAAAAGTGCTTAAATATAATCCTTTAAAATGATCCGTTACATTTTTAAAAAATTAGATACAGAATTTAAACCTTAAACATCAGTTCTACACAAAAAAAACCACTGGCCTTGTCACTCGTTATGTCAATAACACCTCGAGAATATTCCCACCAAGGAACATAATACAAGATTCCCACTATCCAACCCGAGGCTGGTTGGAAGATGGCACTGTGTGTTCCCAATATCTAACCTGGGTTGGATAGCTAGGTCGGAAGAAGGGAATCACTGTATTTATCATGTATTTGTTAATATTATTACATTATTTTGAGCTATACTCTCAAAATTATATATTTATAAGATAGATGGCACGGACAAACTAAAATAAAAACCTTTTTTTGTCGTCGTTAAATTGTCTACCACATACATATATGGCCATCTATATCATAATAAAATTAAAACAACACATTATATTACCACATTTTTTATTTCACATTCCTTTTACTAAATTACCTAATACAGGAAAATAATATTTACAATAAATTATTGTAGTATTAAGGTTGGGTTGTACCAATATAAAGTCTGTAATTGTAAAGATTTCCTCCGTGGTCTAGTGGTAACAAACGTTGCCGTGTACTCGGGAGGTCGTGGGTTCGATTCCCACCGGGGGCAAGTTGTACATTATATAATTTGTCTCGGTCTGGGTGTTTATACATATTTACAAAAAAAAAGTATAATATGTAGTTTATCAACCATCTAGTTTCCGTAACACAAGCCTCGTAGCTTACCACGGAAACTAGATGGCGCTGTGTGACCTGTCTGGAAATATTTATTTATTTATTTTATTAATATTTATTTACATACACTTTATTTTGGTGCAACTCAGCAACTAATTATAAAGATAAATGACTGATAAATAAAAAAATTAAGGCAAATTTAACATTACAAGATAGGCGATTGACTGGAATTTACAATATTAATCAAATTATTTATTCCACACAAAATACTTGTATATAACAATATGCAATGAATTGATGGTCTCCGAGGAACGTTTTCCTGTAACTATAACGGTTAAGGTATCATTACCCTAAGCAAAGCTGAAGTTGTGCTATGACCGGGACGAAATCTAGATTGGAAATCATTAAGCAAATTATTTATATGAAGGAATTCTGATAACTGTTTGTGAACAATGCATTCCAACACAACAACAAACAACCAACAAATGGGGCGATAGTGAACGGTAACCTAACCTAACCTGAGGTAGAGGTGTGGTTTGGCGGCACACTCGGGACACAGGTGAGGGTGTCCCCAGTCGATCACCGCGGTAGCCTGAGGTAGAGGTTTGCCGGCACACCCGGGACACATGTGAGGGTGTCCCCAGTCGATCACCGCGGTAACCTGAGGTAGAGGTTTGGTTTGCCGGCACACCCGGGACACATGTGAAGGTGTCCGCAGTAGATCACCGCGGTAACCTGAGGTAGAGATGTGGTTTGCCGGGACACAGGTGAAGGTGTCCGCAGTAGATCACCGCGGTAACCTGAGGTAGAGGTGTGGTTTGCCCGCACACCCGGGACACAGGTGAAGGTGTCCGCAGTAGATCACCGCGGTAACCTGAGGTAGAGGTGTGGTTTGCCGGCACACCCGGGACACAGGTGAAGGTGTCCGCAGTAGATCACCGCGGTAACCTGAGGTAGAGGTGTGGTTTGCCGGGACACAGGTGAAGGTGTCCGCAGTAGATCACCGCGGTAACCTGAGGTAGAGGTGTGGTTTGCCGGCACACCCGGGACACAGGTGAAGGTGTCCGCAGTAGATCACCGCGGTAACCTGAGGTAGAGGTGTGGTTTGCCGGCACACCCGGGACACAGGTGAAGGTGTCCGCAGTAGATCACCGCGGTAACCTGAGGTAGAGGTGTGGTTTGCCGGCACACCCGGGACACAGGTGAAGGTGTCCGCAGTAGATCACCGCGGTAACCTGAGGTAGAGGTGTGGTTTGCCGGCACACCCGGGACACAGGTGAAGGTGTCCGCAGTAGATCACCGCGGTAACCTGAGGTAGAGGTGTGGTTTGCCCGCACACCCGGGACACAGGTGAAGGTGTCCGCAGTAGATCACCGCGGTAACCTGAGGTAGAGGTGTGGTTTGCCCGCACACCCGGGACACAGGTGAATGTGTCCGCAGTAGATCACCGCGGTAACCTGAGGTAGAGGTGTGGTTTGCCGGCACACCCGGGACACAGGTGAAGGTGTCCGCAGTAGATCACCGCGGTAACCTGAGGTAGAGGTGTGGTTTGCCGGCACACCCGGGACACAGGTGGAGGGTGCCAGCCACAGTCGCCTCACACTGCCAGCAGTAGTGCTCGCCACAACGACCGCAACGAAATATCTGCAAAATAAACATCTATTTCATTAATTTATTATTAGCAGCCTGTGTTTATATAAGCCAAATGTTATTTCTTTATAACAAACACTGTCATTGTAACAACTATAACTGCCTCCGTGGTCTAGCGGTAAGTCCGAGGATTTAAAATCGGAGGTACCGGGTTCGATTCCTGATCAGGACACAATAATATTTATTAATTTAAATAATTAAAATTTAATTAATATTTAATTTATTTGTGAAATTTCTCGAGTTTGGTACGCTGGAGACATCGACGAGCTTGCCACTTGTCACGATTGGCCTATAGTAAAGTTGGCTAAATGTGAATCCGCTTATTTATAAGCGTGGTTTCTGACCACCAGGGAAGGGAAACGGTCGTGATGATACTTTACTTTTTTTTACCTATTAATTTAATGTATTTATTTACATTAATAAATATTTTTGTGTCCCGACCAGGAATCGAACCCGGTACCCAGTCTAAATCCACGAACATAACCGCTAGACCACGGAGGCAGTTGAATTGTGACTGGTAAAATCATACTTACATTTTTATCAAGATCTGTAAACTGTCTAATACAAGCGAAGCAGTGCTGGGCCTGACCTTCGTTTGGTACCTCTTCGTACTGTTCCACGGGAAATAAATGATGATATGATCTGGAAAAACACATATTGCAGAATTACACAAACATAAGTTTGTACTTGCTGCGACACTTAAGCCAAAACGTTATGTAATAATAATTTATTTCTAAATTAGTTAATTCTTATACTCATACAATTTTTTATATAACAACAGTATCGGATACTAGGGCGGTGGTGACTCGGTTCAAACCACGTCAGAGTTAGCGAAGCGAAAATGAAGTTTCTGTAATAGTTACAATTAAAGTTAAAAATAGAATCGAGCCGACAGTTTTATACGGCATTTTTAATTTTCATCATTACAGCCACTAGAACACAGCGTCCCAGACCTCCACTGCTGGAGATGGGCCTTCCAGAACATATATCTGGAGAATTTGGCCTACGCTGGCCAGATGGTTTGACGAGGATATGATGTTAATTTCTAATGGAAAATTAACGATTCCACAAGTTAGTGTTAGTGGAACCGGGACCAACGGCTTAACATGCTCTCCGGGGCACGGGAACGGTGGTTTTGTAAATCTATGACAAATGTACGTAAGAAAATTGTATTTCTCATTGGTACATGCTGGGTGGGTTTGAACCGACCTTTGTAGGATTTAAGGAACCTTACAACCGAGCCACCACACGCCTTTTTTTTTTTAATCGCCTCAATTACAGAGACTTAATTTTCGTTTGATTGCTGGAAGGAAATGTTGAGTGGAGGATCTGTTGAGGATAAGTCTTAGAATACGGGTGTTAGATCAGAAAGTCAAGGGTAAGTAGGTGGTTATCCAGTTACCTAGCGAGATGTGGTGCGGATGCGAGTGTGAGTCCGCACGTGCGACACTGTGCGGGCAGCTCGCAGTACTTGCTGCGACACTGCGGACACAGGTGTCCCTCTCCACCTACTCCGCCAGTCTCGCCTTCTTCTAAGTGACTGTAACAAAAAATAATCATCATAAAATAGTGAAGCCTCCGAAGTCTAGCGATTAAGTTAGTGAATTTAGATCTACCGACAATTTTACAACAAAATAGTGGATATTGTATGTAGTACAGTTATGTACACCTTTTTATTCAGCATTCTTAATAATTCCAAAACGCCGCGTTATCTTAGTGACCGTTTCGAGTACCTGCGTGACTCGCACTCCCTTCCCTTCGCTCTACCCACAACAATCAACTCTTAATTCCTCTTCACTCTTCCAGCAGATATTCAGATTCTCTTACTGTTTCTGCAGCTCGCCAATGGAACATGCTACCTTTGTCAATTGACAGACAGGCTCCGTCTTTAAATATATTCAAACATTTATTAATTACATACTTTCTCAAAAAACAAATTTACATCTATCCACATATTGACATAAAAATTATATTAGTATTGAAGTATTTATTATATCGTATGACATATTTATATATTGGTATGTTATTTATACTTACTATGGTATTTTTATGATTGATTAAATTATTATTATTATTCTTATTTCTTACGCACTCATTATAATAATTTCTCACTCTCCCAAAGGTTAGCTGGTAGAGAATACCATACGGTATTATGCTCGCCTATGTACATTATTTTATATTTTGTATGCAATAAAGAATTATATTATTATTATGTAAGTACTATTACTTTGTAAAGTAAAAGTAAAGTATCATCACGACCGTTTCCCTTTCGGGGTGGTCAGAAACCCGCTTATAAATAAGCGGATTCACATTTAGCCAACTTTACTATAAGCCAATCATGACAAGTGGCAAGCTCATCGATGTCTCCAGCGTACCAAACTCGAGATATATCACAAATAAATTAAATATTATGTAAATAAATACATTTACATTGATAAATATTTTTGTGTCTCGACCAGGAATCGAACCCGGTACCTCCGAGTCTAAATTCACGGACTTAACCGCTAGACCACGGTGGCAGTTAGTTATATATTAGTTTGTAGTATATATATTATTAATAAATATAGTTATTATTTAATAAATGATCAGTCTTAAATACGTCTTCGCACTTACTCCTCGTTCTAAGTTATACTTATTATTGTCCCAAAGGTTGGCTGTCAGAAAATGTCTAGCGGCATTAAGCCCGCCCCTTGTACATAGTGCAATAAAGTTTTAAATAAATAAATTCATTAGTGCAAAGAAATAAATAAAAACATATTTGGTAAAGGCTGGCTGAAGGCACATTAAAAAGCTTTCGTAACAAAAGGGCATGTATGAAGAGGTTGATGAAAGAAAGCATAGGGATAAAAATAAGGAAAGGCATGCTCCGATGGTTCGGGCATGTTGAAAGGAAGAGAGATTGACGAACCAGATATATAATGCGAAAGTTGTGGGTAAAAGAGGCCCTGGCAGACCGAGACTCACCTATCACGATCAGATAAATAAAACAATAGCTGAAGGTGAATTAAAGAGCCATCGAAACAAAAAGGCATGTATGAAGAGGTTGATAAATGTTAAAGAAGCGAAATAAGTATGTCGTGATCGTGTCAAGTGGCGCTCAATTGTCTCTGCCTCCCTGCAAGGGATCTGGCGTGAAGATATGTATGTATGTATATTTAGAATGTAGGGGAAAGTGGGGGAATTGGGAACAATTAACTTCCAACGCTCAAAAATAATAGAAAAAAGTCACAGACATAATTAACTTTTATTGCAACATAAACTTTGCTTATCTATCTACTTATTAATGACAAAAAAATAATTAAAATCAACGTTTTATTAGAAATATGAATGAATACAAAAAACATTGCCGTTCCTCTTTACCCGATACCCTATGGGGTAATTGAGATCATCCCGCGGGGGAAATGGGAACGGTATGGGGTAATTAGGAACGACACAATTAAATCTTTATAATAAACTACAATTTCTTTGTGTGGCACATATCACACACGTAACCTTTACTAGTCTCGCCTGCAGTACATTTTTCATGTGCCCAGAGTTTACAAATGGCGCACATGATCCAATCTTCTGTCGGTGGGGATTCATACTTTTCGTTGCAAATTATACAGTAAAACTCCTCTTTGTTTTCATTTCCTTGTAAGGCCTTCTTCAAATTTCTGACTTCTTTACCCTTGACTCGTGGTTTCTTTTGTATAGTTTTAATGTTATTTTCTGTTTTTTTAGTTGGAACTTTTTCTTTTTTATTAGTTTTCCTCTCACTTTGTCTTTTCTGTTTTTCCTCTAGTTGAATTTTGATTGGTGTGCTGGATAAAATCTGAGAGTGCTTCTTATTCTGTCGCTTAGAAGTGGTTCCTGTTTTAGGAATGACAGGCACATTGATAATTTCAGCAAGAGGCACAGGTGTGGATGGAGGAGGAGTATTAATGGTAACGCTCAAATCGTTGTCATTTTCAGGAATAGAAGTGGCATCCTGTGTTGGTGTTTGATCCTGGCTGACAGTGTTAACAGATTCATTCAAACTTTGCTCAGCTGCAGTTTCATGAACATCGCATTCTTGAGTCTGACTGGTGTGGGATTGATCAGATACCGTATTTTCAAAGCTGTCTTTAAATTTGTCAGGATCAATAGGATGAATTCCAGCGGCTCTAAATCCACTGACAGCCTTGCTTATGTTAGCTGTTTTGTTGTATGCCTTTGTAAAAAGTTCTCCAACCTCATATTGGCTTATTCGTTTGCCAGGATTGTTAACCATGTAGAGCTGACATTCTTTATTATATGCCATCTTCAGCGAACTGAAGATTGTAAGATCCAGCGGCTGCATTTTGTGAGACACATGGGGTGGCAAGGAAAGAACCTGCAGGTTGTGTTCTCGGAAAAGCTCGTATGCTCCCAGGCTTATGTGACTTTCGTGATTGTCGAGTATTAATAAAATTGGTTCTTCTTTGGTAGGTTTCACAAAAGAAATGAAATGTCGCAAGTAGTTAAGAAAGATGAACTCATTTATCCAACCGGAATCAGAAACCGTGGCAATCATGTCACCGTTACAGCCTTTAAGTAACAGTCCGGTCATTCTCTTTCTTTTGAAGATAAACATGGGAGGTATATAGATGCCACTAGCGCTGACAGCACAAACTACTGTTGTTGTGACACCACGTTCTCCACTCGTTGCTTTTGCTATCTGTTTTAAACCTTGTAATTTTTTTGAACTGTGCTAATGCCGGTTTCATCCATATTAAAAATACGATGACCAGGTATATTGTGTTTTGTTTGGATCATTTTTAGTTGATCAAAAAACAGATTCACTTCGGTGGCGTTAAAGGCTGTTATTCTATTAAGTGAAGTAGCTTCTGGAATCCGTAAGCTGATGGAAGGATGTCGAGACATAAAGCCATAGTACCAGTCTTTACCCGCCAGCTGGGTTTCTTTGTTAAAATTGTGTTTCAGTTTGTTAGCTTCAGCAAATCGGAAAGCAATTCTACGTAATGAATTTGGTGTTATGCCATAAAAAGATTTGCAGCAATCACGTATGTATTTTTCTAGTTGATCTTCTTGTTCTTTCTTAAATACAGCGTACCGACCTTTTTTTGGTGTCTTGAATTCGTTTTGTTTTAGTTGTTTAAATAATGTTGATTTTGGTACTGAGTATTTGGTAGCAGCTTGGCCCAATGTGAGCTTTTTACTTTTGACATCTTCGATTGCATGCCGTAGATTTTCAATCTGGTATTTTGGTTCAGCCTTTCGTATGTAGTTTCGAGGCATCTAAAACAATTTATAACGTTAAAACATTTTTACACAATCAACCAGCAGCACTAGGGGTAATTAAGAACGCAAGGGGTAATTGGGAACGTTTCCAATTACCCGCCTGACGTCGTTCCCAATTGCCCGAAATAGTCAATAATAATCAAAATGGCCGCCAACTGTTGAACAGTATTTTTGGTGAACTTCAAACCACGTGGGGTTTGAAACCAGATAGTACGTGCATGATAGTAACGAAATATAGTCTTTTAGAATCAAAAATATTATATTTACATCTATTACAACACACGACAAAAATTATAACAGAAATGCAAAAAAAATTGCTCGACTTACCGTAACAGCGCACGAGCGGCCTTTGACTCTCACTGTCGCGTATGTACTGAAGGGCGCTGGATGCGTCCATTGAACAGATACGGGACGGTGTAGTGCGGGGGGAAGTATTACTTATCTAGCTGTTCCCAATTACCCGCCGTTCTCAATTACCCCACTCTCCCCTACATTGTAAGTGTTTTCAACATGAAATTATATTTGCCAGTTAAAAGTAAATAATCATTTTAACATTAAAAAAAAAACAGACATCATCTATTATTTCCATCTATCATAGACATCAACATTTTAAAATTTTCGTTCTCGTAAATAAATACTGGATTTATGGCCAACTATTTGATGATGTTGCCGCAAACCTGTGGAATGAACTACCAGTAAAAATCCGACAAGAATCCAACTAAAAAAGTTTTAAAAAAATGTGTAATCGCATCATTTAAATGGTACATAAGTTATGTAATATTATAATATGTAGTAAATGTATTATTAGTATTTAATATATCATAGTTATTAGTATGTGTTTTAGTTATATAATTGTATTTATATGTACAGTGTAAACTCCATGTAACGTCACTTGATTTAACGACAAACTCCCTAAAGCGTCGAAATCAATTGACTTTGGTTGGTTTAGCTTGTCTTCCAATTCTGATTTTTCTTCTCTCCATTTAACGACAACTCTCTATAACGCCATAAAATGCAGTCCCTTCAGTGTCGTTATATAGAGTTTACACTGTATATATGCTTATTAATTATTATATTATTTACCATAAGTTTGTATTAAATATTTTCACCTACCTTACATTTAAAATGGTCCACATTGTCCTTAAAGATGGCTGTCAGATAATGTCTAACGGCATTAAGTCCGCCCCTTGTATAACGTGCAATAAAGTTTTAAATACAGTGTAAACTCCATGTAACGAACGTCACTAGATTTAACGACAAACTCCCTAAAGCGTCGAAATCAATTGGCTTTGGTTGGTTTAGCTTGTCTTCCATACAATGATTCCATCTCCATCTAACGACAACTCTCTATAACGCCATAAAATGCACAGTCCCTTCAGTGTCGTTATATAGTCTTCTCCTTCCTCTCCTCGACTATGGTGACGTGTGTAGCATTGATATGTCAGAGATGCTGCTTAATAAGATGGACCGGTTACTGAACGCATGTATCCGGTTTATATATTGTTTACGCAAATACGATCACATCTCTGAATATCGTGCTAAGTTGAAGTGGCTGCCAATTCGTTGTCGTAGAAATCTTAGAGTCCTTTGTCTCCCTTTCTATGTTTTAAACGAGCTTGCGACACCGAAATACCTCAAGGATAATTTTGTCTATCTCTCTTCCTTCCACGATAAATCTTTACGTTCGTCTCATAACTCTCTTCTTTTTGTCCCTTCACATAATTCTGGTTTTGTCTCCACTTTGTTGCCACAAATTTTTGGAATGATCTTCCGGTGAACATAAGGCAGGCAACTAATAGATTGTCATTTAAAAAATTGGTCTATTCACACTTTATAAATAGGTCTAAACCACGTTAGTAAGTTGTATGTCTATGTATAATATTGTGTATATATTAGTATTTAGTATATTGATAATATATTACACATATAAAACTATATAAGTACGTATATAATATATGTTAAGTCATTCTTTAATTGTATATTTTACCATTGCTTTCATTGCACCTATATTTGTTCAAATTTGTCCCTAAGGTTTGGCTGTCAGAGAATGTCTACGGGCATTAAGTTCGCCTTTGTAGTTTGTGCAATAAAGTTTTTAAATAAATAAATATAGAGTTTACACTGTAAATAAATAAACATTTCATCTTCGTAACATCCCTACTGCAAACCAACTTACCACATGCAGACGGTGATAGGAGGGTCAGCGTCAGTCTTGTCTTCATCTGGTAAGGAGTGCGGGAAGCCCATCTTGATGAGCCCAGCATCTAAAGCCTTGGCTCGTGCTGGGGGAGCTGTGCTCTCAAGAAGAAGAGTCCTGTAGTGGACATCGTCTAATACTACCTGAAAACAAGAATTGTATTATACATACATACATATTTTCACGCCAAATCCCTTGCGGGGTAGGCAGAGACAATTGAGCGCCACTTGTCACGGTCACGACATACCTCTTTCGCTTCTTTAACATTCATCAACCTCTTCATACATGCCCTTTTGTTTCGATGGCTCTTTAATTCACCTTCAGCTATTGTTTTATTTATCTGATCGTGATAGGTGAGTCTTGGTCTGCCAGGGCCTCTTTTACCCACAACTTTCGCATTATATATCTGGTTCGTCAATCTCTCTTCCTTTCAACATGCCCGAACCATCGGAGCATGCCTTTCCTTATTTTTATCCCGATGCTTTCTTTCATACTTACCTTTTTACGTATTTCTTCATTACGTATGAGGTCCATTAAAGTTATGCCGCATATCCGACGCAACGACCTCATTTCTGCTGCATTAACTCTACTCTCATGTGTATTCTGACATATCCACGTCTCGCTTCCATACATAAGTGTTGTATGTTGTGGACATTATAATTTCTGACAACGCCTCTATACAGCTTATTATATTTAAGTATATTACAGGATTGATACAGATATATAATGCGAAAGTTGTTGGTGAAAGAGGCAGAGGCATTCAAAAATAAAACACTGACTGAAGGTGCATTAAAAAGTATTCGTAACCAAAGGGCATGTATGAAGAGGTTAATGATTGTCGACGAAGCGAGAGAGGTGTGTCGTGATCGTGTCTACTCTCTCTGCCTACCCCGCAAGAGATCTGGCGTAAACATATGTATACGACAGAGCCTCTTTACAGCTGCATATTCCTTAATTATTATTAGTATAATATTTGACATATAAATTATTAGACATTTAATGATGAGTTTTTCGCGCCATTTTGCGTGGAATTGTACTTTGAATATGGGGCACAAGTTGCAGTTTATTTTATGCGGTTTTCCCGCGCTGTGAACTCCCATATTTTACCCGACGTGTTTGAGCTATAATGCCGCGAGTGACTCCAAGAAAAGCATCGAATTCTGCAGCATCTGGAATTTGATGATGACCTCATTAACTCATGAAAATGAAAGATATATTACGTCAGACTTGGCTGTATGGGCTAGACCCTTTGCCTTCCCTATCATCATCCATCAGGGAAAAACAAAAACAAAAAAAAATATGACATATTATTTAGTTTTATTTTAGTGTAGGTAATATATAAGACAGTGCCCCTTTACGGCTGCTATCCACTATTAGAATTAATTTAGTTATTCTCAGGCACTATGCCCTTATTAGCAGACTGTTCCTTACTAACAATAGCCAGCTATTTCAGCTGACCTGTATAATTACACAGGCAATGCCGGGTCATTCAACTAGTTTCCCATAATATTATGTATTATTACTGTGTAGTACCTTTGCCAAGCCGTCTGGCCAGCTTGGCGAGTGTAGGCCAATTCTCCAGATATATGTTCTAGAAGGAGGTCTAGGATGCTGTGTCCGAGTAATGAGTTAACAATATATTACCCCATAATCTCCTCCAGTATCTTGACATAACTTCTTGCATATCCTCACTTCAGCAGCCAAACCAATCACAGAACACCTGATACCATCAGTCTTCATAGATTGTATGGTGGTGTTAATGTCTCCCGGGTCACAAGTTGTTAGAGACCCAAGTAGAACCAATAATTCTCTAGAAGCATGTCCAGGGAGGGGTCGGAGCACCCTTCCGGCTAATTCTAATGTGTTTTGTAGTGATGGCTCACCTGTCAATGCCATGTTTAGTAGGCTGGAATAAATAAAATATGGTATATAGTTTATAGACTGTCTCCGTGGTCTAGCGGTTAAGTCCGTGGATATAGACTCGAAGGTTGAGAAGAAATTCCTGGTCGGGACACAAAAATATTTATTAATATTGTCATGATTGGCCTATAGTAAAGTTGGCTAAATGTGAATCCACTTCTTTATAATTGTGGTTTCTGACCCTATTGTATTATTTATGTATTATGTATGAAAATAATGTCTTTATTTAATTAGTTATATGTCCATAGTTAAAGTTAAAACTAATGTTAAAATTATTTTACTGTTTTGTTATTTTTGTTTTATAAACCTACCATAATCAATACAATACAAAGGTTGATAGTAAGATAATGTCAATGGGCAATACATACATCTTTTGTTATATAAATAATAAAGATTTACATATATAGTTATAATGTTACACTATCTCTTTAAAATGTTGTAAAGCAGGCTGGGGCAACTCCAGTCTAGGTTTCTGTTTATAAATTATTATTTTCTTTGCTTTTTAATTTGTTTTTTTTTTATTTCATTTTTAATCAATTTTGTTTAATTATTTTTTTATATCTTTTATTTATAAAGTTCCACTAAATATAAATGTCGGCTATGGTTTAATAACAGAGGTTTTTGGAACCTGCTTCCAACACTATTTTTTTACCATAGACCCTTTTGTCATATATCATTGTTTTATTTTTAACTTTATTTTATATTTTTATTAACATTTTTTTTTGTTCTCCTTGATTACTGAATTCGTGGCAATCTGTACAGGTACTGTATATTTTTGTGTATGTATTAGTATTCAGTATATTGATATTACAGTATATATTGAAGTATATTATGTAAGTATATATAATTATGTTGAATTTATCCTACTATTAATATTTATTTCATTGCACCTATAAATGTTCTAATTTGTCCCTAAGGTTTGGCTGTCAGAAAATGTCTACGGGCATTAAATCCGCCTTTGTACTTTGTGCAATAAAGTTTTTAATAAATAAATAATACAATGGGCCACTCTTTTGTTTGATATTGCTATCTGTATTGATGTCAGTATTGGAGGGGAACTTATTGGTTCCTTCCTCAGTCTCTGCTAAAAAAGGCCAGGGACACTTTCGTTTGAGCCTGCGGTGTGTGATGCTGCCAGATCCTCTCAAAACTGAGGCAAGCACGTTCGGGTGTGATGCGAGTCTCAGTTGATACTCGTGGCTGTATGAGGTTAATTCATCTGTAGGTCCTCGTGAATATATTTGTTTCTAATGTAGAAAGGAATGTTGAGCATAAGCCTGAGGGTTTTGCTCTGAAATCTCTCCAGGATGTAGATGTTACTATTGCTAGCTGTTCCCCACAGCTGAATACCATATGTCCAAATTGGTTCGAGGATGGTTTTGTATATAAGGACTTTGTTATTGTCACTTAGTTGTGAGTTTCTGCCTATCAACCATTACATATTTCTAAATTTTGGTATCCAGCTGCTTGTGTTTAGCCCATATCGACCGCCTCCGTGGTCTAGTGGTAACAAACGTTGCCGTGAACTCGGGAGGTTGTGGGTTAGGTTCCCACCGGGGGCAAGTTTGTACATTGTATAATTTGTCTCGGTCTGGGTGTTTATATGTATAATATGTATATATTTACAAAAAAAAAAGTATAATATGTAGTTTATCAACCATCTAGTTTCCGTAACACAAGCCCACGACGTAACCTAGAAACCACGGAAACTAGATGGCGCTGTGTGACCTGTCTGGAAATATTCATTTATTATATATTATTATTACCGTCAACGGTCCAGGCGCATTCCCAGGTATTTTGTATTTTTAAGTTAAGTGATAAGCAAAAAAGGATTACCCTTGTACAGCTTTAATATGTTTTCTAATATTTCCGGACAGCTCTGTGATCTTCTCAGCTCTTTTGTTCTTCATGAGAACAATACCAAGCTGACTTAGTGGATTCTGATCAAAGAATTCCTCCACGAATTTCTCTAATAACTAAAACAAAACAAATATTACAAGAAATACTCGACTTTCAAAACAATTATAATGAATTTTACAGCAAACTCTGTTATTGGTGTAAACTATTATTAAAGGAAAAATTTAGATTTAAAATTTTTAATTAAAGAACTTGTCATTTTTGTTATTATTTCAGCCAATAAAGTACCTCATAGGTATACTTTAAACATGTCAAAAGAAAAAAAACAAATTTCTAAGCATTCCATGGTTTCACAGTGCGGGTGCCGGGTCAATCGTGTGTGGGTAAGAGATGAAAAGAATGTTGGAACGCTGGGCTGGTTTAAAAAAAATGTATAACTGTTCTCTAAATATTTTGAGAGATGGAGCTTATCTGATTACCAAAGGTAGTCTGTTCTACTGGCAAGCTGCAGATACTGAAAAGAAATCTAAAGATCTGCTAGAAGAGTGGGGAGGGATTTTAAGTAAGTAATTTCTCAAATGAGTCTTTGTAATTGGAGTACTTATATATCTGTAGTTGTTGGGCCCAAGGCCCTTTGTAGGATGACTCGGGGTACCCTGGCTGGAGTAGTATTATTAGTAAAATGGACTGTATACTTGGTTTGATGCGTTTATTTCTGAGTTGGTGTGTGTAAAGTATACAAACAACCCTCTGCAATAATAAATCCACGGGCTTAACCGCTAGACCACAGATGCAGATTTCTTATTATTATTATTATTGATTAATAGGCGAGCAGCGCATTGCTGATATGCCTATATCAAGCACTGGTGTAAAATTTATTAAATTGTCAGTTATCACCATAGTCTATTTCGATTGTCACTAGCCACTTACTCCTTAGTTGTCTTAAACCAATATATTAAAATAAAATAAAGTACCTTTAATGTGCAAGTAAAACGGGTTGGCTTGAGATCCTGTGAGCTCATAGCTTCAGAGCAGTCAATGGCTACTAACAAATGTCTCATCATGCCAAGCCTGACTGGTCCTCGTCTAGGAGCAACCGCCTTCTTGGCTGCTTTTTGAGCAAACTCGGCTACCAAACCCGCCACCAAACCATCTTCATCCTCTTTTATAGCTTCCCTGTGTCAAACAAATGGTTATTATAGTTTGTTAGAGCTTATTGGCAATTCAATAAATACAGAAGACAAATTTCTAAGCATTCCATGGATTCACCGTGCGGGTGCCGGGTCCATCGTGTGTGGGTAAGAGATGAGAAGAATGGTGTCTCGGGCTTGCGACCGACAATAGGCTGGTTTAAAAAAAGGGAGGCCTCCTTTTTTTTCTATTGCGCGATAATACACTCACCATCCACCATTCTACTTCTCTCCCTACCCAACCAAATACTGTATGATTCCGTTAATGCCGTCTTGGAAGCTCGTTCCATAAATGTATTGACGGCAGACCTGCTTAGGCCCAATTCTTTCAGTAAGTGATGCAAAGATTTTGCTGGAACTCCTTTTGCACCAACTTCCACTGCGTAAAGCTGAGTTTTGAAACCGTTCCTGATCATTTCTTCTGTGAGATCATAATATTTATTCGACTTCATGTTGTGGTCTTTTGGAATATTTGATTCCCACGGAACGGTAAGTTCAATAAGGATAACTTTTTTCAAGTTCCGAGAAAACACTAAGATGTCTGGCCTATAGGCTGATACAGCTAGTTCATCTGGGATCCTATAATGGTGTTCAAATGTATCCATGAGAATTTTCCAGTCTGATGCGGCGCCAAGGATCGAGGTGGGCTTGCATTTAGTTTCAGCATAATGTAACCAACCAGTGGCGAAATTCTGTTTATATTAGAGCTAACATTATAGGCAACCCGTCTGGCCAGCGTGGTGAGTGTAGGCCCATCTCCAACAGTGGAGTCCTAGGATTTTGTGTTCTAGGCGCTGTAATGATGATGATGATAGTCATGAGGACATACGGATTAAAACTATAAGAGAGGAAATATCATCATAACGCCGTGGGTATTAACTAAGACTAGCATCACACAAAAAACATGCTCGCCTCAGACCTACGAGAATTTGGCAGCACACACAACAAACTGAAACAAAAGAGTGTCAGCTACAGCAGAGACTGAGGAAGAAACCAAAGGGTTTTCTCCAATACTGACATTATTATATGACAAAATAAAAAAAAGTGTTGGCTATTGTACCACTTTGCCATAAATGCAGTAGTCAAACGGAAATAAAAGCTGATTATATTAAAATTGATATTTGTATAAAAGTTAATGTCAGCTTGGCTAAGTTTGCACATTTCTAATAACACAAGCAGTAAATAAAGTAATCCAGGAAATGGAAAAAACTAGCCAGAATGGTGAGTGTAGGCCAAATTCTCCAGATTTATGTTCTGGAAGGCCCAACTTCAGCAGTAGAGGTCTAGAACTCTGTGGGCCTGTGATGAATCAAAAATATTTAAAATGTGAAGAAGTACTCTCGGGACAAATCCATCACTAGGCAGACATAGAGGATCCATTCTACAGCATGTTGTACAAACTTGCTTTTTTAAGCTAATAATATTTAGTATTATATTTGATTGAGATAAGTAAAGTAAATTCTTAAGTAACCTTATACATTATAGTGGCCTGAAGAAAAAATAATTATCTATTACATGATAACTGACGTCTAATAAAAGAAGGAAAATTGCAATTCAGACATATTTAATTGAAATTTAGCGGTAACTTTTAATTTTATCCTTTGATTGAATATCCTTTTTTCCTATTTTGTTATTAGTCGCATGTTATCAATAAATAAATAAAAGTTACCACAAATACCTACACAAGGGCAGTTTGTAGATGTTTTCATATTTAGGTAGAATTTATGCTTATTTCTTGCATTTTGTAAACGTAAATTTAAAAAATATTGTACTTACCAAGTTTTTTCGTAACCGGTTTCCCATCGATATTCTTTCGGATCCTGTTCGTCGTCAGCCATTACTGTGTCTTTATAATTTAATATTACAATAGTATATTAGCAGGAATATAATTTAATTTAAGGTAAACAAAACATAACCCATACACCGATAACCAAAAAAAAATTTCTTCTGTTTTCTGTCAGTCAGATTGACATTTTGTCATCATCAGGCGACAGTCAATCAGCATCAGCCAACCGCGGGTTCTTAAGCAACCGTCTGTGTTTTATTAATATTATACATTAAGTGTTATCGTTTAACTAAACATAAACTTGTAACAAAATAACACGCAATGTAAAGTATAAATACCTATCTGGTTTAGTGGATAACTAACCCCCTGTTTGACTTAATGCTTTAAACGCTTTTTTCACTTTGAAATCGTTCAACTTGGCGTTTGTCTATAGTATTCATACAAAATTCGGTAAAAAAAAAAAAAAAAGGAAACTTTGCTTCAAAGTCGAACATAGCATAAGTAGTGTTGTAAATATATTGGTTGAAGTATCGATATTTTACCTTGGATTTATATGGAGTCTCTCGCGCCATTTTGCGCGGCCATGTCAAGTGCAAGTTTTTGTTTTGTAAATTAGTTTACTGTGGTTATTATTGGTCAAGAGTGGTGTTGTTTTGTTTAATATTGTGCTACAATGTGAATAATTATGGAAAACGATAAATTGGACTTTAAATATGGGGCACAAGTTGCAGTTTATTTTTTGCGGTTTTCCCGCGCTGTCAACTCCCATATTTTATCCGACGTGTTTGAGCAGTGGATGGTTCCGCGAGTGACTCCAAGAAAAGCATCAACTTCTACAGCATCTGGAATTTGATGATGACCTCATTAATTCATGAAAAAGAAAGATATATTACGTCAGACTTGGCTGAATGGGCTAGACCCTTTGCCTTCCCTATCATCTCATTCATCATCCATCGGGAGAAGAGAACCAAAAAAAAAAAAAAAAAAAATTGGATTTGTATTGGAGTCTCTCGCGCCATTTTGCGCGGCCATGTCAAGTGCTAGTTTTTGTTTTGTAAATTAGTTACTGTGTTACTGTGGTTATTATTGGTCAAGAGTGGTGTTGTTTTGTTTAATAATGTGCTACAATGTGAATAATTATGGAAAACGATAAATTGGACTTTAAATATGGAGCACAAGTTGCAGTTTATTTTTTGCGGTTTTCCCGCGCTGTCAACTCCCATATTTTACCCGACGTGTTTGAGCAGTGGATGGTTCCGCGAGTGACTCCAAGAAAAGCATCAACTTCTACAGCATCTGGAATTTGATGATGACCTCATTAATTCATGAAAAAGAAAGATATATTACGTCAGACTTGGCTGTATGGGCTAGACCCTTTGCCTTCCCTATCATCTCATTCATTATCCATCGGGAGAAGAGAACCAAAAAAAAAAAAAAAAATTGGATTTGTATTTATTTATTTCATAAATTATCGATAACATTGAAAGGCATTATATACAAGGGTGTATACTGTATATATATATTATAGTTAATACTGAGGGCGGATACGGATATAATAAGTCCTACCCGCGTGTAATGGTGGCAAGAACGATGGCTGCATTACCCCGCTGAACCGTAATCACTGCTATACTGATACTTTATATCTTTTTATGTTACTTATTAGTTATGACTTTTTAAAACTTTTTGTCGCCCTTACATGCTCGCGGCTAGGATGTCGACGAACGTGGTGTTTCCCGCCAGAGCACGTTCTCGTTATCAGGGGACCATCGGGTCTCTTGCCATCACCTCGGATATCTCCAGCAGGCTCCAGAAGAGCTGGGACCTCGATGGTGGCTAGAGCCCTTCTAATGGTATAATTAATAATAATAATAATAATAAATATTTCCAGACAGGTCACACAGCGCCATCTAATTTCCGTGGTAAGCTACGAGGCTTGTGTTACGGAAACTAGATGGTTGATAAACTACATATTATACTTTTTTTTTGTAAATATATACATATTATAAATATAAACACCTAGACCGAGACAAATTATACAATTTACAACTTGCCCCCGGTGGGAATCGAACCCACGACCTCCCGAGTTCACGGCAACGTTTGTTACCACTAGACCACGGAGGCGGTCAATTAAAGGAGCCGTGGCGGGAAAATCTGGCCGCATTATTGGAACAGGGTAGCTTTCACCAGACATCGATCTCAGACACATATTTTAATCCTACCTTTAGGCGAGCGAGGCTTTTGCAATGCTTGCATTTTTTATTGTAATCTCTTTTAGGTTGATTTTTTTCTTATAAAATCTAATAGTTTCGATAGAATAGGAATTGATGTCTTATAATCACTAGCAGGCAGTGGCAAGCACGCCATTTTGGGACTACATAGTGATTTATCATTCATTGCGTATTATTACCTGCTTACGATTTAAATCAGGAAGTTATAGCATTAATGTACATCGTATTAATAAATATTTTCTAATCAGACAATGACATTATACTTATGCCAGTGACACACTTTCAACCTTTCGTTAAGATTTAAGATTAAATTAAAGCCGACATGACGACTTCTTTCGCAGATTGCCGATAATCGACATGCATATTGCATACATTACCTATTGGTTTAAAGATAATAAAATCTAACTAATAGATAAGGATGTTATATTTAATCCCTTAATTTAGTTTGCATCGTATCTTCACGGCTATATTCCCTTGGAAGGATAAACGGGTCCACCTGAGATCATTAAGAAATATAAACGGTATCCGGTTTACCACTTAAAATTCAATAGCTATACTTTATTAATACATAAATGAACTAAAACAGTAAATTATAAATAAATTACATTTTTAATAAAGTCGGTATAACTTGACGGCCAAAAATGCATGACGGCATAAAGAGACGTCAAAACTTTAACACGAAGTACGTTATACCTTGGCTATTTTAAAGAACATAATTTTGACGTCTGCGATTGGTTGAAATTAGAGAAATCAAGCATCCCATTGGTTTAAAAATTGATGTATATATTAAAAACGTACTGTGTCGGCCAATGCAAGGTGATCGACTTGGCTTTGTCGGCCACGCTGTTTTTTAGCTCATTTCGTTTTTAGATCTCGTCGAGTAATTTCTGCTCATCGCAGAACGAAGTTTTCGTTTACAAAAAAAACCTACTTATTTCACATTTTGGTGAGTGTTTTTAAATTCAAATGTTTACATTTTAATTATTAAAATTAATTAGTATTTGCTTTAAATGTTTATTAAATAGTGTTAAATAATACGGGACGTCTTTCTGTTTGTTCGGGGTGGATGGCCGCATCCAGATATAAAAAGTGTTTAATTAAATGTAAATAATTATTTATAATCTCGTATACCGATTATTCTATTATGAAATAAATTAATATAAGTGCGCGTAAGTGATGACTACATATTGTAATAGTATAATCACTGCTTGCTACATTGTGGTATTTTATTTGGCTATGCCGTAGCTTCTTGGCGGGAACCGGCCCACTTTAGAGGTTATTTTTATAATTAGTAAATAGATCATCAATAAAATAGTAATTACATTATGTAAATAAATTACGTGTTTAGGGCTGATGTATTATGTACAATGTCCTTTAAAGACAATTTTAATAAAATAATAAAATAGTAATTAGTATTCTCTTACCCTTAACAATTTGTTATTAGAATAGTGATACTATTTATCTGTCATGATTTTTTTATTCATGGCTAGAGCTACCATGAAACTGTACCATAAATACTCATTAAAGCTTTAATTAGTTGCTTTTGGGTTAATAATATTGATTTAACGGGTTTGACATAATGTTAAAAAAACATTTATTAATATTATTTCATTAGATAAGACCGAGGGGGAGGATAAGGAGGTGCCAGGTTTGATTCCTGGTCGGGACACTATAATATTTATCAATTTAAATAAATAGATAAAATTAATATCTATTTTGTGATATTTTCTGAGTTTGGTTACGTTAGAGACATCAATGAGCTTGCCACTTGTCATGATTGGCCTATAGTAAAGTTGGCTAAATGTGATTCTGTTTCTTTATAAGCTTAGTTTCTGACCACCCCGAAAGGGATACGGATGTGATGATACTTTTTAGATAAGACAATTTTTTAAGCATTCTATGGATGGTGTGTGGGAAGAGAGAAGAGTGATCTTCTGCTTGCAACCGACTATAGGCTGGTTAACAAACAAACCTAATTCTTTCAGTTGGATTGGGCAAAGATTTTTCTGGAATTCCTCTCACACCAACTTCCACTGCTTGAGCTGAGTCTGGAATCTGTTCCTAATAATTTTTCTGTTAGTTTTAAAACTATAAAATATAATATTTTGCAATCATATATTATTATATTTTGAATAAAACAACCTGAAGATAGTTTAAAATAAAAGCCCACTAGGTAGTCAATATAATTAATTATTTTTGTACAGAAATGAGTGCCACTGAGGAATCAGAAGATGTGGCAATGCCTGAGGTGCCTGTTGGTAATCCAGAAGAAATTGCCAAAAATCCTACTGCCCTAAAAGGTTTGACATATTTTGTTAATATTTATACCAGAAAACAACACTTTACGATCTCCACTCCAGAATCCATTGTTAATTTGTGAGAGACATGTCTGGCCCATTGCTACTTCAGCTTACTAATTTTGAAGACCACGTTAGTAACTTTAAAACTGCCTTCGTGGTCTAGCAGTTAAGTCTGGATATAGACGCAGGTTTGATTCCTGGTCATGACACAATATTTATTTTGTTATTTTTCTAGTTTGGTATGCTAGAGACATCAATGAGTTTACCACTTGCCATGATGGGCCTTTAGTGAAGCTGCTTCTTTAAAAGACCTCTGACCACCCCGAATTGATATGGTCGTGATGATATTTATGTTGGTCTTATGGTTTTATGGTACTCTCTGTTAATGTTTCCGACTTATCCATCACAAAAACTCTGACCACAGCTCTGTCTATAGCTCGCAGAGCCACATTGACTAGACCCATTGTCAGTGTCTATGTTTCTGGTTGGTGCGATAAGAAAAATAATATTTTTAACAAAATAACTATATAATATTTCTATATGATGTATGATTCTGCTATTGCCGTCTCGGCAGCTCACAAATGTACTGACTGCAGAGTTGTTGAGGGCTACAGATTGATACAGCTGATGTAATTTTATTCTCAGATGCATACAAAGCGATGGCAGTCTTAGACGTGCTGGTGTGTGGGGCGTGTAATGCCGTGTTCCACTTTATAAAGGGCTTTGAAGAACACAAGGAAGAGGGGTGCACTGGAGAGTCACCTATTAAGGATATTGTAAGTTACAATCATTATTACGTCGGCTTGATAACATAATCCCAGATTGCTGAAACAATGTATTTCTGGAGAATATGGCCACACTGGCCAAATGTGTTGGTGATGGTCTGATATTTTGTTTAGCATTTTCTTAAAAAAAAATCCGAGTTCAGAATAAAAGTTTCACATGGAGTATCATCGCCAGCTGATGGCCCAGGATGGAGAAGTATGAATTGTTGGTACAATCAAGAGCACATAAAGCTTTACATTTGTTTGTTGTGAAGTCTTACTATCAAAAATAGTTAACTTCTGCCTACGGCGAATATACCTCTAATATTGTGTGACTTTGTCAACTTTTCCTAAGAAATCATAAATCGCATCTTTAGTCATAAAAGGGCATAATACGAAAACTTTTTTTTTGGGAAATTGCGTTTATAGATTCTGCTTAGAACGGAAGACGCGCGGAGTCATTATTGTTCTTTTTCTCTGTCGGCGCTAACTGGTAGATAAATTCATCTTGTGCCCTTAGCATTTAAAATCATACTATACAAAAATTTCGACTTGAGCCCTTATATTATTAAGGGTGTAATATGCCGGAAATGACAGACCTCACAGGATAACGCGCACAACTGACCTTGATGACTATGAAACCGTGGAAGATTTCCTTTACCTCGGCTCTACTGTCAGCAATAAGGGAGGTTGCGAAGGTGAGATTCGACGAATTGGAATGTCTAAAACAGCAATGACACAGCTCAATAAAATATGAAGAGACAACAACATATCCAGGAAGACAAAAATCCACATTGTCAGAACGCTCGTATTCTCCATATTCTTGTACGGTTCGGAGACGTGGACTATAAAAGCCGCAGATAGGGCAAGAATTGATGTGTTTGAAATGTGGTGATGGTGTCATTTGCTCAAAATTTATTGGACCGCACTTGCCAAGGGACAGAGACTTTCTGCCGTCTGCCTTTCTGCCGTCTGCCTTTCTGCCATCTGCCTTTCTGCCGTCTGCCTTTCTGCCGTCTGCCTTTCTGCCGTCTGCCTTTCTGCCGTCTGCTTTACCCGAATTCTGCAATATTTTGGCCACATTGCTAGATGAGGCGCCGACAATCTGGAAAAACACTTAGTAACGGGAAAAGTAGACGGTAAAATAACAAGAGGAGAAGCCCCAAACGATAGTCTAGTCAGGTGACTGACCACGTAAACATCCCAGTACACCAAGCCATCCACTGCGCCGAGGACCGCAGCCACTGGAAACGGCTAGTGGATGGACTGCGATCCCCAACAGGTACCGTCTAAGGAGGAGGATGCCGGAAATGATAATAAAAAATGCCTTCTACATAATAATTGGCTGTTATTTGAATATTTAAATAATTATTTTCAGAATGAAAGAGAAGCTCAGATATGGGCATTTTTGCTGTGGAAGTGTTCTTCGGCTCCAGAAGTCAGCAGTGTCAGCCACAACAACTCTTGGAAGCTGTACCAGCAGTGGTGCCGCATGCCGAGTCCACACCGGACTGCGTGGGTCACGGCCGGGACCAACGTGCTCTCCACATCCAAGTTCCTACACGCTAGAGTAGTAAATTCTTTCACTCCTATTTCTATACTAATTCCAAGCCAAGCCGGCATAGTGTTAGGAACTGACGTCAGTCATGAGTGTCTATTCCAGTTGCTAACATTCATGGACCTCTACATGGCTATACTATGGTGAATGCTCCGAAGAACTCTATAACCTAATCCCTCCCTCTCCATTCCGCAACCGAACCACACGCACAGGTCAGAATATGCACCCACATACCGTAGTCTTCATCCCTTCGCGTATGTATAAAGTTGGGGACTCATACATCTGTCGCACAATAAAGATGTGGAATGCTCTTCCAGCCTCTGTGTTTCCACTTTCCTATAACCTGGAGTACTTCAAACGAAGTGTGAAAAAGTATGTAGTCAAGTCAGTCGACATAGTGTTGGGAACTGATAAGTATGTAGTCAAGTCAGTCGACATAGTGTTGGGAACTGATATCAGTCATGAGTGTCTGATTTCAGTTGCTAACATTCATAGACCAACAATGCAAGGTCACATTAGATGAGTGAGCATTCTTAGAATATTCCCTTGAGCATTTGCGAAGAAAGGATTAAAAGAATGCTTTGATTAAACAACAATAATTCGAATGAATGTTCAGCTTGCCACTTGTCATGATTGGTCTATAGTAAAGTTGGCTAAATGTGTATCCGCTTATTTATAAGCGTGGTTTCTTACCACCCCGAAAGGGAAATGGTTGGGATGATACTTTTCAGTCTAAACCCACCTTTAATAAAACCCCAGGATAATTTTAACCAACAACCTACTTAAGACTAGCAGTTAAGATCATAGATTTAGATGCAGATTCGATTTCTGTTCATGTAAAGTGTCATCACGATTGTATTCCATCCGGGATAGTCGAAAACCACTATATTTATTTTTAATGTAGTGGATTCGCATTTAGCCAACTTAACTATAGGCCCATCATGACAAGTGGCAAGCTCGTCGAGGTCTCTAGCGTACCAAACTGGAGAAATATCACAAATAGAAGTAAAATTTCTAAGCATTCCATGGTGAATGTGCCGGGTCCAGCGTGTGTGAGTAAGAGATGAGAAGAATGGTGTCTAGGGCTTGTGACCGACTATAGAATTCTATATGTGACCCCACGGCCATTTGTCAGTTTGGTTTCTTTTCCTTTACGCCCATACATACAATACTTATACTATATGATCAAATTAGACCAGCAACAACTTAGTCGCAAACATTATTAGTGGATTTCGGTGTTTAAGAAAGAGCTTGCGTCATAATTATAAAATATTATTCAATTGTCAACTCTATAAGCACTCGACCTTGACAGCGGCCGTGCAAATATCAACTTTAATAGCGAGATATATATATAGTTAACGGATTCCATTATATAACGTTTGCGCCTAAGTAACAGAATAGCCCAAACCGGACTCTAAAAAAAACATTTTTACCTATTTTAATATAAATCTTTATTATTGACTTAAATTTGACTTCTTATGAGCCAATATAACATGTACCTACATCCACAATGGTTGTTCGAATCTAGGAAAAAAAATAACTGTTCCGTTTTTGAGCGCAGTTTTAATGTATCAGTCCGGGTCAAATTTGATCAGACCTTGTATACTACGGAGGTGGCTGGATTGTAAGAGCGCGTACCTTAAATCCTACAAAGGTCGGTTCAAACCCACTCGGCATGTACCAATGAGAAAACACTTTTTTTACGTACATTTGTCATAGATTTATGGAACGAGCTTCCAAGACGGCATTAACGGAATCATACAGTATTTGGTTGGGTAGGGAGAGAAGTACAATGGTGGATGGTGAGCGTATTATCGCGCAATAGAAAAAAAGGAGGCCTCCTTTTCTTAAACCAGCCTACAGGTCGCAAGCCCGAGACACCATTCTTCTCATCTCTTACCCACAGACGATGGACCCGGCACCCGCACGGTGAATCCATGGAATGCTTAGAAATTTGTCTTCTCTCTTCACCACCGTTCCCGTGCCTCGGACAGCGCGTTAAGCCGTCGGTCCCGGTTCTACTAATGCCAACTTGTGGAATCGTTAATAAATTGTCATAAAAAATTGACATCTTATCCTCGCCTAGCCGTCTGGCCAGCGTGGCGAGTGTAGGCCAAATTCTCCAGTTCCGGAAGGCCAACTCCAGCAGGTCTAGGTGTGTTCTAGGAGCTGTAATGAAAAAAAAAATAGCAATTGTATAATTGTAAATGTTGTTTTAGACTGAGCTGAAAGGCGATGATCAACAAGTGCCAGTCCAAGTGCCATCTACAGGAGAAAGAAAGAGAGGAAGACCAAAGAAAATTAAAACTGTAAGTAACTTTTCTTATATATAATTGGTTGTCGCAGGAATCTAAGAATTCTCTGTTTACTCTTTTCTATTCTCAATGAGCCTGCGACACCGAAATACCCCAAAGACAAATGAGAATGCCCATTTTTCTTAGAGAAATTGGCCCAATAAAATGTTCTCGTGCCAAAATGATTTCTTTTTTATTTGATAGTTAATATATTGTGTTTTCATAATCTGTAATTAATTGTATTTATTTTACCCTTTGAATAATAAATTTACAATTGACAAAAACTTTTTTTTTACTATAATAAAAATAAAAAAATTGTTTCGATCCCGCCGATTTGAAATCCAATGTTTTATCTATAATAAAGTACCTGGTCATAATAAAGAACCTAATCGTATAAATAGTGCTTTGTAACTATTTCATTAATTAATTTGAACCAATTGACTATTTAATTAAATTATATTTTAATGCCGGGGTAAAAGAGATGTTGTAATTAAATTTAAAAAAAACACATTTATTTGTTATGATTATTGAATTGTATTTAGTTAAGGCACGCTGCAAAAAAGTTGGGGCCTGGTTTTGGGCAATCTCTTTTAGCTATCTTTCCTCATTTCATAACAGATCTCTCAGTTCGTCCCATAATCCTGTTCTATCTATCCCTTCTCATCACTCTGGCTTTCAGTCTAACTCTTTTGCAGTAGTGGCCACAAATCTGTGGAACAATTTGCCGGTAGAAATTATTATTAAAAAGATGGTATATCACATTATTTAAACAGTTCCTCACAGTGTAAGTAGGTATTATATGTAGTGTATATAATATATATAGTATGTAGTATTGTGTACATATTAGTATGGATTTGTCTATATAGATATAATATTTAGATTTAATTTGAATTACCTATTAATCTATTTAATGGTTGCACCTACCTCACAACACAAATCGTTTCATTGTCCCAAAGGTTGGTTGCTAGAGTTGCTTAGGCCAGTGCATAGTGCAATAAAGTTTTTAAATAAAAATAAATAAATAACATTAATGGTGAACGCGGCTCTAGATTGAGCCACACTTGCTGTGCATTCATCGCTTTTTGAGCAAGGTCCATGAATGTTAGCAACTGGAGAATGAACATTCATGAGAGTCGATGACATCAGTCCCTAACACTATGCCGACTTGACTGGGCATGACGGCAATTTGAGCCTGATCCCGAAACGTGTATATACATTTTACTGGATTTATCGGCACAAACGGTGGATACTTGCCCGCCCCGGTAGACTGGGAAAATTATCACCATAAGTCCGCCTACCATATATTTGTTGTTCTTGTTGAAAGTATGTGCCATTTGCAATGATGTCAAATGCCAATCTTTACTTTGAAGGAGAACTAATATTGTAAGCTTGCCATAGTTTTTTTGTATTTATATAAAAATAACACCGCCTGTGTTGTGGCTTGTTATCATCCTCTCCTTTTGATTCCTTCCACAACCATTATCCATAATCAAACTCACTATTTAAATAAACGCAGGAACGTAACTTACAACGGTAAAATCATATGGTGTATGCTTACGCCCTCTGGTGAAAACGTGTGGAGTCGAATAGAGTTCGGTTTTGTCGCCCTTCCTAGTGACACCGTTATAATCAAATATTAAAATATTTAACTAAATACAGTGTAAACTCCATGTAACGTCACTCGATTTAACGACAAACTCCCTAAAGCGTCGAAATTTGGCTTTGGTTGGTTTAGCTTGTCTTCCAAACAATCTAACGACAACTCCCTATAACGCCGTAAAATGCACAGTCCCTTCAGTGTCGTTATATAGAGTTTACACTGTATTTTGTATGATATTTAAAACATATATCTTGAGAATTTGACCTACACTCGCCACTCTGGCCAGACGGGTTGGCGAGGAACTGATTACAATTTTAATAATAATACTAATAATAATAAAATTCTTTATTGCACATAATTTACATGGTAAAAAGTGAGGTAATAGGGTGATTGAGATTGGAAATAATAATAGTATAGATACAACATGAATAAAGATATAAATAAATACTTATGAGATTAATTATTAAATTATATGTGAAATTTACTTATAATAATAATGCAAACAAATACGAGTATATAAAATTTAATGACAATTTATTAACGATTCCACAAGTATAAACCTACTTTGTTTGTTGGAACCTGGACCCACGGCTTAACGTGCTCTCCGAGGCACGGGAACGGTGGTGTAGTAAATCTATGACAAATGTATCTAAGAAAAGTTTTCTCATTGGTACATGGCATTTAAGGAAAGCGTTCTTACACCAGAGCCACCATCGCGTGTAACCATATAAAAGTGTAAATATTTCTAAAATGACAGTAAATTTGTTTGCTAGAAAACTTTGACTTGACTACATTTCTCAACGTGAAAAATCCTTGATAACGTATCTTATTATTATTATTATATTTTCTTTCCAGGAGGACCCAGACTTCAAGTCTGGTGGAGAAAGTGATGTCGGCAGTCCGGCCAAGAAGGCACATATAATGAAAAAAACTATCACACCACAAGCTTTGCATAAACTCAAAGTAAGTTACATATTATTACACTAATTATTATTATTAATTATTACACCATTAATTATTATTATTAATCAAATTTATAGTTATAAATAAAACCATTTTCAGTGCGTCGTGATGATACTTTACTTTTTAGGTGAATTGGAAAAATATTTATTTATTGTTGACTAATTCTGTATTTGTAAATCTATAGCTGAGTTTTACTTGTAGTTTTAGTTCTTAGTCAGATTAAACATTAACACGGTCACTGGAATCTGCTAAGCCTTTTATCTTCTGCTAACAGATTACTCTTTGGATCATTTTGCTACTAGCACGAGTAGAATCATTTAAAATAATTTAAAAGATGATGTGTCACGAATGCATGTAATAGGTGTTTTTTTTTAACTTTGAGGCTTTTAAACATTTGCTTTTTAATTCATGTATTAAGAAAAGAAGTATGTCATTAATTTTTATTGTGTTTCTTTTTAGTATGACGATTCTGTCCGCAACGCCCAAGAGCGTGTGCCGGCCGAGGAGAGAGTGGCAAGAAGAACCGAGAGGAGTGACGGAGAAGTGCTGACAGAAAGTGGAGAGTTTGTGGTAGAAAAGATACTGGCTAAGAGATTTAACCCCAGAAAGAAGCAGTACGAATTCCTGCTCAAATGGGAAGGATATGCCCAGTAAGTTGTACTTAATTAGCCCATTAATTATTACTCGTTTTAATAAATAATTTCTCCTAAAGGTTATTGGGGTGGCCAAGCCCATGTGGCGTGCGGCAACTATTTGGGTTGATGCGAATTTAATTTGCGGTAAATTTTTAATACACTGTAATCTCTATGTAATGACACTGAAGGGACTGTGCATTTTATGGCGTTATAGAGAGTTGTCGTTAAATGGAGATGCGAATCTTTGTATGGAAGACAAGCTCAACCAACCAAAGCCAATTGACTTCGACGCTTTTGAGAGTTTGTCGTTAAATCGAGTGACGTTACATGGAGTTTACACTGTATATAAAAACTCGAAGGACCCGCGGGACACTAAAAATATGGTGTAGGAAAAGAGAAAAGTGAAGATAGGTCGGAGAAATTAAAGAAATGATCTGTCTCCAGGAAAAGAAAGCATGCACTAACCTTCAGGCGTCTTCTCGGCTGATGTTGATCCATAAACACACATAATTGTGTTAGATAGTAAATGTACAGACTCACAGTATTTTGCGGTTTTAAAAAGAAATTTAAATATAACGGCTGTAGAGACACCAAAACGGAGAGTGATGTGCGCTGCTAAAAAGCGGATACGGAGGGAATATTAAAAAAAAATGACAAATAGCCCAATTTTATCAGTTATGCTGTAGATAATGTTTTTAGACATTAAACTCGCCTATGTACTGTACAATGTTTTATTCTGTGAATTTATCTATATCTATATGGCAGCCATATTTATCACAAATTTTGATAGGTAAAGTAAAGTATCATCACGACCAAATCCCTTTCAGGGTTGTCAGACACCACGCTTATCCCTTTCAGCACGACGACGACTGTCAAAAATATCTCGTAAAAATAGTGTAAAATTCCTCTCCTAACGAATTCCACAAACTTCCCCGGTAATATAATTGAAATAAAACCCATTTATGCATGTTTTTTTTCTTAACTACAATGTAATAAAAGAGTAATGTATCATCACAACCGTTTCTCTTCCGGGGTGGTCAGAAACCACGCTTATAAACATTTAGCCAACTTTACTAGGCCAATCATGACAATTGGCTAGCTGGTTGATGAACGTACCAAACTCGAGAAAAGAATATTTTTTTATTATAAAATATAATTACTAAATAGCTAGATGAGTACACAGTGGCCATTTCGAAATGATAGAAGAGACTTTTTTTTTTTTGTAATAACGCACGCTTGGTATTGTCCGTGCTGAAAGGGTTATAAAGAAGGGGATTCACATTTAGCCAACTTTACTATAGGTTCATTTTAACAGCGTGGTTTCTGACTACCTACTACACTATCTAAGTGGGTGATCCTTAAGGTATTAGGTTGTATTTTATAAATATTGATCACTGTAATAATATGTTTTTAGGCCTAATATTGTTTTCTACTCCTTAAATAAATAAATAAATACCCCAGAAGGGATACGGTCGTGATGATACTACTTTTAAACAAAGCAGCGCACTTATGTTTTAAACATACACGAAACAATTTGATTTTTCAGTGATAGAAATACGTGGGAACCTGTAGAAAACCTTGACACATGTAAGAACCTTCTAGAAGCATTCGAGAAACAATTGGCAAGACAGAAAGAACTCAAGGCTTTGAGGGCACAGATGGAGCAGCAAGTACAAAACCCTGTCAAGGTTAACATCTTTTATTATATACATTTTGAAGTCTTTGCTACCGGGATATCTCGAGCTATATGACGTCACGTGACCAAAACGAACGTAAAATAAGAACTAAGAACCGTCGCATGAGATATGACCTTTTGTGCTTACACAAAATCCTGCACTCTTCCATTTCCTCTACATATTTGCTGTCGTCGCTTAACATCAATATTCGTTACAGAACAAGATGCCCGAACACATTCTCTCTATGTACCTATGTAAACAACACATCATTCTTTAACCCGTTGGTGAGAATGTGTCGCACCTACAATAGAGTGGTTAGCTTGCGGCCTGATATTGATGTTTTTGACAGTGGTTTTGCAGCGTATAAAAAGTCCATTACCACAGACCTCCTCTGCCTTATTTGACTCATATTGAATTTTATCTTTTGTTAAATTATTATTATGTTACCTGTATTGTTGTGCATGTATATTTTGTTGTGAATTGTATTTGTGTAAGGAATTATTTAATTGATACTATTGAATTGTAATTATGATTGAATTTAATTTGTGTAATTTATTTTCTAATTTTGATAATAATTATTATAATTTGCATGTTGTGTGTGCTGCTTGGATTCCAGTCTAGTCCATGTATAAATTAAATGAACTCAAATTTGCAACTGACTGGAATCTGTTTGCACACCTAATAATAAATAAATAAATAATAAATAAAATAAAATGTTATTTAGCAAAAAAATTGCGTAAGCCATAGAGTAAAAGGTTAAGAATCCCTGCTCTAATAGAACGTAAACATTTTGTAATGTGACGCTGAATTAATTAAAGATCACATATTTTTATATTTAGTAATAAAATCCTCGCCAAGCCGTCTGGCCAAGCGTGGGGAGTGTAGGCCAAAATCTTTAGATATATGTTCTGGAAGGCTCATTCTTCAGTAGTGGAGGTGTAGGACGCTGTGTTCTAGGGGCTGTAATGATTATGATAAATAAAATCTTAAGTTATGGTGCAGATAAACTTTTCTAAAAATATCGCCACTCATACAGAGCCTAATCGAGTAGGTAGCAAAAGGTCAACGATCGCGCGGTCATTGACTTACGTAAAAAAAGAGCCTTGAGATTCGAGCGAGGTTGCCGCCCCGCACCTCTTGCGTGTGACTTGTCACACCCCTCAGCCTTTAGGTATTTATCATGATAGATATTGTGATTTTCAGGGCCCCTATTCTCGCACCTTCGACATGTATGTTTTCTATGGAAATCTGTCGCTTTTCATTCGAATATTTCGAACCGACCGCAAGTCGAAAGTGCCAGAATTAGGCCCTAGACGCGGCTTTACGTCAGGGATTGCATCGTTGTTACAAAATAATTATTTAAATTAAACATTATTATTATTATTTGACATAAGACTATTTATTTGATAAGGAGAATGCCCCTTTACAGCTGCATCCAACCTTAGTTTATATAACCAATATACGACTATTATAGTAGCAGACTGATCCTTGCTTTCTCGTATCCGGCTATTTTTCTGTATCATTGTATTAATTACATTGCATATGACAAAAGTGTAAACTTTAACAAATCCAAGTGTTCCCAGAAACAAGGTTCCTACGGATAATTAATAAACAATAAAATATTATTCAATTCACAACTCGACAAGCGCTCGACCTTGACAGCGTCCGTGCTAATATCAACTCTAATAGTGTGATATACGAGTATATATGTATAGTTAACGTATTCCATTATATAACATTTGCGATTAGTAAAAGAGTATAGAGGGCCGCTGAAGCCTAAAAAAATTTTTGCTCTTATTGCAATTATGCGTAGTATATTATATAACATTTTTTGGGTAATGATTACTAAAAAATATTTTTGATTTAAGGTAAAACAAGTAAGCACTCCTGTACCACAACTGTTAAAACAAAGTAATAAAAAAGAAATTCCTCAGTATACTCCAACTGGGTAAGTAATTATTAAATATCATTGCTTCTTAGCGAGCATGCTAGCTGCATGCCTGAATCCACCTTGCTCACATTACTATGCAAGGCTGGGATGTTATTATTATTATTTATTTATTCGAAGTAAGGTAGAAATAACAGCTAACAAACGAAACAATTATTGAAATCATAGACAAACAATCCTGTCGGGTTTGCCAGCCTAAAAAAAAATTTACACAACATTGTATAATACAAAAAAAATTTGGTTATGTGTGTGTATTCATGCAATATGTGTGTATGTGTTAAATAGGTTGTATTTGGTACATCTGTATCCGTGACGTGTTTTCCATTCGTAAGGCGGCGGCTGAAAATCAGCGCTATGGCCTATCTATAGGTTGTAGCGGACGCCGAGCTGATCGCCTTTTTGTAGCTATACATGTGCTGGTAGTCTAAGTATTTAGCGCATTATCTTTTTACTATTTTTGTTATGTTTAGTATTTTTTATTTGTATTATGCTATGTTGTATGGTTTGGCGACAAATAAATATATTACTTTCTTTCTTTCTAAATATTAGACACAACCTTGCTTATAGTCTAACAGCCAAGAAATGCGTTTCACAGTAATTTTTTTTTACATTACAGCCCCTAGAATACAGCGTCCTAGACCTCCACTGCTGGAGATGGGCCTTCCAGAACATATATCTGGAGAATTTGGCCTACACTCGCTACGTTGTTGGCCAGACAGCTTGGCGAGGATATGATGTCAATTTTTTATGACTAACGATTCCACAAGTTGGTATTAGTGGAACCGGGACCGACGGCTTAACGTGCTCTTCGAGGCACGGGAACGGTGGTGTTGTAAATCTATGACAAATGTACGTAAGAAAAGTGTATTTCTCATTGGTACATGCCGCGTGGGTTTGAACCGACCTTTGTAGGATTTAAGGAACGCGTTCTTACAACCGAGCGACCACCACACCACAGTATTAAGTATTAATAGATTTTGTTTTAAATATTTTCACTTTGAAAGGCGTTAAAGTAGTTTTATTTCCTTTAAAGCGAAATTCAGTAAAAACTAAACGCTTTTCTTTCTACGCTGACACGGAGACAAAGTAGTGAAAGTGAAGTATCATCTTCACCGTTTCCCTTTCGGGGTGGTCATAAACCACACTTATAAATAAGCGATATAAGATATAAATATATTTAAAGTCTGCATTTATCATTCTATTTTTATATAGGTTAATGATATAATAGACATAAATAACAAATGTCTCCGTGTTCGATACCTGGTTGGGACACAAAAACATTTATTAACGTAAATAAATACATTTATTTGTGATATTTCTCGAGTTTGGTACGCTGGAGACACCGACGAGCTTGCCACTTGTCATGATTGGCCTATAGTAAAGTTGGCTAAATGTGAATCCGCTTATTTATAAGCGTGGTTTCTGACCACCCCAAAAGGGAAACGGTCGTGATATTGATGATGATTTTACTGTGGTTTCTGACCACCGCGAAAGGGAAACGGTCGTGATGATACTTTTATACAATTCAAAGCAACTGTTTGACAACAGCCATATTGAAAAATTGACAGTCACAATAGTGTTGCCATTTGAAAATTTCTAAATAATTCGATTATCTACTTTCATTAGCCAGACTCTTAACAATCAGTATTTTTCAGTCGCCTACAACGTTCTAGTAAAGCGAGGGCTCTTGACCAAGTGAAGGCGTGGTGCGGCGCGACTGATGACGAGTCTACGCCCAAAAAGTTCAAGAAAGACTATTCAAGTGACGATGAAGATTATTCAGAATCAGCTGGATCTGGAGGTAAAGCCTTTATTGTGCTCTTTTAACTCCTATTTGTCCAAATGCTAATAATATCATATGAACATTGTAAATACAATACCGAAATATTAAAATGCACTGTCTGGTTAAGTCCGTTGATTTAGACTCGGAGGTACCGGGTTCGATTCCTGGTCGGAATTATTTCTAGAGTCTGGTACGCTAGACATCGACGAGCTTGCCACTTGTCATGATGGGCCTATAGTATAGTTCGCTAAATGTGAATCTGCTTCATTAAAAAAAGCGTGGATTCTGACTATCCTGGAAGGGATACGGTCGTGATGATACTTTTTTATATCTTATATTTATTTATAATACTTTTTAATACTATACAGAGCAAATACAATTAGTTAATATCATTAATGCCACATTGTTTTGGTTTTTTTTTCTGGCATTATTTCTAAAGGACATTCATTGTACAGAATTAATCAGTCCTAAACACGTAATTTATCAATAATATTTGTTCATGACCAAGTTGGAGATTATTAAATTCCAAGTGATGCAGTAATTCGCGGCAATATCGGATAAATGGGAGTTAACAGCGCGGGAAAACAGCAAAAAATAAACTGCGATTTTTGCCCCATATTTAAAGTCCAATTTAATCGTTTTCATAATTATTCACATTATTAAACAAACAAACTTTTACCTAACATCCACAGTAAATTAATTTACAAAATAAAAACTTGCACTTGACATGTCCACAAAAAATGGTGTGAAGGAGAGCCTTTTTTGTCTTGTGCTCTCTTGATGATGAATGAGGTAATAGGGAAGGCAAAGGGTCTAGCCCATACAGCCAATTCTGACTTTTTTTATGAGTTAATGAGGTTATCATCAAATTCCAGATGCTTTTCTTGGAGTCACTATATATATATTATGGTCCAAACTAATATAAATAATAATATGGGAGTTCACAGCGCGGGAAAACCGCAAATAATAAACTGCAACTTGTGCCCCATATTTAAAGTCCAATATATCGTTTTCCATAAGTATTCACATTGTCAACAATATCCAAAGTAAATTAATTTATAAAATAAAAACTTGATCTTAAAATCTCTGCGCAAAATGGCGCGAAGAACTCGACGACTCTTTTTTATTTTCTTATAATTATTCCATTATGAGAAGGCAAAGGTTTAAGTCCATGATTCCTATGGCTCTTGTGTATTAATACCTTCATTATGCAACAGTTTCATAACCTACTATTAAACTTTTAGATGATGTACCAATGAAAGGTGTAAAATTTGAGAAAAAAGGATTGAACGGACAGAGCTCACCGAACGTCGATTCTGAACTGGTCAAGAAATTAGGACTTAGTGGCAAGGGAATGCCAAATATTAAGGGGGTCATCAAAGTAGACCCCAAACAAATACCTAACCTATCTAGTGGTAAGTTACTGAGTGACTTTATTATTGACACTATAATGGGTTACCACTTTTAATCATACAAAATTACTGCTGTCCGAATTTATCAGCGAAAATTTAAGTAGGTAACTTTAGATCTTAGTAAATGTTACCTGCTCCTTTAATTTTCAAACGTCATTGTGTGAAAAAAAATATGCGTTTTACAAAATTATTGACGACTCATAATTTATATGGTAGGTTAATAATAATAGAAAATAATATTTACAAACCCCTCATTCCGAATCGTGCTCAGAGCGCTTAGAACGAATATGAATGCTCAGAGCGTCATATCAATTCGGAACGGTCTACGAGGGGCGTTCAAAATATTCTCGGTATGTGGATAAAAACAAACAAGTACGAAAAGTTTGATATTTTTATTTTTCAATATACTCCCCCCCTATGTTCATACACTTATAAGATCGATCAATTATTTTTTTTAATCCCTCATAAAAATATTTTTTATCTTTGGTGTAAAAATGCTCCTCCACGGCCGTCTTCAACGCTTCATCGTCAGAAAATTTATTTCCACGCAGATCCTTTTTAAGATTGGGAAACAAAAAGAAGTCGCTTGGGGCTAAGTCCGGACTATAGGGTGGATGAGTAACAGTTTCAAACCCACATTCAATAATAGCTGCCTTGGCAATATGAGCAGTATGGACAGGGGCGTTGTCATGCAGAAGCAGAACACCTTTGGTTAACTTTCCTCGCCTCTTTTCTTTGATCGCATCTCTTAATTGACGTATAACGTTAGCGTAGTACTGCCCTGTGATATTTACACCTTTTTCTTTATAATCGATAAGCAAAACTCCTTCACAATCCCAAAATATTGTGGCCATGACCTTGCCAGCTGACGGGATTACCTTGAACTTCTTGGGATGAGCTGAACCCTTAATGTGCCACTGCATGGACTCCTGTTTGCTCTCTGGGTCATAATGATGAACCCAGGTTTCATCTCCAGTAACTATTTTTTGCAGCACCTCATCGGGATTTTTACCACACAGGTCGATAAAATCTGAACAGCAAGCCACACGCATATCCTTTTGAAGAAGCGTCAGCATTCGCGGAACCCATCTTGCACTTACTTTTGACATATTAAGATGGTCATGTATAATGTCATGTACGGTACCAATAGAGAGATTGGTTACTTGAGCTATAGATTTTACCTTCACTCGGCCGTCTTCCAATATAAGTTTTTCCACTTTATCAATATTTTCTTGTGAGGTAGCCACTACAGGCCGGCCAGGTCTAGGGTCATCTTCAATACTCTCCCTTCCACGCTTAAATTCGCTTGACCATTTTTGAATAGTAGATAAAGAAGGAGCAGACTCACGGTAAACACAATCCATTTCCTCTTTTATGGTTTTTTGATTTTTACCCTGTTTTGTCAAGAATTTTATGACGGATCGGTGCTCTAATTTCGTTAAAATTGTTAATTCGCTCATGGTGTTCATGTTTGTTCGGCAATTGCAGAAAAACAAAAGAACATCTCGGTTCCAATTTTACTTTTTTTTAATGTCAATGGATGAATCTTAGCGGCCAGTAACAAATATATATATAAAAGAGGTTGTAACGTATCAATACCGAGAATATTTTGAACGCCCCTCGTAAATCACATTTTCATTTATAAAATGTTTTTTTTTTTTTAAATGTATGGAAGATAAATTGCGGATTCCACATCTTTGAGTTTGAATACTAACAAATATACATCTCTCGGTTTATTCATCTTTATATGTGTAAAGTTTAATATTATTAAATTATTTTGGTATTTTAAAATAACTTGCCGTGTTACAGACATTTTTTTTCACTTCCTACTTAAATATTAATTATAGATTTGTTTAAGAAGTAATATAGAAAAAGCAAAACGAATTACAATATTAAATAATTTAAAAGAAAACCTAATATTAAATTAACTTGAAAATGGCGCGGGACATTATGACAAACAACTAAGCGCGTGTTTCGGACGAAGGGTAATCATACAAAACTTCATCCTGCATCTTATTATATTATAATAATTTTAATAGATGGTAGGCGGTCTAATGGTGGTAATTTGCCCAGTCTGCCGGGGCGGGGAAGTATCCACCGTTCTTGCTGATAAACCCAGTAAAGGGTATCCACACGTTTCGGGATCAGGCTCGAATTGTCGTCATGCCTAATCAAGCCGGCACATTGTTAAGGGCTGACTGCGCAAAAAAAACAATATCGAATGAATTATATATTTTTTATTCATCATGAGGGTCAGTCAGCCTATTCTTATTTTTCCTACAATGGGGGCGAGGGGTAAAAAAATAAATAAAGAACTGTTATTTTGTCTGTGTCAATAATTGATGAGGTATCAACAATTGGGTATCCTGCCCTAATACGAAAATATATTTGTAACTAATTCTTTTTGTTTGTATTTTAGGTGTATACATAATGTCTAAGAGTTCCGGTATCATAAAGATAGATAATGCTGGAAAGTCTGGAAATAATATTGATCAAGATGTCATAAGAAAACAAATTATTGCAGCTAAGCAGGTACTAAACATTAATCTTAAGATGGATGTTAAGCTCTCGCTCGCAAATTCCAATATTTTCAAAGGATTTTCTATCTTTTAAGAAATTTACAGCCGGTTTCTTGAAGCTCTACTTAATTATTCCTTAGCTCATTATTCTTTAAGTTTTTCTTAAGTCAAATTGAGTTTCACAAACAAATTTCACAATACTTAAAGCTTTGACCGCCTCCGTGGTCTCGTGGTAACAAACGTTGCCGTGAACTCGGGAGGTCGTGGGTTCGATTCCCACCGGGGGCAAGTTGTACATTGTATAATTTGTCTCGGCCTGGGTGTTTATATGTATAATATGTAATTATTATTATATATATATTATTACAAAAAAACAAAAGTATAATATGTAGTTTATCAAACATCTAGTTTCCGTAACACAAGCCTTGTAGCTTACCACGGAAACTAGATGGCGCTGTGTGACCTGTCTGGAAATATTTATTATTAGGCTACATTTGTTAAAAGTACACTGGGACTAAAAATCTTTGAATATGTTGGGGTGTGCGAGCGAGATGCAAATCTTAACAACTTTGCTAAATCATGCTTTGGAAGCACTTTTATTTATTTCTGCTTGCTTTATTAGTTAATGGATTTATTAAATTTAAAGATTATTTATATGTAATTCATTTATCTTTGAGTATTATTTTAGTAAATTTATTTATAAGGTGTGTCAATAAATTATTAGCTTTAGTTTAGTTGCTATGTTTTTTTTTCATTTAATTTTTTTTGGCTTTAAAGCTGTGCTTTATTTATAGGTAAAAATGGTGCGTAATTTCAGTCTGTAAAAAGCAATCGGATGACTCTTGATAAGTTTATTTTATTTATTTATTTATTTAAATACTTTATTGCACAAAAACTTAAAATTAGTGTACATAGGCGAGTTTAATGCCAGTTAGGCATTTTCTAACAACTGACCTTTGGGAAAGTGAGAAATCATGGGCAGGGTGCAATTAAATATAATACACGATACTTACTTAATTTGGTACATACATGTACTACATATAAAACGAAACTACATATACTGCACACTTTAAATATATAAAGAGAGTTCTTCGCGCCATTTTGCGTGAACATGTCAAGTGCAAGTTTTTGTTTTGTAAATTAATTTACTGTGGATATTATTGGTCAAAAGTGGTGTTGTTTTGTTTAATAATATGCTACAATCTGAACGATAAATTGTACTATAAATATGGGGCACAAGTTGCAGTTTATTTTTTGCGGTTTTCCCGCGCTGTCAACTCCCATATTTTACCCGACGTGTTTAAGCTATGGTGCCGCGAGTGACTCCAAGTAAAGCATCAAATTCTGCAGCATCTGGAATTTGATGATGACCTCATTAACTCATAAAAAAGAAACATATATTACGTCAGACTTGGCTGTATGAGCTAGACCCTTTGCCTTCCCTATCACCTCATTCATCATCCATCGGGAAAAGAGAACAAAAAAAAAAAAAAAAATGTAACTTATTATATACTACATACACAAAATATAATTATGCCAAAATCTAGATATAGATAAGTTCCTGAGGCAATATGGAAACTTTTTTGTACACTACCTCATAACCCAAAATGGACGGATTCAGAGAAAAACAGGGGAGTGGGGAGTCAAAATGTAAAAAAAATAATATTTAGAAGCCGAATGGGATAGCATTAAAGTACGCGTACTAGCTATTTATTTATTTCATGAAGAAGACAAATTTCTAAGCATTCCATGGATTCACCGTGCGGGTGCCGGGTCCATCGTGTGTGGGTAGGAGATGAGAAGAATGGTGTCTCGGGCTTGCGACCGACAATAGGCTGGTTTAAGAAAAGGAGGCCTCCTTTTTTTTTATTGCGCGATAATACGCTCACCATCCACCATTCTACTTCTTGGACCTCGCGTACCGCTTACCATCAGGTGGGCGCGGTGTCACATGTCGTGCTCAGTATATAAAAAAAAAACAGTGGAAACTCTATGTAACGTCACTCAATTTAACGACAAACTCCCTAAAGAATCTAATTCAATTGGCTTTTGGTTGGTTTAGCTTGTCTTCCAATTCTGATTTTTCTTCTGTCCATTTAACGACAACTCTCTATAACGCCATAAAATGTAGTTGTATAGAGTTTACATATTATTTTAGATAAGTCTTGTTACATGCGGTGGTATTTTTATGTAAATATCACCATGGCAAACTTACAATATTAGTTCTCTGTGAAAGTAAAAATTGGCATTTGACATCATTGCAAATGGCACATACTTTCAACGGGAACAACAAATAGGTGGTAGGCGGACTGATGGTGGGAATTTGCCCATCCCGAGGCGGGGAGGTATCCACCGTTCGTGCCGATAAATCCAGTAAAGTGTATCCACACGTTTTGGGATCAGTTCGAATTGCCGTCATGCTCGACTGAGCCGGCCGCGGCATAGTGTTAGGGACTGATGTCAGTCATGAGTGTCCGATTCCAGTTGCTAACATTAATGGACCTTGCGTGCCACTTACTATTAGACAAGGTCACATGTGCTAGTATAAAAAATAAATGTTTAAAAAAATGACATCCGGTTTTAGCGTACTTTTTTTTTTAAAGCTACCTAAATAATAAAATTAAAAATAAACTAAATTATAAATAAAAATTATCCTCTAAAGACTTCCCATCCGAGATAGTCCCAAGAAGACTGGCAACATTTCCCCTCTGTATAGCGAGGCAGCTGTATAGCTGGCAGAAATAATTACCAGTCTTACTGTCTCCAGACCTTTCCGTCAGCCGTTTTTACAACTTCTTGGCCAGGCGCCTTGCTGAAGGTTCTGGCCCATCGTCTCGACCCCAAGCGGCGCAAATTCATAATCCCGCGCCTGACGAGGTCAATTATATACTAATATAATTATAATCAATTTATTATTATTTTATTCGAAGTAATATACATCATCAGCCTATGCCTCTCCACTGCTGGATGTAGGCCTCCCCCAAGCTTTTTCAGGTCATCCGTCCATCTGGCGGGGGGTCTTCCCACTTTGCGTTTTCCTGTACGTGGTCTCCACTCCAGAACTCGTCTACTCCATCGGTCATCGGTTCTGCGACAGACGTGTCCGGCCATTGCCACTTCAACTTACTAATTTGGAAGGCTATGTCGGTAACTTTGGTTTTCTGACGGATGTCTATGTTTCGGACTCTATCCATCAGAAAATACTGAGCATAGCTCTCTCCATAGCTCGCTGAGCGACCTTAAACTAGTAATATACAAACAGTATAAAAGAATTACAATATTAAATAATTAAAAAGAAAACCAAATATTAAATAAACAAAAAGAAAAACTACATTAAAAAAAAAAACAAAATTATATACGTCCGATGGGCGTAGTTTGCCGAGGACACGGTTGCGCCTTTGAGGAAAATTCTCGTACTATACAAAAAAGTTTCCAAATCGCCTCAGTTACTCGAAACACCAAGAGTTATTCGGTTGTTTTTCCCGGGCTGAAATTTCGCCCCATTATGCATTAACTATATATTCTAAATTGTCATTATGAACAATCTTTTACAGAAAAAATTGGAAGATTCAAAGTCTCAAGTGACAAAAACACCACTTTCTTCACAAGTATGTAATATTAGAATCCATATTTAGCTTAATTATTCCTACTAACCTTCGCTCTTAGATTGCGTTCTAATATTCCTAATAATAGAAAAAATACCATTCTGTCGCTCACACTTATTAGTATTCATATTTTTCGACGGTCCCTACGTAAAGCTCCCTAAGCTGCTGGTCTTCTGCTAACAGCTTACTTATTGGACCACTCTGCTGCTTAGTCTTCCACTAGCAGAAGTAGAATCATTCAAAATAATTAAATTAATGTCATTTCATAAATGCCTGTAATAGGTTTACGTGAATAAAGATTTTTTTGACTTTGACTAAATAGTATTGAAACTGAAAAACTAGGTACATCTTACTTGTACATCATTGAAGAAGAATCAAAGAAGAAAGCTATGGTCAGAAAATGTTATTATATTCAATTGACGATGATCAGACATTTGACATACATTTTAATATTTAAAATAGGACACTAATTATATATTTTCTTTTGTGTTTGTATACCAAAATTATTTAATCGTTAATACGATTAACAATTGTTTTAAAATTTAAATGCATTATTTAAACTAAAATTCTGACTTTGACATTTAATTAAATATATCTGTATGCGTGTAACACATATAGATCTGGATTATTACCTGTTACGGTCCAACCATGATTACCTAACTTGTGTTTATAATTATTTAAGATAACCAAAGGAAATAAATGATTTGATTTAACGAAAGTTACCTTTCGAGCTCCTACGCGGAAACGAATGAGCAAACCGCCTCCATGGTCTAGTGGTAACAAACGTTGCCGTGAACTCGGGAGGTCGTGGGTTCGATTCCCACCGAGGGCAAATTGTACATTGTATAATTTGTCTCGGTCTGGGTGTTTATATGTATAATATGTATATACATAGTTACAAAAAAAAAGTATAATATGTAGTTTATCAACCATCTAGTTTCCGTAACACAAGCCTCGTAGCTTACCACGGAAATTAGATGGCGCTGTGTGACCTATCAGGAAATATAAAAAAAAAAAAAAAAAAAACATCCTTAGGTATAGGTACATACATATTACAATTGGTATTCAGTAGTTTATTCGTTCAGCTATACTTTACCCTTAAGGGCATACAGATATATTTATTAAAAATGCTAAAGTCAGAATTTTTGTTTAAGTAATGCATTTAAATTGAAAAAAATCGTTAATCGTATTAACGAAAAATAATTTTGGTCAAAAGAAAATATATAATTAGTGTCCTATTTTAAATATTATAATGTATGTCAAATGTGTGATCATCGTCAGTCAGAATATCGTCAATTGTATATTAACATTTTCCCAGTAAAGCTGTAACACACTTAAATCTGGACCTGTTACGGTTCAACCATGATTACCTAACTTGTGTTTATGTTTTCGTTTTATATTATTTTAGTGCTGACAATATCCAAGTTGTTACAAGATAACCAAAGGAAATAAATGATTTGATTTGATTTAACGAAAATTAACTTTCGAGCTCCTACGTAAGTAAGATGTACCTAGTTTTTCAGATTCGATACATTATTTAGGGACCGTCGAAAAATATGAATACTAATATTGCAAGTGCTATTAACGAGATCAACACAACTGAAAATGCATTCAGCTTAATACGAAACGACACGACAAAAACCAGAAACAGCTCAAATTATCAGTATAATAATGGAGAGCCATACTGAATGTAACTAATCAAATACAAAAAAAAAGTGTAATTACTAATAATGTCATTGTTTTTAATTTTGGAACGCAATCTAAATAATAATAATAAATTAACCAAAGTATGCATCCATATTAATATAAATGTGAATGTCTGTTTGTCCGTAAGCGTGTTGCTGGAGATGGGCCTTCCAGAACATATATCTGGAGAATTTGGCCTACAACCTGTCTGGCCAGCGTGGCGAGGATCTGATGTCAATTTTTTTATGATAATTTATTAACGATTTCACAAGTTGGTATTAGTGGAACCGGGATAGACGGCTTCACGTGCTCTCCGAAGGACGGGAACGGTGGTGTTGTAAATCTTGACAAATGTACGTAAGAAAAGTGTATTTCTCATTGGTACATGCCGGGGGGGTTTGAACCGACCTCTGTAGGATCTTAAGGAAAGGGTTCTTACATGTATATAGTATCATCATCACGACCGTTTCCCGTCCGGGTTGGTCAGAAACCTGGCTTATAAATAAGCGGATTCACATTTAGCCAACTTTACTATAGCCCAATCATGACAAGTGGCAAGCTCGTCGATGTCTCCAGCGCACCAAACTCGAGAAATATCTCAAATAAATTAAATATTAATTAAATGTACCTACGAGGGGCGTTCAAAATATTCTCGGTATTGATACGTTACAACCTCTTTTATATATATATTTGTTACTGGCCGCTAAGATTCATCCATTGACATTAAAAAAAAGTAAAATTGGAACCGAGATGTTCTTTTGTTTTTCTGCAATTGCCGAACAAACATGAACACCATGAGCGAATTAACAATTTTAACGAAATTAGAGCACCGATCCGTCATAAAATTCTTGACAAAACAGGGTAAAAATCAAAAAACCATAAAAGAGGAAATGGATTGTGTTTACCGTGAGTCTGCTCCTTCTTTATCTACTATTCAAAAATGGTCAAGCGAATTTAAGCGTGGAAGGGAGAGTATTGAAGATGACCCTAGACCTGGCCGGCCTGTAGTGGCTACCTCACAAGAAAATATTGATAAAGTGGAAAAACTTATATTGGAAGACGGCCGAGTGAAGGTAAAATCTATAGCTCAAGTAACCAATCTCTCTATTGGTACCGTACATGACATTATACATGACCATCTTAATATGTCAAAAGTAAGTGCAAGATGGGTTCCGCGAATGCTGACGCTTCTTCAAAAGGATATGCGTGTGGCTTGCTGTTCAGATTTTATCGACCTGTGTGGTGAAAATCCCGATGAGGTGCTGCAAAAAATAGTTACTGGAGATGAAACCTGGGTTCATCATTATGACCCAGAGAGCAAACAGGAGTCCATGCAGTGGCACATTAAGGGTTCAGCTCATCCCAAGAAGTTCAAGGTAATCCCGTCAGCTGGCAAGGTCATGGCCACAATATTTTGGGATTGTGAAGGAGTTTTGCTTATCGATTATAAAGAAAAAGGTGTAAATATCACAGGGCAGTACTACGCTAACGTTATACGTCAATTAAGAGATGCGATCAAAGAAAAGAGGCGAGGAAAGTTAACCAAAGGTGTTCTGCTTCTGCATGACAACGCCCCTGTCCATACTGCTCATATTGCCAAGGCAGCTATTGTTGATTGTGGGTTTGAAACTGTTACTCATCCACCCTATAGTCCGGACTTAGCCCCAAGCGACTTCTTTTTGTTTCCCAATCTTAAAAAGGATCTGCGTGGAAATAAATTTTCTGACGATGAAGCGTTGAAGACGGCCGTGGAGGAGCATTTTTACACCAAAGATAAAAAATATTTTTATGAGGGATTAAAAAAAATAATTGATCGATCTTATAAGTGTATGAACATAGGGGGGGAGTATATTGAAAAATAAAAATATCAAACTTTTCGTACTTGTTTGTTTTTATCCACATACCGAGAATATTTTGAACGCCCCTCGTATATACATTAATAAATATTTTTGTGTCCCGACCAGGAATCGAACCCGGTACCTCCAAGTCTAAATCCACGGACTTAACCGCTAGACCACGGAGGCAGTTATATATATATATATGTATATATTGTATTTATTTACGTACTTTAACTCTGGTTTTGTAATATATTTACTATATTATTCCCATTTTCACACTTCACTCATAATATTAATCTATCACTCTTCCAAAATTTAGCTGGTAGACAATACCTTCATGATATTATGCTCGCCTATGTACTATCTATGTAATTTTGTTATTTTGTTTGTACTTACTGTCCTGTTAACTATACTTTAGGCAAGAAAAACGAGTTTACTGGGTGAACATGTGACGGAAAAGACCATTATCACTCCATCTGGTCAGAAGATAATTCAAAGGACCATACAAAGGCCAGTCACTACACCCACTGGCAAGTCTCCTGTCACTATTCTCAACAAGAAACTGGGCATGGTGAGCAAAGTAAGTATTTATTTAATTAGAATAGGTACAACAAACAGTTATTAAATTACAACAATACACAAAATCAAATACAGAGGGAAACAAGTTAAATTTAACAACCTAAATCTCACTCACTGTTAGGGTACACTTTCCTGTAGTTAGGGCAGCCAAGAATTATTTAATTTAGAAATCTTTTTAATTTAATTATTAATTTAATCTTTAGTTTTTTTTCTTTTTTAATTTAATTTAATTCAATATTGGATATCTGTAATTTTATTTGTGTTATGTTTTTTGTTTCATTGAATTTCTATATCTTTTGGTTGTATTTCTTGTTTTTTCTCCTTTTCTTTGACACCTAAAAGTATCAGTATTAAAGTATGTTTCCTAATTTGGCCAATGTATAAACTCAATTATATACTAACCTTCATGTTCTGTAATGTGCTGTGGAAATGAATGAATAAATAAATAAATAAAACTATTGTACACTGCATGCATGAACTAAAAATTAAATACCCAAAATACCAAAAATAAAACTACACAAATAATAAAAATAACAATTATAAACAAGCTAAATTAAACAAAAATTAAATGCAAATTACAACTTAGCACATAAAAAAAAAGTAATAACAATTTTAAAATTCACTTACAATTTACACCAAATTACAAATTAATTAATAATTTCCTCATTAATTCTTTAGGGCCAAGATTAAACAGATCTAATTCGTTATGTTTAATAGATATTTTATTAACATATCGTCGCTTAAGTTTCTAACACAGTGTAATTCAAATTTAGACCGGGTTAGATTCCCGGCTATGTTTTTATTTAAGCAATAACGAGTCGCCGTTGCATTAATTCCTTGTTTTTTTTTTAGTCAAACGAGTCTATTTTCTATTGAATGACTTACGGAACCTATACCGACTAATATTTGAGTTATTTATTTATTATATTTAAATATTTCAATACTTTAATGCACAAAGTACAAAAGGCGGACTTAATGCCCGTAGACATTCTCTGACAGCCAAACCTTTGGGACTAATTAGAACAACTGTAGGTGCAATGAAAGTATAAGTGACACAACAATCTATATATATAAAGATAAATGTCTGTGTGTATGTTCCTTATGCATTTCAAAACTACTTGACCGATCGGAATGAAACTTTGGGAATATGTTGTGTGAACATCGGCGAAGGTTTCTGACATAGTACTACTGTTGTCCGATAGGTGGCGCGCATCAGCGCTTATTTGTGGGGCATACCGACCGAGGGTACGAGCCTAGTGCTCTTATTATATATATAGTTACTCAGTCGTTGCTCATATAGTTGATATTTGCACTTTTTTTGTGCTGCTATCTTAATAAAGTAATGAATATAATATTTTATATTCATTGTATTACTTTCAATGGGGTATATTCTCTTGATACCCACAAATTCATAAAATAGCTGGGTAAACGAATTTTCCAAGAGTGTGGCGATCCCAAATGCCATAACTACCTAAAACAGAATATGTCCATAATAATTCAACGAGGAAATGCGGCGAGCGTTTTAGGTACCCTCCCTGGTGGTAAGCCCTTAGTTTATTTTGTAGAATAGCTTTAATTTCATAGGTATTTTTAGTTTTATTTATAATTAGTTTTTTAATCAATTTTATTTTAATATTTTTGTATCTAAGTACCTACTTCGAATAAATATTTTAGACTTACTTCCATAGAATCATAAATTTAGTTCAGCTAATAAGTAACACGACATTCATTGACTGTTGGGCGGTACGAAGTTTGCCGGATCAGCTAGTTAGATATAAAGTAAAGTATCATCACGACCGTTTCCCTTTCGGGGTGGTCAGAAACCACGCTTATAAATAAGCGGATTCACATTTAGCCAAGTTTACTATAGGCCAATCATGACAAGTGGCCAGCTCGTCGATGTCTCCAGCGTACCAAACTCGAGAAATATCACAAATAAATTAAATATTAATTAAATGTATTTATTCACGTTAATAAATATTTTTGTGTCCCGACCAGGAATCGAACCCGGCACCTCCGAGTCTAATCCACGGACTTAACCGCTAGACCACGGAGGCAGTTTAGATATAAATACTTATATAATAAACTTACTTATATATAATCTACTTATAAATATACTAAATACTAATACCTACACAATAATACACATACATACACACATCAAAAGTGTCTAGGGATCAACATATATTTTTGCAATAACTTTTCTCCTGATTGATATTCATTAAAATTTTCTTTAAGGATTGATCAAATAAAATGTTTTCGTTTGTCTACAGTGTCTACACAGTAACGATAAACCAAGTCACCTTTGCATTAGTAAAAAAAATTGCCATTTTCCTAATAAAGGGATTTTTGACATTTGAACCACTAACATTAAAGTTCGAAAAAAAGACTGAAATAACAGTTTTTTTTTTAATTTTATTGGGTAACTTAAACAATTAATAATCCGTGTTTCTACCGCGAACACTAACAACACAAGAACATCGGTTTGGCATACTCAAAATGAGTTCATCCAAATCACGCTGTGGAATGGCCGCCCATGTTCGTTGCAACAACAAAAAAAGGTCTTCTTGCGACTGGATACCCTCCATATTCGGCAGAGCTCTTCTCTGAAGAATATCCCATGCATGCTCAATCGGGTTCAAGTCTGGCGACTGAGCAGGCCAGGGCAGGACATTGATGTTAGCTGCGGCGAGAGTCTGTCTTACAACTCTTGCGGTGTGCGGTCGTGCATTAACTGAAATAAGGGACCGATATGCACTTGTAGAGGAACGATGACGTCTGATACAACCGTCTCAGCATAAATTTGAGCGTTGAGGTTGCCTCTGATCCAAATCAACTCAGTTCTTCCGCCGATCGAAATACCCGCCCATACCATGATGGTTCCACCACTATAAGGATGGACTTCCTGGCAGGATTTTAATCGCTGTTGGCGTCCAGGGGTTCTCCAGTGTCGTATACGTCTTGTATCCGGCCTCATACCAAAACGAGACTCATCAGAAAAGCACACGAAACGCCATTGTTCTTCTGTCCAATTTCTGTGTTCAAGAGCCCATTGATATCGAGTCCTACGATTGTGCATTGCTATAGGTGGTACCCGTAGCGGTCTTCGGGAATGAAGGTTCACTTCATGCAAGCGGTTTCTGACTGTTTGGTCGCTAATTAAGTTCCCTGAAGAGCGATGAAGGCTCACGGCTAACATCATGGCGGTTATTGTTGGAGTTCTTCGAGCTGTGATTTGAATGTATCGGTCTTGTCTCCGTGTGGTGCAGCGATACCGTCCTCCATGGCGCTCAGCCACGGTACCAGTGGTTCGGTAACGTGTCCAAAGTCGACTGATAACACTCTGACTTGTATTCAGAGCTAAAGCCACAGTACGTTGCCGGGAACCAGCTTCTATCATTCCCACGGCTCTGATCATTTCTTCCCTGCTTAAATGACGTCGCCGCTCCATAATAACGTTGGTTTTAATCAGTAGTAGGGAAACAGTAGCACTAATAATGTCTTCAATGCGTCTTATGTTTTTATAGGGAAAATATTGACAGCTGATTTTCATCTTTTACTCGAATTTGATTGACAGTTCCTGTTTTAAATTATGAAATGCACCAAAAAGGATCCATATAAATTTATAAAATCATAAATTTATTACAAAGCCACATCTCAATCACAAGAAATCCGCATAAACATGCTTGATCCCTAGACTTTTTTGATGTGTGTATATACAACTTACAAATTTTGTTTGGAGCTATTTAGAAAATGTGAGTAGACCAGTTTTACAGTTACGCGGTCTTAGAACTTAAGTGACGAAGCTGAAGACAGTGTAGACGAAGCGAAAGGGCTATGTGACCATTGTTTAATACATTTTCTTACCATCAACGTTTGGGACAAGCTATCAAAGTTTGTGAAGGGCAAGATAAAAAAGCCCTTATTAGAAGTACTTATAACAAGTCAAATTAAATATACGAGTACAATTAACGTATCTACATTAAAATAATAATGCATTTAACTAATTTCAAAAGCTAATGAAAGTTTTTAAAATGGCGTATTTTATAATTAATACACAGCCTTAGGAGACATTTTGCGTTTCGTTATTGCTACGGCTAGTTGCAGAAAGGCTGATTATCTTTTGACATGTTTACGTATGCTTTTGCAAGCTACCTACCAATCGTTGGGTATTTATTTATTTACAAAGATGTTCACTACAAGTTGCATTCGACGCCTGCTACTATTATAAATTAATCTGCTAGGTACTAATCTGGACCACAGCTCAAAATGTGAACATACGGCAACCTTATTAACTATTATTATTAACTAAATTTTCTGGTTGCAGATTTATGTTTTAATTCATTCATTCATTACAGCCCCTAGTATACAGAGTTCTAGACCTCTACAGTTGGAGATGGACCTTCCAAAAAAAAATCTATAGAATTTGGCCTACGCTGGCCAGATGTGTTGGCGAGGGTCTGATGTGAATTTTTAATGACGATTGCATTAGTTGGTATTAGTAGAACCGGGACCGACAGCTTAACGTGCTCTCCGAAGCACTGAGACGGTGGTGTTATAAATCTATGACAAATGGGCGTAAGAAAAGTGTGTTTCTCATTGGTACATGCCAGGGGTTTGAACCGACCTTTGTAGGATTTGAAGGAAAGCGTACTTACAACCGAGCCATCACCGCAATGATGAAAATGAATTATGTGCAAGTCTTAGGAGGTCGTGGATATGAAATTTACTTGAAAATTCCTCAAATGCTTGATAGCAGATCACTGATAAGTTATATATTTTTTATGCTATTTCATTACCAGCAAGGTGATAGCAGTCTTCTTCGTCGTGGTGGGTCTACTGGACGAGGTCGTGGGCGAGTCTCTTCCAGTGTGGGCTACTCCATCACCACGGCCAGTGGTAATATCATTCGACTCAGAGAAAAGAACGCCACATTCGACTTTGATCAGGTAAAAAAATTATAGAGAGAGCTATGCTTGGTATGATATTTATCTGAGAATAAAAGTCACTAACATAGCTTTCAAAATATACTTTAATAAATAATAATAATAAATATTTCCAGACAGGTCACACAGCGCCATCTAGTTTCCGTCGTAAGCTACGAGGCTTGTGTTACGGAAACTAGATGGTTGATAAACTACATATTATACTTTTTTTTTGTAAATATATACATATTATACATATAAACACCCAGACCGAGACAAATTATACAATGTACAACTTGCCCCCGGTGGGAATCGAACCCACGACCTCCCGAGTTCACGGCATCGTTTGTTACCACTAGACCACGGAGGCGGTGAACTTACTTTTTTAAATCTATTTTAAAACTATTATAAGCACTTTCATAGTAAAAAGTACTGTTTCGAAATTAAATTTTGATAGCTATAATTTTTTTGTTAAAAAAATGAGGACTACCTTCAATGAGCTACAACTTTGTATTGGGTCACCATTAAAGATTAAAAATGAAAATTCTTTATAACCTGTAATGAAGTATCACTCGGAACTGGTGTACTTAAAATAAACTTTTGTATTAATAATGTATTTTTTTTTAAATAAATAAATAATAACCTATAATTTTGGTTATTACATTTTTTTTTTATAAAATCTTGACTAATGAAAAATTATCAAAAAAAGTGAATATTTTCGAAAAAAAAAATGCATTTTAATCACGAATATCTCAAAAAATATTGATTTTTAGAAATACTTCTATAGAAGTTAAAGTTATCACGACTACTTCTTACTTGGGACTATAATGAGCAACAACAGATCAATTCATGAGAATCACTATTTGAGGAAATTTGTAAAATTATTTTATTCTCCCTCAAAACTTCAAATTCTAAAATACAAGGAAAATAACCTATTTTAAAATTGTTGTTTTTTCTTAATTTTATTTATATTATAATTAGATCTCAATTTAGTTTAAGTAAATGTAAGTAAAATCGATTTCATTAGCCAACCAATACAGGTATTTGAAAACAGGGTCCCACGAGCCAGGCTCATTACCTAGTGTGGGTTCACAATATAATTTAAACTCCTGCAGTGTACTAGAGTCAAATTGTTCATTAGGTTTATATATAAGTTTGTAGAACACTGAAATAAGTATTAGATAGATCAGTTTTAGCTTGGAATTCATCCTTCTATGGATCCCTGGAGTTTTTTTTTAATTATTAGTTGAGGTGGTATTCATCCCCAGCGAAAAAGCACACCTCGGCAAAATCCATCTATCTTGAAAATAATCGGAGCCAAAAACCATCTTTCACAAGCCTGTGAGTATCAGAAAAATGCGATGATTACTAATTGATTATTTTCATTTACCCACAGTCGGACGCGTCATCCGAGACTTCTGACGGACTGGAGGACCCGTTCCCCACACAGCTGGGCCCCATCCCGTCTCCCAGTCCGGACCGAGAGCTGACCCTGTGCCCCCTGTCCGGGAAAAGACTGGCTCGGGCAGAGGGTGAGCCCACCCCACCTCCCACCCCCTCGCCACCGCCCACGCCACCAGCTGTAGTCATGAAGGTAACATTTTAAATACATAAAAAAAAACAGAAAATAATTTTATGATTGATAAAAGAAAAAAAAAACTCATGCGAAACAGTGGGGACCCATTAAAAACCGAGACGAGACGATCAAGGATTAAACATGAAGAAACTGGCAAGCGGACCTCTACGTACATGCTATCTCTTTCTCTTAATAATATACGACAAAGCGATCGGTCAGAAATAAAATGACATAAATGCTATTAATTATTTATCATAAAATCAACCTTATTCTTCTAAGTTAATAAGTTATAAATTGCCTCGACAACTTCTGCATTTTAACACAGTTGGCCGTAGTTGAAACGTACTGTCGGAAATTTGCTTTCGTTCCGATACGCGCTTAAACTGTTTTGCCAAGCTGTGTGACGTCACAAACGACATCATTTCTCGCGCTTAGACTGCTCACGATATCGAGGTAGATCGCTCTGAGCGCTGTCAGTTTTTTGTCGTTATGTCGCGCGCCATTTTCAAGTTTATTTAAATTAAGTTTTCTCTTAAATTATTTAATATTGTAATTCGTTTATACTGTTTGTATATTACTTCTAGAACAAATCTATAATTAATATTTAAGTAGGAAGTGAAAAAAAAATGTCTGTAACACGGCAAGTTATTTTAAAAGACCAAAATAAGTTAATAAAATTAAACTTTACACATATAAAGATGAATAAACCGAGAGTTGTATATTTGTTAGTATTCATACTCAAAGATGTGGAATCCGCAATTTATCTTCTATGCATTTTTAAAAAAAACTTACATTTTATGAATGAAAATGTGATTTAGACCGTTCCGAATTGATATCACGCTCTGAGCATCCAAATCGCGATATTTGATTCGGAACGACGGTCAGTGTCATAATCGTTCTAAGCGCTCTGAGCGCGATTTGGAATGAGAGGTTCAGCACACGATTATTTTGTGGTGATATTTTTTTCGGTGTTTTCAGAGCCGTCGCCTATAATCTAGTTGATTCTTGATTGATGGTCCCGACTGTTGAAAGTCGCTATATATGTAATTTTATTTCCTAGTAAGTTGATAGACTACATTTCTTAGAAGTACACTCGGTTATAATTAATCTTTAAAAATGTTGTATTGTGCGAGCGAGAGGGGTGCCATAGCGTTAAACCCTCCTAAAAATGCCAAGCTTGCAAACAGTCAATACTTTATTTATTTATTAAGTTACAAAAAACAGTTAACAGACAAAACATTTAACAAAATACAGTGATATAAATAAGTAGGTCTAGCGGTTAAATCCGTGGATTTAGACTTGGAGGGTTCGATTCCTGGTCGGGATACAAACATATTTATTAATGTATATAAATACATTTAATTAATATTTAATTTATTTGTGTTAATTCTCGAGTTTGGTAGGCCTGGAGACATCGACGAGCTTGCCACTTGTCATGATTGGCCTATAGTAAAGTTGGCTAAATGTGAATCCGCTTATTTATAAGCGTGGTTTCTGACCACCCCGAAAGGGAAACGGTCGTGATGATACTTCTTCTTCATAAATAAGTAGTAAGTTTGCCAACCTAACATTTGTACACAGCATGCAGTAAACAATATCAAGAATAAAATACAGAATGATATTAATATCTAAATTTAAACATAAAAATAACAATTTGGTATACATATTTATATATATATATATATTTGACCGCCTCCGTGGTGTAATGGTAACAAACGTTGCCGTGAACTCGGGAGGTCGTGGGTTCGATTCACATCGGGGGTAATTTGTCTCGGTCTGGGTGTTTATATGTATAATATGTATATATTTACAAAAAAATATGTAGTTTATCAACCATCTAGTTTCCGTAACACAAGCCTCGTAGCTTACCACGGAAACTAGATGGCGCTGTGTGACCTGTCTGGAAATATTTATTTATTATTATTATTTATATATAATAATATAATAGTAGTAATAATAAGTATTCTTAATAACATTAAATCAGGAAAATCAGCATATTTATTGGTTCAGTATGTGTAAGTGCTGTTTAAACATTGAATAGGTACAGTTAATGATATCTATATCACTCTGGGTTAAGCATAAACCATTGTAACGACGACACATACGTAGCAGTGGGCTGTTAAACGAGACATTGTTGCTAGCCCGTGGTAAGAGGAAAAGACTGGATATACATTACTTTTGGTGTTCTATCTAGGTTGAAATGTCGCCTGGTGGTACAACTGGCATGCTAGTACAAGGAGACGCCCAGCCCTCATTGCCTATGCTCACTGACGAAGACGGCGTAAGTATGATGGTACGAAAAATTTTATACTTAATAATTTTATAAGAAATACGCTCTTTGCACCATTTTAAAGAATGCAGTGAATACAAATGGATTTGGAACAAGATGCCAAAACATTAGCCAAATCATATAGCTAAGGTAGTGTATCAAGAATTACATCGATTGCTCACAAGAGAGGCTAGAACTGCGCAAAAATACCCACTTTTAAAGATTTAAATCTTAAAATCATGTAGAAAACGTAGCAATCCATGGATTCGGTTCCATTGGGTGTCCGCTGTTTAGACTCAATTATTTCAGTAAGTGATGCAAAGATTTTGCTGGGATATTCTGGGATATCTGATGATTTATATTTGGAACAAGCTTCCATAACATTAGCCAAATCAAGGCAAAAAATAAAATAATATGTTTTTTTGTCTGAAAATACAGCCCCTAGAACACAGCGTCCTAGACCTCCACTGCTGGAGATGGGCCTTCCAGATCATTTGGCCTACACTCTCCACGCTGGCCAGACGGCTTGGCGAGGATATGATATATTATTTTTATGACAATTTATTAACAAGTTGGTATTAGTGAAACCGGGACAGACGGCTTAACGTGCTCTCCGTGTTGTAAATCTATGACAAATGTACGTAAGAAAAGTGTATATCTCATTGGTACATGTCGGATGGGGTTTGAACCGACCTTTGTAGGATTTAAGGAACGCGTTCTTACAACCGTGCCACCACCGCGCCTATGCCGGCTTGACTGGGCATGAAGGCAATTCGACCCTGATCCCGAAACGTGTGGGTTTACACTTTACTGGGTTTTAAAGAGTGTCGGGTCGGGTCGGAAGTTACAAATACACGAATACAAAATTTCCACAGCAATCACAGCAAAATATTTGCATCACTTACTGAAAGAATTGGGCCTAAGCAGGTATGCCGTCAATACATTTGTGGAACGAGCTTCCAAGACGGCATTAACGGAATCATACAGTATTTGGTTGGGTAGGGAGAGGAGTACAATGGTGGATGGGTATTATCGCGCAATATAAAAAAAAGGAGGCCTCCTTTTCTTAAACCAGCCTTTTGTCGGTCGCAAACCCGAGACACCGTTCTTCTCATCTCTTACCCACACACGATGGACCCGGCACCCGCACGGTGAATCCATGGAATGCTTAGATATGTTGTCTTCTAATGAAACAGTTATAGTAAAAAAAGGTTCCATGACCTAACTTTCTCGATCAATTGGTATATTTTTACTTCATCTACTGAGACTATAAACTATAGTCAACAATTGTTCAAACAAGCTATGGTTTGTGATTGTGATGACCATTGCTTCTCCGCACTTAGTCTTGAGACCTTTGTGCGTGACCTTTACTCCGTCACCAGAGCTCTCCAATCTCCACCAGGAAGACCAGGAGACCCGTCACGTTCCTGCACACCTCTGCTATGCTTTTAATTTATTATCCAAACCAAAATTATTCATGTTTTTGTGGTGATTTATTTAGTCTTAACAATATATTTGGGAGGAATATATAACAATATAGGTATATTGACCGCCTCCGTGGTCTAGTGGTAACAAACGTTGCCGTGAACTCGGGAGGTCGTGGGTTCGATTCCCACCGGGGGCAAGTTGTACATTCTATAATTTGTCTCGGTCTGGGTGTTTATATGTATAATATGTATATATTTACAAAAAAAAAAGTATAATTATCAACCATCTAGTTTGTGACCTGTCGGGAAATATTTATTTATTTATATATTTTATCTTGTTTTTGTAGAATTAACTAATTTTATTACTTGACTTACAAAATGGAACATTCCATTGTGATTATTGGGACATTGTTTCCAGAATTCATTTAACTTTGATGACACAAGCCCAATAGTCCCAATGAAATGGCCCAAATGACTTGATTAACAAATTTTTCTTTTTTTATTCAGACGGAAGTAAAGGTAGAAGCGAGTGCTGTAAAACAGTTGTTGGAAGAAGGCGTGGATGATGGAGAGGAAGTTAATTTACTAGACAACGCACATCCTATTATGATACGAGGAGAAGACGGTGTCCTCTACCAGGTCAGTAAAAAATCCCAAAAGCTAATGTTTTAACCTAGTACAGTATGCGATTGTAATGTCCTGTAAATTGATAATTACTTAATATTAATTTTAATTCAAGTTTCATCATCACCATAGCCCCTAGATCTCCACTGTTGGGATTGGACTTCCGAATTGATGGAATTTCCTTTCCGAATGATTTGGCTTATAGGGTCTTATATAAATTTTTAATGACAATTTAATGTCATTACGTGCTCTCCGAGGCATGGGAATGGTAGTGTTATAATTTTGTTTTATTTTTATACTAGCACTACATGTGACCTTGCGCCCACTTGATGGTAAGTCCATGAATGTTAGCAACTGGAAACAGACACTCATGACTGACATCAGTCCCTAAAACTATGCAGGCTTGACTGGGCATGAAAGCACTTCAAACCTGATCCCGTAGATCCCGGCAGACTGGGGAAATTACCACCATCAGTACGCCTACCGCCTATTTATTGTTCTCGTTGAAAGTCTCTGCCATTTCCAATAATGTCAAATGCCAATTTTTACTTTTCAAGGAGAACTAATATTGTAAGCTAACACCGCTTGAAACAAGGCTTACTAAAAATCTATGACACATTTACGTAGGAAAAGTGTATTTCTCATTGGTACATGCCAGTTTTCGAACGGGAATATAACTACAAAGAAAAAACCTACTTTGATATTAAAATCTCTTTCGAATACGCAATGGAAGAGTAAAGTTGATGCTCTAACAGCTCTTCCCTTTAAATGTATTTTTTTTTTGGATTTTCTTCGCAACCAATATGCTAAGGACGGATGTCTTAATCGCAAGTCCTAGAAATACTAAAAAAGAAACTATAAAAATTTAGTTGTGTTTTGTTAGATAATTATTATTATTACACAATTATTGTGTTTTGTCTCAGGTGACTGGAGAGAACGAAGATGGTCAAACTGTGTTGGTTCCGGCCGAAGGGGTTGAGGGAGAGGGAGATGGAGTCATGTACGTCACCAGAGATGACACACAAGAGGTATGTTCTTTACATTTTATTACTTCAACATGGAATCATACAACGCCTTTCCTGGACTGTACAATCATGCATTCTCACTTTCTTCAGACATGTGGTAGTCCAGGGGAAAGTCAATGCAAGTGAAGGCTGCAATGGACCCTTCCCAATAGTTCAAACCAGGAAAGCTTCCTTTAGATTTTTCAATTTTGAATATGACCTTGCACCCACCTGATGTTAAGTGACGCACGAGGTCCATGAATGTTAGCAACTGGAATCAGACACTCATGACATCAGTCCCTAACACTATGCCGGCATGACTGAGCATGACGGTAATTCGAGCCTGATACCGAAACGTGTGGATACACTCTACAGGGTTTATCGACATGAACGGTAGATACTTCCCCGCCCCGGCAGACTGGGCAAATTACCACCATCAGTCCGCCTACCACCTATTTCTTGTTCTCGTTGAAAATATGTGCCATTTGCAATGATGTCAAATGCCAATTTTCACTTACAAGAAGAACTAATATTGTGTAAGCTTGCCATAGTGATATTTATATTAAAATAACTCCGCTTGAAACAAGCCCTACATTATTTAGTCAATAAATAAAATATAGTCAATCCATATTTACACAGATTTGTTTTACTTAATGAAAAAGTACCATCACGACCGCTTCTCTTTTGGGGTGGTCAGAAACCACGCTTAAAAAGAAGCGGATTCACTTTTAGCCGACTTTACTAAAGGCCAGTCATGACAAGTGGCAAGCTCGTCGATGTCTCCAGAGAGTTTGAATTCCAAAGAACATTTCTGCAAAATTTAATCAAAATCTTTCGAAAGATCATCATCATCACGACCCTTCACTGTTGGAGATGGGCCTTACAGAAATTTCTGGAGACTTTGGCCTACACTCGCCACGCTAGTCAGACGGCTTGGCGAGGATTTCATGTCAATTTTTAATGACTATTTATTAACAATAACAGCATATATCTACAGACCATGATATGTTTTCACATATAGGAAACTATGAAAGCAAGCTAAAATTTAGATAATAAATTAAGTATGAATAACAGTTTAGGTAGTTTCGGAAACACTCAATGAAACTCTGTCAAACCAATGTTTTGACAGAGTATTCTTAAAAGTGGCTGTAGTTGAATTAAATAGATCCAACTCGGAAAAGTCAACCAGTTTTTTTAAATTCATTAGCTGCACGGCAGCAAAACGAATTACCTCTATACCTAGATGCACTAACTGGCACTGATAGGCATGTTGGCTTTCTTAAGGGTTAACTGGAGCACACAAATTCATTCTAGATAGAAGCTGCGGAGAATCAATCTTAGTCTGAGCTATATTTACTAGAAATAGCGGCAGAATATGATGTCTTTTAGACCTTGCTTCGTAGTTGCTATCATATCGCTAACACTTATATTGCAGAAACCTCATGAATCTACGTTGTATGGCTTCAATACGATTAATATAAATATCATACACGGTTCTCCAAACCTGGAAACAGTATTCCAACGTGCTTCGTACATATGAGCAGTACAATATCTTAATTATTTTAATGCTCGAGAATTGCGAGCTACATCTCATGACAAAACCTAGAGCTCTACTTGCTTTTTTGACAATAAAGTCTACGTGCTGCAATTTTGAGTCATGTGTTACACCCAGGTCCTGAATTTTGTTGTAATAATTCTATTGTTCTGCAGGATGTATTGACCCTGGACCCATCACAATTAGCACATCTCCTACCAGGAGAAGGCGGACCTCCTCTGCAGCAGGTCACAGTACAGGTGGAGGGAGAGCCCGGGGAAGACGCTACCCAGGTCATAGCACAACTGGTACACTCCGACCTGCCCTCACCAGGTAATATATCACCTTTAGACCTTAAACAGAGTCCTAGAACTCCACAGCTAGAGATAAATTCCAGACCATAAGTCAAAGTTTGTCGTTAAATCGAGTGACGTTACACTAGAAGGTTGAAAGACTAAGTTAAATCTTCTAAAAGTACTTGAATAATCTTTAAAAATGTTGGATTGTGCGAGCGAGAGGAATACAAAAGCGTTAACCCTCTTAACATTATTACAGGATAGTTACATATAAGTTTTTTTTTTCAGGTGGCACTCGGAGGGTAATTCTATTATTGCCAGACGGCAGTTTTACTATGACAGAACTTGACCGGGAGCAATACGAATCCATCACAGAAAACAACGCACAGGAATGAACCAACATGCTTCATAATTGAATCTGTGAAAAAAACCATATAAATGTCGTCAAGCCGCCATACGGTCAATGACTGATATCAGTTCCTTATGTGACACATACATAAATAACAAAGCTCACTTCCTATATAGTAACTTAAGTTATTTTAGTAAGTAAATGTAACAATGGGGTGTATCACTAACTTTTTATCACTATAGATGGCGCATGATAGATGGTACCTTATATAACTGTCAGTTGCATAGAAAATTTGTATTTTTATTACAAAATTTATTATTTTCGGGATATTATGACGAAGTGAGCAGCTTGTACGTGTAAAAGTTTAGATTTCTAAGCGAAATCAAAGATATGGTGATCTTAAAATTTCCGTTCTATTAATAAAACCTTTTTTCTTTTAATTCGTCTTTTAAGGTATGTAACGTTAATTTAAAATACATTTTTCTGTTATATACATATAAAATTACAAAAACATTTAAAATATGATGCGATATAGGTGTAAAATAAGGTACCATTGCCGCTAGCGACATCTACAAAAAGCTTTGTCTGATACACGCCATTAAAGTTAAAAATGGCGTCGAATGTATCAGGTTTATTTTCAAACCCAACGTTACAATTAGAGACTGTTTTCTTACAACCCAGCCTTAATGCGACGACAGTGATGCTGCTGCCTGGAGGTTGAGTTGCAACAAAATTAAGTCTATAATGTAATGATTAAAGTTAAAAATGGCGTCGATTGTACCGGCTGATGACTGACCTTAAAATAAAATTTAAGCATTCGACTTTATAATGAAATCTCTTAAATAGCTAAAACTGTCATTGCAAATTTTATTTTATTGAATATCTTTAAAGGTCATTGTACAAAGTCGTAAACACGTAATTAATTAATAATAATTGTTCATAACAGAGTTGGAGATCATCAAATTCCAAGTGTTGCAGAATTTGATGCTTTTAATGAAGTAATTCGCGTCAATATCGCCCAAACACGTCGTCGGGTATGCGGGAATTCGCAGCGCGGGTAAACCGCAATAAATATACCACTACTTCTGCCCCCATATATGGAGTCAAATTTATCGTTTTCCATAATTATCGCATTGTAGCACATTATTAAACAAAATAAGACCACTTTTGACTAACAATATCCCCAGTAAAGTAATTTAAAAAAAAACTTGAACTTGAAATTTATATATGTGTGTATTTCTAATTTTGAAACGCATTCTTATTTATTTATTTATTACAGGATAACTAACGACTAATAAACACATAAAGACAAAAAAAATGGAAACATAAAAGGTCAATTAAAAGTTACCACAAATAGAATGTTAATAGCAACTAACTTATTCTGACAAATAAAAGGCATGAACTTATACCCCTCATTCCGAATCGCGCTCAGAGCGCTTAGAGCGAATATGACACTGACCGTCGTCGTCGTTCCGAATCAAATATCGCGATTTGGATGCTCAGAGCGTGATATCGATTCGGAACGGTATAAATCACATTTTCATTCATAAAATGTTAGTTTTTTTTATTATTTATGGAAGATAAATTGCGGATTCCACATCTTTGAGTATGAATACTAACAAATATACATCTCTCGGTTTATTCATCTTTGTATGTGAAGTTTAATATTATTAAATTATTTTGGTCTTATAAAATAACTTTCCGTGTTACAGAAATTTTTTTTTTCACTTCCTACTTAAATATTAATTATAGATTTGTTTTAGAAGTAATATACAAACAGTATAAACGAATTACAATATTAAATAATTTAAAAGAAAACCTAATATTAAATTAACTTGAAAATGGCGCGGGACATTATGACAAACAAGTGACAGCGCTCAGAGCGATCTACCTCGATATTGTGAGCAGTCTAAGCGCGAGAAATGATGTCATTTGTGACGTCACACAGCTTTGGCAAAATAGTTTAAGCGCGTCTCGGAACACCTTAAGCGTGCTTAGGTTACTATTATCGCGTATCGGAACGAAGGGATAGCAATAACGTTATTAATTTATTAATTAATTAACTATTAGTTAAATTACACAGGAAATGTAAAATTTGATTAATTCTAGGTAATATGTAAATATCTGTAAGACTGTTAGTATAGGCTAGTAATTATTATTTGTATTAATAAATTGTCGAGTCTGTTTTCCAAAATGATTACATTCTCATACACTGATTATTGATGTAATCGTAGAAATTTAAGTTTTTTATGTTGGAAAGCAACTTACGCAGTCAATATATTATTTTATCTAATTAAGGAGTCTTTTTTTTTATTTACACAATCCCTGTATTTTTTCTTGACAGCTACTGCGTCCTACGGTTTATTTCTGAGAAAGAGGCTAACAATTTACTAAACGCTATAACGATGCACTAAAGGTAGTATGGATATGTTACGTCAAATATAAGGTAGGTACGGCATATTATTCTAGGGTAATGCAGTGGAAATAAATATAATCTTTATTGGACAAAAACAATGCATTCGTGCTGTACGTCACTTCCTGTCGTCCTTTATTTATAAAACTAAAATTACTGACATCTACATAGTTATCTACATAGTTGAATGTTGTTTATTGGTAAAAAAAAATATTTTAATATAATAATTTTAAAAAACGTTATCCTAGTAAAATAATTATTCCAGCGCTTAAAAGTACCCAATATAGACGAAATTGTTATGCAATGGGGTGTATCAGGCAAAGCTTTTTTATAGATGTCGCTAGCGGCACTGGTACCTTGTTTACACCTATGTTGGCCATTCTATTAAATGTTTTTGTAGTTTTTTTTATTTTTATAACAGAAATACGAATTTTAACTCAACGTTACCTACCTTAAAATGCGAATTAAGAAAGCGAACACCGTTTTTAAAATGAAAATAGGTTGAATTAATAGAACGGCAATTTTGAGATCACCATATCTATGATTTCGCTTGGAAATCTCGATTTGTACACTTAAAAGCTGCTGACTTCGGCAAAGAAGAGAGAGAAGACAAATTTCTAAGCATTCCATGGATTCACCGTGCGGGTGCCGGGTCCATCGTGTGTGGGTAAGAGATGAGAAGAATGGTGTCTCGGGCTTGCGACCGACAATTGGCTGGTTTAAGAAAAGGAGGCCTCCTTTTTTTTCTATTGCGCGATAATACGCTCACCATCCACCATTCTACGTCTCTCCCTACCCAACCAAATACTGTATGATTCCGTTAATGCCGTCTTGGAAGCTCGTTCCATAAATGTATTGACGGCAGACCTGCTTAGGTCCAATTCTTTCAGTAAGTGATGCAAAGATTTTGCTGGAACTCCTCTTGCACCAACTTCCACTGCGTAAAGCTGAGTCTTGAACCCGTTCCTGATCATTTCTTCTGTGAGATCATAATATTTATCTAGAAAATAATAAATTTCGTAATAAAAATACAAAATTTTTATGCAACTGACAGTTCTATTAGGTACCATCTATCATGCGCCATCTACCATGAAAAAAAGTTAGTGATACACCCCATGGCAACAAAGGTATTTTATAGGCTTCCAGTTACCTACTATAAGGGAGCTGCCACTGAAACTGTTTAAATTAAAAGTCAAACACATGCTGGTAAATGTTTTTATTCGACAAAAGAATACCTAGACACAACTCGACAGAGTCATGTGACTAAATAAATACTATGCTAGAAATAACAAAGCGTGTGAAATAATTTACATCCCTGTACTTACCATGTTTCGGACAAATAAATTATTTTATTTCATTTTAGTACCTAGTTATTTAATATTCAAAATTAAAGCCTCTTATAGCAGTCTATTTCTGTATAGTGCATTCGACTTGGATGAAAGCAAAGCTCGCTTATTTACCCAATGGGGTGTACCAGGCAAAGCTTTTTGAAGATGTCGCTAGCGGCAATGGTACCTTGTTTACACCTTTGACGCATCAGTTTTTAAATGTTTTTGTAGTACTTTTATTTTTATAACAGAAAACTGTATTTTAAATTAACGTTACCTACCTTAAAATGCGAATTAAGAAAGCGAACACTGTTTTTAAAAAGAAAATAGGTTGAATTAATAGAACGGCAATTTTGAGATCACCATATCTTTGATTTCGCTTGGAAATCTCGATTTGTAGACTTAAAAGCTGCTCACTTCGACATAATATCCGGAAAATAATAAATTTCGTAAGAAAAATACATATTTTCTATGCAACTAACAGTTATATAAGGTACCATCTATCATGCGCCATCTATCGTGATAAAAAGTTAGTGATACACCCCATTTTGCTTAAAGTGTATGAAAACCATAGAGCAACACCGAACGACTTTCAAATAGAAATTAAGCGACAAGTCAAACACGCTTTTTGTTTTCGCTTTCAAAGTTGTTTGATCTGGGGTTGCGCTGTGGTTTTCATACATTTTAAGCAAAATTCGGTGAAAAAAAGCGAGGTTTGCTTAATTTTTTTAATTTATACAATTTAATATATAGGGTTGTCGCCCTAATGTAATTTGATTAATTTTGTTTAGTAACACTCGTGTGACGTGACGAATCGATTGACGTGGGCAAGAAAGATGAATACTGAAGGACGTGAGATCCATGAAAATCGGTCAACGTGTTTGGTCTCCAGTGTGTATAACCCTCGCTCGCATAAATTCGCGGCATACCAGCCGAATAAATCTCTTAGGTGTCCTTCTTCCTCGAACTGCCTTGGGCAGACTAACAGTCACCCTGGCTCCCAGGTGATGATGTACGGATGACGAGGAATGTATAAACCTCGACTACTACTAGAGTGAGCTTTATGGAAACATTTACACAAATCAGTCCGAATTTAATTTTTCTGTAAGCAAAATGCTCGCTGGGTAATAAAGTCGATATACCAAATTTAGTTTTTATTCTATCGTTACGTCATATCCCTAAGGTATTTTGATATTAGTAATATTTAAACTTAACTTACAACTATATCCATAAAGTAATATATATAATAATCTGTGCATTAGCTATATGGTCTGTGATGCTTACAACCTAACAACCTCTATATCAATCTTCCTTTACCTAAATCTGTGACTTTTAGCTTGATTCGGAACGAGCAGAATCAAATATCACAATTTGGATGCTACTTAAACATTAATAGATTTGTTTAAGAAGTAATATAGAAACAGTACAAACGAATTACAATATTAGATAATTTAAAAGAAAACCTAATTTAAATAAACTAGAAAATGGCGCGCGATATAATAACAAAAAACTGACAGCGCTCAGAGCGATCTACCTCTATATCGTAAGCAGTCTAAGCGCGAGGAGTAATGTCATTTGTGACGTCACATAGCTTTGGCAAAACAGTTTATACGCGTCCCGGAACACTATTAAGCGTGCTATATAGTCTGTGAGCGTGCTTAGGTTACTATTATCGTGTCTCGGAACGAAAATAAATAGTTATATAAATAAATAAAATAGCATTAGTATTATCAAAGGAGCATAATAGGTACTTGTAATAATATAATGTACTGTGGCTTTAGTAAAAACATTGACGAAAATTCGCAATTACATCTTGCAGAAAGAACAAAAGTATACTTTTATTGTGAAAATCATGAGAAAAATAGGAAATATTCATTTGAAAATGCATTATATGCCGCCAAAGAGGGGTATGTGTTGTATATCATAGCACAGGATATAACCGAGCTTCCTGTGCCATTACGAGACTTTACTTCCCTTGGCATTCATTACACAAAGTTGATAAAAATTCTTAATGTAAGGAGTTTAAAAACCATGATGGAAAAGATTGCTACGTTGACTTATTGGAAGACTGTTCCTGCGACTATTATAATAGAAGGTCTTGATGAATTCTGTCCCAAGGACAATTTGCAACAAGCTTGTGGATTGGTCGCGTTTCTAATTGACACAATCAAAGGTTGTACCATGAGACTTGAACAGCTGTGCTCTCTGTATGTGTCTATAAATAAAGACACTGTTGGAGATGAATACTGTAATATAATAAAAGACATGTACCAAATGTAATAAAATATTTGTTCCATATACCTATACTTTTTTATTTAAGTTATTTTTTTATCTAAACTTAAGCAAAAAAGTAAAGTAATCATCATGACCCTTTCGGGGTAGTCAGAAACCACGCTCATAAATAAGCAGATTCACATTTAGCCAACTTTACTATAGGCCAATCATGACAAGTGGCAAGCTCGTCGATGTCTTCAGCGTGCCAAACTCGAAAATTATAACAAATAAATTAAATGTATTTATTTACATTATTAAATATTTTTGTGTCCCAATCAGGAATTGAACCCGGTACCTCAGAGTCTAAATCCACGGACTTAACCGCTAGACCACGGAGGCAGTTGAACTTAAGCATAGGATAAAAATATGTTTATTGTGAAATAGGCTGGATTTTTTTACTTGCAACCAACAAACATTGCATAGAAATAGGATAAAGATAAAGTCTAAGAGAATCATGGTTTGTCGGGCTTGCAACAGACTACTACTACTGGTGGTTAAAAAATATATCCTCCACTTTTCATTGTGCAACAAGACTATTCTGCTCCTCTCATACCCAACCAAATACTTTATGATTCCGGTATTGCTGTCTTGGAAAGTAGTTTCATAAATGTATAGCAGACCAACTTAGGCTAAGTTATAAACTTTAAGTAAATGGTGCAAAGATTTTGTTAAAATTCCTCTTACATCTTGTCTTTGTTAGTCTTGAATACTGCAACTTTTTTTACCAGTAATAATGTAAGCACTTAATCAAACATACACTTCTTTTGTAAATATTGTTAAAAGACACCATTCTCATCTCTCTTTCTCATACACAATAGACCCAGCACCCGCACAGTGAATCCATATATTCCCAAAAAAATTGTCTTCTATTTAATCCAGTGATTTGGTTGTAAGAATGAAATCTTAAGATCCTACAAGTGACTTGGAGAGCATGTTAAGCCGTCAGTCCCAGTTCCACTAATACCAACATGTGGAATCCTTAATAAATTGTCATAAAAATTTACATCAGATCCTCACCAACCTGTCTGGCCAGCGTGTCGAGTGTAGGCCAAATTCTTCAGATATATGTTCTGACAGGCCTATGTACAACAGTGGAGGTATAGGATATTGTGTTCTAGGGTCTGTAATGAATTTAATCCTGAACTGTTTATTATTTGAATATCAAATCTAACCCTTTAGTTATAATTGGTAATACGCTACTCGACAATTTAAAGTATTTTAAATTATTATTATATTTCATCAGGTAGACAATCGTCTTAAAAAACTACTTTTAAATATTTTTTTAAATTTGTTTCGAACTATGCAGTTGCAAATAGTTGCCGTATGATGTCACATACTCCATGTCCCGCTGGCGCAGTAATTCAGTATTTCTTCTTCTTTTTATATTGGTGAATGCTGTGACACCTAATTGGTACATATATTAGATAAGCTATAATTATACTATGTTATGTGTGTGATAATATATGTACTGCTGTGTGTACTAAATAAATAAATAAACACTTTTTTTCTTTATATCGCTTTGAAAGTTATTGGAGTAGCATTTTCGTTCTATTAAACAAAATAAAGCGCTTTGCTTTGAAGCCGTAAACGGTCTTCGTATTATTAAGTGATGTCACTTTTGCTGGCTAATGTTTTTAAGTAAGGTAACGTTAAAAATTTCAAAATAATAATTTATTTTATTAAGATAAAAATGATTTCATTAATTACAACGAAATAATACTCTGATAAAATACAGATTAAATAAAACAAAAACCACTTATTTTTTACAATAGTCAACTACATTATTATTAAAATACAGTCAAAGGAAAAAATTACATAGCATGTTAACAACACACAAAATCTAAAACTGCTGTAGATTAACATTTACCTTACCTTGCAAAAACATATTTTGAGAGAATTTGGCTTAAGATAATACTAAATATTGGTTTTATGGGACTTATGAAATATAAATAAAAATTTCATCAAACAGTTTATTCATATTTTAATACAAATATCTAAATTACCAAAGATTCAATAAATATTTACCTGTTTGACTTGTCCGCTTTAAGCACTGTTTTCACGTTATTTATTTCACAGTCGACTTCAATGATTTTCACACAATGGGGTGTATCAGGCAAAGCTTTTTGTAGATGTCGCTAGCGGCGATGGTACCTTCTTTTACACCTATGTGGCATCATTTTTTAAATGTTTTTGTAGTTTTTTATTTTTATAACAGAAAAATGTATTTTAAATTTATGTTACCTACCTGAAAAGACGAATTAAGAAAGCGCACACCGTATTTAAAAAGAAAAAAGGTTTATTAAAAGAACGGCAATTTTTAGATCTCCATATCTTTGATTTCGCTTAGAAATCTCTATTTGTACACTCAAAAACTGCTCACTTCGGCATAATATTCAGAGAATAATCAATTTCGTAATAAAAATACAAGTTTTCTATGCAACTAACAGTTACATTAGGTACCATCTATCATGCGCCATCTATCGTGATAAAAAGTTAGTGATACACCCCATTTAGGCAAAATTTAGTAAAAAAAAGTGATGAATGCTTTGCTTTGCTTTCAAGTCAAACCCGGCATTATAAATACACCCAAGTGTTGAGCACAGTATAGAATGTTGGTTTAGCATCTAAGGATAAGGATGTTTTTACTTTTAAAAAAGTCATAGTTGTGATGGTACTTTACTTTTACAATAACAAGCTAAGCCATACCCAACGCTCTTTGTAATCCCATTTATCTAAATTTTAACACAATATATAAGACAAAGAATACTAAAATGGAGAATAAAAACAGATAAACAATATAGTAGTTATGATTTCCTTTGCCAAGCTTCAGTACTCTTCCCATTGTCTTCCCGAGGAACCCTGAACTCCTGTCTACATCATCATCCAGCCCTCTGAGGATTTTATCTTGATATCGAACTTCATTTCCTATTTCTATTGACATATGTTTTAGTGTGTGGATTTTTCCACTGAGTTCTTCAGCCATTCGTTCGTTTTCGTGCTCCAGGACATCATCTGTCGCAACCCTGGGCAGCGGCTGGTAGGGGTATGAGTCGCGGGCGCGCCGCATATTGTTTCTCCCCGCCGTTTTGATAAAATGTTTAAATACTCTCACGGAAACTCAGGTGATCCTTGTAATTATTGCACAATAACTGTCACTTCTTTAGCCAGTTTAGGTAAAATATATTTTGTTCTACCCAATACATTTATTTACCACTAGAAATCTTCTCGGGAAATTAGTTTATGTTGTATTAATCGCAGTTTCTTACAATTTCATTTTGCGTTCGTTTATCGGTTTTTGACGTTTGACAACTCATCATAAACAATCGTTTCGTTATTGCATTACAACAGGTTATATGCATTACTTTACAATTGTCATTATTTTAAGGTACTCACTTTTGATTAAATACATCGTATTGTGGCAAAGTAATTCAATTTCGTAGTTTTCGTAGGCATGGTACTGGTAATTTTTGGTATGTCTGTTACAAGCTAGCACAGACTATATAGCTAACAAGCTAGTGCTATTTGCTATGTTCGACTTGATTTTTAATGAATCTTGCTTTTTTTTTACCGAAAGCGTTTTTTGTATGAAAACGATAGAAACGTTAAGTCGAACTTTAAAAGCGAAAGTGGAAAAAAATGCAACAAGTCAATCACAGGGCAAGAAGGGTATAATTTATTTTAAGCGAAACGCGTTAAAACTACACATGACTTCACGTTCTACTTGGCACGGTAAGCGCTTTGAAAGCTGTTAGAGTAGCGTGTGTTGTTTCCTATGGGGTGTGTCACTAACTTTTTATCACGATAGATGGCGCATGATAGATGGTACCTAATACAACTGTCAGTTGCATAGAAAACTTGTACTTTTATTACGAAATTTATTATTTTCTGGATATAATGCAGAAGTGAGCAGCTTTTATGTGTACAAATCGAGATTTCCAAGCGAAAGCAAAGATATGGTGATCTCAAAATTGCCGTTCTATTAATTCAACCTTTTTTTATTTTAAAGACGGTGTTCGCTTACTTAATTCGTCTTTTAAGGTAGGTAACGTTAAGTTAAAATATATTTTTCTGTTTCAAAAATGTAAAAGTACAAATAAATTTAAAAAATGATCAGTCATTGGTGTAAACAAGGTACCATTGCCGCTAGCGACATCTACAAAAAGCTTTGCCTGATACACCCCATTCCGGACAGTAGTTCAACGGGGAAGGAAGTGGTGAATTACCGTAATTAGTAGGTAAAATAAAAGACATTTTTAATTGCTTAATATTAAATATATTTACAATTACGCCGTATATGTCAAATAAGTTTACATGATGTAATGATATGATACCTATCTTATGACTACAGTGGGTTCTGTACTTTCATTATATTTTAATAATAATGTGCAAATAATAAAAATACAGAACCCAGTGTTGATTAACAACGCCGAACAGTAAGTTATATGAATATTTGTAATATAATTTGTTTTATTTTTATTTTATCAATAATTATTTTATTTATTATTAATAATAGCCGAATAATATATATTGTGCGTTTATTGGGCTGTTAAGTGCATCTTTGTCCCTCGCACTAACATTTTTCAAAGGATATACTTCTTAAGAAATGTAATCAATATACTTTACAGGTAATAAATTACTGTAATTAAAAAAAAAAAAACCTTATTATACGAAATTCGACAACTTCATGTTTCAGAAGTCCTTGAACAGCGCGCACGACCATATTAACCGTCACCGTGTATGTATAGTATATATATATATATATATATTTAATGATAACTAACGACTAATAACAAAATTGAAAACATAAAGGGTCAATTAGAAGGTACTGCAATTGGAGCGAATTTGTTTTGTAACAATATTTTTGTTGTTTAAGGCCATAGCCCCACGGTACAAATGCAGAGGTATATTCGTGAGAAAAGCAGAAAGCATTGGCGGCAGTAACGGACGGTGTGATGAAAATTTACACAGCCTCGAAGCTCTTTAGTATACCGTACACTCAAGAGATAATTAGTTGCGAATAAGATAAAAAAACATCCTTACGAAGAAAACCATTGCTCAATAGAGAGTAAGAAAATGTATGAAAATTAAACTTTCGCGCACATTCATGATAGTTTTTATAATTTTAACGGGTCTTTAAGCGATTTACATTAGAGACATATTTCTCCCGACGTTTCAGCCAAGTTGCATTGGCCGTGGTCACGGGTCGACTGAAGCTATGCGGTGTAGTCTCGTAAATACTGGGCGGTAGATGTAAACCTACCCACTTATCACTTTTAAAAGTTTTTAGAAATCACGACACGAAATTTTTCCCGGCGTCGAAAGCTTATAACCCCCCTCTCGATTGAAATTTTTGTGTTTCTTTATTTCGATCGCTTCACGTACTATTCTAGGGTAATAGTGACGATCGGTGGAAAGTATCTTTGGGTCGGGAGAAATATGTCTCAAAGGTAAATCGCGTAAAGACCCGTTAAATTATTTTAAAAAAAAATCTTGTCTATTTGTTAGGTCGGAAACTTTTCAGACCACCCTCGCATCTTATGATTTTATCTCTTAAAATTTATTAGTTATATCTTGGAAAATTGACTACATTCCTCAAAAATATCTCAGAATTGAAAAATATTTTTAGTATATTGAATCAAAATTATTTGACTAACTTTTCAACACTTAACAGCTATAATTGTACGGTCCCCAACAGTCATCAGGTTCATTTTCGTGGGACTCATCTTTGACGAGTTTTTTTTACAAATAATATACAGTTATTTTTATCATACTTGAGTTTAAACCTATGAATTTAGCTATCTGTTCCAGTATTTAAAATATTAATGATATCTGAATTACTACGCGTTATACTGTGTGGAATTTATTAAAGAGCAAATATTTTTATATTATAATCTAGAATAAAAATAAAGGACTACGTATTTTTATGTTAATTATTTAATAATAAAATCTGAAGTTACAGTGCAGAGAAGTTATCCTAAAAATTTTGCCACTCATACTCAGCCTAATCAAGTACCTAGGTAGCGAGAGATCCGACGATCGCGCGAAAGTTGACTTACGTATTTCTTTCTCTCTCTAATTCGTCTCTCGGCTGTGGGCGAGATCATCATAATAACACTTCGCAACCTTTATGTATTTATCACGATGGATATCTCGATTTTCAGACGTATTCACCATGCAGTAGTGTTATGTTTTTCGGATAATAATTTTTCTCTTTAAAAAAGGTGACCTTTTTTATTTTAAATAGAGGTTCTACTACTAGCCTAAAAAAATATTTGCTCTTTTGACTTGGGGTGTATCACTAACTTTTTATCACGATAGATGGCGCGTGATAGATGGTACCTAATATATATAACTGGCAGTTGCATAAATCTTTTATTTTTATTACGAAATTCATTATTTTCTGGATATGCAGTGTGAGCAGCTAAATATCGATTTCCAAGCGAAATCAAAGATATAGTGATCTCAAAATTGCCGTTCTAATAATTCAACCTATTTTCTTTTTAAAGACGGTGTTCGTTTTCTTAATTCGTCTTTTAAGGTGGGTAACGTTAAGTTATAATATATTTTTCTGTTATAAAAATAAAAAAATCCAAAACATTTAAAAAATGATCCGCCATAGGTGTTAACAAGGTACCAGTGCCGCTAGCGACATCTACAAAAAGCTTTGCCTGATACACCCCATTACACGCGGTATAAACTTGAAAGAATATTTAGGAACGCAATTCTATACGGTTACTTGTACAATCAATGGTAGGTTATCACATTTGGAAATGTATTGCACACAACACGTGAAATTTTAAAATTAAAATATATCAGGCTTATTAAAATATCAACAATTTTTAAGCAATTCATATTTGGACTAAAGAAACGAAACTTAACTATAATGTTTATTTTGTACTTTTGCGATTATTTATTTAAAACAACAAAATTAAACATTAAGTTCTTAATAAACAATGATTGAATAACAATATACTCGTAGTACATATATACATACATCAAATGCCGCCAATTATATGGCACAATAAAAAATATACCAACGCATAGACAATAAATAAGAGCTAAACAATGTTTTGTGTTCCCTTCTCCCGATGGATGATGAATGAGGTAATAGGGAAGGCAAAGGGTCTAGCCCATACAGCCAAGTCTGACGTAATATATCTTTTTTTTTTAATGAGTTAATCAGGTTGTCATTGGGTATAAAATGGGAGTTCACAGCGCGGGAAAACAGCAAAAAATAAACTGCAACTTGTGCCCCATATTTATACAATTTAAAGTATTCCATAACTATACAAAAAACACCACTTTGTGACCAACAATATCCACAGTAAATTAAGTTACAAAATTGAAACTTGCACTTGACATAGCGGCGCAAAATGGCGCGAAGGACCATCCAACAATGTTCAACTTCAATTATAACTGTTTTACAGGAAAACATTTCTGGGAGACCATTCATGACTTATAGAGATATTCTGAACTCCATTCAGATTCTAGAGAAAATGTACAGTCAGAAATAAAATAGTAAGATTACACAAAAAAGAAGACACGAAAGGAGTCCTGTTTTTGCAGGACATACTGCGCAAGTTTCAGGGCGTGCTCTCGCGGAGACAGAATTTAAAGAAATCAACCTATTTTTAATTATAGTTTTAAGCATTATTATGTTTATATAAATTCTCACTTTATAAAATTTTATTGTCATACATAGATTTGTTTTAATCAAATTTATATTAAAATTGTATATAACTCTAATTTGAATGCTGTAATCTCCTATAATTAAGGTGGCACTTAGCCCCATATTATTATTATTATGTTGTAATGAATTGGTGTACATCTTGTTGGAGATCTAATAAATGAACCTACCCTACAGTCCAGACTTGGCTTCTAGCGACTATTTACTCTATTCTTGAAGAATGTCCCAAGAGGACGGAGATTGTGCAGTGACAATGAAATGAGGCCATAGCCATAAACGAACATTTCGATGGCAAATATTTTTTGACCGGGTTAAATATTAGAGAGAGAAAGAGGGAGTTCTTTGCGCCATTTTGCGTGAACATGTCATGTGCAAGTTTTTGTTTTGTAAATTAATTTGCTGTGGATATTATTGGTCAAAAGTGGTGTTGTTTTGTTTAATAATGTTCTACAATGTGAATAATTATGGAAAACGTTAAATTGGACTTAAAATATGGGGCACAAGTTGCAGTTTATTTTATGCGGTTTTCCCGCGCTGTGGACTCCCATATTTTACCCGACGTGTTTGGGCTATAATGCCGCGAGTAACTCCAAGTAAAGCATCAAATTCTGCAGCATCTGGAATTTGATGATCCCCAACTCGGTTAAGAACATATATTATGCAAATAAATTACGTGTTTAGGGCTGATGTATTCTGTACAGAAAGAAAATTTAAAAAATATATATATTAGATGTGTTTTTTTTAAATACCTTAAGCTCAAAACTCTTCAGACGTCCCTCGTATTGTTTACTATTATTATTGTATTGTTTGTAGAGATTCATTTCATAGAAAAAAAAAAACAAACTCACGAATTTTGACTTCCATATTTTTTTATATTTATACAAAAAACATTGTTCAAATAATATTTATTTTTCTATGCAAAAAGAATTACATCAACAATGCATTGTAGTAAAATCAGTCAACAGTAAGGAAAAAAAAGTATAAATAAAATCTATATAATAATTATTATTGAACATTCGTGAATTTAAAATTCTCATGAACACATTTGAACATAATTGTAGGATCCCAGATGAACTAGCTATAGCCTATAGTCTGTCTTAACTTAGTGTTTTCTCGGAACTTGAAAAAAGTCATTCTTATTGAACTTTCCAATCCGTGCAAATCAAATACAGTGTAAACTCTATATAACGACACTGAAGGGACTGTGCATTTTATGGCGTTATAGAGTTGTCGTTACATGGAGAGAAGAAAAATCAGAATTGGAAGACAAGCTAAGCCAATTGATTTCGACGCTTTAGGGAGTTTGTCGTTAAATCGAGTGACGTTATATGGAGTTTACACTGTAATTCAAAAGACTACACACAACATGAAGTCGAAATAATCAGGAACGGATTCAAAAAGAGACATTATTCTTATCTTGTCTCTTTCCCACACTATATTTTCCGGAACTCGCACTGTGAATCCATGAAATTAGCATTGTGTCTTCTCTCTTCTATTAGTAATAATAATAAACAAGTGAAACGTTTTATTATTATTATTACAATTTCCTAATCAGTGTATAAATGTATATATTTTTGATGTACTGTTCTTATTAGGGACTAAAAAGGATAAAATAATTTATCTAATCCTTATAAAGGATAAAATCACATACAGATTTAAAACTTTTTCAAAATTATCCTGAAAATACATACTTGACCGCCTCCGTGGTCTACTGGTAACAAACGTTGCCGTGAACTCGGGAGGTCGTGGGTTCGATTACCACCGGGGGCAAGTTGTACATTGTATAATTTGTCTCGGTCTGGGTGTTTATATGTATAATATGTATATATTTACAAAAAAAAAGGTTAATATATAGTTTATCAACCATCTAGTTTCCGTAACACAAGCCTCGTAGCTTATCACGGAAATTAGATGGCGCTGTGTGACCCGTCTGGAAATATTTATTTATTTTAATACTTGGTAACTTTTGGTGGTAGCTCGGTTGTAAGAACGCATTCCTTAAAAATCCTACAAAGGTCGGTTCTAAACCCCCCCGGCATGTACCAATGAGAAATCACATTTTCTTACGTACATTTGTCATAGATTTACAACACCACCGCCGTCGGTCCCGGTTCTACCAATCCCAAATTGCGGAATCGATAATAAATTGTCATTAAAATTGATATTAGATCCTCGCCAACCCGTTTGACCAGGCAGCGTGGGGAGTGTAGGCCAAATTCTCCAGATATATGTTCTGGAAGGCCCATCTCCTAGGACGCTGTGTTCTAGGGGCTGTAATGAACTTTTGTTAGCTATTAAAATACTTGTGTAAGATTGAAAACAAAAAAGTTTCTGAGTAAGTAGTTTTATCCTTTATAAGGATTAGAGAAATAATTTAATACTTTTTAGTCTGTTATACAAAAAATGGAACATTCAATTTTTATTTATAATTTTTCACATTATCATGTCATCTACTTCTGAGCAATGGTACAAATTTTAGGTTTTCAGCTCATTGGGTAGTTAATTTAAAGACAATTACAAAATTCAACTCGTACAGACATAAAAGAAAGTGCATTAATAAAAACATGGTAAAATGATATTTAAAATGGATCAAATTGAAATATATATAAAAACCAAACATATCGCGTTTTTATTTTGCAACCTAGCAACATTGAAAAAATCCCGTTTAGAAATACACCCATGGAGAATTTTTCTGTCTCCATGGGTGGAGTGACCTTTTAAATGAAATGTCAACTTACTAGGGAATAATATTACGGACATAAATTATTTTAGAACAATAAAAAGAACTGTATCTGGCACTTGTAAAAAACGCAAAAACCTAATTTATATATATACAAGTAGATATACATGTTTTAATATATATTTAAATAATAATATATAAAAAATGATTTGATATAACAATTTTCTAATTTCAAGGCTAAAGCATCATCACGACCGTATCCCTTGGTGAAACCACGCTTATAAATAAGCGGATTCACATTTAGCCAACTTTACTATAGGCCAATCATGACAAGTGGCAAGCTCGTCGATGTCTCTAGCGTACCAAACTCGAGAAGTACCCTATCACAAATAAATTAAATATTAATCAAATTTATTTATTTAAATTAATAAATATTATTGTGTCTTAGTTTAGTCCTTTGTCTTAGTCCTTTTTTTTTTAGAAAAAAAAAAACATACTAGTGCGAAGCACATTAGAAAACAAAAACGCAAGAATATGCGGATTGGGCTTTGTGGAATCGCTAGTGGAGGATTTTTTTCACAATTTTTATGAGATATTTTAGACCTTAAATATTTCTAAGTTATCATACCATCTTTTAAAATCCAAAATATTTTTTGTCCTGCAGAAAGGGATAACAAACATGTAAAAAAAAACCCTTAAATAGTCCATATTCAAAGTCATTATTATACGTCCATTTAAAAAAAAATACTCTAATAAAGAACCAGCATTGGAATCAAAAAACCTAAAAATGAAACCCTGGGTTATCATATATGTGCGGGCACGTGGAGCAGCAATTCGTCGCGCCGTTTAAACTCGAGATCACACATTTCACATTTATAATAGCCCTCCTCTGCCTCTTCCTTGATGATTTTCTCATGATGGATTATCCTCGGGGGGGAGGGAGAGGGCGAAGGGCTGGGGGAGGGCACTGGGGAGGGGCTCAGGGAGGGGGACGGGTCGCGGGGAGGGGACGGAGAGAGATGCGGCTGGATGGCGCGCAAGTCGTCGGCCGGGTGTCGTGGCGGACGTCGGGTTCGCAGCTAAAATAAGGAAATAAGCTTGATAAAATAATTTGCCGTACATTAAGGTCTAATCAATTTGTATTTAATGTAATCAATCAATCAGGACTGACTGACCTCCCTGTACTTGAGGGGACCAGACTACTTATACTTGTGGGTTTAAACTGACAGACTGGACTACTTGTACTTATGGGACCAGACTGACTGACCAGCTTGTACTTGTGGGACTAGACTACTTTTACTTGTAGGACTAGATTGTTATGACTACTTGTACTTATGAGACCAGAGTACGAGAAATTGACGAGACTACTTGTACCTGTGGGAATAGACTGACTGACCTAATTGTACTTGTGGGACCAGAGTGACTGAGCTACTGGTGTTGTGGGACCAGACTGACTGACCTGTTTGTTCCTGGTGCGTGGCTCCGTGTGTATCATCTTGGGCCGGGGTGCGGGCACGGTCCGGGTTCGGCGACGGGGCGGCTCGACCCAGGTGTCAGGCGCGGGGGACTCCACCTTGTGAGGCGCTCTCCGCCGTTTGTACTTGCGGGGACCAGACTGACATAAATACACGGTGTAATAAATATTCATTGTGAAATGAATAAGATTTTATTATTATTATATTATATTATTATTATTAATTATATATTAAACTAACAACTAACGCAGTTATAACTAAGCAAGGCTAATTCAATATTTAACTCATTTTAGTTATATGTCATAGCACAACTTTACTTAAAGTAATTGAAGCCAACAAAAAAGGCATAGAGGAAACTAAAGTCATAGTTCTTGTACTGTTTGACTTTACGAACGCCTTCAACACAGTTGATCCTGATTTGCTAACTGCTACTATTTCTCGTCTAAGTTTAACACCAGAGGCCATAGCGGGGTTTACTTAATATCTTCACAATCAAGTTATCAGCAGCATTAGATTCGATCAGATAACGTCGGATTGGTGTGGTGACCTGGATATGGGTGTTCCGCAGGGTGGCATCCTTTCTCCTTTGTTTTTACTCTTTGCCATTACCTCTCTTTTTCATTTATTTATGTGCTGTCAGGTATTAACAGTCAATAAAATAATATATATATATATATACCTAACTTCCATAACTTAAATTCATGTTGTTTTATTTAAATGTCAAGCATAAAGTAACAGCGTAAACTTCTTTCGTGGTGCGGATTCTAACACGTGCGAGGATGCTGCGAAACTTACGAACGCGCTATGCAAGCGTCTAGTTGGCTTGGTCGATTAATACATTTACATTAATATTATTCTCGTCTCAGTTTCTAACCTGAGGTTGTCTCTTCATGGCGGTGTTGGCGTCGCAGTGCTGGATGAGGTGCTGCACCAGTTCCCCGCTTGTGTGCAAGGCGCGACCACACACCGCACAAATGTATGCTGGACCACCTAAAACAATGGATTTAATTTCGATTGCCTTTTTAGGTTTAATTTAGATTTAGCTATATTACAGCTCTCAGAACACAATGTTCTACATATATATTCACTTCTGAGTATGAACCTTCACAGTGGCACAGAAATAGTGGTATTGTCAGATTTATAACATCACCGTTCCGTGCTTTACGTTAAGCCGTCGGTCCAGGTTCCAATACCAATTTACGAAATCGTAAATAAATTATTATTAAAAATTAACATCGGACCCTCGCCAACCAAAGTAGGCCAATTTCTAGAAGGCCCATCTTCAACACTGGAGGTCAAGAACTGTGTTCTAGGCGCTGTGATGATGAGGTATACACAGGCTTATGCTGCATGTCAGCAAGTGAGCTGGGCCCCAGAAATGGATAAAATGAGTACCAATATATTTTTGTATTAATACCACAAGATATGGAATTAATTTTGAAATAAAATTTATTTGTCATTAAAATGATAAGGATTAATACAGTATTTGTGTAAATAGCTTTCCAATTACTGCTTTAAAATTGCCCATTTTTAAAAGTATTAAAATGGATATAGTATGTTATCCTTAAGAGATAGACATATGCCGTCGCGGAATTTCTGTAGACCTATATAAGATACACAATTTCACCATACATTATTTTGTTATATCTCAAAGGGTTTAGGCAGCGTTTCCGTTGAAAGGTCCCAGGCGACTTATTTTTTTCCGACACCACTAACAAATATTGTTAATGTATACAAAAACTTTGTTAAGACATCCAACATGATCCTACACCAATTTATCCCATCCACATTCATTCCAAAATTCCTAGCACCAAGCCTGGTAGAATCGTCTATGGATCGCAAGTAGTTTCGTGATCCACCACTAGAGGCGCCCAAGTTGGCGCCAGTACAAAATCTACGCTCGGCCGGTGCACTTCGAAAATAACCGCGATTTTAGTGTGAAAGCTCCCAAGCCGGGTTGGACTCTAAATCGTGCCTAAAACAGTTCCGAGAAAGTGAAGTCCAGCAGATCCTTGCCATTTGCTTTAGTGACTCATTTTCTAGACAAAGTAGCAGAGTAGACCGCCTGGCCGATGGCTGGACCCGTGTTACCCAGTACGGACAAAAAACTTAAAGAATTATATACTAAAAACTTTCATGAGAACATGAATCTACTAATCTACCCATTGGTGAAAACAGCATGAAAATCGGATGATAAAAACGCGGCGGAGGAATTTGTTTTATTTGTATGTAGTGGTAGTAATGTTACCATTAGCTATTCTGTAGTCGGGCGCAGAGTGATGTGATCGCACGTGTTCTCGCAGCACTACTCGCTGGTTGAAGGCGCGTGGACACACTGCACAGGCATACGGCTTCTCACCTAAAATTCATCCAAAATTAAAATATTTAAAGGTCGGTTTAAATCCCCGTACATATATTTGTTTTTTTTTTAATATACCTATATTTGTCAGTGTTTTTTATTATATATAAGTCATAGGCGAAAACTTTAATCTATTTATTTGTTTTGTATCTATCTATCTATCTATACTGTTATCTAGCTGTAAGTGTTTCTGTAATTAATAAATAAATAAATATTTTTACTCATCAAATGCGTAATTTTTTAAGCTATTTAAGACCACATAATGAAATATAAGGTACGAGGGGCTTTCAAAATATTCTCGGTATGTGGATAAAAACAAACAAGTACGAAAAGTTTGATATTTTTATTTTTCAATATACTCCCCCCCTATGTTCATACACTTATAAGATCGATCAATTATTTTTTTTAATCCCTCATAAAAATATTTTTTATCTTTGGTGTAAAAATGCTCCTCCACGGCCGTCTTCAACGCTTCATCGTCAGAAAATTTATTTCCACGCAGATCCTTTTTAAGATTGGGAAACAAAAAGAAGTCGCTTGGGGCTAAGTCCGGACTATAGGGTGGATGAGTAACAGTTTCAAACCCACATTCAACAATAGCTGCATTGGCAATATGAGCAGTATGGACAGGGGCGTTGTCATGCAGAAGCAGAACACCTTTGGTTAACTTTCCTCGCCTCTTTTCTTTGATCGCATCTCTTAATTGACGTATAACGTTAGCGTAGTACTGCCCTGTGATATTTACACCTTTTTCTTTATAATCGATAAGCAAAACTCCTTCACAATCCCAAAATATTGTGGCCATGACCTTGCCAGCTGACGGGATTACCTTGAACTTCTTGGGATGAGCTGAACCCTTAATGTGCCACTGCATGGACTCCTGTTTGCTCTCTGGGTCATAATGATGAACCCAGGTTTCATCTCCAGTAACTATTTTTTGCAGCACCTCATCGGGATTTTCACCACACAGGTCGATAAAATCTGAACAGCAAGCCACACGCATATCCTTTTGAAGAAGCGTCAGCATTCGCGGAACCCATCTTGCACTTACTTTTGACATATTAAGATGGTCATGTATAATGTCATGTACGGTACCAATAGAGAGATTGGTTACTTGAGCTATAGATTTTACCTTCACTCGGCCGTCTTCCAATATAAGTTTTTCCACTTTATCAATATTTTCTTGTGAGGTAGCCACTACAGGCCGGCCAGGTCTAGGGTCATCTTCAATACTCTCCCTTCCACGCTTAAATTCGCTTGACCATTTTTGAATAGTAGATAAAGAAGGAGCAGACTCACGGTAAACACAATCCATTTCCTCTTTTATGGTTTTTTGATTTTTACCCTGTTTTGTCAAGAATTTTATGACGGATCGGTGCTCTAATTTCGTTAAAATTGTTAATTCGCTCATGGTGTTCATGTTTGTTCGGCAATTGCAGAAAAACAAAAGAACATCTCGGTTCCAATTTTACTTTTTTTTAATGTCAATGGATGAATCTTAGCGGCCAGTAACAAATATATATATAAAAGAGGTTGTAACGTATCAATACCGAGAATATTTTGAACGCCCCTCGTATATTAGAAAAAAAAAGCTTATTTAGGAAGTTTACCAGTATGTATTCTCTCGTGTTTCCTTAAGGTCCCTCCATCTGCAAACGCCTTCCAGCAGAACCGACACTGGTAAGGTCTTTCCCCAGTATGGATCCGCACGTGAATCTGTTGGGAGCTCCGTGAACCAAACACCTTACCTAGACAATTTATGTTTTTTGATTTAGAGGGTATTACTAGAGATGAAACGGATAGTGGTTTGGCCGGATACCGGTTACCGAATATTCGGCAAGCTACGAGTCCGGAGCGCCGGATATCCGGCAACCGAATATTCGGCCCTTTATCGCGTTACATGACGCGACCAGTTTGATTTGAAATTATTATTACCAACAAATGCAGAAAATTTGGTATTTATTCACCTTAATTACCCACTTGTTAATTTTGAGTATTAAGCTAATAAATAAAAAAAACATTTTTGTCGAGTGATTATTAAAATAAACTGTGTCCATAACGTAGTGTGGTATAATTTTCCTCGTATAAAATAATGACAATGTTTTGAATATAACTAACCGGCATCCGACCGGATACAGAGTTACTATCCGGTATCCGGCCGGATAGTAAAAATAAGGCCGGATATCGGATATCCGTTTCATCTCTGGTTACACATCGCATCCATCTCGCTCGCACAATCTATGATTTTTTTAAAGATTTTCAAATTTGAGTGGACTTTTCAAAAATGTCAAAAGCATATAAAAAAAAAATAAGGTGATAGACAGCCGGTTTCTCGAAGCTCTACTTAATTACAGTGTACTAAACTCCATGTAACGTCAGTCGATTTAACGACAAACTCCCTAAAGCGTCGAAATCAATTGGCTTTGGTTGGTTTAGCTTGTATTCCATACAATGATTCCATCTCCATGTAACGACAACTCTCTATAACGCCATAAAATGCACAGTCCCTTCAGTGTCGTTATATAGAGTTTACACTGTTCCTAGTTTAGATTCCTAGCTAAGGAATCGTTATCTTTAAGTTTTTTTTAAGTCAAATCGGGTTTCACGAGCAAATTCGACTACAGTTTTTTCTTAGTTAATATTTTACTTAAAACAAAAAAGGAAATATTTATATTAAATATAACTGCCTCCGAGGTCTAGCGGTTAAGTCCGTGGATTTAGACTTGGAGGTACCGGGTATGATTCCTGGTCGGGACACAAAAATATTTATTATTGTAAATAACAATACATTTATCTATTGTTTAATTTATTTGTGATATTTCTCGAGTTTGGTACGCTGGAGACATCGACGAACTTGCCACTTGTCATGATTGGCGTATAGTATTTTACTTATTTATATTTAGTAAAAAAAACACATATATTATTGTTCAATATAATAGAATATGTAATATTTTATAGAACATTTGTAAGAAACGTATATATATATATATTAACGAATATAATATTTAAAAATATAATTGTAGAAATAAGTGCTTTTGGCGTGAAATGAAACGGGGAAAAAGGTTCGTTCCAATACTATAATCCACATTTTTTTTAAATCAATTTAATTTTAAATATTCGTAATCACAATTCTTTATAGTATGTTTTATAATTGCGTTGAGATTTTTAACAATTAATATTATTACAACGTGATATTTGCGCAGTAGTTCGGTTTTTGTATCTTTGTTGAGCCAATCTTAACTGGTCGCGTTATATACATTTGTAGTATTTGAACAAACGGACTAAACGAAAGACAGTCGATGGTGTATTGTTTATTTTTTGCTGTGATAATGGAAAAACACCCGTGCTTACGTTCATATTCTCGTTGCTATGTAGGTAATAAGAAATAATTAAGGTTAAAGAAATGCAAAATTAACAACCCATACATTCGTGTAAATGACAATTACTTAAGTAATAATTAAGTACCAAAAATACGTTCGAGAAACTGGCTGAGAATTACGGTCATTTTCGAGATATAAGGCCAGAAAGGCACTGACTACAAATAAAACTTTGACCACATTTGTAAAGGAAGGGCAAAGCACGAAAACTAAATGCAAGCCCACCTCGATCCTTGGCGCCGCATCAGACTGGAAAATTCTCATGGATAAATTTGAACACCATTATAGAATCCCAGATGAACTAGCTGTATCAGCCTATAGACCAGACATCTTAGTGTTATCTCGGAACTTGAAAAAAGTTATCCTTATTGAACTTACCGTTCCGTGGGAATCAAATATTCCAAAACACCACAACATGAAGTCGAATAAATATTATGATCTCACAGAAGAATGATTAGGAACGGGTTCAAGACTCAGCTTTACGCAGTGGAAGTTGGTGCGAGAGGAGTTCCAGCAAAATCTTTGCATCACTTACTGAAAGAATTGGGCCTAAGCAGGTCTGAATCACACAGTATTTGGTTGGGTAGGGAGAGAAGTAGAATGGTGGATGATGAGCGTATTATCGCGCAATAAAAAAAAAGGAGGCCTCCTTTTCTTAAACTAGCCTATTGTCGGTCGCAAGCCCGAGACACCAATCTTCTCATCTCTTACCCACACACGTTGGACCCGGGACCCGGCACCCGCACGGTGAATCCATGGAATTCTTAGAAATTTGTCTTCTCTATATATTTGTTTTGCCTCCATTGTCTAGCAGTTAAGTCCTTTACCCATTAAGACCCATACCTCGGAGTCTAATCCACATACTTAACCGCTAGACCACAGAGTAGGATTAATATACTTGGGGTAGTCTAAAATTGTGCTTCCCTTTATCTAAGACTAAAACCATATAAATTTATAATCTACTTACCACACTCTTTACAAGGAAAATGTTTTGACCCAGGCGGACCGTTTTGTCTATTGCCTCGTGACATTTTCTTATATCTGAAAAACAAAAAAAATGTGTACTTTTTTCACCTAAAATATACGTACAAGATACATCTAAGAGCGACCTTCACCGATCCAATATTATTTATATGTATGTATAATTTAGAGCCTTTTTTTTATATATTACACACAGCAGTACAAACAAATAGTATTATTTATTAAATACTTTATTGCACTTAACTTAAAAGTATGTACAAAGGCGAACTTAAAGCCATTTCGGCTTTTTCTACTAGCTAACCTTTGGGAGAGTGAGACAGTATAAATATGTGGGGTGCAATTCTAACCAATAAACTACATAAATAGTATGTATAGATAGACTACATAAATACTCATCAATATATACATATATGAAGATAATATATTATTAGGAAGTAGAAATAGTTCACACAACATAATTATAACTTATCTATGTACCAATTAGGTGTCACAGCATTCACCAATAAAAAAGAATAAGGAGTCCTTGGCGCCATTTTGCGCGGACAAGTCAAGTGCAAGTTTTTGTTTTGTAAATGAATTTATTGTGGATATTGTTAGTCAAATGTGGTGTTGTTTTTTTTAATAATGTGAATAATTATAGAAAACGATAAATTTGACTATAAATATGGGGCAGAAGTCGCAGTTTATTTTTAAATGTTTTCCCGAGCTGTCAACTCCGATATAAAAAAAAGCATTAAATTCTGCAACAACTGGAATTATTTGAATATAAGAAAGATATATTAGACTTGGCTGTATGGGCTGGACCCTTTGCCTTCCCTATCACCTCATTCATAACTATCGGGAGAAGAAAACTAAAAAAAAAATATGAAAATATCACTTTTTTTTTAGCACAAGTCGTTCGTTTAATGAAAATTCTAACATTTGATGTTAATTTCGTATGTCAGTACCGTGTTAAAGGAGGGTTATTGATGTTACGGAGTTCTTCGCGCCATTTTGCGTGGACATGTCAAGTGCAAGTTTTTGTTTTGTAAATTAATTTACTGTGGATATTATTGGTCAAAAGTGGTGTTGTTTTGTTTAATAATGTGCTACAATGTGAATATTTATGAAAAACGATAAATTGGATTTTAAATAGGGGGGCTCAAGTTGCAGTTTATTTTTTGCGGTTTTCCCGCGCTGTGGACTCCCATATTTTACCCGACGTGTTTGGGCTATAATGACGCAAGTAACTCCAAGAAAAGCATCAAATTCTGCAGCATCTGGAATTTGATGATCCCCAACTCGGTTATGAACTCTGTAACTCTGTTGTGAACATATATTATGCAAATAAATTACGTGTTTAGGACTGATGTATTCTGTACAATGTCCTTTAAAGAGAATAAAAAATATATATATTGATGTTACTTTTTGACAGATGTTTACATTTTTGTATACTTTATATTATATTTGTTTTAAACGATTTTATGTAATAAATTCAAAGACTATACATTTTCAATTGATTTGTTATTATTTGTTACTTGTCAAAAAGTAGCCTCACCGTACGTTTTTTTTAAGAAATGTTAGCATTGTTAAAAAAAGTGGTATTTCTTAACAGAAACGAAAAATAAATGAAAAATTATTTTAAATGTTGGAGTGTGCGAGCGAGAAGGATGCAAAGCGTAACAACTTTCTTAATAGAATTCTTACCTGGGCATAGAAGTCCGCGCATGTCCTTCAGCATGAGCCAAAAGTTGTAATGCATCAGTACAGGTCTCTCCGCAAACGTCGCAAGTGTGCTCCGTGTTAGTGCCTTCACTGGCTTCACTGTTGAGCCGCTTATGACTGCAACAATTAATTAATAATTATTTAATTAACATATATGTATGTCATAATTTGTTTATTTTTATATAATGGGGTGTGGGCAAAGCTTTTTGTAGATGTCTCTAGCGGCAATGGTACCTTGTTTACACCTATAACGCCTCATTTTTTGAATGTTTTTGTACTTTTTTCATTTTTGTAACAGAAAAATGTATTTTAACGTAATCTAACTTAAAAGAAGAATTAAGAAAGCGAACACCGTCGTCGTTAAAAAGAAAAAAGGTTGATTTAATAAACGTAAAAAGAACTAAGCGCCAGAAATGATGTCGTTTGTGACGTCACACAGCTTTGGCAAAACAGTTTAAGCGCGTATCGGAACACCTTTAAGCGTGCTTATTATCGCGTCTCGGAACGAAGGGGAGGTAGATCGCCCTGAGCGCTGTCAGTTGTTTGTCATTATGTCGCGCGCCATTTTCAAGTAAATTAAATATTAGGTTTTCTTTTAAATTATTTAATATTGTAATTCGTTTATACTGTTTCTATATTACTTCTTAAACAAATCTATAATTAATAATTAAGTAGGAAGTGAAAAAATAAGTTAATAATATAAAACTTTCCACATATAAAGATGAATAAACCGAGAGATGTGTGTTTGTTAGTATTCATACTGAAAGATGTGGATTACACAATTTATCTTCCATACATTAAAAAAAAAACTAACATTTTATAAATGAAAACGTGATTTAGACCGTTCCGAATTAATATCACGCTCTGAGCATCCAAATCGCGATATTTGATTCGGAACGACGGTCAGTGTCATATTCGTTCTAAGCGCTCTGAGCACGATTCGGAATGAGGGGTATAACAAACAGTGTATGACACGGCCCATTTACAGCTATGAATTTATGTTTAATTGACATATCATTATTATTATTTAGATTATAAGATAAATATAAATTCTATACATCATAATTATTAAGTATTTAGAATGTAAACTGACACGGCCTCTTTACAGCCACGATCTTATTTAAGTAGTTTCTAAGTTAGTTAGTTTTGCTTGTAGCAATAATGTTGTGCATAGCATACAAAAATATGGATTATTGCCTGTTTACGAAACAACCATTATTACCACTTTGATTAGTAGGTACATATGTTTTGATAATTGTATTGATTTTATTAGTTCTGACTGTATCCAAGTTGTTTTGAGAGAACCAATGGAAATAAATTATTTTGATTTGATTGATTTGATTTGTTCACACATAAATAATTTGTCAATGCGTTGGTGTGGCCATCTTTGATCGCGCGACCTGTACCTATAGTTACCTATGTGCTGCAGTGACATGTCGCCTGAGCAGATCGGCTCTCTGGAATGCGACACCACAGTCCTGGCAGTACAGCTCCGGGCCCCGGACGTTGTCATACACGAATCGATCACTGCCACTGTCCTGATGTGCCGGAGATAATGTGAAATCCTGGTCGTCACCTAAGGCAAAACAACTATTTGAATCTTTGATCAAGAATTCAATTCTCAATTTGGCTCAATATCCGAAATTGCAGGTCACATACACTCCTCCTTTCTTTACGGCATTCTATAATCCCAATCTATAATACCTGCCTCCGTGGTCTAGCGGTTAAGTCCGTGGATTTGGACTCGGAGATACCGGGTTCGATTCCTGGTCGGGACACAAAAATATTTATAGTGATATTTCTCGAGTTTGGTAATGAAATGAAATATCGTTTATTTGCAATAAATACAGTACAGTGGTCACAAGACTTTAGTCAGGTCTACTTAAATATATTCTAAGGCGTGTAAATCTTTACTTACATACTAATATCATAATCACAACTACACTAAAACAAAAAACAATATTAATTAATCTGTTTTGCACTCAAGATACTCTTTTACACTATAAAATATATGGTCCAGTAGCCATTTCGTCAGTTGTAATTTTAGTTTAGGGCCCTGCAATAATTTTATTTCGTCAGGAAGCTTATTATATATTATTATACACATATTAAATACATTTTCCATACTTATGTCTTTATAGCAGGGGGGCTGGTATAATAGGTTTAAAAACTTGGCTCTTTTTTGTCTGGGTATGACTTCACTACGCTTCCTAAAGTGTTCTGGATGAGAATGTACGAAAAGACATACATCTCTAATGTACATACACGGTAGCGGTAATATTTTTAGTGTTTTAAATAGAGGTTTGCAACTGTGACGATACCAGACATTACAGATTGCTCTTATGCATTTCTTTTGTATTATGAAAGCACGGTCTATGTCTACTGAGTTTCCCCAGAGTCATCATCAGCCTGTGTCTCTCCACTGCTGGATATAGGCCTCCCCCAAGGCTCGCCACTTCACACGATCTCCTGCCACTCTCATCCAACCCCCACCAGCGACCTTCCTCAGGTCATCTGTCCATCTAGGGGAGGGTCGACCCACTCTGCGTCTTCCCGTACGTGGTCTCCACTCTAGAACTCGTCTACTCCATCGTTCATCGGTTCTACGACATACATGTCCAGCCCATTGCCACTTCGGCTTACTAATTATGAAGGCTAGTTGGTGACTTTGGTTCTCCGACGGATTTCCTCGTTTCTGACTTTATCCATCAGAGAAATACCAAGCATAGCTCTCTCCATAGCCCGCTGAGCGACCTTAAATTTGTGGACGAGACCCACCGTTAGTGTCCATGTTTCTGCTCCGTACGTCAGCACTGGTAGAACGCAATGGTTGAAAACTCTCGTTTTCAAACACTGGGGTATGTTTGATAAGAAGATGTGGCGTATTGCCTGTCCCCAGAGTATTGGACCATAACTAAAAACTGAGGACACATATCCATGACATATATGGTACGCTGGAGACATCGAAGAGCTTGCCACTTGTCATGATTGGCCTATAGTAAAGTTGAATAAATGTAAATCCGCTTATTTATAAGCGTGGTTTCTGACCACCCGGAAAGTTAGAGCGACCTGTTAGAGCGACCAGCAAAACTTAGCCGGCAGCTCCTTGAAACAGAACGGCAAGGTCGACTTTGCTCGAACAAGGTTGTCAAAATAATGACCACATTACATGCATTTTTGAGTAAAGTTATTTTAGTCTTCATCATAAGGACTCTGTGAAATACATCAGCTTTCAAATGGGTTCCGTTAAAAGTTTTTAGATCTGCGTAGATAAATATTTATTGTCTTACCAGAGTTATCTTCTGTGTAGGAAGGTTGTCTTTTGAGCATGGGTTTGGAGAGGTTGGGATGTCGTTGTCTCGTGTGAGAAGCCAGAGCTTCCCGAGACCAACACAGCTCGCCGCACGCGCTGCATTCCAAGGGGGAATCCCCGCCATGGATCTGAAATACATTAGAATTTATAAATACAATGTTATAAAAAAAATCAAACTCCTTGGATTGACTTTTTAAAAGTAAGTAAGTGTAAATAAAATGTTTAGGTTTAAGACAATGATATTTCCCTGTCGTGACCACGGAATGAAGCTAATGAGAAAATCCAGCAATACAAATATCACTTTATGAATAACAGAGTTGTAAATATGTGGAATAAAATACCAGAAGACATATTAAAGTCCTCAACTGTAAACACTTTTAAAAACAAACTGGACAAGTGGCTAGTGACAATCGAAATAGACTATGGTGATAACTGACAATTTAATAAACTTTACATATTGATATAGGCATATCAGCAATGCGCTGCTCGCCTATTAATCAATAATAATAATAATACATTGCTCATAGGTAACTTCATCATTCATTATCACAGCCCCTAGAACACAGAGTTCTAGACCTCCACTACTGGAGATAGCCCTAATCGAAAAAATGAGGGCAGTAAAGTGAACGACTGGCTTAACCAACGGAACCCCTAAAGCGTTCCTTCGAGACAGCCCGGAGCTGAGGAACTAAGAGTGAACTAGTTCCTTAAGGAGCTGTGAACTAAAATGAGCCCTCCTGATCAGGAACTACATTGCGCAAGTCTACAACCCGTTTGACCAGATCGTAGCGAGTGTAGGCCAAATTCTCAAGAAATATGTTCTGGAAGGCCCATCTCCAGCAGTGGAAGTCTGGGACCTTGTGTCCTGGGCGGGCTGTAAGATACAACCAAATGGCATACGGGAACATATCTAAATTTTACACCGTATTTGTAATACAAAATTTGAAATACCATTATCGTGACTTCCCTCGCCAACCTACCAAATTCTCGAGATATATGTTCTGGAAGGCCCATCTCCAGCAGTGGAAGTCTGGGACCCTGTGTCCTAGGCGGACTGTAAGATACAACCAAATGGCATACGGGCGCAATTTCTAACGTTTCACCAAATTTTACTATTAACGTGGGTTCTCGCCAATCCGTTTTGCCAGTGTGACGACTACAGGTCCAATTCTCTGGATATATATCCTCGGCTGTGATGTGTGAGTGAGTGAGTGATTTCTTACCCTAGAATGTGATTTGAGAGCCTTCTCCCTGGCGAACCCGATACCACAGTGGGTGCAGACAAAGGGTTTCCTGGGGTCAGCCGGCGGAGGTGGAGTAACAGGTGAAACTGGGGAAGCCGGTGCAGGGCGGGGCGCGCGTCTAGACCACTGCTGTGTACGTGCTGACGTCATATTCTCCCATGTGTCATCCTGCAATAAACATCATCTTTAAAACATAATGCACGTCTGAAAAAAAAAGGAATGCATTATGTTGTTCACAACAAATGATCAGGAACTGGTTCAACATTCAGCTTTACGCAGTGATAGTTCCAGCAAAATTTTTGCACCACTTACTGAAAGAATTGGGCCTAAGCAGGTCTGCTGCCAATACATTTATGGAAATAGCTTCCAAGACGGTAATTACGGGATCATACAGTAATTTGTTTGGGAACAAAATAAATAGAGGGCTCCTTTGTAAACCAGCCTATTGTCGGTCGCAAGCCCGAGATACCATTCTTCTCTACCATTCTTACCCACACACGGAGAACCCGGTGAGTCCATGGAATGCTTAGAAATTTGTCTTCTAAGAAGACCAGGCATTAGTTAGTCAAACTTCATGTTTTCGTCAAACAATAGCTTAAACAATAGACCAAACATCAACCAAATTTTTAAGGGTTTTTTAACGATCGGTTATCCGAATGAAATCCACTTTTTATATAATAAAATACCATAAGAAGAGCGGCGGCGATGGGTTGCCTAACGAAATATAAAATTTGTTAACGCTAAAATCATATTTATTTTCACTTCCCTAGAAAGCGAATGTAGCCATTATGAATATGCAATGACAAAATAGTATTTAATAATAAAACTAAAATAAGAATGCCCATTTTTCTTAAAGAAATTGGCCCAATAAAATGTTATCGTGCCATTATGATTTCTTTTTTATTTGATAGTTAATATATTGTGTTTTCATAATCTGTAATAATTTTATTTATTTTACCCTAGCATAAAGACAATTGACAAAAGTTTTTTCTTACGTTAATAATTACATAGTTTCGATCCCGCCGATTTGAATCCAATGTTTTATCTATAATAAAGTACCTGATGATCAGGTACTTTATTATAGATAAAACATCAACCTAATCGTATAAATAGTGCTTTGTAACTATTATACATAAATCTTAACCAATTGACTATTTAATTAAATTATATTTTAATGCTGGGGTAAAAGAGATGTTGCAATAAAATTTAAAAAAAACACAATTAATTGTTATGATTATTGAATTGTATTTAGTTACGGCACACTGCAAAAAAGTTGGGGCCTGATTTTGGGCAAGATCTTTTTGACATATCGCACACAAACTTTGAGATCTGCATTGCTTAAACAGTATCTCCTCACCTCTACAACTTCTTCTGGCTCCGGTTCTGGTTCTGGTAGCTTTCTCCGTCGACCTCTCTTCTTCTTTTGTCTTACGAAGTGTATGACATCATGTTCAATTGGCTCATCAACTAAAGGTAAAACATATTGAAGTTAATAACGGCCTATTGCAGGATGATTATCTTTTAACATGTTATACATATCATTGGCTAAAATAACCAAAGCGACTATCTAACTACCAATCACGTGGTATATATTATGATTATGTATTGATCGTGGATTATTATAATCATACTTTTTTTTTTTAAATCTACATAACTATTTTTAAGGGTTTGAAAAAAAAAACTGAGCAGTGGTGGTTTGGTTGTAAGAATTTCCGAAAGAAATTCCTTAACATCGTAAAGAGGTGGTCTTTTGTCATAGATTTACAAAACCACCGTTCCCGTGCCTCGGAGAGCACGTTAAGCCGTCGGTCCCGGTTCAAGTAATAAGTAATACCTACTTGTGGATTCGTTAATAAATTGTCATTACAAAAAAAAACTTAAGGCCTACACTAGACTCGCCATCCCGTCTGGTCAGCGTGGCTAGTGTAGGCCAAATTCACCAGAAATTTCTGGAAGTCCCATCTTCAATAGTGGAGGTCTAGGACTTCATATTCTAGGATGATGATGATGATGAAGTACAGAAAAAATATATAAATATTTCATTTACATTCAATCATTTATTCGTTCCTGTGATTTACATTTTTTTTTGTACATGCGCCCACTTGATGGTAAATGGCGCGCGAGACATGACATCAATCCCTAACACTATGCCGGCTTGACTAAGCATGACGGCAATTCGAGCCTGATTCCCAAACGTGTGGATACACTTTACTGAGTTAATCGGAAAAAAAGGTGGATACTTCCCCGCCCCGGCAGACTGGGCAAAAAATTACCACCATCAGTCCGCCTACCACCTAGTTGTTGTTCTCATTAAATTTGCAATGGCATCCTATCCATCTCATCTTACCTATTTTATAAGTGTAAAAACTAGAGATGAAACGGATAGTGGTTCAGCCGGATACCGGTTACCGAATATTCGGCAAGCTACGAGTCCGGAGCGCCGGATATCCGGCAACCGAATATTCGGCCCTTTATCGCGTTACATAACGCGACCAGTTTGATTTGAAATTATTATTACCAACAAATGCAGACAATTTGGTATTCATTCACCATAATTTGCCACTTGTTAATTTTGAGTATTAAGCTAATTAATAAAATAAACATTTTTGTCGAGTGATTATTAAAATAAACTGTGTCCATAACGTAGTGTGGTATAATTTTCCTCGTATAAATTTGAATATATGTTTTGAATATAAATATCCGGCATCCGACCGGATACCGAGTTACTATCCGATATCCGGCCGGATAGTAAAAATAAGGCCGGATATCGGATATCCGTTTCATCTCTAGTAAAAACTCACCAAATTCATTATTATGGTCTGGGACGAAGGCGTGCACCTTCAGATGGAGCATGAGGTCAGACTTGCGTACGTAACGCACTCCACAAAGGTTGCAGGCGTGGGGCTTGTCCTTCTGGTGTGCCACCATATGGTTCATGAGGGCAGCCTTCTTGCGGAATCGGCGGGAACAAAAGTCACACGGCCATGGACGCATCGCTGTGTATTGGTCCTACGTGAGACATATTTTTTTTTCAATACGTAATCAATCAACGAGTTATATTGTATCCTTATTCCAACAACACTAACGGCCATTGCAGAGAGGATGATTAAAATAATCCATTACTAATATTTTGATATAGGCCACGTGATTGGTAGTTAGTTTAAACTTTTTAAACTTTCGCGCACATTCATAATAGTTTTTATAATTTTAACGGGTCTTTACGCGATTTACTTTTTATAAGTGATAAGTGGGTAGGTTTACATTTTACCGCCCATAAGTGCGAGACTACACCGCATAGCTCCAGTCGACCACGGCCAAAGCAACTTGGCTGAAACGTCGGGAGAAATATGTCTCTAAGGTAAATCGCGTAAAACCCGTTAAAATTATAAAAACTATTATGGTAGTTTGTCTTCTTTTTTTATTTATATCAATCAATGACCTGCTTCATCAAACATGTCAAAAGATAATCAACATTTCTGCAACCGATCGTTTGATGTCGTTTGTGGTGATATAGCTGGAGAGTGGTTTTTAGAATTAATGTTTATTTATTTAAATCTATATTGCACAAAGTACAAAGGCGGACTTAATGCCGCTAGGCACTCTATGACAGTCAAACATTTGGGACAACAAAAGCAATTAAACAATGAAAGGTAGGTGCAATTACAGGCTTAATTAGACAACATAATGACATATATAAATTAATACATATGAAATGAAATAAAATATTTATTTGCAGGAAACATGGTAACAAACAATATTATTATTAATATTCAATAGGTCACATATTTCGCCATAAGCATGCAAAAATTTATAACAACTGTTATAGAAGTATAGTTACTAAAAACTCAGCGTTGCTTCTTTAGTATCTTTACTTCACAAAAACCTTTGTGTTGCTTAAAATACACATAGTATTCCTCCAAAGTATAGAAACATTCCTGAACTAGCCACGCATGCAGTACTCTGCAGAATCTTTTATAAGGCATCTCTGTCCATACCTTTGGCAAACAATACTTAGATATATACATACTTAGATACCTAAATAAATAATATTTACATTTCTACACACTAATACTACATGCAAATAAATAAATGTAATACTATCTATAACAATATCAAGTATTACTATTTTTGTTATTTTTTTGGTATATTTATTAGGTAGGCCATATCCTACTCGGAATACTACAACAAATAGCTAAAAATTCCCAAAGTCTAGGGGTCATTAGTCGGAACTTTTTTTTTATACTAGCACGGTATGTGACCTTTCGCCAACCTGTGGCGCGCGAGGTCCATGTATATTAGCAACTAGAATCGGACTCATAACTGCATCAGTCCCTTAACTATGCCGGCTTGACTTGGCATGACGGCAATTCTAGCCTGATACCGAAATGTGTGGATAAACTTTACTGGGTTTATCGGCATGAACGGTGGATACTTCCCCGCACCGGCAGCCTGGGCAAATCACCACCATCAGACCTACCACCTAAACTGTTACATGGATGGCATCAGTCGACCCGTGACCACGGCCAATGCAACTTGGCTGAAACGTCGGGAGAAATATGTCTCTAAGGTAAATCGCGTAAAGACCCGTTAAAATTATAAAAACTAGGTAGGTACAAGTTCTGTACATTCTAAGTACAGCAAGATGGATACCAACATTAAGCATGTAGTACAACGCAAGTTACTATTTATTTGTATTCTCTATTTCTTTTACTCCAACTTCACAGTTTGGTAGAAGAATTATAATTATTGATTATTTTATAGGCTAGCAGCGTATTGCTGATATACTAATAACAAGCTATCGTGTGTTATTAAAATAGTCTTTTAATCTATTTGTTTCTAGCCACTTGTTTAGTTTATATGGACGTAATAATAATAATAATAATACAGGGTGTTTATCGTTTTCGATATAAATATATACATTTATTCGAAAAAATATTTACAACATATAAAATAAAATTAATATTAAGGATAGGGATATAAGTCCCGTCCGCGTGGAATGGTGGCAAGAACGCTGGCTGCATTTCCCCGCTGAATTGCAATACTGATTCTCTGGGCGAAGAAAGAGCCAGCCCTCTTGTCACCGGGGAGACGACAAGACGCGGTGTTATGTCTTTTAGAAACTTTTTTGCGCTTGGACTCCATGGGCCCAGAGTTTCTACAGCAAACGGCACAAATATGTAATCTTTTAATATACCTACATACTTGCGCCGCTTGCTGGACTCCGCATTATCCGCCGCGGCTCCCGCTTTATGCGCTGTCCCCCTGAGATGCGACGCGGCGAGGGTGTCGACGCACGTGGCGTCCCACACCAGAGCACGTCCCCGATCCCCGGGGGACCAACATCATACCATCGGGTCTCTTGCCATCATCTCGGATAACTCCAACAGGCTCTAGAAGAGCTGGAACCTCGATGGTGGCTAGAGCCCTTTTAATAGTATCATTAAGGGAGCCGTGGCAGGAAAATCTGCCCGCACTTTTGGAACAGGAGATGAACTCCAAGACAGTCGACCTCCTTTCCACACGGACATCTATGTAGGATATAATATATATCATCCTAAGGACCAGATAAAAATAAACTATAAAAATAAAAATATGGGTGTTTTTTTAGCTGTGATGTTTTCTATGGTTTGACAGTTAGAATGTCAAACTGTGTTGACATTTCTGTTCAGTAAGGTTTGGCAATTCATCATGTTCGCGTAAAGCAACATAATCGGCCTGGTGAGCAAGCAATTCATGCAGTTATTGATCGTTTTCGCACTAAATTTACTCTTCTCCATTTAAACCCTCAACAAGACAAAGAAATATCGGTTTGACACAAAGTAGTAAAATGGATTATGTAACTCGTAGCCGCGGCGGACTTATGTGGGGAAGGAGAGCGTGGAGTTGGAAGAAGAACGTAAAGTTCTTTCCCAAATTTCAGTTATTAGAAAACTCGCCTATGTACACTAATTTAGGTCATTGTGCAATACAGTATTTAAATAAATAGTTTTAAATAATATCACAAACAACATCATATACTACAGCCTACTCTTACCTGTACAGTGGGCAGTGTCACATCGTCATCTTCAACTTCCTGTTTTAAGTCTAATATAGGATTTGAAAAGTGCTCCATAGGAATTTCAACCCTGAAAAGAAAATTCAATCAATAGGCATTATCTAGGGGTGGTCAGAAACCACGCTTTTGAGAGAGTATAACCCTTGTCCATCATAGTTTCTTAGTGGTATAAATATATCGAATCATACTCATTCCACACACAATGAATACTGCTTCCTGGAACTCAGGTACCCCGGCACCCGCACGGTGAATCCATGGAATGCTTAGAAATTTGTCTTCTTGTCTTCTTCATATAACTTTTTTTTTTTTATAAATTTTAGTCAGAGAGAAATAGCAAAAACATAACGATTTGAATAAAATAAATCTATGATTAAGATATTTCTAAAATGTCATTTTATTCCCTAGAAAGCATTAAATCAAAATCGTTTATTGCACAGAATACAGGTTACATACGAGTAGGATAATACAATTTTACTGTCCAGCTGTATCCTACCATAATGGTTGCAAATACATGTATTATTATTATTATTAAATCATTTATTCAGATAACATTTTTTATATATTTTTTTTTAACCAGCACAGACTGGCAAAACTATATACAGAGTTCTCAACAGAAACTGTCCTACAGGTGCCACAGATCCATCAGTGGCCCCCTCCCCAGCGGCTCTCGCCGCCGAGGTAAAACAAGCAACCGGCGGGTTGTTGCCCGCCGTGATTAACGCACGCTGAATGGGGATCACCCCGGAGCGGTCCGCCCCAGGGCGAAGATAACAACTACTATATTTCCAGACAGGTCACACAGCGCCATCTAATTTCCGTGGTAAGCTACGAGCCTTGTGTTACGGAAACTAGATGGTTGATAAACTACATATTATACTTTTTTTTTGTAAATATAAACATATTATACATATAAACACCCAGACCGAGACAAATTATACAATGTACAACTTGCCCCCGGTGGGAATCGAACCCACGACCTCCCGAGTTCACGGCAACGTTTGTTACTACTAGAGCACGGAGGCGGTCAACTAAATTTTTAAAATTTTACGCTAAACAGCATAGCAGTTTGTTGGCGAATAGTACTCTTTTTTTACAGTAATTCTTTTACACTATATTTGTCAAAACACAAAGTTATTTAACATTAAATCACATTACTGTTAGTAGTTAGTATTTACTTAGCAAAAGCAACTTTAATTTTCCTTTAAATTCACTTTTTGTCATTTTACAGTCATCAATGTCAAATTACAACTAAAATTATATTTATATGTCAACACTTATAATGTAAAAATTCCTGGATACTATAAAAGCATTGTTTCTTTCAACAATTTAACTAACAGCTTCTTAAATTTAATTATTGATGTCAATTGTTTTAATTCTATAGGCAAATAGTTAAATATTTTAATACACATGGTTACTATTTTTTAGAAACAATGGTAAGCTTTGTAGCAGTTTTTCCAAAAATTATAACTGCCTCCGCTGTCTAGCGGTTAAGTTGTGGATTTTGAATCGGAGGTACTGGGTTCGATTCCTGGTCGGGACACAAAAATATTTATTAATGTAAATAAATACATTTAATTAATATTTAATTTATTTGTGATATATCCCGAGTTTGGTACGCTGGAGACATCGACGAGCTTGCCACTTGTCATGATTGGCCTATAGTAAAGTTGGCTAAATGTGAATCCGCTTATTTATAAGCGTGGTTTCTGACCACCCCGAAAGGAAAACGGTCGTGATGTTACTATACGATACTATAGTATATTTATATATTGAATATATAAATTAAATATATCGCGCAATCCTCTACCACACTCCCAAAGGTTAACTGTTAAGTGTTCACCTTTGTAGATTAATTTTAAGTTATTGTGCAATAAAGAGTTCAAAAAAAAAAAAAAAACTCGACAACTATTTCCTCCATAAACATGGTAGGCACAGTCCTAATAAAATTATAATACCTTTCCTGTCCTCCTGGAGTCCAATCATCAGTGATAATCTCCTCGGTGACATATTCCTCATCAGCCAGTGTGGTGGTTTCAGTATAGCTCACCACATCCTGAGATAGGTACATGAGGTTCTCCGCAGCTATTTGGTCTGTTACTGCTACCATGTTATCCGCAACCTGTTTTGAATATTGAAAACATTAATGTATATCCGTCAAACATATGACAGTTCCTACCAATTAATTCTAATGCCTAACTAATGTGCATAATGCAATTATATTGGGTAAAATTTGCTCAACTAATTGCCAATAGGTGTGTCCACACCAATGATCACAGGATCTTTGTTTTTATTGCCGTAATAGTTTATAAGGTAATTTGAAAAATAATCTCTTCATTAAATAAGCTGTAGACATCGACGAGCTTGCCACTTGTCATGATTGGCACATAGTAAAGTTGGCTAAATGTGAATCCGCTTCTTTATAAGCGTGGTTTCTGACCACCCCCAAAGGGAAACGGTCGTGATGATACTTTACTTTAAATAAGCTGTTTAAATTTTCCATTTAATCAATTTTAAACATAAGCTGGCGAAAATTTAATTTTCGCCATTTAATTAATTATATATATATATAAATTAATTTTCAAGATTTAAATTGTTTTAAAATTTCGAGTTCATTTGTAATTAATAGTAGAATCCCATATTAGTCTAAAGTAAGGAGACAAATTTCAAGGCATTCCATGAATTCACCGTACCCGGTCCATCGTGTGTGGGTAAGAGATGAGAAGTATGATGTCTAGGGCTTGCAACAGACGAAAGGCTGGTTTACAATAGAGGCCTCCTTTTTTATTTTATTGCGCAACAAGACTCTCATTGTACCATTCTACTGCTCTTCCTACCCAACCAAATACTGTATGATTCCGTATGACAAAGTCACCCCGTACATATAAAAATTGGATTTCATTTAGATAATTGGTGAAGTTTGCATACATCTAACAGCCAGTTTCCCGAATGTGTTTTTAATACTTAAATATTTCATAAGTAAAAATTAAGTAGGTTTCGCAATAAATGCGTTTCACAAACATATCTTAGGAAATACTTAAAAATAATTTATAATATTTCTTGCGTTTCACAAATAATTAAGTAGTTTTAAAAACTATGTTCTGTACCTATTTTTTTTTTTATTATTTAAAACAATAATATATTTTTATATTTAACAAATATAAATATTATCTTTTTTGTCACCAAAAACGGAATCATCATCAGAAATTAACTTAAGTATAGTGAAATTTGTTTGTGAATCCCGATGCCACTTAAAAAAAACTTAAATATTGGAAATTGGCCTTCAAGAAACCGACTGTAAGACTGTTAAGTTAGTGGAGACAACCCTATTGGCAATTGTTGGGCTAAAAAGTATACAATTCCAGTTGTCCCCATTCTTGATTTTAATTGGTTAGCCTGATTCCAATATCTAACTGTCAAGTAATTATAAAAATAATAAATTTTAATGCTCAATAATATATCTAAGCTAGAATACTAACCATAGTACTGTTGCCTACTATGGTATGTGAGCTATGGAGACCAATAGTGGAGCTCCCCGCAGTGTTGTGCTGGAAGGTAAATTCCTGGTCCAATTGAAACTTATAAACAACTTTAGCAGAATTGATTCTATGCATATTATAAATAATTAGGTATACTACAGTGCAAAATGTAAATATGTGTGTGGACACTTAAATGGGGTGTATCACTACCTTTTTATCACGATAGATGGCGCATGATAGATGGTACTGTAACGGGTACATGTAGGTTAGAGAGTTGTATTTTAAGGGAGAATAGTATTGTAATTAATACGACAATGACATAGTCGAGGATTTTTGTTTTGTAAAAAGAAAGAAATCGGGAGATCGGACTGAGAGAGTATTTTTATAAATAATAGATAGGATTTAAATAATATTCCGGTTAAAGTCTATCGCGTAAAAGTGTCCCGCATAGGAAAGTGTTTAGTTTTTGTAAATTTGTAATTATGTATGTACTGCCTCCATGGCCTAGAGGTTAAGACCGTGGATATCACTATAATCACTCGGAAGCCGTGGACTTATACTTTACTGTAATTATGTATATCAAAGTATTTATTTACATTAATAAATATTTTCGTGTCCCGACCAGGAATCGAACCCGGTACCTAACTGCTAGACCACGAAGGCAGTGCCTCAACAAAATATAATCCAATTATCATAATTATTTTTTGTGTTTTTTTTAAATTCAATATCAACATTTGTTTTAGCAGCATTTTCAGCATTTAAATTAAATTTAATAAAATAGTCAATTGGTTAAGATTTAAATATTGAATAAAACAGGGCACTATTTATACAATTAGGTACTTTATTATAGATAAAACACAGGATTTCAAAATGTTATTAATCTTCTAATTATATCGGCGGGATCAAAATATAACTCTCAAATAAAAAAGGAATAATTATGCCACAAGTAAATTTTTTTGGGCCCATTTCTCTAAGAAAAATTGTCATTCTCATTTACTCAGTACAGTTTTTGGTCCTATTGAAAAATAGCCGTGTGAGGACTTGGCGGGTTTTGGATTTATACGCCTCATATATTTAAATGTTTAATTAACATGTGTGAAGTGCATTTGTTAGTTAGTTTAACAATTTTATTATAGTAATAAAATTAGAGTGTAACTTACCCTGTCGTCCCAAAGATCAAATGATTCGTCCATGATGGTTTTGCTTTTCCTCTCTCAATCCATTTTTATGTATTCTGCAATGATAATTTAAGTTAGTTAGCCTGAGATATATGGTGCAATAGGTTGATTTGCAAGTATTTAGCCCAGTGCTGTATTGTTGTACTGTCAGGGTCTAGCAGTTAAGTCCGTGGATTTTAGACCCGGAGTTACTGGGATTGATTCATGGTCGGGACACAAAAATATTTATTAATGTAAATAAATACATTAAATTAATATTGAATTTATTTGTGATATTTCTCGAGTATAGTACACTGGAGACATTGACGAGCTTGCCACTTGTCATGATTGGCTTATAGTAAAGTAGGCTAAAAGTGAATCCGCTTCTTTAATACTTTCTGACCACTCCAAAAGGGAAATGGTTGCAATGATGATGATGCTGCATTGTTGAAAATGTTTACAAAATACTGTTTTTTTAAGTTTTATTTCAGGACTAAGTCCAAATATCTTATTTTCATAAACTTATCTTTATTTACGTTTTTTTTTACTTTAATGATAAAGAGGAGTTCCAGCAAAATCTTTGCATCACTTACTGAAAGAATTGGGCCTAAGCAGGTCTGCCGTCAATACATCGTCGCAAGCCCGAGACACCATTCTTCTCATCTCTTACCCACACACGATGGACCCGGCACCCGCACGGTGAATCCATGGAATGCTTAGAAATTTGTCTTCTTCATTACTCTTGTTATTTTATTCTATGTTGCAGGCATTGGTAATTTTTTATATGCTCCAAAAACACCAGAGTTTCAACATTCTTTGGCTCACAACAGCACATATCACATAATGGCCAACCCCAGTGAATGTTTTCTCTGAGTTTAGACGTGCCATTTTTTGTTCATTCAAGCATGAGGGAAAGAAGCCAAGTGATAAAATACAACTTTATTAAATCAGTTCACTATTTACACAAAATTTCAGTCATTTTGTACATACATATCTTCACACTTCACAGCTCCCTTACGGAGTAGGCGGAAACAATTGAGTGCCATTTGTAACAATATATAAATACCTCTTTCGCTTCATCAACCTTTTCATACATGCCCTTTTGTTTTGTAGGTTCTTTACTGCACCTTAGTGTTTTTATTATTTGGTTTTCTTGGTCTGCCAGGGCCTCTTTTACCCACAACTTTTGCATTATATATCTAGTTCATCAATCATCCTTTCAACATTTTACTTTAAAAAAAGATGTTAAATAAAAGATAGAAATGAAGAAAATTTCATTTGTCTATTATCATGTTAAGCTGTTAGTAGTAAAGAGCAGCAGCAGGACACAGTAGATCCAATAGAAATGGAAGTATATTTGATAGGATGAATAATTGTAATTTTGGAACCTAGCTTCAGTCAGCTGTTTTATTATTCTATTAGAGGTACATACCTATATCCAATAAATATTTTTGGTAAATTAACATATGTTATATTAGTGTAGGTACCTAATCATACTTATATACAAATACATAAGAATACATTTTATATTAGCAAAAAAATCTAAATCAAAATTTAGTTACAATAAATTCTAATATATAATAATCTAAATAAACTGGATAGGAATTTTAAACAGACATTGGCCAAACCATGGCAGCTGTTCGCGCAGTTGTGAAGATTTAAAGACCTCACGAGCTCACGCGGCTAATGAGATTGCGTACAAAATACCCGGAATAATATTGTAAACATCAACATAACCTTAATCATCAGAATTTAACCAAATAATAATACTTCGACTGATTAAGCTTATAACAATTAACTCCTGTATATTGTATATATACCAAATCAATAAAAGTCTAATTATAAAGACGGAAACGCGAATTAAAAATGGTGTCAAGTAAAAAAATGCTTATTGTAGGTTATCCTTGTCAATTGATAAGGTTAAGATACAAAAATTAAATGATATCAAATACACGCAAAAATTGGCACATTATGGGCAGAAAAATGTTCCTAGATTTGTAAAACTTACGTATTTTCACAATGATGGACGCAATATCATATATCTATACGTTTACATGACGCAATCGCTGAACGAACAAGATGGATGAAAATGAAAACATTTTGAATTTTCCTATTAGCTACAAAATAACTCGAAATTTTCAACTGATCCTAAATTAAACAATTAAAATTAGAATTATAAGCCCCAGATATATTAACTTTAATAAAATATAATAAAATAGTTTGGTTATGAGACAAAAAATCTAATTTACATTAACTTCGTTACAAATTTTGTCCATAATTTTAATGTATATAAACCTACTAAGAAGAAATGCGATATTGAACAAAAAAAATAAGTAATAATAATTCGGTAATAATAAAAAACTTTGTAAATAAATGTACATTCTCACTTTTTATGTATATTTTATAACCTATTACATTTTTTTACAGCATTATTGCTTCTTATTATTTATGGCTATACATTTTTTTACAGCATTTATGGCTTGTTATTGATAGCCATTCACATAATACATCCAAATTAAGTAAGTATAAAATATCAATCATGGCTGAAAGAGATATCCCAAGCTTCTGAAAAAGCGTTTATGACATATTTAATAAGTACGTACATTGCTCGATTTGTTAAATCCCAATAATAATTAATGAAATAACCGAAGTAATGGACAGTGGTTATCAAAGTAATAATTGAAATTTGTAAGCTGTCTGAACACCTATTTATTGTATTCGTGTTTTTTTTGGAGAATTTGTTACTTTTTGTTAAAATTTAATAATATAATTATTTTCTACTAAATAAAGCTGTAAATGACCACAGATATCAAATAATTTAAAAATAATATGACTGAATTAAAGGAACTTTGTCAGCTGATATTACCAGAAGCAGGTAAGTTTTCATGATAACTTACTATTCCTTAGTTTATTATTTGAACACTTGGATTTAATTAAGGCTCAAACTTAGGATTAGACTTAAAGATCAGACTATACTGAACAAATTTCACACTTTAGTGCACAAAAAATATTTTCAGACAACCATGTCCAGTATGCTGATATTGCTGATTATATAAAAAAACTGGGTTCTATGAAATGGGATGATATTCGGAAGGAACCCGAAAGACTTAAAGATGAAATGAAAAATATAACAGAGTCTACACAAGAGTTAGCGTTCACAAATTACAAGACATTTGTGGAAACGGCCGACACCTCCCGTACTATAATGAAGGATTTGGGAAGATGTAAGGAATCCCTGTCTATGTTTGTAGACACAATGCCTAGTTTTATTCAGGAGTGCGAGAATTTCTCACAAATGGCTGGAAATATTGTAAAGGAAAAGAGGTAATTATTTGTAAAAGATTTCTTACTTTAATTCAGGATGTTAATTCAGTTTAGCTAAGTGCAAGTTACAGTTACCAACATTAGCTGAATCATAGATAAGGCTGGGTATTCTCCCCAATTAGTCTCCTTGAGACTGTTTTGCGTGACCTGGGCTCCATTAAAGGAACTGACCTATCTCCTTCATGGGCATTCCATAAGTACATGCCTAGTAGTTTCCTCCTTTGCCATGCATTGTCTTTACAGTGGGCAATCTGTAATTTGCAGTCGCTTTTGAGGGTCAGAAGGGTGGCCATACTATAAAATTTGTAATGACTGTTTGTACCATAATAAAATAAAATAATTATAATACAGATATCATATTTGATTGGGTAGAGAGTGGAGTAGAATGGTGGATGGTGAGCATCTTATTGCACAATAAAAATAAGGAGGCCTTAGTAAACCAGCCCATAGCAAGCCACTTTCACCATTCTTCTCTCTCCCACACCTGAACAGTGTATCTATGGAATGCCTTCTCATATTACTTGCTGCATTTTTCAATAGCGCGGCAGAATTTGCTTTACTTATTTTGTCTGTACTTCTTACTATTTTCTTAAGCCACTGCTGATTTTATTGATTGTACCTTGTTCCAGCCGTTACAGTAATATAAAGAACCAGAGCGACAAGCTCCTAGAGTTGTTAGAGCTGCCTTCCCTGATGAGGGAGGCCCTTAACTCAGAGGACTATGAGAGTGCGTTGGACATCTTCACCTTCGTCCGGAACCTGTCCAACAGATATAAAGGCATTCCTATAGTGCAGGCAAGTTCCTAACCCTCATGTTAACCTTCCACCAGTTGTGCTCTCTGAGTTTGTATCAAACTATAAACTGCTTTTGTTTGGCACAAGCATGCAACCACTGGTAGGTTAAGCCATTGTCCTCAATGCTAACTAGGAATCATTAGGTAACTGTCATAAACTATCATCAAACACTCTGCAACTTGACTGGCAAGGAGTGGTGAGAGTAGGTCAAATTCCCTAGAAATAAGTTTTGTCATACATAAATTCTCTTTTGTTATATTTTAATTATTTGATAGAAGCAGAAACATCTATAATGTTATGAATTATGTACCTACTTTAAAAAAAAAAAAGTAAAGTATCACCACGACCGAGGTTTTTTTCAAAGGAGCGTAGAATGGTGGATGGTGAGCGTATTATCGCGCAATAGAAAAAAAAAGGAGGCCTCCTTTTCTTAAACCAGCCAATTGTCGGTCGCAAGCCCGAGACACCATTCTTCTCATCTCTTACCCACACACGGTGAATCCATGGAATGCTTAGAAATTTGTCTTCTTCACATTTAGCCAACTTTACTATAGACTTTATAACAAGTGACAAGCTCGTCAATGTCTCTAGCATATCAAACTCAATATATATTATAAATTATTAAAATCTGTCCCGACTACGAAACAAACCTGGTACTTCCCAGTTTAAATTGACAGACTTAACTGTTAGACCATGGCGGCAGTTACAGTTTTTATTATTTTGTCTTCCTTGTTATTTTATTCTTACTTAGTTACCAGACCTATAATTGACCTCCTTAATCTACTATATGTTATTTAATGTGTATTTAATGTCATGTAATAGTTCAAATTTGTCCCCAAGGTTTGGCTGTCAGAAAATGTCTACGGGCATTAAGTCCGCCTTTGTACTTCGTGCAATTAAGTTTTAAATAAATAAATATTTATGTGTTGTTGGTCTTTTCGAAAGATTATAAATAAATTAATTAAAAGTTTATATCTTGACCAGTAGAGTTCTATGCTCTATATAAAGTATCATAATGACCGTTTCCCTTTCCTGGGTAGTCAGAAATCAAATTCATAAAGAAACGGATTCACATTTAGCCAACTTTACTATAGGCCAATCACAACAAGGTGCAAGCTCATTGATTTCTCTAGGGTATCAAACTCGGGAAATATCAAAATTAATTGATTTAAATTAATAGATATTATTGTGTCCTGACCAGGAAGCAAACTCGGTACCTCCGAGTCAAAATCCACGGACTTAACCTAGCGGGTCTAGTGCAGGTCTAGCACCACGGAGGCATTCAATCTCTATATTGATAAAATAATAAATTATTTATTATAATAAAAAATAAATAAACACCCCTATTTATGCATTTAATAGCAAGAAAACATAAAATTCAATAAAAAAAATAAGTTTATTATGCAACTGACAGTTGCAGAAAGGATGATTAAAATTTTGATATACGCCATGTGATTAGTAGTTAGCTTGTTAGTCACTTTGATAAATAACTAGTTATTGACGTGCCTCATAGGCAAGCGGTAAACATGTCAAAAGATACTCTTCTGCAACTGAGGTACCTGTATCACCCATTTATATAAAACAACTGAGAAACTCAATCAGTTTTTTTCATTTCAGAACACAACTTCAGAAATCATGACGCTATGGTTTGAGACGCTGTACCATTTGTTCAACCAACTGAGATATGACTTGCCCTTGCCACAGTGTCTGCAGGTATGCTTACAAATATTAGCCATAAATAACATAAACACTCTTTAAGTAGGTCTCAAGGTATCTTTAGTGTGACAGTTCTGTTCCTCGAGCGTAGTGATGTGCCGTCCCTTTGTTTGACAGCTGAAAGGAATAATAGAGTGGAAGAGCCAATGCGGGAACATCTAAGAATACTAGTGTATTCGAGAGGGATGCAAAGCGTAATTTAACAATACTGTTAAGAAATTAACAAAAAAAAAATATCAGACCCTGCTTAGTCGTCTGGCCAATGAACGCTAAGTTCTTCAGAAAATGTTCTGGATGCCCATCTCCAGCAGTTGAGGTCTAGGGGTTCTAGGGGCTGTGTTTAATAATGCATAATGGGTTTTAAACTTTTAATGTTTTACATACTGGGCATAATAATGTAAAAAAGGGTTTAAATTTTTAATATTATAGATACTAGGCATAATAATGTATAAAAGTGTTTAAAATTTTTAATGTTATAGATACTGGGCATAATAATGTATAAGTGTTAATTTTTTTAATGTTTTAGATACTGGGCTACCTAAGACGAGCGAACACAGTGTACAAGTCGACGGAAGACGACAGCAGTGGGCTACACTACACCACAGGTCGGGGAAACACTAGTGATGGACTACACCTACACTTTCTTAAAGCAAGAAACGCGTGGTTTGAAAACGCTTTGGAAGAAGCCAGAAATATTGAATGTAAGTAAATTATCTCAGAACCATCTTTTGGGCTATTGTGAAACATTATGCTTCCTGGACTAAAACATCATCATAACTGCCCGTAGAACAGTTCGAGCCTTCTGGAACATATATCTGAGGCATTTGGCCTACACACGTCATGCTGGTTAGCGAGGTTCTGATACCAATTTATTATTCCACTAGTTGTTGGTATCAGTGAAACCGGGACCAACACGGTTCAATGTGCTCTCTAGGGCGCAAAAACTGTGATGTGTAAATGTATGTAAGAAAAGTGTATTTCACCTTAAATTTAATAAACTATGTATAATACAATAAAAACTAAATTTAACTTAAAAATCTTTATCAAAAAATTCAATACTTACAAAAAATTGCTCCTCCTAATCGCTGTCCTCTGGCATGGTGCCCAATACACTAGCAGCATTTCCTTTTTGAATTAAGATACTTAATTTTTAAGAGCCTTATTTCACCAGATGTTTCATTTTATATGTATTATAGTATATATACATATATATATATATATATACTATAATACATATAAAATGAAACATCTGGTGAAATAAGGCTCTTAAAAATTAAGATATATAACCTATTTACGTATTTGTTAATGTAATAGTAAGTATTATTTTTATGTATTTGTTTTATAAATTGTTATTTTATATCTATTATTGCATCACCTACTTACCATGAAAACTGTCCTAAAGGTTTGGCTGTCAGAGAATGCCTAGCAGCATTAAGTCCGCCTTTGTACATAGTGCAATTAAGTTTTTAAATAAATCAATACTACAATAAGCCTTGGAACAATTTCTTTATAGAACTGCAGCACCAGCTCTAACAGAAGGGCCTTGAAAGTGGGAAGGGGTTAGGAAATCCCACACCAGGGATTGGCCCGATCTCCCAAGGTACTAAATTCATAATTAATTGTATAATTATTTAATTAATTTACAGCATCAGATCGTCACCTGAGGAAGGTGGTAGAGTTACACCGTATCCACCTGTTCAATGTGTTGACTCAGCACAAATCTATTTTCCTGTCCGAGTCCCAGGATTCCCGGCCCAGGGACGATACACTTAACGGAACCAGCGCTCTGTCCTGCTGGCTACAACTCAAGGTAAACAATATAATAAATAAAAACAAATTAAAGGCAAGACCAAGCCGGCAACTTGACATCTGCAGTGACTAAAAATTAAATTTTTATGTACCCACAATCACTTTATCAGCTATGTCTTCCATTACTGGATGTAGGTCTCCCCTACATGAGCAGGAAAAAATACTTGGTAATAGCTCACTTTAGTCAGCATGCTCCTTCCTATTATCGACTATACCGCATAGTCGATCTGTTACTCGTCAAATCAAAAACTAGCCTCCCGAGTAACCAATTCCTTATCAGGTCTCACACTTACCCATGTAATAGGAGGGAATCAATGTGCTCCGCGACAGGCGACTGCATGCAACTTCAGCGAGTCGACAGCATTAAATATCTTGGCGTTTTCATTGATGAAGGTCTTAAGTGGCACATACAAATCTCAGAATTAACGACCCGTGTGAGGAAACTGATTTACATATTTAGGAATCTAAGGTATGCCGCTGGACATTCTCTAATAATTCAAACATATAAAGCCCTATGCCAAAGTATAATTGGGTACTGCATTTGTGCCTGGGGGGGCGCATTCAAAACACATTTACTTGAATTAGAGCGGGCACAAAGAGCAGTCCTCAAAGTTTCCATGTTCCTTCAATACCGATATCCAACAACCTTTCTTTACCAAGTAGCAGACGTACTAACAGTCAGGAAGCTTTTTATCTTTCAATGCGTCAAAAGGTATCACAAAACAGCTCAAATTATACCACTAAACTAAAAGAATACAGGACTTTCATGTTCCCTTCACCCGCAGTACATATGCGCAGAAACAGTACGAGTACCTATCCCCTAAGCTGTACAACCGTTTCAACTCAATAAATAAAATTACTCACCTAAATCTAAACGAACTAAAAATATCACTTAACAGTTACCTATCTAACCTCGATTATGACAGTACCGAAGAAATGATGACATGACCAAAATGTAAACTAGTGAACTAAAGGAAAATACAAATATACGAGTATAATCAACAATCTTACACCTCTTGCTTCTCAACCCTTCCCCACCTTTTTAAACACACACACACACACACACAAACACGCACACACACACACACATACAATTCTTTACTTGCTATTTGTGTAACCTCTTTTTCCATTCTTTTTTTTGTATGATCATTATTGGAAGACACTGTCTCCTGTTATACAGCACAGCTCATGCAGGAGACAGGGTTCACCATAACGAAACAACATTATTTTGTGTTAATAAACGATTTGTATTTGTATTTTGTATATTATTATGTCAAATAATCAATAGTAGTAGTTTATAAAATATGACTGTTTCAATTCCAGGTCGAAGTGCTCGCCAAAATGCTGAACCAAGATTTGCTGAAAGAAGATGAATCGAGCTTCGAATCATTATTTAACCAGTGCATGTATCTTTGTCTTTCATTTGGCAGAGTCGGGGCCGATATGAGATGCGTTTTGACACCTTTATTCAGAAATAACATACTTACATACTTCCATAACAGCTTAGATAGGGCTAATAGCCAATTTGAAACACATATGCGGTCATATAAAGTTCCCAGTATTAAAAATGTTGCTCGGCCAACAACTATAGTCTCCAGCGGCCCTCCGGAATCATTATTAGATTTTTATCCACTAGCGGAATACTGCAACGCATTGCTGACAATATTCAACTCTATAAGAGTAACCGCTCCATTAAATATAGTAAAAGATGTATACAATAACTTGAAAAAATCATTTAATTTATCCGTTAGTGTTTTACTAAGCTACTACCAGAGGGAGCATCAAACGTTTTCAGATGTTGAAAGGCTGAATTTTGTGGCATTCTGTTTGTGTTTCACTGAGGATTTTATGCCGTTTATAGTGAAGTGCTTGTCACAATTATTGCCTTTGACCCTCGTAGCTGAACAGCTGGGTGTGACTTTATCAGTGTTGCAAGATAGCAAAATATTACACATCAACCATGTTGAGATTTGTGAACCTCTCAATACTATTACTGGATAATAGGAGATATCATATATACTATGGCTTGGTACTATTCTTCCATAACGTTTTCTATGAAAATATCTTCACAGTAAAATTGTCTATTCGTATGACAGTTGCGATCAAATGGTTATGGTTGTATAATGTAAAGGATAAAGAACCCGTGGACCTAAGTCGATGACCAATCGGTAGTAGCCGCACACACATCGCCATAGCATTTGACTATAGAGCCTATATTGAAAAAAACAGCCGGCTGGTCTGATGGACCTAGTGAACTTACTATGAAGACTAGATTCAGTGTTTACTATTTTCCTAACTCGGACGAGCACATGTGAGTAACCTTTCTAATCTGTACCAGTTATAGTGTGGTCTCCAACTCTTAATTTTATCAGATTTAGGGGTCCCCTAGCTTGGAAGCTGGCTGAGCTAATAATTATAAGCGAAATAATATTCTAAATCACAATTTCATCCACTAACACATAACATTCGTTTTAGTGGTCCTTCGAGCCGGATTATATATATATATATAACATGTAATGTAATAAAATCTAGTTTTGATATACTACTCGACTTTGTAAGCTCTTACTTTATTTAATAATGTTACAGATATGATTCTGTTGAAATTAAGAACACATTTATATGTCTATGGTAAAACGCATAGAGAACGCACTCAATCTATGCCCCATTTTGTTCTCAAGCCTAATTTCTGTTATACCTACGTTTTTATAATTATTAATAATAATTTGAGTTAGATATTTAATTTCTTGTAAAATAAACTCTTGCCCCGCGTTTTACTAGTACCTCAAAGCGCGCCTTTTTACTTATATTTGCTTTGACAGGTATCTAAGTCGCGTTTTACTCAAAGCAAAACTCAGTATATGAACACGTAATTGGTTAAAAATATTGTGACGTCACAGCGCACAAACCAAACGAATCTCTCAAACATTTATGTGCCTTTGTAGTGTTTTTATATTCTAATTAATATTTAAAAAAATAACTTTACAATAATCCCGGTGAGAGAGAAGGGAGGTTCGCGTGGTTATAACAAAATTAATTACATAAACAAACCAATTTTATTTAATGTGTTGTGACGTCACAAAGATGGCATGTTGCGAATGTGCCGTTTTTTGATTTTTCTTTGAAAGCAATTTAAATTTATTTTGATTATTCCCTATTATTCTTATTATTTATGTGAAATATAATTATTATTATGTTATTATAACGTTGTCTTTCTTATTTCCTTTCATTTAGTCAGTGATACATTTCTATAAACCTGTTTTCATTTTAATTAATAAAATTTGCTAATATATATAATCCAGCAGTCCTATTCTGTTACTTAGCGCAAACGTTATATAATGGAATCCGCTATTAAAGTAGATATTTGTACGGCCGTTGTCAATGTCGAGCGCTCAGAGTTGAGAATTGAATATTTTGTAATTATGACGCAAACTGACATAAATGACGAAATCCACTAATACGTTTATCTTAAGAGGGGTGGACAAATTTCTAAGCATTCCATGAATTGCACCGTACGGGTGCCGGGTCCATCGTGTGTGGGTAAGAGATGAGAAGAATGGTGTCCCGGGCACGCGACCGAAAATTGCTTTAAAAAAAAAATATGCCTCTTTTTATTTTATTGCGCGATAATACGCTCACCATCCACCATTCTACTCCTCTCCCTACCCAACCAAATACTGTATGATTCCGTTAATGCCGTCTTGGAAGCTTGTTCCATAAATGTATTGACGGCAGACCTGCTTAGGCCCAATTCTTTCAGTAAGTGATGCAAAGATTTTGCTGGAACTCCTCTCGCACCAACTTCCACTGCGTAAAGCTGAGTCTTGAACCCGTTCCTAATCATTTCTTCTGTGAGATTATAATATTTATTCGACTTCATATTGTGGTCTTTTCAGCCGTAATTGGAAGAGGGTAAAAAATAAAAGGAAATAGGTAATTTCTATTTTTTTTATTATTATAATGTAACAAAATGCAAATATTTTCTTATTAAAATAAACTATATTGTTCGGAAGAGTGATCAAGGCACAGCCTCTGAACATGCATATAAGAAGACAGGACAACTTACGACAACACATACACAAATGTTTGTAAAAATACTTAAAAACCTGATACATGCCTCCATTTTTATCCTAACAATTTTTGATTCTACGTAAGGTCAGTTGGGGTAGGACGAACATTAGGAACTATAAACAGCAATTTATTTGAAATTCAATAAACTTTAAACTGCCTCCGAGGTCTAGCGGTTAAGTCCGTGGATTTAGACTTGGAGGTACCGGGTTCGATTTCTGGTCGGGACACAAAAACATTTATTAATGTAAATAAAAATACATTTAATTTATTTGTGATATTTCTCGAGTTTGGTACGCTGGAGACATCGACGAGCTTGTCACTTGTCATGATTGGCCTATAGTAAAGTTGGCTAAATGTGAATCCGCTAATTTATAAGCGTGGTTTCTGAACACCCCTAAAGGGAAACGGTCGTGATGATACTTTACTATACTTTTTCAATAAACTTTTATTTGCAAGTTTTTCCAAAAAAAAATCTTTTTTTTTTTCATAACCTTATTTAAACCTTTAAATATAACCCTAAACAAAAAATATTTTCGGTAATGCTTATTGTGCCTATCATGTAGCTTTTTAAGAGGATGTCATGGTGAATATACAAATTTAAAAATTCACTCCACCCTTCAGACAGCGGAGTCATCCAGGCCCGGATGTTCAATGGGCCTGGGTTGGGGATGGGATAAACTCCCGTTTTCCTTGGCAGGATCTCGGCGGCTAACTACCCACCGGTGATTCAACGCACCGTTGGTGCTGGGCGCTGTTCCTACTACAACACCGCCCTTGTGGCTCACGAATCTAGTCTCCTAGATTTGTCTACTCTAGTTCTTCTCCAAGAGCGCCTCCCTAGGTAGTGGGCCGTGCGAAAGTAGGAGCGATATCCTGAAGATGCTTATAAGATCCGTTGTCAGCCCGGTAAAACATACGTTTAGTTAGGCCGACAACAAATGCCTCGATAGTAGGCATCTCCAGATCTCTCGCAATTACAGAATTTCGCACGAACCACGGCGCTCTGGATACCACCCTGATAAAGACTCATTAGAGTGTTCCCCTCCACGGCAATCTTTGGTAAAAGGCGAAAGATTTATACGTTTTGAAGGGAAACCAGAGTTACTCCACCCTTGTACATACATACATACATATCTTCACGCCAGATCCCTTGCGGGGTAGGCAGAGACAATTGAGCGCCATTTGACACGATCACGACATACTTCTTTCGCTTCGTCGACATTCATTAACCTCTTCATACATGCCCTTTGGTTACGAAGACTTTTTAATGCACCTTCAGTCAGTGTTTTATTTATTTGATCGTGATATGTGAGTCTCGGTCTGCCAGGGCCTCTTTTACCCACAACTTTCGCATTATATATCTGGTTCGTCAATCTTTCATCGCTCATCCTTTCAACATGCCCGAACCATCGTAGCATGCCTTTCCTTATTTTTGTCCCTATGCTTTCCTTCATACCAACCCTTTTCCGTATTTCGACGTTACGTATGCGGTCCGCCAAAGTGACGCCACATATCCGCCGCAACGACCGCATTTCTACTGCATTAACCCTACTCTCATGCGTATTCTGACGTATCCACGTCTCGCTTCCATACATCAGTGTTGGTACCAACATGGCATTGTGTATGGCGAGCCGAGCTTTGTCACTGACATTTCGACTGCCGATCAGTGACCCCAGGGCACCGTTAACACTATTTCCCGCGTTCACTCTTCTTTCAACGTCCCTATCGTACTTCCCATCCGCAGTGAAAACACTGCCCAGATATATAATTTCATTTACTTGTTCTAGAGTTTCATCATCAATCTTTATCGTCACGGTTGTCATCCTTCTTCTTTCAAACACTAGTACCTTGGTTTTTCTCGCATTCAAACGGAGTCCTTTTTCTGCACATCCCTCCTTCATTCTTGTGACTAGTGATTGCAGTTGTTGTTCGGACGATGCCATAAGAACAGCATCATCTGCATAAAGCAGGCAGTTCACCACTAGATCACTCATCTTTATCCCACAGTCACTCTCTCTCACTCTTTTTAGGCATTTGTCGAGATATAGAGTGAATAATCTAGGAGAAAGCACACAACCCTGTTTGACGCCCATTTGGGATTCAAAGCAAGGCGACATACCTCCCTCCACCCGCACACAAGCTTTGCAGCCCTTGTATAGGGACTGTATAGCTTGTAGCAGTTTGTCATTCACTCCATACTCCGGCAATATGTCCCAAAGCTTCTTTCTTACAACTCTATCAAAAGCCTTTTCCAAATCCACAAAAGCACAGAAAACCTTCTGGTTTAAGGCCAAAAACTTCTCTGTGATATTGCGGAGCGAAAAGACTTGGTCAGTGCATCCTCTTCCAGGTCTAAAGCCTCCTTGTGCCTCCCATAAAAGACCTTCAGTCTTCTCTTGCAAGCGTTTCGTGAGAATCTTGCCATACATCTTGCTCGCCAAACTGATCAAACTAATCGCTCGGTAGTTGGCACAGTCCAATCTAGATCCCTTACCTTTGTATAAAGGAACGATGACTGATTGCCGCCAGTCCTCCGGCACTCTTCCCTCCTGCCAGCAAAGGTTGCACAGTAGGTGGAAAGCGTTCCACGTGTGCGTTATAAAAATAATAACGACATGTAGTATGTAAATGGGGGGAACTTATATAAAATAACCTTTTTATAGATTGTTTGACAGTGCTTGTAGTCAGTAGTCTTTTGGCTATGGTATGTAGTTTCATTTACCCCAGTATTCCTCTTTACCCCACGAGACCTTACATAAATTACTTATTTATTGCATTGCAATATATGGGTAAATCAATTTCAAGATCCGATATTCATTCAAGTATGATTTCTCTTTTTTCATTATTAATTCATTACAGCCCCTATAACTTAGCGTCCTAGACCTCTACTGTTAGAGATGGGCCTTCCAGAACATATATCTGGCCTGACAGGTTGCCGAGGATCCAATTTAATTTTTTAATATTAATTTATGAACGATTTCACAAGTTGGTATTAGTGGAACCGGGACCGACCCGACGGCTTCGAGCACGGGAACGGTGGTATTATAAATCTATAACTAATGTACGCACGGTAGTGGCTCGGTCGAAAAAAAGGTCGGTTCAAACCTCCCCGGCATGTAAATACGATGAGAAATCTAATGTTCTTACGTACATTTGTCATAGTCTCTTTATACCAAGAAATAAAAATTACTTAGGATCTTGAGATCGATTTATCAATGTGAGCCTAAATATTCCTCATGTGAACAGTCTATATTGAGATGTTTTTTTTTAAATTTGAAATGAAATATTTTATTTTTCACCATAAGCATGCGAAAATTTACAACTGTTATAGAAGTAAAGTGACTAAAGAACTCAGCGTTACTTCTTTAGTAACTTTACTTCGCAACAACATTTGTGTTGCTTAGAATACATTTATATTTCCAAAATTAAGTTTTCCTAGTAAGTTGATAGATTACATTTCTCAGAAGTACACTCACGATTAATAAATCTTTAAAAATATTGGATTGTGCGAGCGAGAGGGGTGGAAAACCCTCTTAATACAAGTATGTTGGCGACTGATAGTGACGTCATCAGACAATGGAGGTGTGTTAAAACTTTTTAGAAAATAATTTTAAAAAATAAATATTTATAAATTCACTAGCTTAAAATAATAACAAATAAATACAAAATATAACAGCCAAAATTGGTAACACTTGTTTTCTCCGAGCGCGTCTGACACCGAATTATAAAAATATGGCGATCAAGTGTTTGCAACCCTTGCCTTAACACTGACCGGTACCACGAAATGTCGTTATGTTCATTTAAATTTAATTTTTACATAGTTACCACGAAATGTCGTTATGTTCATTTAAATTTAATTTTTACATCGTTACCACGAAATTTCGCTATGTTCATTTAAATTTCATTTTAACATCGTTACCACGAAATGTCGCTATGTTCATTTAAATGTCATTTTAACATCGTTACCACGAAATTTCGCTATGTTCATTTAAATTTCATTTTAACATCGTTACCACGAAATGTCGCTATGTTCATTTAAATGTCATTTTAACATCGTTACCACGAAATGTCGCTATGTTCATTTAAATGTCATTTTTACATCTTTACCACGAAATTTCGCTATGTTCATTTAAATTTCATTTTAACATCGTTACCACGAAATCTCGCTATGTTCATTTAAATTTCATTTTTACACCGATACCACGAAAAGTAGCTATGTTCATTTAAATATCATTTTTACATCGTTTACTAAAGACAATTAGCCATATCAAAATGATATTTACATTCGTGTGTATAATGGAGTACGATTAGACGCGTATTTACATAATACCGTTGTTACCGGGGACACCGGTGACGTCACGATTGGTCAATTTCGGGTATAGTTAGGAGATGAAACGGGCGTAGTGAGTACTTCTAAATGTACCTCTACTAGACATAGCGTCCCGGTCCATCATCATCATCATCATCATGGCGGCGCTACTCCGGTATTAAACCCAGTAAAGTATATCCACACATTTCGGGATCAGGCTTGAATTGCCGCCATGCCCAGCCAAGCCGGCATAGTGTTAGGAACTGACGTCAGTCATGAGTGTCTATTCCAGTTGCTACATTCATAGACCTCTATATGATTATACTATGGTGAGTGCTCCGAAGAACTCTATAACCTAATCCTCTCCATTCCGCAACCAAACCGCACAGGTCAGAATATGCACCCACATACCGTAGTCACCATCCCTACGCGTACGTATAAATTTGGGGACTCATACATCTGTCGTACGATAAAGATGTGGAATGCTCTTCCAGGCTCTGTGTTTCCACTTTCCTATAACTTGGAATCCTTCAAGCGAAGTGTTGGGGACTCATAACTGTCGAGTTTCTGACTTCAGTTGCTAACATTCATGGACCTTGCGCGCCACTTACCATCAGGTGGGCCCAAGGTCACATGTGCTAGTATAAGAATATATATATATAATATATAGTAGTTGGACCGTTAGGAAAGCAGTTCGTGTAGAAACATTACCCGACCAAGACTCATGTGGCATCTTCACAAGGTGTTTTATGTAAATACGTCGTTTAGACGCATTGACGTCACTATCAGTTTTCGTGGACTAAAAGTTTATATTAAGTACGACGAGTGTTGTGTTCTTTCATAAAGTTTACGGCTTGGATTCGTGTTACATACAAACTAACTACTATAGCTTTATGTAACTTGCAACTAGGGTTGCCAGATGTCCGGTATTTTCGAGGCCTGTCCGGTAAAAAATAAATGGTCATACCGGACAGAACAATGTCCGGTATTTCCCTCAAACGCAACCTAGGTACAGTACAACATAAATTAGTTTTAGAAGAATGATTCAACTACTTCCTTGCCAAGCCGTCTGGCCAGCGTGGCGAGTGTAGGCCAAATTCTCCAGATATATGTTCTGGAAGGCCCATCTCCAGCAGTGGCGGTCTAGGACGCTGTGTTCTAGGGGCTGTAAGGATTCAACTTTATTATTTGTTCATTGGAAGTTCCTATTATTTTTGTTAAAGATACCTATCTAGTTTTTGGTGATTTTATTTTTTTCTGAAGTTCCTACCTTTATTTTGTTAAGTAGTAGATTATAATATTCATACCATTGTTTAATAAAGACTTTGTCAAAGTTAGCATCCCCCCTCCCGTTTGGGGTTGTCCGGTATTATTTCGCGACTCACCTGGCAACCCTACTTGCAACAGATAGTGGTGGGTTTTGGCTCTGATTAAAACTTAAGTGGAAGAAACGCATTTATTATTGGAACTTATCTACAAAGTTTTTAATGATTTCAATGTCCTTGCGGAAGAGCTGGACCCCAATAGACGTTTGAGAGCATCACCAAAACAACGCCAAAAACGCTTGGTTGCACAAGGTGAAGCGGTTATTTCCGCCTTGTCCAGCACAGATTAGATCATGAATGGAATACTGTTCCCAGCTATGGGATGATTCCGCTAGATGCTCTCAATGTCCTGCAGAGACGAGCTTTTCGAATTGCGAACAATATCTGAAACTCTCAAATCGCTTCGCCAAGATGTAGATTCTCTCAGCGTGTTCTTCTGGCTATACTATGGTGAGTGGTCTGAAGAAGGTCACCACTACGCGTACGTATAAAGAACGAATGCCGAGCTTACATGATAATGATTGTATTATATCAATGGACAATAATATTTATTCCTTTGGAACACTAAAAGCGAATGCCAAAATGTCCAGTGTTAGGGACTGATGTCAGTCATAAGTGTCGGATTCCAGTTGCTAACACGGACATGCGTGCCACTTACCATCAGGTAATATTTGCCCATTGTTCTTTATACGACGTGGATGATGACTACGGCATATGGATACGTGTGTTTAATATACATAATTGTACTTCCATTATTTACTAAAATTAAAAGGAGGCATGTACTGGCTTATTAATACAAATTACAGCAAAATAAACTATAGACTTAGACAATTCTAATTTTCTTAATTCTAGATTTACCGTCATCGTTCCTGGAGACTTCGTAGAAGTGCGTGACCTTGTCGACGTTGCCGAGCGACTCGATGAACTCCCGGTCGTGGGTGATGATTATGAACATGAAGTTTTTCTGTTTCATCCTCTCCTGGACTATTTCCCCGAGCGCCGAGCACAGACTCCGGATGTTGTCCTGGTCCAGATTCGTCGTCGGCTCATCGAGAGCTAGGATTCCGAATCTACAAATACAAATTATTATATAAATAAATATTTCCAGACAGGTCACACAGCGCCATCTAGTTTCCGTGGTAAGCTACGAGGCTTGTGTTACGGAAACTAGATGGTTGATAAACTACATATTATACTTTTTTTTTGTAAATATACATATTATACATATAAACACCCAGACCGAGACAAATTATACAATGTACAACTTGCCCCCGGTGGGAATCGAACCCACGACCTCCCGAGTTCATGGCAACGTTTGTTACCACTAGACCACGGAGGCGGTCAAATCTGGTTATATCTATATATAATCTACAAATCCGGTTTGTAGTCCATGGGCTTTCATGGTAGATTGTCACGATATGGATCGGGTTCTTGCTTCCATTGAGGTTTTTTTATTTTTTATTTTTACACTAGCATGATATGTGACCTTACGCCTACCTGATGATAAGTGGCGCGCAAGGTCCATGAATGTTAGCAACTGGTATCAGCCATTCACGACTGACATCAGTCCTAACACTATGCCGGCTTGACTGGTCATGACGGCAATTCTAGCCTGATCCCGAAACGTGTGGATACACTTTACTGGGTATATCAGCACGAACAGTGAATACTTCCCCGCTCCAGCAGACTGGGCAAATTACTACCATCAGTCCGCCTACCACCTATCTAGTTACTATAGTAATAGTACATTACTGCCGCGGTCTATAATGACTACTTTGCTGGTTGCGCTGATGATGGCCGACAGCGCAGCTCCAGGCCGACACAGCGCGCTCAGCGTGCAGCACTTGGTGGACGAGCTGAGATAAAGGCCGAGAACGTAGGTCGAGGCCGACACAGCAAGGGCTGCAATGATGGCCAAGCTGGAAGGCCTAGAGCGTAGCTAGGCTAGCTCGAGGCAATCATAGCGTGACCAGCGAAGCAGTCATAGTGGGCCAAGGCTTGTATAGTGCTTTACTCAAAAATGCAAGTACTTAATCTAAATAAAACCAGCAAGTAATTTAAATAAAATATATATTAAAACGTTGAAACGTCAAAATAGCGGCCGGCAATGTTTTGCCGGCCTGTTAGAGCGACTAGCAAAACTTTTCCGGCCGCTCCTTCAAACAGAACGGCAAGGTCGACTTTGCTCAAACAAGGTTGTCAAAATAATGACCACATTACATGCATTTTTGAGTAAAAATAATAATGGTGTTGATATTTTTCAAGACAAGGTGATAGTGGTGAGAAATGCGTTTAACTTAGGGTTCTTTAAACGATAATAGTTTTGTTATTGTAGTTATTGGTTTATTACATGAAGTAATAGTTTGTAAATTCTTTCAACGTTCATAATATGTATTATTCTAACACTACTTACTTTAGTGAAAACTTGTAAATGACTTTCTGTTTCTATACTTGTGAATTAAATGTCAAAAGTTTTACTAAATAAATAAGAATAGTCTTATCCATAAAAATATCGTATATTTTTATCATTGTAGACAGCACAAGTAGTACAGTTATATTCCAAAATGGATGTTGTTATTTGTATGGTTACCTGGAGCTGAATGTCTCTGCCAGAGCTAGACGGATAATAAGACAAGCGAGCACTTTCTGTCCGGCACTGCACCGACCGCGCATGTCGATCTCCACACCATTCTTAGACTGCACCACTCTAGAAAAAAATATATGTTAAGAATTCGATTTAGTTTTATGTTTATATTTTGCCGCTTGGCTGCAAGACTTGTCGCTTTGGCCTCGGCCGAATAAAAAAGTAACACTTTTTGTTGTTTTTTTTTTATTTGGATTGATTATCCTCGCGCTTCGTTAATTTGTGGAGAAACGTAGCGGTATATTGTTGCTGAGCTTTGGTGAGGAGCGTCCACTACCAGGGCATTTGGCTGGAGCTGAGGCTAGGCCCAGTTCGACAATTGCGGTGGTGGAGCTCTCACGGTGAAGTTTTGTGGACTGGTGTTGGTGGGGTTCCGGCAGGCCAGTTTGGGCCCACCTGGAGTAGGGCATGCCTGCGGCAGGAGCTGCACCCGTGATCTCCCAGATGACACAGAAAAGACAGGTTTATGTTTGTGCATGTCCTAATTTAAGCGAGAGTAGAGAGTAGTAGATGGTTTATGCAATAAGTGGCCTGACCACAGATGGGTTTGTTTTATTTTGTTCTGGCACAAGAAAGCCGTTCCCAAACTCCTTAACAAAAAAAAACTTGCCTCAAACTAGACTCAAATTATTTACATTACATCTGTGGACTGAAGTTGGATTGGGTATGTTGTCTTCGTTTGTTTGTTGTTGAAGACAGGTGACTGGGAGAACTTTGCACCATTTACCGAAATAATTGGGCATAAGCAGCCGTATTTGGTTGGGTAGGAATGATGAAGAGCAAGTGTCATGTTGAGCAAAAACATTTTCTCCTAGACCTCCACTGTTGGAGATGGGCCATTCCATAAATTTCTGGAGAATTCATGGCCTGATGGGTTACTTTCCCACACACGATCTGCTTATTGACTGCCACTTTACACACAACTACATTTTTTTTTCTCTAGAGATGTGGTGTTGGCGGAGAATGCTGGGCATATCATGGACGAAGCTCCGAACAAACAAATCCATACTGGAGGAACTGGGGATCAGACAACGCCTTTCCTCGACTGTACAATTACGCATTCTCACTTTCTTCGGACACGTGTCACGGCGTGGAGAAACATCAATCGAGCGCTTGGTAGTCGGATGACAAGAGAATGCGTGGTAGGTCTCCAATGAGATGGACCGATCAGGTGAAGGTTGCAATGGATCATCCCCTACATGAGTGCATTAGGAAAGCCGGGGTCCGAGAGGAGTATAACATAACAGGTCACTGGAATCTGCTAAGCTGCTGGTCTTCTGTTAACAGCTTACTTATTGGACCACTTTGCTGCTTAGTCTTCTACTAGCAGGAGTAGAATCATTCATAATAATTAAATTAATGACGTTTCATAAATGCCTGTAATAGGTTTACGTGAATAAAAATATTTTGACTTTGACTTGAGTGGCGACGGCTTGTTAAGCGTGCCACTAGCACTCCGATGGCGACCACGACCACTCTGCCAAGAGTGTAGCGACTAAGAAGAAGACTATTATATTTTTTTACAAAGTTTTATGAAGTGTAGACAGCAAAACACTTACTTGTAATCATATTTACGTCTTTCCGAGTCGTTATTGAGCGCGCTGTCCGTTTTAATTTCAATATAATCAATGTCATTACCGCGATATATCTTTCTCCATAATTCTCTGTAACAAATAATAATATGATATTATAGGATATTGGGAGAAAGATATAATTAATATTGCACAACTGTTTAATATATAACACAATTTAATTAAATTGATCACAGCCTGCCATATCAGCCATAACCTGACAATATTGTATGGATACCTACATATATTAGTTCATAATTTGACAGCCCTTTTTACAGCTACGAATTTAAATTAAAGTCAATTCATTCATGACATTTAAATTTTACTTAGGTTGTAAGGTGACACGGCCCTTTTACAGTCACGAGTATAAATTATTGTTAATGTTCTTTAGAATATAAGATGACATGGCCCTTTTACAGCCACAAATATAAATTATTGTTAATGTTATTTAGAATGTAAGACGACACGGCCCTTTTACAGCCACAAATATAAATTATTGTTAATGTTCTTTAGAATATAAGATGACACGGTCCTTTTACAGTCACAAATATAAATTATTGTTAATGTTCTTTAGAATATAAGATGACACGGCCCTTTTACAGCCACAAATATAAATTATTGTTAATGTTATTTAGAATATAAGATAACACAGCCCTTTTACAGCCACGAATATTTGTTCAATTGACATATTATTATTATTATTTACATTATAAGGTGAAAAGGTCCGCTTACAGCCATGAACTGGTATTAAAATTTGACATTAAGGAATAATAATATGTTATTTGCAGACTTCGTGGTAGTAACCAACTGTATTTTACCTTATAATAAGGTTGATGTTTTCCATTTTGTCCTTATGGAACTGCATGAGACACTTTTCCATAGCGAAGGAATAGTCCTTGATGTCCTTATCAAGTGCCTTAGTCACATGGTACTCGTAAAACTTCTCCGTGTAATTCTTCTCTAGATTTTTGTTCTCTGAGCGGTTCAGGTCCTGCTTTATGACTTTCAATTCATCCTAAAACACAAACAGTTGTATTATTAATATTGGTACATACATATCTTCACGCTAGTTCCCTTGCGGGGTCGGCAGAGACGATTGAGCGCCATTTGTCATGATCACCACATGCTCAAACTATCAAAGCATGCCTTTACTTATTTTTGTCCCTATACTTTTCTTCATATCTACTCTTTTGCGTATTTAGTATAATCATCATCATCATTACAGCCCCTAGAACACAGCGTCCTAGACCTACACTGCTGGAGATGGGCCTTCCAGAACATATATCTGGAGAATTTGGCCTACACTCGCCACGCTGGCCAGATGGCTTGGCGAGAATATGATGTCAATTTATTAACGATTCCACAAGTTAGTATTAGTGAAACCGGGGCCGACGGCTTAACGTGTTGTAAATCTATGACAAATGTACGTAAGAAAAGTGTATTTCTCATTGGTACATGCCGGGTGGGGTTTGAACCGACCTTTGTAAGATTTAAGGAACGAGCCACCACCGCGCCTTAGGCCCAATTCTTTTAGTAAGTGATGCAAAGATTTTGCTGGAACTCCTCTCGCACCAACTTCCACTGCATAAAGCTAAGTCTTAAACCCTTTACTAATCATTTATTATATGTCTAAAATGTCTAGTAATTGTATTTTCTAGAAAGCTGATCGTCAACTGGTGTCGATGTTCATTCCGGACATCTTATTTTATTTAATAACTTTATTTACAATTAAAATTATACCCGCCACCAGAATATTTCTCACTGTGAACAATAGTGCACTCTTTGTGCGATACACTTAACCGCTAGACCACGGTTGACTGTTGGAAAAAATTTGATTAATTTGTAATGATTTTTCGAATTGGTGTCGATGTTCATTCCGGACATCTCCAGGGAAAATTTGTATATTTATTAATATATATTAATATTTTACATACCTTTAGAGTCTTATAGGATCCCTCGGTAGTGGCGCGGTCTCTAAAGATTTCTGTTTGTTTCTTGATAAGTGGTTCCTTTTCCGAAATGGTGTCGATGCTCATCCCGGACATCTTCTCGTCGATATCAGATATTTCCTTTTCGCAGTTGGTAGCTTCAGTTTGCGCGTTTCGTAGCTTTAAATTGTCATCCAAATCTCTCTTGTATATCTAAAAATAATTATTACCATATATTGTATTATTTATTCTCATTATAAGACGACGATATGACAAGCCAATATTTCCTGGATTTGTGGTATATTTTGTATGTTGTAAAAGGTCTAAATATGGGCTTATAAAAGAAGACAATTTTCCAAGTATAGATTTTTTTATATTAGCACGACGTGTGCTGTCACCGGTTGTTAAGTGGCGCGCGAGGTCAATGTTAGCAACAGGAATCGGACACTCATGACTGACACCAGTCTCCAAAACTATGCCGGCTTGACTGGGCATGACGGCAATTCGAGCCTGATCCCGAAACGTTTGGATATACTTTAGTGGGTTTATCGGCAAGGGCGGCGGACACCAAAACGATGCGATATAGGTGCAAAATAAGCTACCATTGCCGCTAGCGACATCTACAAAAAGCTTTGCCTGATACAGCTGTGAGCGAGATCAATTAATAATGTTTTGTTGTGCGGACAAATGATTTTTACATTTAAAAAAGGACACTGGAAGCCTAAAAAAATATTTGCTCTTTTGACAATAACATGCTGTTGGTAAGAATAAAAAAAATGTTAATAACTAAAACGAGTAACTTACTTCTTGTTTAGCAAGTTCATCTTTGAGTATTTCCACACGTTTATTAAATTCCTCCTTGTTTATTAGAATTTGTGCCTTTTTCTCCAACAATCTAACGTTATCTTGTTTGAGTTTTTCCATCTCTCTTGGCACATTTTTGTCTTCATGCTGCTTGAGCTCTTTACTCAAGCTTTTTATCTTCTCAAAGGAAACCTCGATCTTCGAAATGTATGTACGCTTTTCTTCTATTACAGCTCTGTTAACAAAAAACGTAATTTTATTAAAAAACTAGCTTCTGCCTCCATGGTCTAGCGGTTAAGTCCATGGACTTAGACTCGGAGGTACCGGGTTCGATTCCTGGTCGGGACACAAAAATATTTATTAATGTAAATAAATACGTTTAATTCATATTTAATTAGACCGCCTCCGTGGTCTAGTAGTAACAAACGTTGCCGTGAACTCGGGAGGTCGTGGGTTCGATTCCCACCGGGGGCAAGTTGTACATTGTATAATTTGTCTCGGTCTGGGTGTTTATATGTATAATATGTATATTTACAAGAAAAAAAAATATAATATGTAGTTTATCAACCATCTAGTTTCCGTAACACAAGCCTCGTAGCTTACCACGGAAACTAGATGGCGCTGTGTGACCTGTATGGAAATAAAAAAAAAATATTTGTGATATTTCTCGAGTTTGATACGCTAGAGACATTGATGAGCTTGCCACTTGTCATATAATAAAGTTGGCTAAATGTGAATCCGCTTATTTATAAGCGTAGTTTCTGACCACCCCGAAAAGGAAACGGTCGTGATGATTGTTACTTCTTTACTGTTCTCATTTTTTAAATTTTGTTTGTTGAACTTCTTGCACATGTCTACACCTGAGTTCTAAGTTCCTGACTATTTACTCTGTGAAATTGTTACCTGCTTTTAGAGACATTAGCGTTCTTAATAGTTTCCTTTTCATTTAGCGCGGCTTCCAAAGGTGCTACTCCTTCCTGCAGCTCCTTCAGCTCGGCGACTCCGCTCTCGCGACTAGCCTCCAATTCTTTCTGCTTTTCTTGAAGGTTAACTATTTCTTGTACCTAAAAGAAGACAAAATCCATGGGGGGATTAGTATGAATGCTTTTTTTTTTGTTAATTTAGCTAACTTTACTATAGGGTAGCAAAGTCGAGAAATATTCTATCTACAGCTGCTTTCTTTTAGTTATTCTTTATTATCATTGTTATTATTTTTGAAATTTAATTTGATTAGTTATTTTGACATACACAATTTTGTAGTTTTTTTATGTTTTTATTAAAATAATAATTATTATTTTATTATATAATTTTAATATAGGTTATTTTCTAGATTTTAAGTGACAACGCCCTTGTACAGCAGCATCTATGTAGGTATTGATTGTTTGTAGTGTTAAGTGTAAATGACGATGGCTGTTCTTTGCTATTAATGGCATACTTCTGCTATCCTGCCATGATTGGTAAACAAGAATATGTATAAGTAACAAAACCGAGTGTACTTAATGTATCTTATGGTTAATAAATAAATTGAAATTACAAATACATTAAATAAATTATTGTGTCCCGACCAGGAATGGAACCCGGTACCTCCGAGTCTAAATCCACGGACTTAACCGCTAGATCACGGAGGCAGTCAAAACGAAGACTTTATTTTAAAGCCACCTTTGTCAAAATGTATCATTTTTCGACAGGCAGAAAAAATATTTTCATATGAAATGAAATAATTTATTTGTCAGAAACATGGTAGTTACAGGGATGTAAATTATTATATGTAATTATATAGCATACAAATATTTTTTTAGTCACATGACTTTGTCGCTTACTGTCTAGGTATTCTTTTGTCGAATAAAAACATTTATTAACCAGCATTTGTTTGACTCTTAATTTGAACAGTTTTAGTGGCAGCTCCCTTATAGTAACTTTATCATTCATCATTACAGCCCCTAGAACACAGCGTTCTAGACCTCCACTGTTGGAAATGGGCCTTCCAGAACATATGTCTGGAGAATTTGGCCTACACTCGCCAGACGCTTTGGCGAGGAATATTATGTGATTTTTATATAGAACTATAAATTATATTTATTATAATTTGACCTAGTTAGGCAAAAAGGAAGGAAGTTCTAGGCCATTAAAGTTGGAATTTCGATTAGTCCATTGATAACTGCCTCCGTGGTCTAGCGGTTAAGTCTGTGGAGTTAGACTCGGAGCTACCGGGTTCGCTTCCTGGTCGGGAGACAAAAATATTTACTAATGTAAATAAATACATTTAATTTATTTGTGATATTTCTCGAGTTTGGTACGCTGGAGACATCGACGAGCTTGCCACTTGTCATGGTCGGCCTATAGTAAAGTTGGCTAAACGTGAATCCGCTTATTTATAAGCATGGTTTCTGACCAGCCCGGAAGGGAAATGGTCGTGATGATACTATACTTTAAAATAATCAATATAATTTACCTTTTTCTGTAAATTTAGTAATTCCTCCTTCATTTTGTTCTTCTTTTGCAGCATGGACTGAAGTTTCTTGGTATGTTTGTTAAGTTTGGCCTGGTTGGCCTTGGTTTTGGTCCTAAGTGCGGCTTTCTTCTCCTTCAAATCGCTAATTTTCGCCGTCGCATCATCCAAAGTGATGTCACAATCGAAGTCTGCACACTTGGCGTTTAGTGCTTCAAGCTGGAATTGGAAATTTAGTGTTAATGAAAAAGAAGACGAGATGACATGTTGAGTGGTCCTTTCGTTTGACAGCTGGAATAGTTGATTGGAGTTTTATGACTGTATTAGGATTAGGTTATAAACCAAATCAAAAAACAAGATCAAATAAAAAAAATAAAAAATGGTCGAAATACGGAAAAAGTTATAAAAAAAAAAGCATCGGACAAAAATAAGGAAAGGCATGCTACGATGGTTTGGGCATGTTGAAATGATGAGCGAAGGAAGATTCGAAAATTGTGGGTAAAATGAGCCCTGGCAGACCGAGATTTACATATCACAATCAAATAACTGACTGCCTCCGTGGTCTAGCGGTTAAGTCCGTGGATTTAGACTCGGAGGTACTGGGTTCGATTCCTAATAAAGTTACGGATATTTTGGGGATATATGCAGAATGATGAATCACCGTTTTTTTGCGCAATAAAATAATATTATAATAGGGTTGCAAGCCCGAGACACGCGGGAAGATGCAGAGTGGGTCGACCTCCCCGCTAGATGGACGGATGACCTGAGGAAGGTCGCTGGTGGGGGTTGGATGAGAGTGGCAGGAGATCGTGTGAAGTGGCGAGCCTTGGGGGAAGCCTATATCCAGCAGTGGAGAGACACAGGCTGATGATGATGATGATGATGATGATACAGTGTAAACTCCATGTAACGTCACTCGATTTAACGACAAACTCCCTAAAGCGTCGAAATCAATTGGCTTTGGTTGGTTTAGCTTGTCTTCCAATTCTGATTTTTCTTCTCTCCATAACACCATAAAATGCACAGTCCCTTGAGTGTCGTTATATAGAGTTTACACTGTATTTGATTTAAATAGAAATAAAATAGAGGATAATCGTTATAAATGTTTTAGCTATTTATCTCTGTCTGAAATTAGGTATATATTTATTTAAAACTTAATTGAACTATGTACAAGGAGCGGGCTTAATGCCGCTATAAAGTTCTAGATTAAACTTAATACTTACGTTCTTAGTGGTGGTAGCAATTTCGTGCGTGTAGCGATCCAGAAGCGGCATGTCTCCCACGAGTTGCTTGGCTTGTTGGAGCTTGTTCTCTGGCTCGGCCATAGTCATGGACAATTCATCCACAGCTTCTGAGGTCTCGGTTAGACTCTACAAAGTAAGTAATAAAATCTTTATTGCACATTAAAATATACAAATTAAAATAAATTACAGTGGCTCAGTTGTAAGGTTCCTTAAATCCTACAAAGGTCGGTTCAAACACCACCCGGCATGTAAATAATAAATAAACATTTCCAGACTGGTTACACAGCGCCATCTAGTTTCCGTGGTAAGGCTTGTGTTACCGAAACTAGATGGTTGATAAACTACATATTATACTCTTTTTTTTGTACATATATACATATTATACATATAAACACCCAGACCGAGACAAATTATACAATGTACAACTTACCCCCGGTGGGAATCGAACCCACGACCTCCCGAGTTCACGGCAACGTTTGTTACCACTAGACCACGGAGGCGGTCACCAATAAGAAATACACTTTTCTTACGTACATTTGCCATAGATTTACAAAACAACCGTTCCAGTGCCTCGGAGAGCATGTTAAGCTGTCGGTTCCAGTTCCACTAATATAAACTTGTGGAATCGTTAATAAATTGTCATTAAAAATTGACATCATCAAATCTTTATTGCACATTAAAATATACAAAATAAAATAAATCACATAGCGGTGATGGCTTGGTTGTAAGAACGCGTTCCTTAAATCCTACAAAGGTCGGTTCAAACCCCACCCGACATGTACCAATAAGAAATACACTTTTCTTACGTACATTTGTCATAGATTTACAACACCACCGTTCCCGTGCCTCGGAGAGCACGTTAAGCCGTCGGTTCCGGTTCCACTAATACCAACTTGTGGAATCTTTAATAAATTGTCATTAAAAATAGACATCATCATCAGGCCAGCGTGGCGAGTGTAGGTCAAATTCTCCAGATATATGTTCCGGCAAGCCTATCTCCAACAGTAGAGGTCTGGGACGCTGTGTTCTAGAGGCTGTAATGATAAAAATTATGACATAGGCGAGATTAATACCTTGTAGGTATTGTCTAACAGCTAACAGAACGACATATTAAATTTTGGGGTGCAGAGTTCCAAGGAGAAAATAATTATTTAACTGAATGCAAAAGTTGCTATACCAAGAAAATAAATTCATATTAAAAAGTAATGAATAACTAAATCAATATATATTATTATGCACATACCTAATTAACTCTGGCAACACAGGTATTATGTCTAAATCAAATTATTATAAGGTTAGCATTATTGCCAACCTAAACGAATGCTCAGGGAACATTTAAATGAATAATCTTACTATAAGGCGAATACTTAACTAATTAAATTACATAGGTTTATGAGACTAAACTGACAATTCTACGCTTATCAGGTTGGCATTACAATAATTATTTGAATATAGATAGCTGACTCCGTGGTCTAGCGGTTAAGTCGGTGGATTTAGACTCAGAGGTACCGGGTTCGATTCCTGGTTGGGACACAAAAATATTTAATAATGTGTAACATTTAATTTATATTTAATTTATTTATGATATTTCTCGAGTTAGGTACGCTGGAGACATTAACGAGCTTGCCACTTGTCATGATCGGCCTATAGTAAAGTTGGCTAAATGTTAATCCATTTATTTATAAGCGTGGTTTCTGACCACAAATTATAGATCATCAAATTGCAAACTAACTTAAACGAACGTACGCATCGTAAGTGGTAGGATTGTTATAAAAGAATGTAAGCAATCTTTTGATAAGTGGTAGGATTGTTATAAAAGAATATACGCAATCTTTTGTTTAGTGGTAGGATTGTTATAAAAGAATGTACGCAATCTTTTGTTTAGTGGTAGGATTGTTATAAAAGATGGTGCAGGAGTGGTTTCTTAATGATAACTCAATGGAGAGCTCTGTGTTTTATGATTATGCTGATGATTATACCTTTTCAATATCAGCAAGTTTCTTCTCATAGTCAGGTATTTGCGTTTCCTTGAGAGTGATAATCTTCTCGTTGAGTGACCTAAGTCCCAAAAGTTCATCTTTTTTCTTGGATGAAGTCTTCAACTCTTCCGTTAGTGTTTCAAGTTTTGAAGGCACATTCATTACTTTTGTTGTAAGATCCGTGATTAGTTGGCTTACCTGAAAAATATAATTGCATTACCTGGTGCTTTCCTTAAAATTTCAAACGAAATAATAGTTGCTATTTTTGGTTTATTAGAAGGGTTGATAAACTGTGCATCTCTGTTGCTTGCACACTCTAACTTTTCAAGTCTGACGTCCGGTTGCAGAAAGGCTGATTAAAATAATCTATGATCAATATTTTGATATATCTGAGTATATAGACAGCACTAAAAACTTAAATATCCAAGCGCCCAACAGAATGCTGTTTAAAAGAATGGTCTTCACACACTTCTTGAATATTGTATGTATGTATTATTATTTATTTGAATTTAGTATTATTATATATATATTTATGTTTTATATTAGTATTAGATTTAGATTTAGTAGAATTTTAATTATCTATTTTCCTGTTTAAATATTTGCACCTACCACATACCATATGTCTAGCGGCATTAGGTCCGCCTTTGTACATAGTGCAAAAAGTTTTAAATAAATAAATAAAAACTAACAAAATGGGTAGTTAAATTTAATTTTATATTAAAAACAATTATAAATTTTTGCGATATTTGTAATTTTGTTGACATTTATTACTTAGGTGGGTATTAGTTTTTAGTTTGATTATGTATTATTATTTTTTATTGAATTGTGATGATGAAAAAACAAAATTTTAAAGTTGATTGAAAAAAATATATATAGTGGGGAAATAAGTTGTGTAGTAAATCACTCATAGCTTTATTTATAAACAAACAGTATAAAATAATTACAATATAAATTAAAACTAACTACTTAAAATAAATATAAACTAAACCTAATAAAAAATAAACTATAAGTAAAAAATGTCCTCTAGAGACGACCCTTCAGGGATAGTCCCAAGAAGACCTGTCTCCAGACTTTTCCGTTAGCCGTTTGGACAACTCCTTGGCCAGACGCTTAGCTGAGTGTCCCCACGGGCCCATCGTCTCGACCCCAAACGGCGCAAATTCGTAACCTGTACTGAGGTTGGCTTATTTGCGCAGCTTGAGGTTCTCAGCAGAAACCGCCGCACTTCCCGCGCTTGACGAGGTCGCCTGGATGTGTGATGGGGCTAATGTGTCTACACATGTCGCATCCCATGTAGTAAATACAAAAATATTAAAATATAATTGATTAAAAAACTAATTATAAATAAAACTAAAACTAAAGATACATATGAAATTAAAGCTATTCTACAAAATAAACTAAGGGCTTACCACCAGGGAGGGTGCCTAAAACGCTCGCCGCATTTCCTCTTTGAATTATTAGGGACATATTCTGTTTTAGGTAGTTATGGCATTTGGGATCGCCACACTCTTGGAAAATTCGTTTACCCAGCTCTTTTATGAATTCTATGTGGGTATCAAGAGAATATACCCCCATTGCTTCAACCCCAAATGCCACAAAGTTATAATTTTGTTTAATGCTATTGTATTTGATGTGCTTTCTTAATTCGGCTGTATGAGCAGCCGAACCGGCCTTTTTTGATGTAGAGGAAATGTGGCAAGCGGCAAAGGTATCCACACAGGTGGCATCCCAAACAAGACATCTTCCCTCACTCCATGGTACAAGTGACATACCATCCGGCCTTTTACCATCACTACGTGAAAGTCCTGATGGTTCAAGGACGGACGGGATTTTAGCAGACCATAAACTTCTCTTTATAAACTCATTTGAGGCTTGGTGTCTGGAGAATCTGCCTGCAATCTATCTGTAGTAAATGATATGACTTACATCAGACTCTGCCTCGAATCTTCTATAGCACAAGGGACAGCAACTATCTTGACCTAGTTGTTCTTTGTACTTGCGGTTGATAAACAATGAAGACTGCAGTAAATTTTGTTCTTCCTAAAATAATAAATAATAGTTAGTACTATTCAAAGTATCATTCTCTCCAAAATATAAATGATTGCTTATTTGTCAGAATGCAGAGCGACATGTATAAAAATATTGCGAGATGTAAAGTAAAGTAGGACAGAAACCACGCTTATAAATAAGCGGATTCACATGTAGCCAACTTAACTATAGGCCAATCATGACAAGTAGCAAGCTCGTCGATGTCTCAGGGTACCAAACTCGAGAAATATCACAAATAAATTAAATATTAATTAAATGTATTTATTTACATTAATCAATATTTTTGTGTCCCGACCAGGAATCGAACCCGGTACCTCCGAGTCCACGGATTTAACTGCTAGACCACGGAGGTAGTTTGATTTTGATTTGGGATTAGATTGGAAAAGTCAGCGCTAGAAACCCCTATGATCTTATTGTAGATATAAATCCTAAGAAAACTAAATGTAATAAAAATTGCCTAACTATGTGTACGTATACGAACTTGTAATAAATATTGGTTGTCTGTGTATTTTAGATATTATTCTATTTATTTTAATTTAGGAAAGATTATTATTATTATTTAGGTTTATAAGACAAACTCTCGGTTTTTAGGCCGAATTTTAATAATGCTCGCGATCCTTAGCCAAGGGAGCATTATTTATGGAAGTGAGTGAATACTTTTAATTATGATCTAGTTCTGTTTGTACGAATTTCCTGACGATTCTGCATGTGTTAAGTATTGTGGCTTTCTGTAATGAGATGTATGTGTGTGGGGATAAATCTAGTAATTGAAGTGATTGCTGTAGGTTTTTAGGGATGACACCTGTAGATGACAGGACTATTGGTACTATTGTGACGTGGCGCATGTGCCACATGCAGGATATTTCTAAGATCGGTATATTTTCTTATTTTTTCTACTATTATACTTTGCAAGTTGTGTGTATTAGGGATAGCAATATCAATTATGTGTGTCGTTTTGTTAATTTTGTCTACTAATGTAATATCTGGTCTATTGCAATGTATTGTTTTATCTGTGAGAATGGCTCGGTCAAAGTAAAGCTGTGAGTCTTGTTTTCAAGAACGACGTCATGAGTGTATTTGTAGTAGGCCATGAACGCTTCAGATGAAAGTTTGTATTTGTGTGCTAATTTCTGATGAATTATGTTAGCTACCTGATTGTGTCTATGTTTGTAATCAGTTTGAACTATAGCACGACAGGCGCCTGTTATATGTTGGATATTTTCTGGTGATTATTATTGATTAATAGGCGAGCAGCGCATTGCTGATATGCCTATATCAAGCACTGGTGTAAAGTTTATTAAATAGTCAATTATCACCATAGTCTATTTCGATTGTCAGTAGCCACTTGTCCAGTTTGTTTTTAAGTGTTTACAGTTGAGGACTTTAATATGTCTTCTGGTATTTTGTTCCACATATTTACAACTCTGTTTTCTCATTAGCTTCATTCCGTGGTCACGACGGGGATATATCATTGTGTTAAACCTAAACATTTTGGCTAGGTGGGGGCAAACCTAAAATTATAGTGCCCATCAAAGATTTTATATGTTTTTAAATTATACTCGCACGACATGTGACCTTGTCCCCACCTGATGGTAAGAGGCGCGCAAGGTCCATGAATGTTAGCAACTGGAATCCGACACTCATGACTGACATCAGTCCCTAACATTATGCCGGCTTGACTGTAATACCAGCGGTACGTGCAAAGGTCATTGTCCGTTTTTCCGTATAATATTAATTTATTTAACCTGTAGTTTTTCCACAGAAGTAGTGTATTTAGCGAGTGCCACGTCGTAAGTCATACTGCCGCAAGCCTCCGCCATCTTGTCTTCGGCTGAGCTCAACTGATCTCGACGAGCCTTCAGAGCATTTCTGGCATGTTTCTTATCAGCTTCCAATGTTGTCATCTAGAAAAATATTGTTTTGTTATAGGTTGAGATACCAAATTGTTGAAACGCAACCAACTATTGACACACACACAATGTATTTGTAAAAATAAAAAAATATAAATAAATAAAAAACCCGACTGCGTAAAAAAAAAAACAATCTCAAGCAACTTACCTGACGCTGTTTTTCTTTTAACTTCTTCTTAATAGCGTCGACTTCTTTACGAGTTGCGGTTTCCAACTTATTCACAGAAATTGCAAAGTCCTTTTCCGGCATTTGACCCAATAGTTCTGTGAGAGCCGATTTGTGTTTGTTACTGATGAGCTCAAACTGCTTCTCTTTCTCCTTTAAGCTTTCGGCGATGACGTCACGCTCTTTAAGTTTGCCAGTCTGTTTCTGGAGTTTCGTGATCTGCAATTAAAAACTTAAGCATTATTAACTGAATTATTAATGATTTTTACTTTTTAAAAAGTCATCTTTTTATTTCAAAAAGGGGTTCTACCAATGACACCTAAAACCTAAAAAAAATCTTTGCTCTTTTGACAATTATACGCGGTATTTGCAATTATTTATAACTGCACGTTGACAGATTGTATTCACGACAATTACTCGGTGTACAACTTCAAAAGGACCTCAATATAATCACGCCCTGGAGCCTGCGTAACAGGATGTCGCTTAACACTGATAAATGTTTTGTGGTATCTTTCACAATGAGACCAAACTCAGTCGCCAGACTGTTGTTAAGGACCTAGGCGTTCTGTTTGATGACCACTTAAATTTTAGGGACTACTATGACTATATTATTAATGGAGCAAATCGATTGTTGGGTTTTGTACTAAGGGTTTTAAGAAACATGGTAGAGTCATTTACTTATTCAATGCCATTGTACGTAGTATACTGAAGTATTGCTGTTTCCACCTTTCTACGCCGTCCATATAAAAAGAATTGAAAGTATACAGAGTAGATGTTCAAAAGTTATCTCTTACAGATTTGGTTTGGGTCGTTCTCAGAGAGCTTATACAGACAGGATGTTTTGATTTGGGGTGATAACCCTTGAGAGTAGTCGAAAGCGCTATGATCTTCTTTGCTTGCATAAACTAATTCACTCTTCGATCGACACCCCATGCCTACTATCATCCATAAACTTCAATATTTCATATAGAATGCGAGCACCTAACACATTTGCTTTGCATATTCGCAAGTGAAACACATCGTGCCTTAACCCAAAACTTAACTTTGTAAGAATGTGTCGCGCTTATAATGACATCGATTGTAGTGGAGACAATGACAAAAGGAGAAAGGCCATTGACATATTCAACGCCAGATTTTTAGTGTATAAGAGATCTATTACCGCATATTTTGCTGGTACTACTGTAACCAAAATATAATCCACCTTCTTAATTAATGTAATATGCTGATGTTTTGTTTGTTTCTTGATATTTGTTCTGTCTGTTCTGGATTTAAATTTTTTATATATTTAAGATTGTTATATTATTATTATTTTAATTTAAGTGACATTATTATTTTTCTTTGAAATACCAATTTTTTTATCATTATTTTCCTTTTGACATTTTTCACTGAAATGAAATAATTTAATTGAAATGTCTATGTCATGGCTAAATCACAATGAGCATACTGTGTACACTGCTTTTGGATTGCAATCTAGAACTTAAAAAATTGCTGTAAAATGTGAACTGATTGTGTACCTATAGTAAATAAATTACCATTAGTGCAAAAATGTATTGGAGAAATAAATTAAATTTGTTGATTTTCTATCAGAATGGACACATCATATATTTTGCAGCAGCTTTAAAGCTCTTAACTTGAGTGCTATAAAATTTAAAGAATAAATCCAACCTTATGACTGAGTTCTTCAATCTCCTGCTCGTATTGTTCCAGAAGTTTCTCATCCTCATTGATCTCCTTCTGGCATTCTTCTGTGTTCAACTCACTCTCCACCTCCAGATATTCCCTGTTAAATAAAATGTTAATTTATACATTACATTTAGTTTGTTTGGCGATCTTATTGTTTATTTTTATAATATCATGACATGTGATCTCGCCCCCACCTGATGGTAAATGGGGAGCGAGATCCATGAATGCTAGCAACTGGAATCAGACATTCATGACTGACATCAGTCCCTAACACTATGCCGGCTTGACTGGACATGGCGGCAATTCGAGCCTGATCCCGAAATTTTTGGATACACTTTACTGGGTTTATCGGCACGAACGGTGGATACTTCCCCGCCCCGGCAGACTGGGCAAATTACCACCATCAGTCCGCCTACCATCTATTAGGGAAATTAAATTAATTACCACCTAATATCTGAAATTATGTTATAAAACAATACAATTTATTGATAAAATTATATTAATATAGTGTTACAAAAGTACAATGTCAAGAAGAGGTAGGCGTGACATGAGTCAAATATAGACAGACGATAAATAATAACAAAAGGAAAAGGTTTGGAAAAGTGAATCAAGTTATTATTTCGTTTCACTATCTGTCTATATTTGACTCATGTCACGCCTACGTCTTCTTGACATTGTACTTTTGTAACACTATATACACATTGCACTTTAGCTAAAGACAATAAGGTGTATCACTTGCCTTTTTATCAAGATAGATGGTACTTAATACAACAGTCAGTTGCATATAAAACTAGTATTTTTATTAAAAATTCTATTTTTTCTTAATATTATGCCGCAGAGTATACCTTTTAACTGTAAAAATCGAGATTTCTAAGCGATATGAGAGATATGGTTATTTCAAACTTGTCCTTCTATTAATTCAACCTCTTTCTTTATAAAACGGTGCTCGCTTTCATAATTCTTCTTTTAAGGCAACTAATGTTTACTTTTAAATTCATTTTTCTATTATAAAAATAATAAAAAATACAAAAAAAATTAAACATGATGCGTCATATGTGTAAACATTGCAGCTAGCGACATGTACAAAAAGATTTGCGTGATCCATTAACTCAATTAAATAGAAATGATCAGCACGCATTCAGACTCAGTGTAAGAGGAGTTCCAGCAAAAACTAAGCTAATTTTTACTAAAAGAATTTGGCTTAAGCAGTTCTGCTGACAATGGATGTAAGAATAGTAAAGTATCGTCACATTTCCGGGGTGGTCAGAAACCATGCTTATAAAGAAGCAGATTCACATTTAGCCAACTTTACTATAGGCCAATCATGACAAGTGGCAAGCTCGTCGATGTCTCCAGCGTATCAAACTCGAGAAATATCACAAATAAATTAAATTTTAATAATTTAAATTAATAAATATTATTGTGTCCCGACCAGGAATCGAACCCAGTACCTCCGAGTCCAAATTCACGGACTTAACTGCTAGACCACGGAGGCAGTTATGTAACTATGATATTCTAAGTATTATGTATTATAATAATTTCTGGAAGGCTCAATTCAGCAATGGAGATCTAGGAGCAGTAATGTACTTACTTCTCAGCTGTGTCTAGTTTCTCCTGCAGCACATCAAGCCGTTGCTTAGAGTCTGTAGCGTCCGTGATAGCTCTCTCAATCTTCATCATTTCCTTACGAAGGCCTTGGATTTCTGATTCTTTGCTAACTATTTTCTGTTTGTGGGTTGACTGTACAATAAAATAATTCAGATTAGTTTATTCTGATGAATGGATTAGTCATGAATTTTATTTTTTAACCCAAATTGAATTTAGATTGTAGGACCACCACTCGAGTCCTTCCGCCAAAACTGTAACTAAAAGTAACAGCATCGCCATTACACCATATGTATTATTATTATTATTGATTAATAGGCGAGCAGCGCATTGCTGATATGCCTATATCAAGCACTGGTGTAAAGTTTATTAAATTGTCAGTTATCACCATAGTCTATTTCGATTGTCACTAGCCACTTGTCCAGTTTGTTTTTAAAAGTGTTTACAGTTGAGGACTTTAACATGTCTTCTGGTATTTTGTTCCACATATTTACAACTCTGTTATTCATGAAGTGATATCCTATATTTGTATTGCTGTATTTTCTCATTAGCTTCATTCCGTGGTCACGACTGTATTGTATGTAGTACAAAAACATCGTTTTTTATTTTGTTATGTAACCAAGCTATGTTATATTACGAATTTACATACATATTAAAATACGATGGACAAATTGATGTGGAAATAGATAGATACATAATATAATCAGAGTGAATTTGAGAACCAAATTATAGTGATTTGGGACAAAAAAGCTAAAATGGGAAGTAGAAGAATACGATGGTTGAATGTGGGGAAAAAGGAAAAGGACTCCATTTGAATGCAAAAAAAACCAAGGTACTAGTGTTTGAAAGAAGAAGGATAACAACCGTGACAATAAAGATTGATGATGAAACCCTACAACAAGTAAATGAAATCAAATATCTAGGCAGTGTTTTCACTGCGGCTGGGAAGTATGATTGGGATGTTGAAAGAAGAGTGAATGCGGGAAATAATGTTAACGGTGGTCAGTGACAAATCCCGCTAGTATCAACTTCAGTTATGTAATGAAGCAAGACATGGATATGTCAGAATACGCATGAGAGTAAAGTTAATAAAGTAGAGATGAGGTCGTTGCGTCGGATTAGCGGCGTCACTTTGACGGACCGCATACGTAATGACGCAAAAGGGTAGGTATTAAAAAAAGCATAGGGACAAAAATAGGTAAAAACATGATCCGATGGTACGGACATGTTGAAAGGATGAGTGAAGAGAGATGGACGAACCAGATGTATAATGCAAAAGTTGTGGGAAAAAGAGGCTCTGGCAGACCAAGACTTACCTAACACGATCAAATAAATAAAACAATAGCTGAAGGTGTATTTAAAAGCCATTGAAACAAAAGAGCATGTATGAAGTTGATGAATGTCGAAGGCGAAATAGGTATGACATGATTGTGACAAGTGGCGCTCAATTATCTCTGCATCTGCAATCTTTAAATAAAATACAGACAAGATCAAAATATGCGTTGTGAACAAAATGAACAGCTCACCAGAACAGGTCTTATGTAAATACATATTTAATTCACTTACCAATTCATGCCGGCACTCGTTGGCTAATATTTGCAGACTTTTCTCCTCAGCATCAGCAGTGGCCTTAAGCTCCTTCAAGCTACTCTGTAGAACCCTAATCTTCTCAGTTAATAGTTGTACGCCTTTCTCAGTGTCCTCCTTGCTTTCCGGCAGTTCTATGGTCATTTCTGAAATAATAATAAAAAAACTACTGTCTGAGACTTATCCTCCACCATACAATATTAGTTCTCCTTGAAAGTAAAGATTGGCATTTGACATCATTGCAAATGGCACATACTTTTAACGAAAACAAGAGAAATAGGTGGTAGGTAGACTGATGATGGTAATTTGCCCAGTCTGCCGGGGCGGAGAAGTATCAACCGTTCATGGCGATAAACCCAGTAAAGTAAAAGATAAATTCACACGTTTCGGGATGTGCCCTTATGCCCAGTTAAGCCAGCATAGTATTAGGGACAGATGTCAGTCATGAGTGTCTGATTCCAGTTGCTAAAGGACTTTGCCACTTACCATCAGGTGTGCACAAGATCACATGTCGTGCTAGTATATATAAAAAAAAGGAAATAGAGCAGTCAGTATGAAGCGACAGGAAACAATTTTAAAATTATTGTAATAACCTCAGATTTGATTCATACAGTCATATCAAACCGAGAATGAGTGATAGGCCAGTTATAAGAAACAAAATAAAAATTTTAGTACATGACGTTTAATATATATTTTTTTTAAATATAAATTTAAAGGTATTTATTTAAAACTTTGTTGCATGTTATACTTATGCTATGTTCAACTTGAAAGCATATAAAGCAAAGCTTGCATTTTTAACGGAATTTTGTATGAAAACCACAAACTTAGCGACGACAAACTAGTTTTAAAGCAAAATAAAGTGAAAAAAAAAAGCGCTTAAAGCGACAAATCAAGTAAATAGTAGTTTTAATACACTGTTAATTTGTATACAAAGGGAATTTGGCACTGAGTTTTACCATCATTATAATCATTACAGCCCCTAGAACACAGGGTCCTAGACCACTGCTGGAGATGGGTCTTCCAGAACATATATCTGGAGAATTTGGCCTACACTCACGCTGGCCAGACGGCTTGGCAAGGATATCATGTCATTTATTTATTAACGATTCTATAAGTTGGTATCCATGGAACCGGGACCGACGGCTTAACGTGCTCTCCGAGGCACGGGAACGTTGGTGTTGTAAATCTATGACAAATGTACGTAAGAAAAGTGTATTTCTCATTGGTACATGCCGGCGGAGTTTGAACCGACCTTTGTAGGATTTAAGGAACGCGTTCTTAAAACCAAACCACCACCGCGCCTAGTTAATTAAAATACCTTGTAAATGACTTTCTGTTTCTATTTTTGTATCTGTACTTGTGAATTAAATGTCAATAGTTTTTCTTAATAAATAAATAAATAGTTGAATGTCTATGGTAAAACTCAGAGATACTTTTTTCTTATAAAAAAACTTTATACATAATAAAATTTTATTTACCAGCCAAAGTTCCCGTCTCCACAATTAGCTGGTTCCGTTTATCCATTTTTTCCTGTTGTTGACTCTCAAGCAGCATCAGTTTCTCGTATTTCTTCTCGTTTGTTGACATGTCATTATTAGTCTTCTCTTCATCCCGGTTAAATGTATGAATCTTTCCTTGAGACTGGACAAGCTCCTTTTGCTTTGCCTTGGCAGTTGCACTGTAGTTAGCTATAATATAAAAACTGGTTTAATTTTGGATTAATAGGTAAGTAAAGATTATTTAGCAAATGTAAACATTTTCTTCTTGCTTTCTTTAAAGCTAGTTGGCTTCTTGCCATATTAGTCGGCATATATCTGTGTAGCGACATCAGGGTGCATTTGCATAGTCATTAAATAAATAACAATATCTCGGCAAATGTACTCCAACTAGGTCACCAGAGTCTACGTTGCCATGGTTAAAGTTAATGACTGATTGCAATACAAACAAAAAAAATCTTTTACTAAATTGTTTAGTCAAATAGTATTTCATAAATTAAAAAATAAATATTTTTAATCTTTAAAAATGCAATAACAGAATGGAGACAACAATTACCGCCAGTCGCCGAGATGATTTGAATAATCTAGGATTAATATTCGGATAATGTCACGTGATTGGATATGGAACCGAGACTACTATTCTTCAAGAAATTCATGACAGGTGCCCAGACTGACAAAAGAGGCATTGGCTGGAAGAAAAAAGAAAGTGACAAAGAGGTTATAAAATCCTTCCTCAGGAAAGATGAAGAGCATGAATACAGAGTGCACGCGATGACTCTAGAAGTTCAAAATGACTGGCTAACTTTGGGCGATTTTTGCATCCCTCCAGCCCTAAAGTGGCGCACACTAATGTACGATTGGTCTCCGGCGTTGCTAAAGTTCTACCTAAACGCTTTTCAAATGTCGCTCCCGGACCAGAGTAATCTGGTAAGGTGGGGAAAAGCTACGGAAAAGAACTGTACATTGTGTGGTGCTGCCATAGGAACTGCTAGACACACACTTGTAGGGTGCGTTACTCTCCTAGAAAAGGGCTATTACTCACGCCGACATGACAAAGTCCTAGGTGTTATCCGTGAAGCAGTAAGTCTTTCTATTGCAAGAGCCAGAAAGGGACTGACTACAAATAAAACTTTGACCACATTTGTAAAGGAAGGGCAAAGCACGAAAACTAAATGCAAGCCCACCTCGATCCTTGGCGCCGCATCAGACTGGAAAATTCTCATGGATACATTTGAACACCATTATAGGATCCCAGATGAACTAGCTATATCAGCCTATAGGCATCTTAGTGTTTTCTCGGAACTTGAAAAAAGTTATCCTTATTGAACTTACCGTTCCGTGGGAATCAAATATTCCAAAAGACCACAACATGAAGTCGAATAAATATTATGATCTCACAGAAGAAATGATCAGGAACGGGTTCAAGACTCAGCTTTACGCAGTGGAAGTTGGTGCAAGAGGAGTTCCAGCAAAATCTTTGCATCACTTACTGAAAGAATTGGGCCTAAGCAGGTCTGCCGTCAATACATTTATGGAACGAGCTTCCAAGACGGCATTAACGGAATCATACAGTATTTGGTTGGGTAGGGAGAGAAGTAGAATGGTGGATGGTGAGCGTATTATCGCGCAATAGAAAAAAAAGGAGGCCTCCTTTTCTTAAACCAGCCAATTGTCGGTCGCAAGCCCGAGACACCATTCTTCTCATCTCTTACCCACACACGATGGACCCGGCACCCGCACGGTGAATCCATGGAATGCTTAGAAATTTGTCTTCTCTTAGGTTGTCACTTAGTATATTTAGGCAGACGTGCCTTATACATTAAATATGTCAAAACATAATTAGCCTTTCTGCAACTGGCTGTATATATTGAATGATGAGATATGTCACACTATAAACAATATAATTGTGAACAACGACATGTGTCATATATTTTTTTCTTGCCCTTTATATGACTGCTCCTTATTTCACTCTGAGTTCCATTTCCTACTAATATTTCATCCCTACTTGTATATAATAAGCACAGTAAATTCATATATAATATCATTGGTTCATTCATTGTAGATAATAATATTAAAATATAAATATAACTATACTTAGTCCTTATTGTATATTCTTCATTATTTAGTAGTCTTAGTTTCTTATTTTTGTATTAATTCAATATTATTATATTTATAAATTGTACTTATTTGATCCTATTCCAAATTTTTCGAATCCCTTTTATTTAACCCGTATTTCTTTTGACACTGGCAAATTGTTACTATTGCCAAAAGGGGGAAAAAAAAACATATACTGTTTTACTTACTAATATTCTGTTTGAGCTCTTCAACGGAACCCTCAAATAAAGTCTTGATTGCTTTGCGCAACTCTTCCTCCTGATTCTTAGCATGTTCCAATCTAAAACAAAAAGAAATATTTAAATTGTTGAATGTATCATCACGACTGTATCCCGGGTGGTGGGAATCCACACTTTTGTTACAAGCGAGTTCCCATTTAGCCAACTTTACTATAGACCTATATCATGACAAGTGACAAGCTCGCACAACAGACTCTTAACCAGGAATAGAACCTCTGCATTTACTTAGGCTCGGACAACAATCAACTAATAACATCATTACATACACATACATCATAATAAAAAAAAAGTATCATTACGACTTTAATTTATTTCCCTTTCGGGGTGGTCAAAAACCACGCTTATGAATAAGCGGATTCACATTTAGCCAACTTTACTATAGGCCAATCATGACAAGTGGCAAGCTCGTCGATAGACTGGTGATGGATAGATATACAAACAATATAAAATACTAAAAAGCATTAGAAATACATGAATGCCTGGCTATAAACATGATAAAGGATAGATCTAATTATAAAACAACAGATACAAGACTAGGCTGGAGAATCATCCTAACGAGCTAGCTGTTGACCTCACCATCCCCAAGAAGTCAGTCATCTAAAAAGACGCAGAGTGCTAAAACAGAAATTCAGTGGGATTCAAGCTTCTGAACAAAAAAGGAGATATTCCCGATGGGGAATATGATCCACATGTTATACTACTCAACTTATCTGCTTCAAGTTAATGACTGATAACAAGATAAACAAAAAAAAACATACATCATCACCATTCTCATGTCTTGGACATCCCATTAAGCAATGAGATGCTAATCCGCTAATAGCATCTTGTAGAATCATTAAAAATGTGCTGTTATGTGATAAAAGTTTCTGCACAGTGTGGTTAGAGGTTGCCTGGTGTTAGTAGTATTAAGTACAAAGCATCTAATGTTGATTTTCCATAAATAAAAAAATAAATGTTGCCCATAGAATAAAAAAATGGTTCACACACCTAGTTTTATACTTCTCCTTCTTGGTCTCACAGACAACCAGGTTCTTCTGCAGCACTTCTATAGCACTCAATTTCTCGGTTACTGGCTTCAGTTCTGCTGTCAATTCACCTATCTTGATCTCGACCTCAGAAATCTTGGTCTCAGTGTTCACCATGTGCAACTTCTTCTTATCAAGCTCCTCCTTCTTCTCAGTCAGGAATGATACCTTTTGTTCTGAAAATATGTTTCAATTATAACATGCTATGACAAATACAACAAAAATAGCTGTTTTTAAATGGTTAAATGTCTAAAAGGTATTGAAAAACATAAGAATTGAGTAGGAAAGATTATTATCAGATTTTTTTAAGGAAAAAAATATGAAGCACTGGCAAAAGAATAAATACAAAATCATTTATGAAACAAACTTTTAAGACAGCATTAGCAGAATGGTACAGTATTTGGTTAGGTAGGGAGAGGAGCAGAATGGTGGATGGTGACAATATTGTTGCAGAATAAAAAACAAATTAGCTTCCTCTTTAAACCAGTCTAAGTTAGTGTCTCACTATTCTTCCCCTCTCTCTTTTCCACACACTTTGTACACCCTCAGGTGAATGCAAGGAATTTACCTTTTATCATATTTTACAATAAATGTGGTACATTATAGCAATCTTAACAAAGCCATTAGTTAAGTTTCAAGATATACAGCCAGTTGCCGAAAGGTTAATTATTTTTTGACATGTTTAAAGTATGCCTATGAGACATAACCAAAATATACTGAAATAACCAAAGTGACAAGTTTTCACCAATCACATTGCGTAAATCAAAATATTGATCATAGATTATATTAATCATCCTTTCTGAAACTGGCCGATACTCTAGAAGTCTTGGAAATAGACTCTAAATAATAATTAGTTTACCTAGCAGTTTAAGAGTAACAGCATATTCTTTCCGTATTTTCTTGAGCCGTTCAAAGCAGTCAGTATATTTGTCAGCATCAAAGATCTCATCAAAGCGTTCCTTCACCTTTTTCCCTTCATCCAACGGCCATTCCGAGTCTTCTTGATGGCAGAATATTACCGAGTTTAATATGGCCTTTGATACTCCTGAAAGAAAGTATGTGATTAACAATCATAGTTAAGACAAAGTGTGTACTGAGCTGACGGACATCAGTGTGACAATCTCTACTGCAAGTATTGGGCGTAAGCAGGTCGATACATTTATGGAATGAACTTCCAAGACGGCATTAACTAAATCATATAGCGTACTATTGCACAATAAAATAAAAAAGGGAGCCTCCTTTTCTTAAACTAGCCTATTGTCGGTCGCAAGCCCGAGACAACATTCTTCTCATCTCTTACCCACACACGATGGACCCGGCACCCGCACGGTGAAACCATGGAATGCTTAGAAATTTGTCTTCTTTGGTTGGGTAGGGAGAAGAGTAGAATGTGGATAGTGATATTAATGATAGTAAAAAAGAAATCATTATGACACTAGAACATTTTAATGAGCCCATTTCTGTAAGAAAAATGGGCATTCTCATTTTTGTAGACTACTTACACTCTGGGTAAAAATTATGTATATAGTATCATGATGACACTTTCCAAGAGCCAGTTCACTTTAGCCAACTTTATTATAGGCTATTTTTTTATACATCATGAAACTTCGAGAAAAGGCAATGTGTATTGGAAGGTCCTACTGACAATTTTATCATAAATTCCTAAGACGCCAATAGTGGAATCATACAGTCATACATTAAGCAAGCCCAAGATACTGCTCTTAATCTCAGTTCTCCGAACATAATGGACCTGTACACTAAATCCACTTATGACTAAGAAAATTGTATTTTATGATTTGGTGCCGAGAAGGGGATTGGAAATTACCTAATTGTTCATGGAGCACAAAATCCAAATCAGCACATCTTGATGATATATCCTTGGATTTCCCATTCTCATCAATGACTGAGAGAAAGGAATCTAAGGTCTGGAACTTGGTTTTCTTAGCCAGCAGCGTAACTCGCATAGACCTGGACACTTCAAGCTGATCTTCTTTAGCATTTACCATCTAAAAACAAAAAAGATCATCATAACAATTATTCTAGAATTTTTAATATTGACATGTGACACCATTCCCATATGATGGTAACTGTAAGCAACTGACTCCATCTACTGATGACAGACACCAGTCCTTACCACTATGCCACCGTAAAAAAGCACATTACTATAGGCTCATCCTGACAAGTGGCAAGCTCCTCAATGACTTGAGAAATGTCATAAACAAATTTAATATTTTTCGTGTTATCAACTAGGAATCATCATTACAGCCCCTAGAACACAGCATCCTAGACTTCCACTGCTGGAGATGGGCCTTCCAGAACATATATCTGGAGAATTTGGCCTACACTCCCCATGCTGGCCAGACGGAATTCAACCTGTTAAATTCGCGTATAAATCTACAGGTTTGACCGCTAGATTACGGAGTATAAATAAAAATATAAATAAATTCATAGTTCATAACCTGAAAATAAATGCACCAACACATCTTGCAAAATATAGCATAAGGTATCACGAACCATAAAATAAGATATTATGCAGGAAAGACTCAATATTTGTTTTGCATGCATGTCAGACGTATATACATACAATTATAGCTATGTCAATATGGTTGCAAAAAATTTAAATCACGTTATCTACCTTCAATTTCACTTGCCCCATTACTTCTGAAGAGCGGTTCACTTTAGCATCATGTACAAAGCACTCATTTCTACTTCCAGGAGGCATTTGCCCCGTAATAGCGTACCGCAAACATTCAATAATAGTTGTTTTGCCGCAACCATTTTGTCCCAAGATCAAGGTAAGCGGCTTTTCAAATGTTATCTTCTGCTCATCCCCATTTTCAGGCCCAAAACTTCTTATGCCTCTTATAGATAAAGAGGATATTCCGGCCATTATAAAAATAAAATAAACACTTGTTAAATACAATAATTATTAATTTCCCGCCAAGCAAAATAGAACCGGCGCAGACAGCGGCAAGCAAGCGTTTACCATAGACAATAAAGCATGAAGATGAAATCGATTGTCAAATGGACTAGAGTTGTGCAGAATCACAAACTAGGTATTATTCGTAAATTATTAAATGTAAAGTTCATGTCAGCGAGGCGCTTGGCCAAAGAGTTGTCAAAGCGGCTGATAGAAAGGTCTGGATATCTCCAAACAGAAGGCTGGCAATTATTTCTGCCAACGTATCAGCCTCGCTATACAAAGGGGAAATGTTGCCAGTCTCCTTGGGAATCTCGGATGGGACGTCTCTAGAAGACATTTTTTATTTTTAGTTTAGTTATTTTTTTTGTTCTCTTCTCCCGATATATGACGAATGAGATGGTAGAATGATAGAGAAGGCAAAGGGTCTAGCCCATACAGCCGTATCTGACGTAATATATCTTTCTTATTTATGAGTTAAGAGGTCATATCAAATTCCAGATGCTGCAGAATTTGATGCTTTTCTTGGAGTCACTTGCGGCACCATAGCTCAAACACGTCGGGTAAAATATGGGAGTTGACAACGCGGGAAACCGCAAAAAATAAACTACAACTTGTGCCCTATATTCAAAGTCCAATTTATTTTTTTCCATAACTATTCACATTGTAGAACATTATTAAACAAAACAACACCACTTTTGATCACAGTAAATTTAATAATAAAGAACTTGACATCTTCGCGCAAAATGGCGCGAAAGACTCCTTAACTGAATTGGATTGGAATACATCCCTATTAAACGTCATAGTCTATAATCTATGATTAATTGGTACAGCGGCGACAGCGACAGATGCTGTGAGCACAGTGCTGCCAGTTGCACAGAAAATATATGTTAGTTTTTCCAAAACCCTTTTAAAACCAAAACATTTTTATCGAATAACTTATGAATTGCAATTATTTACTTATATAATAATATTCATGAAAATAAATAAGTTGATTATTCATCACGTCTGGAGCTGCAATTGTTGAACAAAAGAAATAAATTCACCACATATATATTGCATTTACGACATTGATGCATGAATTACCTCATCATCACAGCCCCTAAAACACAAAGTCCTAGACCTCCACTGTTGAAGATAGGCCTTCCAGAAATTTCTAGAGAACTGGGCCTACACTCGCCACGCTGATCAGACAGGTTGGGTCTGATGTCATTTTTTTAATGACAAGTTTTTATTAAAGATTCCTCAAGTTGGTATTAGTTGACCCGGGACCGGCGGCTTAACATGCTCTCCGAAACACAGGAACGGTGGTGTTGTAAATCAATGACAAATGTACGTAAGAAAAGTGTATTTCTCATTGGTACATGCCGGGGTTCAAACACACCTTTTTATAATGTTAAGGTAATCGTTCTGAAAACCGAGCTACCACCATTCATAGGTTACCTACCTACTTGGACCTAATAAGAGTGAATTTTGAATCTTGAGATCGATTTTTTATTACGGGCCCTAGACCTCGTACCTACGAAGGCGGGTTAGCTGAAGTAACAATTAACACCTTTAAGAAAATACATTAATTTAATTTACTTCCGAATTAAATATAACTTGATGAACGTGGCTAAAGTGTGCAACGTAAAATGTATAATTTCACATTTGGCAAAACCAATAAATTTGAAGTTTGGAATGCATTGATAAAATATCTTGACACATTTTAAAGGGAAAAACTATTATTATTGTTGTAGGTATTTTACTTAAAGTGAGTTGTACCAAAAACCCTGTAAAAGTTTAAAATGGCGTCGATTGAACCAGTTAACGGCTGACCTTCAAAATAAAACTAATATATACAATGTTAATTTTTAATAATTGCTATACATTGCTATACAGAGACTTAATTTTGTTGCTATAAGCATTAGTGATTGTGTTGCTGTTATAACTTCTTATCTAATCAAATTTTAGTGATTGCCCTATGGAGTTCCTATGGAAAGGCATTCCTATTGAATAACCAGAAAATATTTTATTCATATTTTTTTATGAAACCACATTTTTTTTATTGTCAAAAGTTTAAAGGTTCAAGGCTAAGTTGTACCAAAACGAAGTCTCTGTAATTGTGACGAATATTAATTAAAATTACGTCGATTGTACCAGCTGACGTCTGAACTCCTAAATTAAACTGTAAAAGTAAAAAAGTTAAGTATCATTATGACCATTATGGGGTCTTAAACTACGCTTTTATGAGGAGCGAGTTGACATTCAGCCAACTTTACTGTAGGCCCATCATGACAAGTGGCAAGCGATATCTCTAACGTACTAGACTCGAGATATGTCACATAAAAATTAATATACTTTATCTGCATCATTAACTTTATATACGACGGGGGTAGTCTAATAAAATAAAACTTATACCCTGTGTTTTTCTTGACGATTTTTTTACTTTATTTCGCTATGAAATTCGTTCGACTTGGCGTTTGTCTATGGTTATCATATAAAATTCGGTAAAAAAAGCAAGCTTTGATTTATTTGCTTACAAGTCGAGGTCCTTGGGTGGCTAATTGCTGTATAGAATTTACCCTACCTAGCGAGATGTTTGTTATCCATCTGGTATCGTTGTTCTCTAAGAGAAAACGAAATGAGCTTGCCTCGCCGTACGTCGCGTTTGTAATGAGTTTTTATTTTGGTTAGAATTGGACGATATAGCCTAATATTTTCTAATAAAAACAGTGTATTGTGAAGTTATTTATTAATTTTGGTTGTGTGAAAACTTACTTTAGGTAAGTATATTAAATTATTGAAAAGCTTTATTGACATTCACCTGAGCATGTAAACAATAACTTTTACTTTTATAATATCTATTTTGTTAGTTTTTTATGTAGATACTAATTAAATAGTTTCTATTATTCTTAATAATAATTTAAGTTCTACTTGTAATATCAATTTTCTTAAATTTAGATTACAATATTTGTAATATTTTATATGTTTACAAAACCTTGTAAAATTATGTCAATGCCAACTATGATTCATGTGTGTGGTATTTTATTTATTTTATATCAATTCAGATACTTGCAAATTCCTTAATATTTTGATGAATAAAAACATGTATAAATGGCAGTTAGTGAACTCAAAGTCGGGGATTTTCCGCATTTAGTCTCTAAATCATATGTGGGCAAAAACCGGCCGCTGTAAGATTTGATCCGTCCGTAAAAAATATACTACTTACTCATACTGACTCTAAATAAATGCATTAAAAATTTAATTAACATTAAACAAGGCCTGTAAATGTATTTTCACACTAAAGTTTGGCCCACAACATGTGAAAGGTTGCCCATTATATTTTACATTACAACCCCTAGAACACTGCATCCTAGACCTCCACTGCTGGAGATGGGGCTTTTAAAACATATCCCTTTTAGCACGGATAATATCAAGCGTGCGTTATACCTCAGAGTTAGACCTCAAGGATCACTAAAATTATCAATAAACCTTTTATTATCCAAAATATATTTTGTCGTGCTGAAAGGGATATATCTGAAAAATTTAGCCTACACTCGCCACACTGGCCAGACAGCTTGGCAAGGATGCCCATACCTGCTCTAAATAAAGACTTTGCTCCATGTGATTGTCATGACTGTTGCTTCTCCGCACTTAGAGTATCTATGAGACCTGTGTTCATGAACTTTACTCCATCATCTGAGCCATCTAATCTCCTCCAGGAAGGCCAAAAGACCCAACCTGTTCCTGCTGAGCTACTGCATATTAAGTACACATTTTTTTCTCAGATAAATATGGCATCTCCGGTGATGATTGAAACGGTGACAATAACCAGACCTCTAAAGGTGAGTCTTAAATTTATAAGTATAGATACTGGCACATTTTAAATGTATTCACACTGGTGTAGACTGGTGTAGTAGAGAAGCAGATCCATGTCTGTTAAATCACTGCTCTGGTGTGTCTATATTTTTTCTTTTTTGAGTGTTGCGCAAGAAAGTAAAGAAGGAGGCCTCCTTTTTAACCCCCCAGCCTTTTGTTGGTCCTAAGGCCGAGACACCATTCTTCTCATCTCTTACCCAGCACCTGCACGGTGAATCCATGGAGTGCTTAGAAAATTGTTTCCTCTTTAATGTCAGATTGCCAATCGAAAAATTAAAAAAAAGCTTTTGGTAGCCACTCTTTAAAAGCCATTTTTATAAGCTACGTAAGAGCAGCTTTTGTGTTTCCAATACTACTACTATATTTTGGGGAACAGAAGCTACACTCAAGTCTGCAAAACATGAAAGGTGTTTGTTATAGTTGTCTCTTTTCGCATTTTTTTCTCATACATTCATTCATTACAGCTCTTAAAACACACTTGCCATGCTGGCCAGATGGGTTGACGAGGTCTGATGTCAATTTTAATGATAATTTATTAACGGTTTCACAAGGACCAACGACTTAACGTGCTCTCCGAGGCACGGATACGGATGTGTTGCTAATCTATGACAAATGTAGGTAAGAACAGTATTTGTCATTGCCATATACAACTTTTTTTTGGTTTGGTAAGCAATCTTTCAATAAAGCTACCACCGCGACTGCTCGTAAATATTATCTCAAATAATTAAATTTTTACGTATGAAAAAGTTAATCATTGAGAATACCTACTTATATAAATAGTAGTAGGAAACATTCATATTTATATCTTTTTATTACATGACTCATGACAATGATGTTCATTCTATTACCTAGCTAATTTCGTTTTGGTACCAGTTAATTGATAACAATAAAATAGGTAGGTACACTAATATTATGCTGTGAGGTTAGAAAAGCAATGTTAATTGTGCCCTATCCTATTACAAAGGCTCGCCTGAAGCTGTACAAATGCAAGTATTGTATTGGATTAGTGAGTGTATGGGCTGTCAGTGTGTTGAGTTTGAGCAATGCAGACGCACGGTAATCTGACTGCCAGCTACCTCTGGCAGCCTGGCGAGCTGGCGCGGAGGATGCTTGGCGACAGGCCGGCTCCTGTCCCTCCTACCAGGGAACTGTGGCCACCAATCAACACGGTCCCTCTCAGCATAAGCACACTACAAGTCGCATACCTCCAAGAAGAACCGCCCCCGCGCCGATCCGCCACGTTACCCTCACAGCAATATACTTACATCCCAGATTCACCTCCAGTCGAATTCATCCCCCACCGTCCGCGTCTCTGCTCCGTCGGCACAAACACCGACCCTCCACCTACAATTCGTGAAAAACTACGAAACATATTTTCTAAATCAACTGAAGAAAACCAACCACCTGCGGGACGACTCACAGCCGTCACTGCGGACACGACGCTCGAACCAAAAGAAGAGAATGCTGCTCGAAGAGCTATAAATGGCATCAAAAAGGCAATGTCTGGGGCTAAAGGTCGCGTGGTGCCCGAAACCGAAATAGTCGACAGTCCGAAAATCGTATACGATATGCCGAAGCCTGGCGATCGGATGACGACTGCGTTTGGCTCCAGAGAGAGAAGCAAGTGGATACCCTCGACGACGTCGTGCTCTCGTCGCTTCCAAGCTATGGGCGCGTGGTGCAACTCCCGCGCTAGGCCCCGCCGACAGCCACCACCCCGCCGACAATCCTATCAACCTCGGCTGCAAATCACGCAGGTGTGATATCTGGACTTATTTTTTTAACTGTTAAAAGCTTAGTTGATTATTCAAGTGACATTAAAGGAGTGCTAGCTGCCAGTATTATTTGTGACGCGGAGCGATCGAAGTTTAAGTAGCATTTTGGCTAATAAATGTGCCTTGGTAATCTGTGTTTTGTTAGTGCGGGCGGAGGCGGCGCGGCAGGGCGGGCGGTCGGCGCAAGGCGGGCGGCAGTTCCGCGTCTGGCGCCGAGCAGCCCGGTCCCTCCGCCCTGTGTCTCCGGTCGCGCCGCACCGCCTCCCTGTTCCTCAACACCTTTCCCTTTCTATACCCTCCTGCAGACGAATTATTTGCGTCAGTAACAAAAGAAATAATTTTGGTTTGTAAAATCGAGTACTTCGTATTGAGGGCCCACGTTAAAGGTGATTTTGCCTGGGAAGGGAGCCCGGCGCGGATGAATGCGCAAATCTGAAAAACATGAAGTAAATTGGTTGCTGGAAAAAATACTGACCTCATTAGGAATTCGTACTTGTCGCCTATAGTTAATAAACGAGCACAATTAAATCTTAATATAGCTACTACCTGTGCTACATGTCGATCGATTTTATTTAGAGGTGACTACTTCTTATGTCGCCCTAATTAATTAAAAAATAATTTTAGCTCGAATCGAAGTGACTAGATCAGCGTTCACTCTAACATGATCTTTGCAAGACCATTTAAAAATCTAAGAAACTAGAATTCAAGTAAACTAGTTTTACGAAACATACAGAGATAAAACTGGTTCGGCTTTTGCATAATTAATGCAATTATAGACGTTTATATTGAAAAATATAGAAAAAAAATCGTGTTCATAAATACAAATTTTGTGATCCATTTTAGTAACATATAAAAATCCCCAAAATACGAAAGAATCATTCTCTTACTGCGTTTAATACTCGCTTGATGTTTGTACTATTTTGTGCGAACTTGTTATAATGGCCTCATAAAAACTGATAAAATAGTTCACATGTCAAAACAAAGAGCAATTAACTAGATTACGCAGCTTTCACCGTCTGTTCTTTGGCTTCTCTGCGATTTATTTCATTAATTACTCGTAGGTGCTGTATAAGTAGACGACATATTCTCGTTCTGTAAACTCTTTCAAATTGATGACATTACATCATAGCCCCTAAAACATTTCTTGAGAAATTGGCCTCCACTCGCCACGCTGGCCAGACGGGTTGTCGAGGGTCTGATGTCAATTTTTAACGATTCCACAAATGAATGTCCATTGCTTCAAAAGAAAGACGGCGATGAAACTATTGAAGGTCATTAAAACCTTCATTTAATATTTGTAAAGATCCTAAAAATAATGATAATCTTGGCATCTTGGAACCAACTTTGTACACTTATTGTGTACAATAAACAATTTCATAATAATAATATATTAATAACACCACCGTTCTCGTGCCTATTAGTAGCTAGTAAAAGTAAAGTAAGGTATCATCACGACCGCTTCCTTTTCGGGGTGGTCAGAAACCACGCTTATAAATAAGCAGATTCACATTTAGCCAACTTTACTATAGGACAATCATGCCAAGTAGCAAGCTCGTCAATGTCTCCAGCGTACCAAACTCGAGAAATATCACAAATAAATTAAATATTAATTATTATTATTATTGATTAATAGGCGATCAGCGCATTGCTGATATGCCTATATCAAGCACTGGTGTAAAGTTTATTAAATTGTCAGTTATCACCATAGTCTATTTCGATTGTCACTAGCCACTTGTCCAGTTTGTTTTTAAATGTGTTTACAGTTGAGGACTTTAATATGTCTTCTGGTATTTTGTTCCACATATTTACAACTCTGTTATTCATGAAGTGATATCCTATATTTGTATTGCTGGATTTTCTCATTAGCTTCATTCCGTGGTCACGACACGATTAAATGTATTTATTTACAATAATACATATTTTTGTGTCCTGACCAGGAATTGAACCCGGTACCTCCGAGTCTCAATCCACGAACTTAACCGCTAGACCACGGAGGCAGCATAGCACGTTAGCCGTCCCGTCGGTCTCGGTTCCACTAATACGAACTTGTGGAATCGTTAATAAATTGTCGTTAAAATGTAAAAACAAGTGTAGGCCAAATTCTTCAGATATACGTTCATATGTTCTGGAAGGCCCATCTCCAGTGCAGGTCTAGGACTCAGTGTTCTAAGGGCTGGATAGAATGAATGTTTAAAAAAAAACGAAGAAGAATAGAACTATAACAGACCACCTGAACATTTTTATGTTTCAAGACTTGCAGACTTGATTATAGTTTCTAACCCCCATAATATGTGTAGGTATTTAAAAACAAAAAACTGCTGTTACGTAGATTGTTAGTAGTAAAAAATGGATGCTATAAAAGAGATTGTCCAAAACCAGGCCCCAACTTTTTTGCAGCGTGCCTCGACTAAATACAATTCAATAATCATAACAATTAATTCTGTTTTTTTTATTTATTACAACATCTGTTTTACCCCAGAATTAAATATAATTTAATTAAATAGTTAATTGGTTAAAATTTATGTATGAAATAGTTACACAAAGCACTATTTATATGATTAGGTTCTTTATTATGACCAGGTACTTTATTATAGATATAACACTGGATTTCAAATGGGCGGGATCGAAACTATGTAATTATTAACGTAAAAAAAGTTTTTGTCAAATGTCGTTATGCTAGCGTAAAATAAATAAAATTAATTACAGATTATGAAAACACAATATATTAATTATCAAATAAAAAAGAAATCATTATGGTACGAGACCATTTTATTGGGCCCATTTCTCTAAGAAAAATGAGCATTCTCATTTATATTCAAAATTGACACCAGACCGGCGTGGCGAGTGTAGGCTAAATTCTCCTGAAATTTTTGGAGGCTCATGTCCAACAGTGGAGGTCCAGCACTCTGTGTTCTAGGGGCTGTGATGATTATGATAACTCGAGCTCGTATTAATACAGCGTGATGGATTATATAGGCCGTTTTTGGTATTTATGAAAGACCAGTGCTTGGCAGTGTTATAGTGTTATGACGATGATTTAATGAATAATCTACACAAACGCTTGAATTTAATTTTTAATTTAAAAGGGTTAATTCTTCATAGGAGATTTAATTTCTACTTCTAGTGGAAGTGATATAAAGTATAAAATTTAAATATTATTATATATTTAATTTAAATAGGTGGTAGGCAGACTAGACTGATGGTGGTAATTTGTCCAGTCTGCCGGGGTCAAGCCGGCATAGCGTTAGGGACTGATGTCAGTTATAAGTGTCTGATTTCAGTTGCTAACATTCATGGACCTCGTGTGCCACTTTCCATCAGGTGGGCGCAAGGTCACATGTCGTGCTAGTTTAAAACATAATAAAAAAAAGTACCGCATGTGTCGTGTCATTCTCACGGCTAATGACCAACCAAAGCAACAAAAATACCGCCTTTCATCGCGTAGGAAATGTTTTATTTTTCATTTTACTGCCATAAATATTTTAAGACACCATTTGTCGCTCATTCTTTTCTTAGGAATATCATTTTGGAATTTGGTACAGTCTATTTTTACTTTACTTTCACTTAGCTTTAGGTTGTTATTCCACCAAAGACATGTGTGTAAAGAGTATTGTATAAAAATAAAAATTATTGCAATGCATACTATATAAATAGCATCACTTCATTTTCCTAGCCTCGCTCCATGCAGTTTTGTTGCACAAATACTACCGGAGCGAGGTGTTTATATCGCAAAAGATATGGAGATGCCTACTATTGAGACATTTGTTGCCGGCCTAGCTAAACGTATGTTTTACCCGGCTGACAACGACTCCTTCAAGCATCTTCAGGATATCGCTCCTACTTTGGCCAATAACTAGGGAGGCGCTTTTGGAGAAGAACTAAAGTAGACGAATCTAGGAGAATAGATTCGTGAGCCACAAGGGCGTTGTTATACTAGGAACAGCGCCCAGCACTCGTAAAGGTGCGTTGATCTCCGGCGGGTGGCCGAGATTCTGACTTGTACAAAACAGCGAGAGAATTGCGTGCTAGGGACGCACTGAAATATGAAACCTTTCTGAAAGGAGACCGCTGCTCATCCTTGTGATATTGTGACATTGCACTTGTACTTGTAGTAGAGTTTTTAATGAATTTTCGATATATTTTTATAGTCAATACTTATTATAGCCAAGCTTCTAGTGACACTCAATCTAGAATCAAGCAGAGCTTACTGTGATCTGATGACTCTGATCATTAACACACTTTTTCACAGCTGGCATCTTTGTCGCACATCTCCGGTGGAAAAACAGTCGTAATAGACCGTTGGCTATTAAAATAATGTTCCGTCGAAACATTACCTACTTAACTTTGCTTTTTGCAGTAATATTATTATATAAGTTTGGGTTTGCACAAAATTTGCAAAACGTCCTTGCAACGACAATGCTGTGGGCAAAGTTAATCCCAGTTTTCGTAGCTTCCGGACTAACTTTGCAATTTACGTTAAACTTTTTGGATTGCAAACCATTTTCAGTCAGTAAGTAGTTGGTGCGCTTGTGGAACATTCTACAAATAGTTAGTGGCTGTTTAAAGACAAAATAACAACTTCAGTATCCTAGAGGGGTGGTTAGAAACCACGCTTTTAAAGTTATAGTTGAAATTTAACCAACTTTACTATTGGTCTATTATGGCATGTAGCTGTCCATCTAGACTCGAGAAATATGACACAATAATTATTCAATATTTTTTCGTTATCGAACCCGGTACCTTCGCGTCTAAATTTACGGTCGTAACCGCCAGACCACATCATTTCAAATCAAAATAATAATAAAACCCCAGTCCGGTACGCTAGGGCATATACGAGCTTGACAATTATCATGGTGGACTTGTAGCAAAATATATCGCGATGGTAGCTTGGTTCTAAAAACACTTTCTTTAAAATCATAAAAAGGTCCGTTAATATAATAATACGTTTATACTTCATGACTTTAATTCATCATCATAAGTTTGAGTACACGCTTGCGACTTAGTTCAATATCGTTAAATATTGCGTGTTCTCGTCATATTACGAATATGCTCCCTAGAAATGGGTTCATTTGTTCATTGTCATGGGCTCATTCCATGCTTACATCAAACGTACGACAGTCGAGAGCTGACCTAGTTCTGGGAGAGCTACGAGAGCCACTATTTAACTGTGGGTGTTGTTTCGCACCTATGATACATGTACATTGTACAGTCATCATCATATTGATATATTTTATACGTAAATGTTTTTTTATATATATATAAAGGACATTGTACAGAATGCGTCAGTCCTAAACATTACAACTACCTTATTATTAAAATTTTATAACTGAATCATCAAATTTCACGTGTTACAAAATGCTTTTCTTGTAGTCACTCGCGGCAATATAGCCCAACCACGTCGGGAATATCAGAGTTCGAAGCGCGGGAAATCCGAAAAAAAAAGACTGCAATTTTGCCATATATAGAGTCAAAAGAGATTGCCCAGAACCAGGCCCCAACTTTTTTGAAGCGTGCCTCAAATAAAATAAAATCAAAAATACAATTCAATAATCATAACAATTAATTGTGTTTTTTTTTTAATTTAATTACAACATCTCTTTTACCCCGACATTAAAATATAATTTAATTTAATAGTCAATTGGTTAAAATTTATGTATGAAATAGTTACAAAGCACTATTTATACGATTAGGTTCTTTATTATGACCAGGTACTTTATTATAGATAAAACATTGGATTTCAAATCGGCGGGATCGAAATTATGTAATTATTTACGTACGAGTAAAAACAAGTTTTCGTCAATTGTCCTTACGCTAGGGTAAAATAAATAAAATTAATTACAGAATATAAAAACACAATATATTAACTATTAAATAAAAAAGAAAACATTTTGGCACGAAAACATTTTATTGGGCCCATATCGTTTTAAATAATTATTACATTGTATCACATTATTAAACGAGTTCTGGAGTGGAGACCACGTACAGGAAAACGCAGAGTGGAAAGACCCCCCGCCAGATGGACGGATGACCTGAAAAAGGTCGCTGGTGGGGGCTGGATGAAGGTGGCAAAAGATCGTGTGAAATGGCGAGCCTTGCTCCCCCAGCAGTGGAGCAACATAGGCTGATGATGATGATCACATTATTAAACAAAATAACACCACTTTTAAAATAATATATAAAACGTTTATTGAATCATTGGACATTACGGGGGAGTTGATAAATATTATGTTAGTTGAATGTATGTATAATAACATTCCATTGGTATCTATTTGGTAGCTATCAGACTTGAGTGGTGGTTCCGACTCTACTAAGTTTTGTATAGTTTGATGATGACTGTACCGTACAATGTACACGTCAACCCTCTTCACTTGATACATACATGGTGTTTGTATCCTGTCAGCTCTTATCTCTAGGGTTAGCTTCGTCAGTACACATTAATAACACTGATTTAGCAATACGGCCAAATTTATCGTACCGTATCCTATTGAGGTTTCCTTAATTAACTCAGTTCAGAAATCAAATGTTAGCCCATTTAAGTTGCCTATTTGTTTTGAGTTAGCTCAAACTAGTAGTTGCTGTTTTAAAAGACAGTAAAAAAAGATCTAATTTAGAATAGAGCGGGTTTTGAATTATTTATTTATTATTTAAGGTACACTAACAGGTTTCTAAGGCCGAGTTCGTTTTATAGCATTTCCAACATATCGTAGCTACTTCATAAACCAGCGTGAAATGTCGTTTTTGATAAGAAATTTCACTTTTTTTAACAATGCTAACATTCCTTAAAAAAAACGAGTAATAACTCAACAAATACTACAAATAACAAATAATATCGAATCAATTGACAATGTCACTGACATTTCTTGGCGGACCGCATACGTAACGTCGAAATACGGAAAAGGGTTGGTATGAAGGAAAGCATAGGGACAAAAATAAGGAAAAGCATGCTACGATGGTTCGGGCATGTTAAAAGGATGAGCGATGAAAGATTGACGAACCAGATATATAATGCGAAAGTTGTGGGTAAAAGAGGCCCTGGCAGACCGAGACTCACATATCACGATCAAATAAATAAAACACTGACTGAAGGTGCATTAAAAAGTCTTCGTAACCAAAGGGCATGTATGAAGAGGTTAATGAATGTCGACGAAGCGAAAGAGGTATGTCGTGATCGTGTCAAATGGCGCTCAATTGTCTCTGCCTACCCCGCAAGGGATCTGGCGTGAAGATATGTATGTAATTGACAATGTATTATGGTCTTTGAATTTATTACATAAAATCGTTTAAAATACATTGTAAAAAAAATAATATAAAGTATACAACAATATAAACAAACTATTTCTTATGTTAAATGACATCTGTCAAAAAGTAACATCAATAACCCTTCTTTCAACACGGTACTGACATACGAAATTAGCATCAAATGTTAGAATTTTCATTAAACGAACGACTTGTGCTAAAAAAAGTGATATTGAGTGAGAGTGAGTGGTGCGACTTGGACACGGGCGTCCCACAGGGTGGCATCCTTTCACCTCTATTATTTTCAATATTTATTAATGCCATCACATCTTTACTTCACTGTCACTACCATCTGTATGCAGACGATTTGCAGCTTTATGTGCAGTCGGATATCAGCTCAGTCAATAGTGCAATAGCTTGGCTTAATTCAGATCTTTGTAGTATACTCTCTTGGTCCAAACGCTTTGGGGTCGTTGTCAATCCGAGCAAGTGTCAATCAATTATAGTAGGAAGTTCTCGATTGTTGAGTAAAGTAGATTACACTATTGACCCTGTTCGGTTTGACGGCGTCCCAATTGCATATAGCAGCGAGGTGAAGAATCTTGGTATATACCTTGATTCTAATCTAAGCTGGACAACTCAGGTAACCAAAACTAGTAGTAAAATTTTCGCTTCACTGCACTCTCTTAATAAACTTAAAAATTTTCTGCCGTTAAAAGCTAAAATTACCCTTGCTCAAAGTCTTCTCCTTCCTCTCCTCGACTATGGTGACGTGTGTAGCATTGATATGTCAGAGATGCTGCTCAATAAGATGGATCGGTTACTCAACGCGTGTATCCGGTTCATATATTGTTTACGCAAATACGATCACATCTCTGAATATCGTGCTAAGTTGAAGTGGCTGCCAATTCGTTGTCGCAGAAATCTCAGAGTTCTCTGTCTCCTTTTCTCTGTTTTAAACGAGCCTGCGACTCCGAAATACCTCAAGGACAATTTTGCCTATCTCTCTTCTTTCCACGATAAATCTTTACGTTCTTCTCACAACTCTCTTCTTTCTGTTCCCTCACATCATTCTGGATTTGTCTCCAACTCCTTCGTAGTAGCTGCCACAAAATTATGGAATGATCTTCCAGTAAACATAAGGCAGGCAAGTAACAGATTGTCGTTTAAAAAACTGGTCTATTCACACTACATGAATAGCTCTAAACCACGTTAGTAAGTTGTATTTGTGTATGTTTATGTACAAGTTTGTGTATGTATTAGTATTTAGTATATTGATATTGTAATACATATATAAGAATATATAAGTAGGTATATAATATTTGTTGAATTATCCTATAATTGTATAATACTGTTACTTTTATTGCACCTATATTTGTTCAAATTTGTCCCTAAGGTTTGGCTGTCAGAGAATGTCTACGGGCATTAAGTCCGCCTTTGTGCTTTGTGCAATAAAGTTTTTAAATAAATAAATAAATAAATTTTCATGCTAACATTTCTTAAAACGAACGCGCCCTAATAACACATGATAAGCACTTATTTACAATAATTTATAAGGTCGAAATTGCAACTCAAGGGCAATGTACACGGCATGCTACACATAGCTACTGATGATTAGAATCATGAATCAACTGTGTTTTTGTGATTATAAAATTTTAGGTTTTATTCATTTTTATCATTATCAATAATTGTTATATACATACAAAATGTTTGTTACATTATTTACGCTATTTACTTTGTTCTTTTCTCTAATCTAAGAAAAAGTCATTTACACTTCAACAAAATCAATGTAATAGTGCACGTCGAAAAATATTAATTAATTAATAATAATTAAGTGACGAAGAACTAGCTTTAAATCTCATATCGTTTGGCTTCTTACCCCATCTTGTTATACGAGTATATTGGGGTTTCCTTAATTAACTCGGTTCTGAAATAAAATGTTAGCCCATTTAAGTTGCCTATTTGTTTAAAGTTAATTTAGCTCGTGTAGATACTAGTCATTGCTGTTTTAAAAGGCAAAAAACACAAAAAGATAAAATTTAGGATACAGCGGGCATTGGTTGATATTTTCATTCAAAATTCGTGTTTCATTATTTTTACGCCATCTACTTTATTATTTTTATCGTGTTTTACACTTCCGTAGAAAACATTTTTTTATTTATTGTTTAAGGACAACTTACAACTATATACATAAAATATATATACAGTACATATGGGTATTGTATGGCTATTGACAAGTTGCCACCGATAGCTCAAATTACATAAATAGGTGGTGCTCGTTGCAATAACAACACGAAACCTAAAGTAAAATTAACCTAAACTTAAAACTAAGAACAATAAACTACATAACATAAAACAAAAAAACCAAAAAAAATAATTAAAATCAATTAAGTATACATAGATCCTAATAAAAACAATAAAATGGAAAATATAATATCTGAAATAATAAAAATGAAATAAACTAAACAATAAATTTACAATATATGTAAATATAATACTATTGATGAGAACCACTGGCGAAACGTTTCGTAAGATTGCGTCGTGAACTGTCGGAGATATATAGTCCGCATTTGTCAGTAAAACAACAAAATCAATTTAAAAGTGCACGTCTAACACGACCATAACCGGCAAAGCACAGTCCTTTATTTAAAAAAAAATATATGACACTCACCTTACCATGTGTTTATACACCTATAAGGCACGTTTTGTTAGGTCAAATATTGAGCTGTATCAACAAAGTAATAATGATGACAAACGTTTCAACACTCACACATACTTAGTAATGCCTATACCTAAATTAGAAATCTTTAGACGAATCGCCTCCTACATGAGTGCTAAAATATATGTATAATTGTTTGCCAAGGATATGGATAGAATTGTCTTATAAAAGATTGCATTGCTGCATGCGTGACTAGTTCAGGAGTGTTTCTATACTTTAGAAGAATACTATAAGTATTCTAAGCAACACAAAGGTTTTTGTGAAGTAAAGTTACTAAAGAAGCAACGCTGAGTTCTTTAGTCACTTTACTTCTAGAACAGTTGTTGCAATTTTTTGCATGCTTATGGCGAAATATGTGAACCTTTTAATGTTAATAAGACCTAATATTGTTTGTTACCATGTTTCCTGCAAATAAAATATTTCATTTCATAGACTAATTAATTCTGAGACGAAGTCAAGAAGAATAGAGACATCTCATACCGTTTGGCTTCTTACCCTATCTTCTTATATTTAATGTCTTGGCAAGGTGACAAGATAACAAACGTAAATACGTTTAAGTAAAGAAATTAACAACAAAACTCTGTTAAATTACTTGGCCAGCAAACAAATATTTGAATTATAATAAATAAAAATCAGGCTGACAAAGTTGTATTGTATTGAACCTAACAATAGAGAGCTTTGCATATCTGGGTTCTATCATCAGCAATACTGGATCGTGTGAGGCTGAAATTCGAAGATGCAACGGAATAGCTAAGAACGCCATTTCTCAGCTACACAAAATTTGGACGAACAGGACGATCTCTATAAGAACAAAATCCAAACTCGTTCTGTCACTGGTTTTCTGGCGCTGACCGAAAGCGCTTCGACACCTTAAGAGATGTGGTGTTGGCGGAAAATGCTAGGGATCTCATGGACCATGGACAATGTGTCGCTTTTAACGCAACTTAAAATATCGACTATGTCGTCGTAGCTTCGGACACATTGCGAGAAAGGAAGGAAATAACGTAGTAAAACTTCTTGTTACAAGGTGGAAGGAAAGCGACTTTTTCGCGTTCAGTTAAAGTTAAGTAACTTATTAACTGTATCATTAAAATTTCTTTTTTTTTTCATCCTGCCTATCACCTTACTCGATCCCCAAGGTTAGCTGGTAAAGAATGCCTACTGGCATTATAGCTCGCCTCTGTACTATTTTTAAGTGCATTAAAGAATTTAAATAAATAAAGAGACCGAGATCCCGGAGCCCGGTGCGATGGTCCGACCAAATCCTCTCCACTACCAACACTATCGTCCATGATGCTGTGTATGCTACCGAAGATAGAAACGGATCCGCAGTATTGTTAAAACGCATTGATCACGACCCTCAGAAATGAGGAGATACGAGGCAAGGAGGGAGGATTGAATTGATTGAAATAAAGCATTTTTATTTTGGTCATAAACTGAATCGCAAAATCATCAGTGATATGGACCAAAGCCTGATAAAGGGCTCTTACTCATATAACCGTCTTTCACCATTGGCCCTGTCTGAGTCGTAGCTACAAGTGAAGGCACTCGTTCGCTGCGTTAAGATAAGGGTATAAGCTTGCGGCAGAGCCATCGAGGAGGAACGGGTAAATAGAGGCAGCGGAACCTGGATCGGTGGGTCCTTGGCTTGGCAGCCAGAGGACTTGGAGGCCTCAATCAGTCGGTCGAGCTTGGTCTTCAATAGCTGAGTTTGTAGAGCGGTGGACTGTAGATGAATTTAAATAAACCAAATCTTTCTTATCCATAATTGTATTGTCTTAGAACATTAATTGCTACAGAAATCCCTATCTGCCTAACTTACTGGTATGACAGTGACGAATTGCGTTATTATTCACTGTCTTCCTTAATCTTACTTAAATCAGAAAAGATTGTTGCCACAAAAAATGAAAATTGCCTTTGTTTTAATTATTAAAAGACGAGATTATAACGCAGGGTCGGATACATTTTTTTGTTCTTATTTGTTGCGATAAACATTAAAATAACCATTTAACTTATTCATCCGGGTCATGGTCATTAAATAAAAACTACCGTTGCTGAGATTTAGGTGTTCTGTATATTAACTCACAGAACACGATGTTAAGGGGGGCAGAATAATTTTTATTGCACATTCTTCCATTTTGTCGGTCACTAAAACGCAACGAATTCTAATGTGATAAATTTAAAAAACTTTTAATTTTGTTTTGTATAATTTATTACAGTAAATAAAAGTCGTTAAAATAATAAAAACGATTTATTAATAAAAAATAAAAAAAGCTTAAAAATATTTATAATCTAAAAAAGAAAGATTTGGAAACCCACTATGCACTATGGAGCACTATTGATATTTTTTTTACGTTTTTATGCGGAAACTTTGCTGGATTATGTAACTTCTATAATTGTTTAAATTTACTTCTATGTGAATGTTGCTTGAATAAACAAAATAAAATATAAAATAATATGCCCACAACGAATAGGATCTATCGTCTGCTTTTCCCATTTCCAAACTTGCCTTAACCACAAATATAGTGCTTGCTATAACAAAATATTAAACAGGTTTAAGAAGTCCTCTTGCATAAGTCCTTTCCTAAAAAGTGTTGAATGTCCTATCTGCTACCCCTATTGTAGTGCTTTACGAGAAGTGTATCGTGGCTGATGTATTGAAATCGTTGACGTCGGCGTTTTGTCGTGGCTGTCCGGTAGCGAGCGCATGCACGGGCGCGCGGGGCATTCCGCGGGGGGGCCCCACATACACCCGCGCGCCCTCCCGCCTCCGGTGCTGCCGCCGCCACCACAGTTTGCGACCGAAGACGACATGCCGGCCAACCAAATTGCACAGGTGCCTTTATTCTTTTTTTTTAATTCTCGTGTTTTAGTGTCAATCATGAGATGCGAAATTTTTCGAGAAATAAATTGATACAACGTAATGTAACATGTTACAAAGTAGTATTTGTAATAATTCCTAAAGGTAGTAGGTGAACCTACGACGACGAGTTGAGATAGTTATATGCCAAATTTCTTTAATGTTCGTTTAGGCCACAGCATAATGAAATGGCACGTAAATATAAAACGAAGTATTTCAAAGTCTAGGTTTTTATGTTTATTTTGAACTACAGTATATATTTAATGTTTTCTTTAATCTTATTTTTAGTGGACGACTTTTAAGCCGCAGTTCCGTTTGTTAATGTCATGTACCTATCTATAGTGATAAATGTATAAAAATATATTGAAATTTACGAGTATGACTTAACCGAATTCCGGTAGGAATGTATAGTGTTAAAAAAAAAATCTAAAAACTAATACCCGACTGCGCGACGCAAAGAAGGGTTATGTTTATCAGCCTATGTATGTATATTTTGATGATTATCACGCCACCGATTCTTACCATCATGCGAGTGTCACTGAAGATATGACATTAATCAAATTTCATTAAGGCAACAACTAGACGCCATATTGGGGAAAATAAAAAAAAATAAAGTTGAAGAACTGTATAATAGAATAGATATTTTAAAATAGTGTTAAGGTTTCTCTTATTTATATTATGTATAAGCTCTGCACAGTAAATCAAATAGAATAAAAAAAATAGTTACCTAGATACATTAATCAATAATTCTGTGATACATAAATTCCCATCACTTGCTTACAACTTCATGTAAGTTGAAAAGTTTCAAAAGTTGTAATTTGAAGACGGTAAAGAAAATATTTGTAAAAACAACGAAGAAAAAAATATCTAGCGTTTAAACCCAAGGCTGGATATGAGGCAATAAAAGATGGAGACATCTGCACTCCTAAATGTGATAGCATTTTAAACGCTATTAGTCGCCATATTGGTGATTTAGTTTTAGATCCTGAACTACTTAACCTAGATAGGATAGAGGTCAACAGTAGTTGAACCGAGCGACCGCATAAAAACCTCCCCACGAAATAGGTCACACGTTGAGTAAAGTTCGACCCAAAATATGAGCTTTAACACGACAGGTAAGAATGCTTAAACAGAAGTAACCTGGAATACCAATATATAATTCTATGCAAATAACCAAAATATGGCGTGGTGGTGGCTCGGTTTGTAAGAACACGTTCCTTAAATCCTACAAAGGTCGGTTCAAACCCCCCCGGCATGTACCAATGAGAAATACACTTTTCTTACGTATATTCGTTATAGATTTACAACACCACCGTTCCCGTGCCTCGGAAAGCACGTTAAGCCGTCGGTCCCGGTTTCACTAATACCAGCTTGTGGAAACGTAAATAAATTGTCTTTAAAAAAATTGACATGCAGTCGTCTGGCCAGCGTGGCGAGTGTGGGCCAAATTCTCCAGATATATGTTCTGGGAGGCACATCTCCAGCAGTGGAGGTCTAGGACGCTGAGTTCTAGCGGGCTGTAATAAATGAACCAAAATATTACAGGTGCATAATTATATTCATAAAGTAAAGTATCATCACGACCGTTTCCTTTTCGGGGTGGTCAGAAACCACGCTTACAAATAAGCGGATTCACATTTAGCCAACTTTACTACAGGCCAATCATGACAAGTGGCAAGCTCGTCGATGTCTCCAGCGTACCAAACTCGAGAAATATCACAAATAAATTAAATATTAATTCAATGTATTTATTTACATTAATAAATAATTTTGTGTCTCAACCAGGAATCGAACCCGGTACCTCCGAGTCTAAATCCACGGACTTAACCGCTAGACCACGGAGGCAATTTTCATATTCACAATAAATATCATAAGATTAAAAAAACCGAAGCGTTTAGCTTCTTTTCTACCAGATACGAAAATCTATTGTATATTAATAATATCAAGGGCTTTGCCGGCCGATAGCCCCTCATCAGCAGGCTATCGACAGTTGATATATAAAGAATCAAGAAAGAATGAATTGTGTACCAACATTTTTTTTTGAAGAACGCATGAAGCTTACTAAAAATAAAAATACTCTACGTCGTCGATTATATCAAGGACTATTAATTATTAATAACAAGGTTATTTAACTTAAATAAATTTAATAAAAATTAAATAAACGGGAAATAACCTCATCAAGATGATAATATCGATATTTTGGCATAATTATATTTTGTGTATGTAGTATATAATAAGTTACATATTTAATGTGTGTAGTATATGTAGTTCGTTTTTTATGTCGTATATGTATGTACTAAATTAACTAAGTATCGTGTATTATATTTAATTGCACCCTGCCCATGATTTCTCACTTTCCCAAAGGTCAGTTGTTAGAAAATGCCTAACTGGCATTAAACTCGCCTATGTACACTAATTTTAAGTTTTTGTGCAATAAAGTATTTAAGTAAATAAATAAAATAAATTAAATATAGTTATTAAAAAAAAAAAATGTGCGGGAAATTTCGGACACGTGAGCGAGTGAGAATTATCCTTGGCGTCGCCCATAAATGCTGTGATTTGACCAATATAGTTTACATATTATTAAATTACTTAATAATACTTAAATAATTAAATTTGATTTAATAATTTTAGTTTGGTTATATTAATGTTGGTTCAAGATGGCAGTTTGCTTTACACTAAATTCTTAAGCTTAAACCCCAAGTGATTTATGCTTCATTACCGTCTAGCGGAATTAGTTGAAAGAGTTACATATTTTATTGCTTTAGAGTTACGACTTTGCAAAACGTTCCGGACGAGCGTTTCCGGACGACGGAAACTAATTTCAAGTGAACGACTACTGGGAGAGACCTATTTCCTTGACTTGCATCATAACAACCAGGCATTGAATACAGCTTTATCATTTCATCATTACTATATGTCGATTAAAGTATTTAACAATATCCCAACAGAAATAAAACAAGTACCAGTAAAAATGTTTAAAAGGAACTGTAAAAATGGCTGGCAAAGGGCTGTTTCTATAATATTGACGAGTTCTTCGAGCGGAATATAAACTAAAATAATTTGGATGACATATATATATATATATATTCTTTGTTATTATTAACATAAAATTATTGTATGTATTGACCTAAATTTAATTATGTAATGATGACTTAATAGTTAAGAATATATTTAAATTAAACAATTTTTGCATGCCACAACAATGGCTAAATGTGGCAGAGCCAACTTACTAACCATATTACTGTATGTACCACAATTAAAGCAAATAAACGATTTTGAATTTGATCCTAGAACAGATATTCCTTGATCAATTGCTAAAGTAAGCTTTTGAGAATATATTTCTGAAGAATTTAGTAACCGTTGGCCAGCTGGGTTAGCAAGGAACTGCCTGATGTCATTATTTGGTCGGTTTTTATTCGAGTCTTTTTTATTTATTCAAGAAGAAAGGACAGAGACACGCGATAAATCAATAGAGTAGAAGCAATTAAAATTATACCCGCAACCAGAATACTTCTCACAGTGAACAAAAGTGCATCCTTAATGCATAACATATTTTGGTAAGCAATCACTCTGGCCAGGTATTTAGAGAACAACTGTAATGTTTATGTTAAAATGCATTAAAACTACTAGGTGAACTTAGCTACCCTAAAACCTCTTTGTAACAACTTTGTGATTTTGGCCTTAATTTGTAACTTTATATGCTGTAGCAAGCAATTTAATTGCGGTTGATATTACCTGGTAATTCAGCTTTCTCCATTTTAATGTTTTAAGGAGTTCTTGTTTATTAATCTCAAGACAGGCATTTTTTTGACATTATTCTGTAATATCCTTAAGAAAGCTATAACTTAGATACTATATTTGTCAGGTGTATAGTCACAGCTACACCGAACGCAAATTATATAATTTTATATTAGTATCGTACCATATCATATCTTACCATAACATTGTATAATGTATTGTTTGCCAAGGTAAATACTATAGTGAATCATACCCAGCGTCTACATTAAATTCCATGCAACTTTGTGTCTCACCATAATATTGCCTGACCTCTGTTTAGTATTCAGGTTCACCTAGTTTAGGGTGCTTTATATCAAGTTTTACACATATGTATAATTATTGCTCTACTATTATTTGCTTTAATTTAAAATATGTTTCATCCCTATGTTTTTATGTTGTTACAATAAAAGAATTTACTTTTTTTTCATTGCTGATATTCTAAACTATATTAAGCACTGGTGTACAGTTTATAAAGTACCAATTTGTCTATGTCCTGAAGGTTTGGCTGTCAGAGAATGTCTAACGGCATTGAGCTGCCCTGACGTTGATCGCAATATTGTGTTGTACTTTGGCGGCTGAGCGCGCTTGGCGAAGTGCAGAATAGATGTAACTCTTGTCAAATTCACAACTTTGTTATTAATGGAGTGATATCGTGAATATGCCTGGTCAATACCTTTCAGTCAATGCTTTTTCCTTAATTTTAGTAGTATTCACTTCGCTGAACACTCGTCGTCAATATTCACAAAAGGAAACTGTTCAGGGAATTCACATGAGTGCTCGCGCTAAATTCTTTTATGGATTCCACATTCACTAAAATTCTTACCTTATATATACAGTAAAGTCACTTGACTTTGACTTTTTCGAACGGTTTCTGATGTTATAGGTGATTATTTACCCTGTCCGATATATAATTTTCTGCAACGCTTTGCAGCAGACCCGAGCTTGCGTAAGGCTTTTTCTGTAGCTGTAAAAGAGAATTTATTTGTATAAAATTTTGAGTTTTTGAAAGCAAATAGCTTCACTATCGTGGTAGCTTTATTAAGTACGAGTAGGTAGCTATTACTTATACTAAGGTTGAATAATCATTATATGATTTTAAAGTAACGACAAATCCACCTTCAAATTCAAAGTCAATGTTTGTAATCATCATTACAGCTTCTAGAACACAGATTTCTAGACCTCCACTCCAGATGGGCCTTCCACAACATATTTCTGGAGAATTTCGCCTACACTCGTCACGCGATCAATTTTAATGACAATTTATTAATGATTCCAAGGGTAGTATTAGTGGAACCGGGACGACCCTTGGTGTTGTAAAGCTAAGACAAATATACGTAAGAAAAGTGTATTGGTACATATCGGGGCTCGAAAAACACGACCTTTTTTGGATTTGGAAAGTGTTCTATTAATCGAGCTACCACCGCGCGCTCTATTTTTTTTATACAATTGTAATACATTATAGTTTGATTTAGATTGAATGAACACAACTTGTAACTAATTCAGAATTTACATTGAAAGCAAGCAGTTGTGAAGTGGAACATTGAATGCAAAGATTCATTGTTTACTTAAAAGCCGGTACCATGGGACATGTTGGTTGCTCCTGGTTTTTTTTTCTAAATACTTATCTATTTTATCACAAATTCTAACCCACTTACATAAGTACATCATTTATTGTTGTAACATTATAACACGGAAGAGCACCGATATCCCGCACTACAGGGCAACCTCGTGTAGGTATCACAAATGCATCACCCTATATTGTTTACCTATTTTACATCTGTATACTTTTTGTGACAATAAATGATTTTATTATTATTATTATTAATTACACATAAATATCACGCTAGCTGCCTTGCTGGGTAGGCAGAGACAATCGAGCCATTTGTGACGGTCAACACATACCTCTTTCGCTTCGTCGACATTCATTAACCTTTTCATACTCTTACATGCCCTTTTATTTCCAAGGCTCTCATAACTTCACTGTCTGCTAGTGTTTTATTTATTGGGTCTTGGTCTGTCAGGGCCTCTTTTACCAACAACTTTCGCATTATATATCTGGTTCGTCAATCTGTCGTCACTCATCCTATCAACATGCCCGAATCATCGGAGCATACCTTTCCTTATTGTTGTCCCTATGCTTTCTTTCATACCTACCCTTATACGTATTTCGTCGTTACATATGCAGTCATTCAAAGTGATGCCACAGATCCTACGTAAGGACCTCATTTCATTTGCCCTACTCTTATACTGGCATATACTGACATGGTGTTTATGTCAAGCCGAGCTTTGTCATTGACATTTTGGCTGCTGATCAGTGATCCCAGGGCACCGTTAACACTATTTTGCGCGTTCGTCCTTCTTTCTACATCCCCATCATACTTCCCAGTGAAAATACTGCCCAGATATATAATTTTATTTACTTGTTCTAGAGTTTCATCATAAACCTTTATCGTCACGTTTATCGTACTTTTTCTTTCGAACACTATATTTTCCTACATTTAAAATAATAATACGTTTATTGGCGTAAAAAAATACACCTACATAAAATATTTAACAAACAGTGGTAGAACAACACATTAAAACAAACATAGTCATACATGTGTTTCCAAATATTATTTCTTTCCGTGTTTCTGATAGTACACTTGGAGGCATCGATGTATATAGATAAGCCTATTCAATACAAAACGCACTTTTAAAAACGTGCCAAGGATAATGCCACATGCTTTATGCGTCGGAAATTATATCACAATGCATACAAAAAGACTAGTTTTACTCGATATAAATATTAATATTAGGCGCTATCGACGCTTGCTATCTCGCGACTGTTGGTGCAGCTACATGACTTCGATTGGTTTTTCGGGAACGTTTTTATATCAGTGAGGGCCTATGTAGGTATATACATCGATGCTTGGAGGTGATAAAATTACAAGACTAAAATTTAATATTTTTTTGTATAAAATAATGTGTATTTATACTTTTTTATATACTTTTCATACATTATTTGTACGTCCGTGGTCTTCTCTTTGGGTAAATACGCACATTGTACTTGGTAGTACAATTACACAATGTTGGTGCCGCAAACCTATGATAAGTAAATTGCCTTAAAAGTTTAGGAAATACATAACCCATGGTATCGGCTCTTTAAGTAATTTAAATGTAATTTGCCATACAATTGAACAACCCTCTGAATTTGAAAGTAGGTTAAGGTTACTTGCGACACTGCAGCCCTCTACGTGGCCACAATCTATTTTCTCTATTTTAGTCCCGAGACGAAAACAAAACGACGCCCACGTGTCATGTAGGCGTATCTAAATAAGTAATTCTTTATTTTGTAACAGAAAAACAACCAATATATTTTTTTACTTGTGAATAACTTGTAAAATACATTACTTACAAAAAGGTTAGGAGAACCGTCACGTTCCTGCAGATCTTTGCTGCAAGTTGCTGCACTCCAGGATCACGTGTGCGGCTGCTCTAACTTTACGCTCTAGCATTTTAGGGTACTGTCAGTAACATACTACTCTCTACTGCTTACAATGGTTACAAAACTACTAATAAAATTTAAAATAAAAAATACAAATTATTAGTTGGTAAATGTAATATTTTATTAAACTAAACGCAAAATCGACGAGCTTGCCACTTGTCATGATTGGCATATAGTAAAGTTGGCTAAATGTGAATCCGCTTATTTATAAGCGTGGTTTCTGACTACCCCGAAAGGGAAACGGTCGTGATGATACTTTACTTTAAACGCAAAGTGGTTGATTTACAGCCAGTTTCTCGAACGTATTTTTGGTACTTAATTAATAATAATAAATTATTTATTGTACAAAACCAAAACAAGTGCAGGTACATAGCCGAGCTTAATGCCGTAAATGCATTTTCTACCAACTAACCTTTGTGACTGAGATATGTAATAAGCGGATGCAGCAGAAGAAAAATGATAATTGAAATTATTTATTACTATATAAAACACACATTAATTACAAACATATAGATAGTACTTATACATAAATAAATGTCCTACATAAACAAATAAATATATAACTAAATATAAAATACATATAGGTAATACATATACGCATATATAATAAGAGAGTTATGGCGACTTATTCTGCTTGTGAAATAAGTATAAGTAAGTACGTACCAAAAATACGTTCGAGAAACTGGCTGTTAGTCGTCTTCTCCGGTGACAAGAAGGCTGGCTCTTTCTTTTCCCAAAGAATCAGTATTGCAATTAAGCGGGGAAATGCGCCAGCGTTCTTGCCACCATTCCACGCGGATGGGACTTATTATATCCTATCCTTAGTATTAATATAAATTTTATTTATATTTTGTAAATATTTTTTTCGAATAAATGTTATTTTTTTTAAGAAACATGAATTTTATCTTTTTTTTTTAAATATAAACGTCTATCCGGAGGCAGAAGATAATATCCGATTGTCTTAAAATTTTCTAATTTAGTTCTTATTACAATAAGACACATTATGATTGCTATCAGAAGTCAAAATATATATTTTTTCTCTATACTATAGTGTACAATACGAGTAAAGTTTATGTATGTATGGGTAGTAGGGTGGAGTGTATTTTTTCATTTTATATATTGACTATGGCATACCCACATACTCGTAAGGCTGCGTGATAGGCACAATGAGCAATACCGATTATTTTTTTGTCAAGGGTTAAGTATATTTAAAGGTGCTCCCTAGAGGACAAAGTTTAAAAAAAAAATGTTAATGTTTGATAGTGCAAAAACAAACGCTAAACAAAATGTCCAGTGTTTGTCACACCCGAAACATTACCCTCTTCTCAATTACCGACTTACTTTGATGTTTTTTGACTAGGCATTGAAAATACTGTTCCGATATCTGAATGAGGCTGTCTAAAATTAACAATATTATACTTTATTATCAAAATTATTATTGCTGTGGTACCTCAAACCATTATATTTACACAATTGTTATTTATCCACTTACCACTAGACCGCCTCCGTGGTCTAGTGGTAACAAACGTTGCCGTGAACTCGGGAGGTCGTGGGTTCGATTCCCACCGGGGGCAAGTTGTACATTGTATAATTTGTCTCGGTCTGGGTGTTTATATGTATAATATGTATATATTTACAAAAAAAAAAAGATATAATATGTAGTAGTTATCAACCATCTAGTTTCCGTGGTAAGCTACGAGGCTTGTGTGACCTGTCTGTAAATATTATTTATTTATTTTATTTATTTATTTATCATACTTTATTCACTTATCCATAGGCAGTTTTTTACCACTATGCTATTAAAAAAACAAAACAGAAATATCTCCATACATTTTCACTCCACCCTAATGTATAGCATTAACGGTCTATAGGGAGATTTGTTCATTATGTATTGGATTAAATATTAGCTTAGAGACTGACGTAATTCTCCAAGTAGTTGAGACCGCTCGTCTATCAAGATCTTAATCAATCTAGTCACTAGTGGCTCACTCAATATAAAGTTTTGTTTATTCTGTTATACTATAGGTATATGTACAGTAAAGTAATATACAAATAAGGTATTGTTTTGAATACCTGATAGTATTGCAGTAGAATTGTGTTTACTGGTTATCTTCTTTCTTTTGGGGATTAGACTCCGTCGCAGCTTATCCAACAGCCATCTCCAATAGTGGATGATTCGGTGTATTGGGATGTTCAGGTTGTCAGACTATGTAAATTGTCTCGTCCTCCATAATGAGTACTCCACCGTTGGGATTGTGTCTTCGACGCTGCCGCAGCTCATTAGTTGTGACTTAGTGGCTGCCTGATTATGTGTTCTATTGTCTTAGTTTTAAAATAAATCTTTTTGTGTATTGTTGCAAGCACTGTGTTTGCGTGACCTATAAATAAATAATTCCTACTTAATAAAGTGGTGGCCAGACTTGGCACAGACAGAGACAGATTGTCTCCTTCTTCATAATCAGTGGAGTACCGATTGGGATTGTGACTTCGTCGCAATCGCAGCTTATCCAACTGCCATCTCTAATAGGCTTGGTGTACTGGGATGTTGTGGTGGCCAGCCTGGGTTCACAGACAGAGACAGATTATCTTCTTCTCCATAATCGTACTCCACTGTTGGGATTCTGACTTCGTCTCAATCGCAGCTCATCCAACTGCCATCTCTAATAGTTGGTGTATAATCCATGTTGAGGTGGTCAGACTGGGGTTGTGACTTAGTGGCTGCCTAAATAACTGCACATCTAACTTCTGTCTTAGTTTTAAAATAAATCTTTTAGTTTGCAAGCACTGTGTTTGCATGATCTATAAATAATTAAATTCTACTAAATAAATTTACCCACCATCTAAGAGTAGTTTTCCCGCCTCTGTTTATTAATTTAATATAAATAAATAAACGTATACTTAAGCTTTGTGTACGGAAATATTTACGGTGTCCAGTTGTGTGCACGTGGATGGACGTCGAATGTTTATTGATGGACCATTATTTAAATAAACATAACTCCCCTCTGGGATGGACGTTTCCGGCATAATTGAATGCTCGATTGTTCTTGTCATAGAAGTCAACGACCATTACCCCAGACAATGGAAGATGAAAGATGAAAAGCGTACAGGATTATTCTTCCTACCCTTCCGTCTTAGCCAAAGATCTTTGAAGCGAGCTTTGGCACGTTATGCGTACGTTAAATTCATTATTTCTAGTGTTACCCAATATTGGAGTTGCAGTCTTGCAAAAAAGCACTGTAAAAAAAATAATGTAAAAAATATCGAACCCTTATAGTAGATGATTAAATATATAAATACAGTGTAAACTCTATATAACGACACTGAAGGCATTTTATGGTGTTATAGAGAGTTGTCGTTAAATGGAGAAAAGAAAAATCAGAATTGGAAGACAAGCTAAACCAACCAAAGCCAATGGATTTCGACGCTTTAGGGAGTTTGTCGTTAAATCGAGTGCGTTACATGGAGTTTACACTGTATATTACCGATTTAATACAGGAACAGAAACATCAAAGCCAAGGACAAGACGGCAACTTAACAACCATAGTGGCGTCTCACAGACTAGTGTTGTAGTCTATTGTCGGTCGCATGCCTGAGACACCATTCTTCTCATCTCTTACCCTCACACGATGGATCCGGCACCCGCACGGTGAATCCATGGAATGCTTATAAATGTGTCTATAATATAATATAGAAGAGAAGTAAAGAAGTTGTGGGTAAAAGAGGACAGACCAAGATTCACCTATCACGATCAAATAAATAAAACAATAGCTGAAGGTGCATTAAAATCTAACTATTGTTTTATTTATATCGCGAAACAAAAGGGCATGTATGAAGAGGTTGATGATTGTCGAAGAAGCGAAAGAGGTATGTCGTGATCGCCTACCCCGTAAGGGGTTTGGCGTAAAGATACATTCATTTCATCATAACAGCCCTATTGGAGATGGGCCTTCCAGAACATACATCTGGAGAATTTGCCTTACACTCGCCACGCTGGCCAGACAGCTTGGCGAGGATATGATGTCAATTTTGATTGACAATTTATTAACGATTCCACAAGTTGGTATTAGTGGAACCTGGACCGACGACGGCTTAACGTGTTCTCCGAGCCACGGGAACGGTGGTGTTGTAAATCTTTGACAAATGTACGTAAAAAAAGTGTATTTCTCATTGGTACATGCCGGGTGGGTTTGAACCGACCAGCCACCACCACCGCGCGTAAAGATATGTTTGTATGCTAATGGAAGGTAAACCGTTCTAGGTTCTAGTATAAAGTAATCAACAAAAGGAATATAATAAACATATTACCCGCAGAACTTTCGCAAATATCGAGTAGTCTCGCTTCTTTGAAACTTTGTAATAAAATTTTCGAAGTGTTTATTGTTAAAATCTGTCAGGCGCAAGTGGCGGCAAAAATAGTCATTCTTTATTCAGGGAGTGTTGTGAGGGGTGGGAGACGGGGTGGCCAGACGAAGGGTTCCAAGAGCGCCGTCTGCATTGACCTAATGTCTGGACCAGGCATTTGATGCAACTAATTGGTTGCCAAACCTGATAGTCTTAGTTATTTAGTCACTATAACTTGTCTAATATAGCATGATAATTTTGACAGCCCACAATAGGGATGGGTAGTCGATTATCGATTTATTATTTCATAGAACTTGGAATCGATAGTTTATATAAATAAACAAAAAAAATGTTATTCGATAATTTTATGTGCAAAAAATTAATATAAATAAAAGCCCCCAAGTAAATTAAACAAGGTAAGTATTAGGATTTAAATTTATTTATTACTTATATAATGGTGTACACCCTAAATCACTTTCATAATCATCATCATCACTAGAACCGGCTGACTTTCGGAAGTAGTAAAAGAAATTTAATAATTTTATTTCTCAACCGATTTTCTATTGTCGATGGTTAATTGTTTGCAAGGCACTTCTCTAAGTGGTACCTAACAATAAAGTACAATATTATCTGTAGTACACTTTACCATAGGCGTGAACTGTCAAATTTATCATCCTATATTAGACAAGTTATAATTACAATGACATACTGTCGGACAACGGACTTATAATAATTAACCTAAGGTTAATTTAATTTATATTAATTTTAGTTGAAAAAACTTTGTAAGTTTTAACCAAGTCGTCTGTTTCATGAGTTAGGTTGTTCTGGGCTTAAAGGACTTGTAAACTATTAATGTTATATAGTCTTTTACTGGTTAAAACACGAAACATTGCAGCTAGTTATATATATCTTATCACATTATTTAGTTGGTACTATTAGAATTAAACTACAGTGTAAACTCTATATAACGACACTGAAGGGGCTGTGCATTTTATGGCGTTATAGAGAGTTGTCGTTAAATCGAGAGAAGAAAAAACAGAATTGGAAGACAAGCTAAACAAAAGAAAAAGACAATTGATTTCGACGCTTTAGGGAGTTTGTGTTATGGAGTTTACACTGTACGAGGGGCGTTCAAAATATTCTCGGTATTGATACGTTACAACCTCTTTTATATATATATTTGTTACTGGCCGCTAAGATTCATCCATTGACATTAAAAAAAAGTAAAATTGGAACCGAGATGTTCTTTTGTTTTTCTGCAATTGCCGAACAAACATGAACACCATGAGCGAATTAACAATTTTAACGAAATTAGAGCACCGATCCGTCATAAAATTCTTGACAAAACAGGGTAAAAATCAAAAAACCATAAAAGAGGAAATGGATTGTGTTTACCGTGAGTCTGCTCCTTCTTTATCTACTATTCAAAAATGGTCAAGCGAATTTAAGCGTGGAAGGGAGAGTATTGAAGATGACCCTAGACCTGGCCGGCCTGTAGTGGCTACCTCACAAGAAAATATTGATAAAGTGGAAAAACTTATATTGGAAGACGGCCGAGTGAAGGTAAAATCTATAGCTCAAGTAACCAATCTCTCTATTGGTACCGTACATGACATTATACATGACCATCTTAATATGTCAAAAGTAAGTGCAAGATGGGTTCCGCGAATGCTGACGCTTCTTCAAAAGGATATGCGTGTGGCTTGCTGTTCAGATTTTATCGACCTGTGTGGTGAAAATCCCGATGAGGTGCTGCAAAAAATAGTTACTGGAGATGAAACCTGGGTTCATCATTATGACCCAGAGAGCAAACAGGAGTCCATGCAGTGGCACATTAAGGGTTCAGCTCATCCCAAGAAGTTCAAGGTAATCCCGTCAGCTGGCAAGGTCATGGCCACAATATTTTGGGATTGTGAAGGAGTTTTGCTTATCGATTATAAAGAAAAAGGTGTAAATATCACAGGGCAGTACTACGCTAACGTTATACGCCAATTAAGAGATGCGATCAAAGAAAAGAGGCGAGGAAAGTTAACCAAAGGTGTTCTGCTTCTGCATGACAACGCCCCTGTCCATACTGCTCATATTGCCGAGGCAGCTATTGTTGAATGTGGGTTTGAAACTGTTACTCATCCACCCTATAGTCCGGACTTAGCCCCAAGCGACTTCTTTTTGTTTCCCAATCTTAAAAAGGATCTGCGTGGAAATAAATTTTCTGACGATGAAGCGTTGAAGACGGCCGTGGAGGAGCATTTTTACACCAAAGATAAAAAATATTTTTATGAGGGATTAAAAAAAATAATTGATCGATCTTATAAGTGTATGAACATAGGGGGGGAGTATATTGAAAAATAAAAATATCAAACTTTTCGTACTTGTTTGTTTTTATCCACATACCGAGAATATTTTGAACGCCCCTCGTATATTACCGATTAAATACAGGAACAGAAACATCAAAGCCAAGGACAAGACGGCAACTTAACAGCCATAGTGGCGTCTCACACACTAGTGTTGTAGTCTTCTACTAACTGAATGATCAGTTTCGATGCATTCTTTAATAAAATTCTATCAGTTCAGAAAATAAATCTATGCTTGCTAAAATTCGGTAAAATTGATTCTGTAGTGCTACATCGATTAAACTTTAAACCATAATATATTATAATAGTAGGTAATCTATTGGGTTACATATTCATACCGTTTGCTGTAGAAACTCTGGAACCATGGAGTCCAAGCGCCAAACATATTTAAAAAAACATAACATCAAGTCTTCTCGCATCCTTCCGTGACAAGAGGGCTGGATCTTTCTTTGCCCAAAGAATCAGTATTGCAATTCAACGCATAAATGCAGCGTTCTTGACACTATTCCACGCGGACAAGACTTTAATTCGTATCCGTATTATTAATTTTGTTATTGTTAATAAAATAATAAAAATAACATTCGTATCTATTGTTAATTATGCAATAATTCCTAAGTTGTAAATATGTTTTTATAATATGCAGTGAAAAGTTACCAAAACGCTTCTGCAGTCGCCTATTTGTTATTGTCAGGGAATAACCCGGACTTTATAATAAGTCAAAAACCGTCTCAGACTGTGTGGTAGGTACTGGGGTAAAGTGTACTCGCATCTTCCGATTCACGACTAATGCTCAAAATCAATAATTGAGAGAATCTTTTTTTTTTGTATGAGTACTTGCAACGAAATTAGATTATTTACAAATAAGAGTATAAGTTAAGCTATATATTAAAGGTTTTATTATATTTAGTGTGTATTATATATGTATTATGGAATTTATTCTCTAACACTGGAGGTCTAGCACGCTGTGTTCTAGGGAGTGTAATGAATGAATGATGTCTGTATTTTTATTTTTGTTTTTATTAAAACGACTTCACGCTTATAAATAAGAGGACTCACTTTTAGCTTACTTTGCTGTAGGCCAATCATGACAAGTGGCAAGCTCGTCGATGTCTCTAGCGTACCAAACTCGGGAAATATCACAATATTAACTAAAATATTTATTTAACTTAATATATATAGTGACATATACGAGTATGAAAAATGATGATTGTGTCCCGACCGAAGAAGTCGAAATCCACGGCCTTACCGTTAGACCACGGAGGCAATGTCTGTATGTTTGTTATTATACACTGACAGGTATAAAGGACCCCTTATTCTAAAGTTCATCAGTGGGAACTTATGGGTTGAAGATGAAAAGATAAATTACTACTTTAGTATCAATTAAACATAGTAACGTAGTAAAAGGTTTATAGGCTTGTCGTTTGATTTGTGGAGTCGGCCGGAGTACGTTTGAGCTCGTTATTTCTGCGGGTAAGATGGACGATGTCTCTACGTCTCGGAAGCTTTGCTTTTTGTCTCACAAAATCACGTTTTTTCCACCAATTTTACGTTTGTAACCACTACGACCGTAATCCCTACCTAGTCAGAATACCTACACGCATATTTTTGTAAGAAGCTTTAGCATAGAAAGGCTGATTATTATCTTTTGATGTTTGAATATTCTTATGAGACACGTCATTGGCTAAAATAACCAAAGTGACAAGCTATAATAACTACGAATCACATGGTGTTTTTAAATTATCCTTTCTGCAACTGGCCGTAAGAATCAAACCCAGTTTTACCCGCTTAGCTAAACGACTAGTGTTGCCCAATCTCAATCAAAAGTGCAAGACCAAGACCAAGATTATTGATATGGTTGAAAGACCAAGACTACCCTAGTTTGGTCTTGCGCAAGAGCCTCGCAAGACTCTTGCACAGATTTTTTTTCCAAATTTTGCTTTACTTTTTTTGGGGTTAAGTTTTCAATAAATTTTAATTGCGTCGTGTCCTTAATTTTGTTTTTTTTCCTAAGGAAAAAAAATAACGTTTAGATATTTGGAACTTGGGAGAGCTCGTTTGCAAATAATTTTAATTTAGTATACCTAAATCTTACCTCATGCCTCCGAGGTCTAGCGGTTAATTCCGTGGATTTAAACTTGGAGGTACAGGGTTTGATTCCTGGTCGGGACACAATAAATTATTTAATTTATTTGTGATATTTCTTAAGTTTGGTACCCTAAAGACATCGCGGAGAGATTTCCTTAGTACAATTGGAAAGTAAAATATATATTGAGTCAGAGTCTTGCAGAAGTCTTGCGAGACTCTTGCGCAAGACCAAGACCAAGATTAGGAGTGCAAGACCGAGACCAAGACCACCTATTCTGATGCAAGACCGAGACCAAGACTAGCTATGTCTTGGTCTTGCTTTGGGCAACACTATAAACGACACGGAGCCCCTTTTTGTCCATAACATTTTCTACGAAGTTTCACTTACGTAACAAAAACAATAATTCTCCAAAATATGAACTGAATAAACCGAGTATGAAATGACGTATGATTTAAAAGGCTGTCTGAGAGTGTTGCCAGTCTTCTTAGAGATAGTTCCCTCTTGGATGTCTTTAGAGTAGAGATAAGCACGAGGCCGGAGCGCCGGATATCCGGCAACCGAATATTCGGCCCTTTATCGCGTTACATGACGCGACCAGTTTGATTTGAAATTATTATTACCAACAAATGCAGAAAATTTGGTATTCATTCACCATAATTTGCCGCTTGTTAATTTTGAGTATTAAGCTAATTAATAAAATAATCATTTTTGTCGAGTGATTATTAAAATAAACTGTGTCCATAACGTAGCGTGGTATCATTTTCCTCATATAAAATAATGAGAATGTTTTGAATATAACTATCCGGTATCCGACCGGATAGTAAAAATAAGGCCGGATATCGGATAGATACCGGATATCCGTTTCATCTCTACTTTAGAGGATTTGACTTATATATTGTTTTGTTTACATTGCAGGTCATAGCCCTGATATGTGGGCTACTCGTAGTTGTCCTGATGGTGTTGGGACTAGCTTCAGCAGACTGGCTGATGGCAGCAGGTTGGAGGCAGGGTTTGTTCATGCATTGCATAGACCCTGACGCGCCACGACCTCTACCCTTCGATATAACTGCACAACCCGGCTGTTACGCCGCAAGAGCTTCGTCATACATCAAGTGAGTTAGGAGTCTAGACAACGACTTAGCGTATTTAAGCTTTGCTCTTTATATTTTTAAATTAATTAATTGTTTAGGTTAAATATTGGGGTTCTACATAGTCACCATATATCCAACATATCACCAATACTGAATAAAAGCTGTTTTCTTTTTTTTCTCTAGCGGTTAAGTCCGTGGATTTAGACTCGGAGGTACCGGAATCGATTCCTGGTCGGGACACAAAAATATTTATTAACGTAAATAAATACATTTAATTAATATTTGTGATATTTCTCGAGTTTGGTACGCTAGAGACATCGACGAGCTTGCCACTTGTCATGATTGGCCTATAGTAAAGTTGGCTAAATGTGAATCCGCTTATTTACTTACTTTACTTTCCTTTTTTATCCAGGGCTGCAGCTGGGTTGTGCGTGGCCACTTTAGCTGCAGACGTGTGTGGAGCGCTGCTAACAGGACTTGGACTTCGGTCCACGGACCACCGCACCAAGTTCCGATACTACAGGTTTGCGGTGCTCGCGATGGCTTTAGCACGTAAGTATACTTTACGTCGTCAAGAATTAAAGGGTTTTTTCTGCAGTGTTTCCTAATTGGTATATTTATGCAATTTACGATTTTGCCAGGAACCAACGCTCCCTAAGGCATGATTGCCGACGGACGATTTGGCAAACGGGTCTCGAATGAGGACCACGTACAGGACGACAACTAGTAACTAATTAGTGCATTATTTACTGTTCTGCAATGCCCGAACAACTCATTTTTTTTTAATAGTGTAACAACTTGTTTTTCAGTGATGTGCATCTTAATAGCTCTCGTCATCTACCCAGTATGTTTTGCTGCAGAACTGAACCTTGGTAAGTCAATTCTTATTTTGGTACATTTATTTATTTAAAACTTTATTGCACTATGTACAAAGGGCGGGCTTAATGCCGCTAGGCATTCTCTAGCAGCCAACCTTTGGGACAATAAACAACATTACAGTCATGAGGCTAGGTGCAAACGATTGTAAGAAACGATGCCAAATAAATTCATTTAATCTTACATACACTAGATATTAAAATAAATACACATACATACAAATATGTACACAATAATACATATACTACACACACACTATATTGGCTACTACATACAATACATACTTATATACGTTGTGAGGAGCCCTTTAGGTAATGAAAGTAAACCAGCTTTTTAAACAGTGGTTTGCTGGGTGCTTGGCGAATTTCAACAGATAAACTGTTCCAGAGATTTGTGGCCACTACTGCGAATGAGTTAAAGTGATGAGAGGGGATATAGTATTTGTAAGTTACAGTACTTATAAGTTGTTGTTAATATTTCAGGTAATAGGTCTGTTTGGGAGTTTGGTTGGGCGTATGGAGTAGGGTGGGGCGCGGCTATCTTCCTGTTCGGGGCCGTGGTGCTGCTGCTCTGCGACAAGGAGAGCGAAGAGCTCTACTACAAGGAGCGAAAAGTAAGTGACCCTCAGTGTGACAGTATGGAGTAGAGTGGGCGCCGCTATCTTCCTTTTCGTGGCCTTGGTGCTGGTGCTCTGCCACAAGGAGAGCGAAGAGCTCTCTACTAAAAGGAGCGAAAAGTAGGTGACCCTCAGTGTGACAGTATGGAGTAGAGTAGGGTGCCGCTATCTTCCTGTTCGGGGCCGTGGTGCTGCTGCTCTGCGACAAGGAGAGCGAAGAGCTCTACTACAAGGAGCGAAAAGTAAGTGACCCTCAGTGAGACAGTATAGAGTAGAGTGGGCGCCGCTATCTTCCTGTTCGTGGCCTTGGTGCTGGTGCTCTGCCACAAGGAGAGCGAAGAGCTCTCTACTAAAAGGAGCGAAAAGTAGGTGACCCTCAGTGCGACAGTATGGAGTAGAGTAGGGTGCCGCTATCTTCCTGTTCGGGGCCGTGGTGCTGCTGCTCTGCGACAAGGAGAGCGAAGAGCTCTACTACAAGGAGCGAAAAGTAAGTGACCCTCAGTGAGACAGTATGGAGTAGAGTGGGCCGCCACCATCTTCCTGTTCGGGGCCGTGGTGCTGCTGCTCTGCGACAAGGAGCGAAAAGTGAGTGACTCTGAGTGGGACAGTATAGAGAGTATAGAGTGCGGTAGGGCGCTTCCATCTTCCTGTTCGGAGCCGTGGTGCTGCTACTCTGCGAAAAGTGAGTGACTCTCAGTGAGACAGTATAAAGAGTATAGAGTGCGGTAGGGCGCTTCCATCTTCCTGTTCGGGGCTGTGGTGTTGCTACTCTGCGAAAAGTGAGTGACTCTGAGTGGGACAGTATAGAGAGTATAGAGTGCGGTAGGGCGCTTCCATCTTCCTGTTCGGAGCCGTGGTGCTGCTACTCTGCGAAAAGTGAGTGACTCTCAGTGAGACAGTATAAAGAGTATAGAGTGCGGTAGGGCGCTTCCATCTTCCTGTTCGGGGCTGTGGTGTTGCTACTCTGCGAAAAGTGAGTGACTCTGAGTGGGACAGTATAGAGAGTATAGAGTGCGGTAGGGCGCTTCCATCTTCCTGTTCGGAGCCGTGGTGCTGCTACTCTGCGAAAAGTGAGTGACTCTCAGTGAGACAGTATAAAGAGTATAGAGTGCGGTAGGGCGCTTCCATCTTCCTGTTCGGGGCTGTGGTGTTGCTACTCTGCGAAAAGTGAGTGACTCTGAGTGGGACAGTATAGAGAGTATAGAGTGCGGTAGGGCGCTTCCATCTTCCTGTTCGGAGCCGTGGTGCTGCTACTCTGCGAAAAGTGAGTGACTCTCAGTGAGACAGTATAAAGAGTATAGAGTGCGGTAGGGCGCTTCCATCTTCCTGTTCGGGGCTGCTACTCTGCGAAGAGTGAGTGACCCTCAGTGAGACAGCATCGAGTGTAGTGGGGTGCCGACATCCTCTTTGGGGCCGTGGTGCTGCTGATATGCGTCAAGGAGAGCGAGGAGCTTTACTACTTAGTGTTAATAGGTAGATTGTTCTACAGTTTTTTAGCAAAAGAATTAGGAACACATTCAAGATGAGATGAGAAGGAATGGAAATAAGTGAATTGTATACCTACCTATACTTGGGAGATAAGGCTAAATTCTCCAGAAATATGTTCTGAAACGCTCATCTCCAACAGTGGCCCAAACTGTGTAATGTGTTCAAGGAGCAAGTGTTTTATTACGTTGTTTCCCCCTCAGGTAGTCCAGGTGGAGAGTCCCCCTCGCCCCTAGGCCCGCGGGCGCCTGCCCGACCTGGTGCCGTGAGCACCGCGCCGCTAGCCTCGCCGCCCCGCGCGCGAGATGGGTCTAACGTGACCACCACACACACACTATATCTACTATACTAATACATACATCACTCAAACATATATTATATGCTTCACAAACTTAACAACAGGAATAAAAAATAAAATATGACCTCTAAATACGACCTTTCAGAGTCCCTCTGTAGGTCTAGGCTATATACGTTGGCCGTTTCGACAACTCCTTGGCACAAACAATTATTATAAATTAAATTATACAGGCCGTATTCTGTAACTTAGTCGCAAACATTATTAGTGGATTTCGTTATTTACGTCAGAGATAGCGTCATAATTACAGAATATTATTCAATTCTCAACTCTATAAGCGCTTGACATTGACAGCGGCCGTGCAAATTTCAACTTTAATAGCGTGATATATATATATAGTTAACGGATTCCATTATATAACGTTTGCGACTATGTAACAGAATAGGGTTGCAGGTTGTCTTATAAGTCAACGCCAAACAGGGATTGGGCGATAGACTAAGAGTGACATTTACCATTTAAAAAAATAGTCCTGTACTTTAAAATTAATTTCAAAAAAAAAATTAAATTATGTGTTGACAGTTGTTTTTTTTTTTTGTGATAACTGTCACTCTTACCCATTCTCGGTTTGACGTTGACTTATGGTATGGGACAACTTGTATAGTAAAAAACATTGAAAAATAAATTATGGAACATTGATTGACAGAAGAAGGAAGACAACATTTAAAATATATAATAACACATACCTAATAGTATTAAAAAGCAAATGTAAGAAATAATTGAAAATAATTCGTTTTGTCCATATTATTTAAAACATATATTACCCCGTTTTATAATATAATTATTTTTTTAAGTCTAAAACACAGCGTTCAGAAACACAAGAAATTACTAAATAATAAAAAAAAACATCTAAAAAGTTAGCTAATAAGACCTCGATTAAAAATATCTTTTAAACCATTATAAATTGTGCATTTAATTTTATATTCTATAATAATATTCATGATTTAAGATTCTATACAAGGAAGCAAAATAATATCAAAAAGAACAGAATTATTTTAAATACTGAGCGGATATATTTTTTGTACAGGATACATAGTATATTATAGTGATTAAAGATAGTTAACCAAGAAAAATAAATGTGGCCCTCTATCAGAAAATAACTTCTTATTTATTTGAATTAAAAATACACATGTCTTACGTTGGCGCCAAAACACCTCTATCTTTTTTTTAAATTCAAGCAGTTTTGTTGATTAGCGTCATGCGCCGTCCGCGCGCCCCCCTCATTCTGTGTACAATTCATGATTTAAATTCAAACTCATTACTGTCCGTTGTAACAATTAATAATTATTCTTACGATAGAAATATTAGTTAAAATTATCATTGGATACACACTTAATGCAGATTACTTAGATATTATTGAAAATTTATTTTTGTGTTTTATGCATGCATTTTATTTGTGGGGTGATACACGTTTGTAATAATATGTACATATGTTACTGTAATTCTCAACAGTACAGAACAAAAAACAATATGTAATATTTTTAATATATATGTATTATGTATACATAAAAATAATTTTGTTTGAGTGATGTTTGTGAGGCTAATTAACGTCGAATCCACTAAATATTCCGTATAATTTATGTCTTATTATTGTGGTATTTTTGCATACACGGTGTCAAACTTCTTACTGGAGTACCTCAATTCTGTACCTCAATAGTATGAAACTGTAACGATTAGCCTCACGGAAGGCCAGAGTCTCCTCGGACCATGGACCCTACGTTTTGACTGCAAATGGGATGAAATCACCACGATTTATGATGATCTCTCCGTACTTGTTGTGTTTAAGGTGCCCTAGGATAATATTATAAATAATTATTTTTTTCAAGGCGTTGTCAAAACAGCTCTTCAACACTTTGGGAGAGATTAGGGCTGGGAAATATTTGGGCCAAAGGATTAGCATTGTCTTTCAACGTGGCAATATTCTTGGCACTTTTCCCATTGGTTAGTCGTAATTTAATCGAAATCTCAGAAGCTAATTGTAATCTTAAAAGTTATTAATATCTCTAAAGTTAATTGTAATCTCAAAGGTTATTGATATCTCAGAAGTTAATTGTAATTTAAGAAGTTATTAATATCTCAAAAGCAAAATGTAATCTCAAAGGTTATTGATATCTCAGAAGTTAATTGTAATCTCAGAAGTTATTGATATCTCTCAAGTTAATTTTAATCTCAAAAGTTTTTGATATCTCAGAAGTTAATTGTAATCTCAGAAGTTATTGATATCTCTAAAGTTCATTGTAATCTCAAAAGTTATTGATATCGCAGAAGTTAATTGTAATCTAAGAAGTTATTGATATCTCAAAAGTTAATTGTAATCTCAAAAGTTATTGATATCTCAGAAGTTAATTGTAAGATCAGAAATTGATGTTTAAAGTATATACAATAAAGTTTAAATTAATTGCAGTTAAATTGCTATAAAACTTACAGTTCAATACTTTTACAGGTACAGAATTGAGAACGGTTATTTATTAGTATTCATTATATAATATGTGTTAGCGGTTTTTTTGGTGCCATACATTTATGTAATGATATCTCAATTTTAATTTATAATTTAAAAGTAATTTTATTCCAAAATCTAATTATCATATCAGAAATTAAAACATCTTAAAAATAATTGTAATCTCAGAGGTTAATTGTAATCTCAAAAGTTATTGTAATCTTAGAAGTTAATGGAATCTCAAAAAATATTTAAAAATAAAATGTATTTATTTGAATGTCGTTAAAGGCAGCTTGAACTTTTTAGGAATTGTTAATACGAGTAAAATCGCTTCAATGCGAATATTTTATATTTTTGTAACATATTTTCGTCTTTAGTTTTTAAGTTTTATTGTTTAATTTATTTTAGTGTTTGCTTTAAAATGTATCAAAATTTGCAGCTGTTTTGTGGTATGTTCCAATCTTTCCTGTGGAATTAATTGACTAGTGGAGTGGGGTTAATTATATAGGGGTTTTTATTATTATTATTAAATTCAAATAAAACAAAATGTGTGTGAGATATCATCGAATAACAACTTCTCTGGGTGGAGCGCATCCGAAATGTTAAATTTTCCATGACTCTGGTGCATAATTCAATTCAATTCGTTTATTTTGCAAGTAGGCATAGGACAAAACGGGATGTATTCTGCACTTTTTTTTTTTTTTTTTTTTTTTTTTTACTGATCATGACATGTGACATCGCGCCCACCTGATGGTAAACAGTACGCGAGGTCCAAGAATGGGAGCAACTGACGCCGGTCACCGCGACCGACATCAGTCTCTACCACTATGCCGGCCTAACAAGATGGTTTTTAACACTTCGCTTGAATGCTTTTTCACACTTTTACACGTCAATTTTACAATATTGATATAAAACAATATCATTTTATAGTACATATTGGTGAATCTGGAGCAGTACATGATAACCATCATTTGGAAATAGAAACAATAAAATAACAAAATTATAAATACAGAATATATAAATCAATCTGAATGCTTTTTGAGCTTAATACTTTGTAGAAGAGGACAACTTTCTAAGCATTCCATGGATTCACCGTGCGGGTGCCGGGTCCATATTGTGTGGGTAAGAGATGAGAAGAATGGTGTCTAGGGCTTGCGACCGACAATAGGCTGGTTTAATAAAAGAAGGCCTCCCTTTTTAATTTTATTGCGCGTTAATACGCTCACCATCCACCATTCTACTTCTCTCCCTACCCAACCAAATACTATATGATTTCGTTAATGCCGTCAATGTTACTAGTCGGAAAAGAACGTAACTTAAGTTTGGTCGACACAAAATTAGTAATTAGATTAATTAGTATAATTTACTTACAAGATAAATGAAAATTAATTTATTAGCTATAATAAATTAATTTGACTTCATTTGTTTATCTGATAGCTTTTTTTTTATTGATTTTGATATATATGTATTATTATTATTAATAACCCTATAGTAAAGTACAAAGTATCATCACGACCGTTTCCCTTTCGGTGTAGTCAAAAACCACGCTTATAAAGAAGCAAATTCACATTTAGCCATCTTCAGAAGACATCAACAAGCTTGCCACTTGTCATGATTGGCATATAGTAAAGTTGGCTAAATGTGAATCCGCTTCTTTATAAGCGTGGTTTCTGACCACCCCGAAAAGGATACGGTCGTGATGATACTTTACTTTTTTTTTTAATTACTATTTCTGAAGTTTGGTACAGTATGTCGTGCGAGTATAAAAAAAAAAAAACTAGAGACATTGACTTGCCACTTGTCATGATGAGCTAAAGTTGGCTAAATATTAATCTGCTTCTTTAAGAGTTATTGACCACTCCGGGATACGGTCGTAATGATACTTTGATTTATTATTACTTAATTAACATTGTTATAACCACAGGTCAGATTGAGAACCGCCATAGTACCTCGACTCCGTTCCAAAGAGTAATATTATTGCTTTTATTTATTGTGGAAGCCATGTTTTTTGTATATTTGTGTGAGTTTAGTGTAAAAGTGGTGCGTGCGCGTGTGGCTGGCGAGGCAAGTCGGGCAGGCGACCCAAAAGGACTAAAAACTCGCTCAAAAAAAAACTTTGGAGTTATAACAAAAAGTGAAAAGTAGTGTGCACAATTTTTTAGTGTAGCAAAGTGTAGTGATAAGTATGGATTCTAAGTGATTTGTGATAAGCAAGATTATTGGGCTATGAATAACGGAATCTTTTGATCACGTTGTTGTATTTAAAAACCCAGTATTAGGGCCAGTGAACGAATAATTAATTAAAAATCGTTTATTGACACTTTAAATTTAGATTGGATGCCCTGACGCCTGTCATAGATAATTCTGGATGACAGGAGTCAGTTCACTCCCAGGTGTCACAAATACAAGCTTATACAATTTCATAAAACATTTTTTTTTATTGTATTTGTTCAAATACAGAAAGGATCATTTATCTTTTTGAGTATTTGGGCTATTTATATATGCACTTTTTGATAAATTATTCTAACAAAGTTACAATTTAAGTAGAAAAAATGATTAAAATTATTATCATGACAGCTCTATTAGTAAATGTATATAGTATAACTATAGTCAAGATTTTTAATTTAATGGTACAAAAATTAACTTTCAGTGTCAAATACTTTCATCAGTCACAGGCGCTTGACTAAGCGCTCTTATTTTTTTTACTAGGACTTGATTGGTTACGAAAACAATATAATTTATTTTTTCAAATAAAGTTATTACTGCCTCTGTGGTCTAGCAAGTCCGTGGATTTAGACTCAGAGAATATTTATTTATTTGACCCTTTCGTGCACAATTAAGGATATCCGTCATATACGAGATAATACAGGTAGGTAATGTATAAGCCTGTTTTTCGTGTAAATGCATAGATTATAATAATACAAATAAAAATAAGTCAACAAGATACACTCGAATTATAATGCAGTTATAACCCAAGTGTCAACAATTCTTAGCAATTGGTAGCTAATTATAGGTAGCTTTTACACTGTACCTACTATACGTACGGTACTTACTTTAGATTTTATTATAAAATATTTTATTAAACATTCTGTCCTTAATTGTGGACGCCGGGTATAAAAGGGTTAAATAAATAAATTTATATTTAATTTATTTGTGATTTGGTACACTAGATACATTTACGAGCTTGTCATTTGTCATGATTTGCCTGAAATAACAATACAAACCAGTGTTGTAAAGACGCGGGTTTGTAGAGTTTTGTAAAAATTACTTACTGGGTTTTTAAATTTAGCAGCCGGCCTTATGTAGTTGTGTACGTAATTTCGCATAATGAAATGTTTCTATAATAAAATAACTAGTGGACTATGTATCGAAATTGATCAAAACTTAAATTGTGATATGGTCGAAATTGATTAAAAACTATATATATTTTTTAAAATTAATGAAATTATTAAGAAACAAGAAAAACATTTTTTTTTTCTAATTACTTAGCGACTTAAATGAAACGACCAGTCAAATTATGTCCATAGATGCAAATTTGTATGCCCTTACGTTAGACTAATATATTATTCTATTGATAGAAACAATTTTTTTTTTCCTAAGAAAATATATGTCGGAAGTGATAAGTTTTTTCAGCTTTTCCATACGAACTGTTAAATTTATAAAAGCCAATTTGTATGAAGAAGCCAAAAAACATCCGTCATAGAACCAAAGTAGGTAATAGGTTTTAAAATTAGCAAGCTGAAGTGGCAATGGGCTGGACACATATGCCGCAGAACCGATGAACGATGGAGTAGACGGGTTCTGGAGTGGAGACCACGTACTGGAAGACGCAGAGTGGGACGAACCCCCGCCAGATGGACAGAAGACCTGAGGAAGGTCGCTGGTGGAGGATGGATGAGGGTGGCAGAAGATCGTGTGGAGAGACACAGGCTGATGATGAAAGAATGAAATGACGTATGGTTTCTTAGGAAAAGGTGCTTGTTTCTATCAATAGAATAACATGTACTGCGTGGAATTTATTAAAGAGCAAATATTTTTATATTATAATCTGGAATAAAAGAAAAGAACAACGTATTTTTCTTTTTAACTATTCAGTTATCTAATCTTAAGTTACAGTGCAGGGAAGTTTTTCTAAAAACATTGCCACTCATACTCACCCTAATCAAGTAGGAGGTCGACGATCGCGCGAACGTTCACTTACGCGATTCATTCGCTTATGATGGATATCGCGATATTCAGACCGCGGCCTTATTCACCATACAGTAGTGTTTTGTTTTTCGGATAATAATCTTTAAATAAAAGTGACCATTTTTATTTCAAATAGAGGTTCTACTAATAGGGTGTATCAAGCAAAGCTTTTTGTAGATGTCGCTAGCGGCAATGGTACCTTATTTTACACCTATATTGCATCATTTTTTAAATGTTTTCGTAGTTTTATATGTTTATAACATAAAATTAATTTTAAATTAACGTTAGCTAACTTTAAGACGAATAAAAAAGCGCACACCCGTCTTTAAAAAGAAAAAAGGTTTTATTAATAGAACGGCAATTTCAAGATCACTATATCTTTGATTTCGCTTAGAAATCTCGATTTGTACACTTAAAAGCTGCTCACTTCGGCATAATATCCAGAAAATAAGAAATTTTGTAATAAAAATACAATTTTTCTATGCAACTGACAGTTATATGAGGTACCATCTATCATGCGCCCTCTATCGTGATAAAAAGTTAGTGATACACCCCATGGCACCTGAAGCCTAAAAAAATATTTGCTCTTTTGACAATTACAGGCGGTACTGTACCATATACATCACGTGGTATATATTACGGCGTAGTCACGTGTAGTGAAATCCCTTAACATTTTTACTCTGTACATAAAATGCTTGGTCGTTGCATTTAAGTCAAGTAGGTACTCCTTTTTTTAAACGTGTGCTTTCCGGGAATTGATTTTTGTGTTTCCATAGCAATTAATTATATTTTTCATATTGAAATCAATTGATTACTCTATAATTAATTTATATTTCTACATAATATTATGTATTAGCTTAGAATTTAATGTACAAAAATAATTTATTAATGTGTTTATTAAACAATCGGAATTATTTTGACTATCAATAAATATTTATATACCAGACTTTTTGAAATGTACCCAATTATATTTTACGTGTATGGTATAAATAAATACATACTATTCTTAATTTATTTTTTTATAATAGGGTATCTAATCCTAGTTTTTAATAAAATTTATTAATTAAAAAAAAAAAAAAAAACTATTTAAATTATAATTTCGCCTAAAACAATAATTTAATAAATTTATTATATAAATATTAATATATTTAACATCTTATAAAATCTACAATTTGAAGATTTACAATATTTTTATTTTATTTACTAGTACGACGACTAGGGACGACGCAGAGTGGGACGACCCCCCACCAGATGGACGGATGACCTAAGGAGTGTAAGGAGTGTCGCTGGTGGGGGTTGGATGAGGGTTGCAAAAGAACGCGTGCAGTGGAGAGACACAGGCTGATGATGATAATGATGATGATACTAGTACATGTGTCCTAGCCCCCACCAATAGTAAGACGCGCGCGAGGTCCATGTATGTTAGCGACTTGAATCAAACACTTATGACTGACATCAGTCCCTAACACTATGCCGGCTTGACTGGGCAATTTACCACCTATTCAATTTTTTTGGGTACATTTTAAAACAGGTATAATTAATTAATTCATTACCAGTGAGTATAAAATATTACTTTTGGATAAATTTAGTACACATTGTCGTAGCTTAGGATGTCTTAAAAGACATACACAATGGATGTAATTATTTTATATTTAATTTTAAAGTACAATTTAAACATGTTTAACAGAGTAGTTTGTTCCATGTTAATCTTAAGTAATTAATAATTTGTATTAAAATAATTCACTGCCATGTCTCAGCAATTTTAGGATCTGACGATAGATAAGTATGCCTAGTGTGACAGTGAAGTTTCGTAAACGCAACTATAGTAGTAGAGTTTTTTTTTACTGAATTTTCGATGTTCATTGCCTGTTATTATATCCATACTTGCAATAACACGCAATGTAAAATAAAAAAACGTAACTACAGCAGTTACTTTTTCCGAAACTTGCATTTTACACTAAGCACAAAGGTTTTCTTGAAATAACGCATCAAAGTTATAATTAACCTAATTCAAGAACAAGACTTGCAGTTTTTTTTTCCAAATTTAGCTAAAGTGTTTGTTTTTTTTGGGGTTAGGTTTTCAATAAATTTTAATTGCGTCGTGTCCGTAATTTTGAATTTATTATCGTTCCCAAGAAAAAAAAATAACGTTTAGGTATTTGGAAGTTGGGAGAGCTCGTTTGCAAATAATTCTATTTAAGTATACCTAAATCTTACCTATACCTAATGCATCCGAGGTCCAGCGGTTAATTCCGTGGATTTAAACTTGGAGGTACGGGGTTTGATTCCTGGTCGGGACACAATAAATTATTTAATTTGTTTGTGATATTTTTCAAGTTAGGGTACCTACCCTAACGACATCGCGGAGAGAGATTTCCTTAGTACAATTGGAAAATGAAATATATTGAGTCAGAGTAGAGTCTTGCGCCTTGTCGTTCGGTAACTCGTTGTTGACAGGTGGTCCAGGTGTGGACGCTGTGCGGTCTACAAGTGAATATACACGAATACACCGCCTCCGTGGTCTAGTGGTAACAAACGTTGCCGTGAACTCGGGAGGTCGCGGGTTCGATTCCCACCGGGGGCAAGTTGTACATTGTATAATTTGTCTCGGTCTGGGTGTTTTTTTACAAAAAAAAAAGTATAATATATAGTTTATCAACCGTCTAGTTTCCGTAACACAAGCCTCGTAGCTTACCACGGAAATTAGATGGCGCTGTGTGACCTGTCTGGAAATATTTATTTTATAAACGAATTTTCGATTAGTAGTGTTGCGTCGTTGCCGATTTTCTTTGAAAACGAAACATATCCTCAGATCCTGAAATTGGCGTTATTTTTACAAAGAATTGTCTGTTGTAGTTATTTATTTGTAACTATAAATGATTTAGATTGTTCTTGGTTTCGCATATAAATGTAATTGTAATTACCGCTTGCCACTTCAACTAGTAAATTAATTGCGTACTAGTATGAGCGGCAAAAAGTCTTTACATAGATCTGTTAGGTTAGAATTGTCAAATCGTACCCCCCGGTACAATACTGTCGTATTTGCTAATATAAAAAATAAAACTATTCGTGTTCTATTCCTGGTCGGGACACAAAAAAAATTCTTTCTTTTTTCATTCATTACAGCCTCTAGAACACAGCGTTCTAGACCTTCACTGTTGGAGATGGGCCTTCCAGAACATATAGAGGGAGAATTCGGCCTACACTGTGGAATCGTTAATAAATTGTCATTAAAAATTGACATCAGATCCTCGCCAACTCGTCTGGCCAGCGTGGGTAGTGTATGTCAAATTCTCCATCTATATGTTCTGGAAGGCCCATCTCCAACAGTGGAGGTCTAGGATGCTGTGTTCTAGGGGCTGAAGACAGAAGAAGACAAATTTCTAAGCATTCCATGGATTCACCGTGCGGGTGCCGGGTCCATCGTGTGTGGGTAAGAGATGAGAAGAATGGTGTCTCGGGCTTGCGACCGACAATTGGCTGGTTTAAGAAAAGGAGGCCTCCTTTTTTTTCTATTGCGCGATAATACGCTCACCATCCACCATTCTACTTCTCTCCCTACCCAACCAAATACTGTATGATTCCGTTAATGCCGTCTTGGAAGCTCGTTCCATAAATGTATTGACGGCAGACCTGCTTAGGCCCAATTCTTTCAGTAAGTGATGCAAAGATTTTGCTGGAACTCCTCTTGCACCAACTTCCACTGCGTAAAGCTGAGTCTTGAACCCGTTCCTGATCATTTATTCTGTGAGATCATAATATTTATTCGACTTCATGTTGTGGTCTTTTGGAATATTTGATTCCCACGGAACGGTAAGTTCAATAAGGATAACTTTTTTCAAGTTCCGAGAAAACACTAAGATGAATAAATGAATATGCTAAGCAAAATCCACGCATACGTTATTATATTTATAGATTTCAACTCAAAGCTTTGAATACAAGACAAGACAACTCTTATCCCGGACTGACTTTGAAATTACACTTCGCTTGCTAATATACGAATACTGCTATACCCGTATATATAGTATAATTTTGCTTCTGCCTCTCATTTATTCATTTTGTCTTAGGTAAATAAACATTAACCTATTGGTTTTCACTTATTTATTATTATTATTATTTTTCTTTTACTTATTTTAAATTTTATTAATTTAAATCTAATTACTATATTTTACTCTTATTTCTGTTTTAATTGTTTTGTCTAAATAATATAAAATCTCTTTGGCTTGTGTTCCACTATTGCTACTTTATATGTTTAATATAATAAGCTGTGATTTTTTTTTTAAATAAATTAATACCAAAAGTTTTAATTTTATATGAGACAGTATTGCACCGGAAGTACGAAAAATTAAATCATTTGCGAATCTCATATTTATTAATCTAAAAATTAAATGTTTAAATAAACTATATGTAAACGATTTAATTTAAACACTTTTATGAAATAAGTGTAACCAAATTTTGTATATAATTTGAACCGTATTTATGTCTTATTCTATAAGTCTGACGTGGAAAAGCGTGCATAATTCACAACTTTATAATAAAATTTAATCAAATGTGGTTGCTCGCTTTAATATGACAGACTTTAAACATAAAATTCGGAGTCTCTACCCACAAGTCAAGATACTACGATCAAGGATTCAACTAGATTTATAGTCACATACTAAATTACTCCGAGAAATTGGCAAGCGGACCTCTACGTACATGCTATCTCTTTCTCTTAATTAAATACGACAACTATAATAAACAAAGCAATCGGTCAGAAATAAAATTAAATGCTTATAAATATTGATTACAAAATCCTAATTTATTTAAAAGTTATGAATTGTCTTGATAGTAAATTTTCAATTTCTAGAACCTCTTATCCTCCTAGAATGGAAATCTCAGCAAATAAATATTGGCAGTCGAAATGTCAGTGACAAAGCTCGGCTAGCCATACACAATGCCATGTAGGAACCAACACTTATGTATGGAAGCGAGACGTGGATATGTCACAATACGCATGAAAGTAGGGTTAATGCAGTAGAAATGAGATCGTTAGGTCGGATATGCGGCGTCAATTTTTCGGACCGCATACGTAACGTCGAAATGCGGAAAAAGGGTAGGTTTAAAATAAAGCATTGGGACAAAAATAAAGAAAGGCATGCTACGATGGTTCGGGCATGTTGAAAGAATGAGCGAAGAAAGATTGACGAACCAGATATATAATGCGAAAGTTGTGGGTGAAAGAGGCCCTGGCAGACCGAGACTCACATATCACGATCAAATAAATAAAACACTAAACCGAAAAATTAACCAAAATAAGTAATTTATTACGTTTGTTAGTGTTACGGTGGCTGTTTTTGCAGTCCTTAAACGCACACTATGGCATTTTAACACGTCCTCACGTTGGCCGTAGTTGAAACGTACTGTCGGAAATATCAGCACACAATTATTTTGTGCTTATATTTCTTTTGGAGATTCAGAGCCGTCTAGCTATATATATAATCTAGTTGATTCTTGATCGATGATAAGATACGTCTACGAGCAACCTTAATCGAATACCTATCCAAATTTTCTATATCCAAGTCAACCACAGTCGGGATTTTTTTCTTGTGTTCTCTTCTCCCGATGGATGATGAATGAGGTAATATCCTATATATAACCCTGCAGAATTTGATGCTTTTCTTGAAGTCACTCGCGGCACCATAGCTCAAACACGTCGGATAAAATATGTCAGTTGGCAGCGCGGAAAAACCGCAAAAAAATAACTGCAACTTGTACCCCATATTTCAAGTACAATTTATTGTTTTCCATAACATTACAAACAATATAGTGGTGTTGTTTTGTTTAATAATGTGCTACAATGTGAATAATTAAGGAAAACGATAAATTGGACTTTAAATATGGGGCACAAGTTGCAGTTTATTTTTTGCGGTTTTCCCGCGCTGTCAACTCCCATATTTTTCCCGACGTGTTTGAGCTGTGGATGGTTCCGCGAGTGACTCCAAGAAAAGCATCAAATTTTGCAGCATCTACAATTTGATGATGACCTCATTAACTCATAAAAAAGAAAAATATATTACGTCAGACTTGGCTGTATGGGCTAGACCCTTTGCCTTCCCTGTCACCCCATCGGGAGAAGAGAACAAACAAAAAAATATGGAAAAAAAACTCCTACGAACATATTCCATCATTGTTACTTTTGTATTTTATACCATGAAAATCATTAGGATACTCGATTGGTTAAGGTTGCTATGTGAATCACAGCTTAAAAATGGTTTATTAAAAACCTATTTTTGTGTATATAAAAATACAATGTATCAGAATTAGTTTTTTAATTTATGTTCTGGGCAATTGTACGAGTATATTGCATACCTAGATCTAAACAGCACTAACTCAAAAAAACACTTTTTTCAAACAGGCGAAAATCAGTTAAAGCTGCTATGTATCGATATATTATTACATATACATATATCGATTGTGGATCACAGCTTAAAAATAGTTTATTAAAAACCTATTTTTGTGTATATAAAAATACAATGTATCAGAATTAGTTTTTTAATTTGTGTCCTGGGCTACGAGTATATCGCGCGCCTAAACAGCACTAACTCAAAAAAAACACTTTTTCCAAAAAAAGTGTTTACTGTATCCCTGTGTACTGCAGAAGTTTTCTGTATAGATCTATGGTTTTATTTAATCTTCAATTTGTTTGCGGCGGGCACGCGCACTTAAAATATTTTTAAATCTCTTTTATTGGTCTGTAGGTAGTGAGATAAGGAATTCGATGGTGAGCATAACTCAAAAATGATGTTTTTTTTTTAGTTAACTCCCTTTAGATCTCTAGGTGTGCGATATGTTTTTTTTATTTTAAATCAAAAAAATCTTATTTGTATCTGCATAATTTGATATGCATAATATAATTATAATTATTATTAGGTATTTGTGTTTTTAGAAATATTTATTATTGACGTGAAGTGCGCGTTTATATTATTCGGTTAGACCGTATTCGGTCGATTAGTCGTATTTACGTTACCGAATTCAATGTCAACGCTTTTGTTAAGTTCTGTGTTGCCAGTCGAATAGCGCAGATTGTAATTCGGTGAACCGTAGGTAAATGGATCTATTCGGTTAACACAAGGGTTCCCAAAGTGGGCGTCGTAGAGAGTAAAAAATTAGGTATTCACAAAAAAATATCAAGCTCGCGGCACATTAATGTACAGCGGTGTTATACTTTACATCTCCACTCTCGTACTGCATTTTTAAAAAAATCAGGCTTTGTTAAAAAAATGTATTCAATTAGATTTCTAATATTATTTTCTTTTTCTATTACAATTACCGACATATTATTATTTGCTATTTTTCTCAGTCTATAATTTGGTTTATGAAATCGGATATGTCAGAATACGCATGAGAGTAGAGTTAATGCAGTAGAAATGAGGTCAATGCGTCGGATATGCGGCGTCACTTTGACGGACCGCATACGTAATGACGAAATACGCAAAAGGGTAGGTATTAAAGAAAGCATAGGGACAAAAATAAGGAAAGGCATGATCCGATGGTTCAGACATGTATAAATAAAACAATAGCTGAAGGTGCATTAAAAGCCATCAAAACAAAATGGCATGCATGAAGAGGTTGATGAATGTTGAAGAAGCGAAAGAGGTATGTCGTGACCGTGTCAAGTGGCGCTCAATTGTCTCTGCCTACCCCGCAAGGGATTTGGCGTGAATGTATGTATGAAACTGAATAGGTAAAATGACAGTAATTATATTTCCCAGAAAACTGGTTCACTAATCTCAAAAGTATAGGTACTCTTAAAAACTTTCAAAATGTTTTAGTTCTCGAGACAGGGCCCCGATTCTCGCGCCTTCGACATGCATGTCCGCTCGAATGAAACTGACAGTTTTCTATGTAGATCTGTCGCTTTTCATTCGAATATTTCGAACCGACACCCAAGTCGAAAGCACCAGAATTAGGCCCCAGAGCAATAACAACCTACTTAAGTTGCCATTGAGCTATCCTATTACTAAGTACTCCTATTACTAGGACATCGAGACAAAATAATAAACCTGTAACTGCGTCACAAACTAAAAAAGTTTGGAAACCCCTGAGTTATCTGATCTGATATAAACCGAATATAAACGCGCCAAGATTAAAATTAATCAATTTACAAATAGTTTTGTATCATTTACACATGAGACTCCACATCCGTGATTAAATTAAAGTTAATTATTCGGTCTAATTACTAGTCAATAAAAAAAGATTATGCGTTAATCCGACCACTTTTTGTAGTTTGTCTCTTTCTTAAGAGAAAGGTTTTGCAACCCTCTCGCTCGCACTTACATTTTCAAGTCTACCTACTTTTGAGTAGTCAATTAGCTTTCTAAGAAATGAATTGACGGTTATTTGTAAATTATTTTTACTTTCATATACCTACCTAATTTGAGGCAGAGAAAAATAAAAAAAAAAAAGCATCATCACGACCGTTTCCCTTTCGGGGTGGTCAGAAACCACGCTTATAAATAAGCGGATTCGCATTTAGCCAACTTTACTATAGGCCAAACATAATAGAGAAAAATAGCGCCAAAATATTTTACTAAAACAAATCTATTATTAATAAATATATTTAAAAAATATGAAGTGTGCGAACGAGAGGCATGCTAAGTATAAAAACGCTCTTAAGAAAAATATTTATCTGAATATTTTAAATTTTGGAACGCAATATATTTATTTGATTACAAAACTATGTAAATATGTTTTAATACAATTGCCCGTTTATGTCCATTTAATTAGCCAAATCATATCAATGAGATTAAATAAACTAATTAGCTAGTGAGAATTGGTGTTTTATTTACAACCTTAAAACTGGGTCCATATATGTATTACCCGATCCGAATACCGACGCGTATCATGAACGCTACTGTGGACACGGTAAGACGAAACAATAACATGCTAGAGCAAAGTATTTATATGGACCCAGCTTAACATTGAGCACATCTGCCGTATTTTGCCATTAAATCTGAGACGTGAACTCGCCGACATGCCGTTGCTCGCTGTTCGCCAGGGTCGGCAGTCTCGACAGATCGCTATTTGGTTGGTAAGTCATTAATCATCAAAAAGCCGATTTGGTCATAAGTATAATTAGTTCATCATTACAGCCCCTAGAACACAGCGTCCCAGACCTCCACTACTGGAGATGGGCCCTCCAGAACATATCTGGAGAATTTGGCCTACACTCGCCACGCTGGCCAGACGGCTTGGCGAGGATGTAATGATAATTAGTTCTGAAGGACAGCAATATTTTAATTTGAGAACTGTGTCATTAAAAACTCGGGCAGCTCCATATTAACAAGCGTTTGCTTTTCGGGGTGGTCAGAAACCACGCTTATAAATAAGCGGATTCATATTTAGCCAACTTTAATATAGGCCAATCATGACAAGTGGCAAGCCCGTCGATGTCTCCAACGTGCTAAACTTGATAAATATTACAAATTAAAAATTAATTAAATGTATTTATTTACATTAATAAATATGTTTGTGTCCCGACCAGGAATCGAACCCGGTACCTCCGAGTCTAAATCCACGGACTTAACCGCTAGACCACGGAGGCAGGCTCCATTATCTCATTTTATGACCTAATATTTGTAGTATATCAATGGACAATAATATTTATTCCTTTGCAACACTAAAAGCAAATGCCAAAATGTCCGCTGCCAAAACTGTATCGAAAATATTCGATAACTTTGCGGGCTATCAAATTTCGTAGTTAAATAGTTTGCGGAAATCGCTAATTTGACAGATAAATTCGATACGATTCCGATATATCTAAAGGATGCCATTATCAACAAGATTATGAAGTTGTCGTTGTCACTGGCGGCGGCGCGGCGCAACGCAAAATAAAAAATGGATCTAGACGTAATCCTAGGCTGTGACGTTTAAAAACAATATACGTTTTCTACAATCTCAAATCAAAAGAGATTGCACAAAACCAAGCCCCAACTTTGTTGGAGCGTGCCTCAACAAAATATAATTCAATAATCATATCTTTTTGTTTATTTTTAATTTATCTCAATTGTTTTACCCCAGCATTAAAATATAATTTAATTTAATAGTCAATTGGTTAAGATTTATGTATGAAATAGTTACAAAACACTATTTATACGTTTAGGTCCTTTATTGTGATCACGTACTGTACGAAGAATTCGTACACCGAAAGGCAGAGCGCCGCGTCAGGTATTTCGTAAAGGTGGACAATTTGTAACAATTTTAATATCAGTGCGTTTACACCTTCGGCGTGAATACGTTGTGCCTATCAATTGCACCATCATACGCGATTCCCGTCGCGCGCACTCATTATCATTTATCATTAATAGTTATCAGTTATTAGTAAACATTTTGCCCCAAAATCTAAGAGTATCATTTATCATAAAAGAGTGTAAAACCCTACATTCTTTTTGGTCCTTCGAGCGATTGAAGGATTCGTTTCCTTCAATAAATATCAAATCAGTGCCGTGGACAATAGTTCATGTACAATTATCAAGTGCTAGCATCAGTGTTTTTATCAGTTTATTTATCAATGAGCTTGGATCTTAAATTATCAATATCAAGGAGTCGCGAGGATCGTGACTCCATAGCAGTGTAGCAGCTTATCAGGGACCATTAAGCAATTGGTCCAGCATCAATCGGCGGAGCGGTGCAGAAAGAGCATCGGTAACTCGTCGACGCAACACGTGGTCTTGCAGCATCAGCACAATCAAGTAAGATCTTTCCATTTTGGTACTAACCCCAAATTATGGAATCTTGTATTGAAAATCAACTGCAAGTGCACGGAGCAATTAAAACATTGCTCATCAATTTTAAAAAGGATGGTGCGGAGAGAAAATCTGAATTTTACATAAAGAAACGTCTGGAGACGTTGGAGCAGTACTGGAGTGATTTCCAGAATGAGCATCTTCGGATTTGTAATTTTGGGAGCAGAGATCATAATTATTTTCAAAACCAGCAGTTCGAGCAAACTCGTGAATTATATCAATCAACAAAGGAACTCATTTTGGAGTTCAAACAAAAGTCGTCGGGTGGAGTTGGGGTGTCTCCACAGCCTTTGCGGCACATTGAGCAAAGCACATCAAAAACAGAAACCGTTTCTCTGTCCCAGGGAACAAACAGCAAACTGGACGACTTGTTTAAAAAACAGTATTCCAACTTTAAAGCACTGTCTAGAACAATAGGCAGCATTTCGATAGATAGCATATCTGATAAGTGGGAACTTGATGACAATATTAAGACTCTAAAAGCTAGGTGGTCTACAATAGACAATCTTCATTGGGAGATAGACAGCGAATCAAATGGGGATAATGAAGAATACGAACAAGCGTTTTCATTTCATGAGAAACAATATCAGTACATAAAAAAGCAGTTAAATCTTAAACTATGTTCTATGTCTCACCGCGAGAAATCAGTCCCGCAAATGGAGATTCCGGTCTTCGATGGTACCCATAGCCAATGGGTATCTTTTAAAGATTTATTTACAGAGGCTATACACGTTAACAGTTTTATATCAAACGCGCAGAAAATGCAGCATTTAAAAAGTAAAGTCAAAGGCGAAGCGGAACGCCTGATTCAACATTTACCGATCAACAGCGATAATTACGAAGCATGCTGGGAGATATTAAACAATAGATACAATAATGAAAAAATGATATTTACCTCGCAAATGAATATTTTGTTTAATTTGCCAAATATGCAACAACAAAATGTAAGTCAAATTAAAAAGATACATGACTCTGCACTCGAATGTACTCACGCTATTAAAAACTTAGGCGTGGATATATCGACATGGGACCCCATGCTCGTTTACGTTCTAGAACAAAAGTTAGACAACGAGACCCAAATCGATTATTTAGATTCATTAGTGCAACCTAGAGATCTACCTACTTTAAAGAAGTTTCTGGATTTCTTGGAGTCTAAATTTACGGCATTGGAATGTTCGAGAAAGAAAAATGAAAAACCAATTCGTCAAAGTAATGAAACATTTACGTACAAAAAACCTACATTTTTTAAATCATTTAACAATAAATATCAAAGACAAGCAATTCCTAACTTGAACAAAACAATTAATTCTACGAACAATAGAAAGTGCCCATTATGCAATAACCAACATGGATTATTTTTTTGCCATCAATTTTTACGTATGCAACCTGACATAAAAATGAGGACAGTTGCGAAACTGCAACTTTGCACGAATTGTCTTTATAATCACTATGGCAAAACATGTACATCAAGTCAAAAATGCAAAGTGTGCAAAGGAAATCACAACACGTTGCTGCACGAGGCCTGCGAAAAGAATGCGAACAGGGCGCCAGTTGGCCAAACCAAGGCAACAACTCCATCATTATCAAATGATCCTCGAGCATTAAATGGGACTTCCCACGTGTCACAAGGACATACATCGGAAGTACTGCTGGCAACAGCATTAATTAATATTAAGACTATCAATGGGTCTTATGTTAGCATGCGCGCCCTTATTGACCAAGGGTCACAGATATCATTAATAACTGAAAACGCTGCTCAGTTATTAAACTTGCCACGAAAAAGATGCAAAGGCGTTATTTTTGGCGTAGGAACTAACAAAAGCAACAGTAAAGGGCTTATCACTATCAATTGTTCATCAATATACAAGGATTATGAGTTTTCATGTGATGTACTAGTCATGAATACTCTAGTGAATAATCTACCTAACAACTCATTGTGTAACCAATCGTGGTCACACTTAAACAGCCTGAAGTTGGCAGATCCAGACTTTAACATCAGCAGGCCAGTTGATCTACTATTAGGAGCAGATGTTTACGCAAATATCATTTTAGACGGTATTAGTAGGCCAGATTACATTGGACCGGTAGCACAGCAAACAAAGCTCGGGTGGATAGTATGTGGAAATGCCCCATCCCTGCAATGCAATGTTGTTTTAAATAATGTGGAGGATATACAACAGTTCTGGGAAGTCGAGGATATAAAAAATCAAGCAGATAGCAGTGAATCCAAGGAGGACACAATGTGTTTTGACTTTTATGAGAAAACAACAACCCGTTTAGATAACGGCAGATACATGGTAAGACTACCTATGATATCAGGCTATGAAGAGAAACTCGGTTTATCAAAGCATTCCGCAATTGCCCAATTTCGCCAATTAGAACGCAAGTTTAACAAGAATACGTTACTTAGTCAACAATATACCGCTTTTATGGACGAATATATAGCACTAAATCACATGACACGTAGTTTGAAATATGAACCAATCGAACATTATTTACCGCACCATTGTGTCCATAGAGCTGAGTCAACAACAACCAAACTGCGCGTTGTGTTTAACGCATCCAGTAAAACATCAAGCGGCTATAGTCTAAATGAACTAATGTACAAAGGCCCTAATTTACAGCAGGACTTATTTTCCCTTATCATAAAATGGCGCCAATATCAATATGTCTTTACTGCAGACATAGAAAAAATGTACAGGCAAATTTTTGTTAATCAAGCAGATCAAAGCCTACAAAAGATCATTTGGAGACATCCTATGTCGCAATCAATATGTGAATATCAGCTCGCAACAGTCACCTATGGCACTAAAGCAGCTCCCTTTTTAGCCATGATGACGTTGAAACGTTTAGCAAATGATGAACGGCAAAATTATTCTGAAAGATGCATCAAGGCTCTGGAAGAAGATTTTTATATGGACGATTTAATCAGCGGATCAAATACCATCAGCGAGGGTAAACAATTACAATCGGAATTGGTGAATATTTTAAAGTCGGGAGGTTTTAACCTGAGAAAGTGGTCTACAAATAAACCAGAGTTTTTGGAGCAACCGAGCAAAAGCAAATGTCAAGAGCATAGCAATTTTGAATTTAAATTTAAAGAATCAACGAAAACATTAGGCTTATGTTGGAATCCACAAGAAGATAAGTTTATGTTTCAATCGCCAATTTCATCAACTGTATCAACAAAAATTACAAAGAGAATGCTTTTATCAGAAATGTCGAATATTTTCGATCCGTTAGGATGGATCAGTCCCGTTACAATAAAGTTTAAATTACTATTTCAAAACGTTTGGAAGTTACAGTGCCAATGGGATCACAAACTACCGGAGAAAATAACAATGGAGTGGCATAAAATCACACAAGATATTCAAAACATAAACTTAATTCAAATCCAACGTTGGTTAAGAACAGCTGAGAATGACGTCATAGAATTGCACGGATTCTGTGATGCGTCCCAAAGCGCTTACGCCTGTGTGATCTATAGCAAAATACCAGGTGAACAATCAAAAATATCAATAGTCACTGCAAAGTCCAGATTAGCCCCATTAAATAAACAATTATCCATTCCTAAGTTAGAATTATGTGGGGCGGAGCTTTTATCAAAATTAATGTATAAAACTAAACAATCATTAAGCACATATCAAGTTACAACCTATGGTTGGACAGATTCTATGGTAGTGTTGGGATGGCTTCAAGGTGATCCGAGCCGTTGGAAGCCGTTCGTATCGAGCCGAGTTAGAAGCATTACCGATATCATGCCAACAGAACAATGGCGTTATGTTCAAACAGATCAAAATCCTGCAGACTGTGCAAGCAGGGGAATTTCGCCAGAACAATTAATGAAACATAATTTATGGTGGCAAGGACCAACCTGGCTACCGTTATCAATTAATACTAATAATCAAAATATCAGCAAATATGTTACCGATCAAGAGGTACGAAAAATAAAATTATCAAATGTTGTACAAAAACAGCAAAATGAAAGCATTATTAGCAAATTATTAAACGACAAAAGTGATTTAACACAGGTCATTCGGATATTAGCATGGATACTACGAATGAAATCAAATAAACAAAGAGCACAAAAGAATTATCTCACATTACAGGAATTAAGTGACGCTAAAACTCTTGTCATTATTCACATACAACAAATTGAATTCGCTGACGATATTAATAAATTAAAACAACGTAGCAATTTAAATCAGAAGAGCAAATTACTATGCCTAAACCCCTTCCTTGATGACAAGCAAGTCTTAAGAGTCGGTGGAAGGTTAAAGCACGCGTACATTAGCGATGAAATGAAGCATCCCATCATCATTCCGCATTCCAGCAGACTTACAGATTTACTAATAGATCAAGGTCATAAGGAGACATTTCATGGCGGTACTCGATTAACGTTATCATATTTAAAACAATCATTTTGGATCATCAGCGGAATTCAAGCAACAAAGAAACGTCTTCGTAAATGCGTTACGTGTCGAAAGCAAGAAAACAGAACACAGCATCAGCTTATGGGAGATCTACCGTACTGTCGAACAAAACCTTCACGACCATTTTTTCATACTGGGGTGGACTTTACCGGCAACGTCGAAGTAAAGGCGAATAAAGGCCGAGGTATAAAAACGACCAAGGGATATGTTGCCGTGTTCGTGTGCATGGTAACAAAGGCTGTACATTTAGAACTGGTCTCCGACTTAAGCAGCTCAGCATTCATAGCCGCTTTACGCAGAATGTCAGCACGACGCGGAACACCACGTCATATTTATTCTGATAACGGCACAAATTTTGTAGGCACGAACAGGATTTTGCAGCAATCAATAGTCGATATTCAATCGATATTTAACGAAGAGTTTCATAAAGAAGTACTAAGCATGCAAATAGAATGGCACTTCAATGCCCCCTCTTGGCCCAGTGCTGGTGGTCTCTGGGAAGCGGCAGTGAAGAGCTTAAAATATCATCTCAAGAGAGTTTTAGGAGAACAAAAGCTCACCTTTGAGGAGTTTTCTACATTATTGGCTCAGTTGGAAGCATGTCTCAACTCGAGACCTTTATGTGCCCTAACAGAGGACCCAGATGACTTAAACTATCTTACACCAGCACACTTTTTAAGTGGGGGGCCAATTCTATCAATTACAGAAACTGAAAGGGATGAGAGAACCCGATGGCAATTGACTCAAAAGATATTTAAGGATATATGGAACAGATGGCACCCTGAATATTTAAGTCAATTAACAGCACGAAGTAAATGGCAAACTCAGCAGCAAAATATCAAGTTGAAGGACGTAGTCGTGGTCCGTGATTCCAACATAGGAGCCGGAAAATGGGTACTCGGAAGAGTTTTAGAACTCCATCCCGGCGCGGACGGAAACGTTCGCGTCGTAACATTAAAAACAAAAAGTGGCGTTATAAAGCGGCCTATTAGTAGATTATCAATACTACCAGTTAATTCCAATGACACGTTATCAGAAAATCAGCAAGAACAGGAAAGAAATTTAAAAGTCAACAAGAAGTTTCAAATATCAAAAAAGAGTAACCTACTATCAATAGCGCTACCTATATTTTTATTTATTAATTTATTTGCAAATGCTACATGTCAAAGCTTGACAGCATTAAGTACGAATCAAAGCATTTATTTAGATAAACTCGCAAAAATGCATTTAATTAGAGATGAATGGAAACTCGTCGTATTTTATGACATGAAGCCTTATTGGCAAGAGGTTTCTACATTAAATAAATATTTAAAACAATTGGACAATACGTGTACTGATCTGCACGAACAAACGAACTGTTATTTAATATTATTACAATTGAAACACGGATTCTCGGAAATAGAATACTACAACCAGCTGTTACTTACTCAGCATTTGCGAACAAGACATCGTCGCGGACTTATCAACGGCGTCGGATACATAGCAAGCGAACTGTTCGGAGTATTGGACGAGCGTTTCGCAGAACAGTATCAAAAGGATATTCGATTCATCAAAGATAACCAAAATCACATCATGACGCTTTGGAAAAATCAAACTTCTATCATTGAAGCTGAGTACAATTTATTGAAAAGAGCCGAGAGTACCATGGAAAAGCAACATAAAATCATTAATAAGCAACTTATTCAATTGGAAAATTCTTCGAATAGTTTAAGTTTGGCAATAAACAATATTACAAAGATTACAGAATTTACCTTAACAACTATAATAGCAAATAACATATTAGGAAACCTGAAAAACATTCAGGACACACTAGTGGACACAGTTACAGATGTGTATTAAGGACAGCTTAATATTCATATTTTAACCCCCGAGCAGTTGCGGGAGGAATTATACATTATATCGGGACAGTGTTCGAAGGATTTAACACTGCCTCTTAACATTAATCAAGTTGAGCTAGGACAAATTTATCATCTATTAAAAATGAAAACGCGAATGACTGAAGAACAACTGTTATTTGAAATCAGAATACCCCTTATCAGCAGAGACAATTATGAGATTTATCAAATGATTCCTGTTCCATATCAAGTTGGCGAAAATATGATTCGTGTGAGCCCAATATCAAATTACATAGCAATTAATGTGAAAAAGGACGCCTTTCTCGCTTTATCAAACTACGATTTAGAGTCGTGCATAAAACAAGATTTTCAGAACTATTGGTGTAGATATCAGAAACCTATCCTACGTTGGAATAACAACGATAAATTGTGCTTATTGAAAGAAAATGAAAACGGTTGTAAAACAAACATAAATAAATGTAAACCTCAATGGGTACAACTTAGCAAAACTAACGAATATTTATATTATTGTTGCGACCATTGTTCTGTTCGAATAATATGTGAAGATCAAATATCAACAAAAATGCTAAGTCAGGCCGGGATCATAAACCTCGGTCAAGACTGTCTTATCAAAGGTGAGGATTTTACTATACATTCCCATAGTCAACCCACGAATGAACTGCATATAATGTCACCCACAAATACCCCACAGATTGCACCTATAAATCATATTTTAAACTTGTCAATCCCTATGACTCATTTATTGAATATGAGTCAAGTCGAACCGACGACCGACGAACATGCTCTAAAGACTCTGGAACAGCAAATCAATGAAATGAAAAGCAAAGAGATTGCCATAGAGGACGAAGGAATATCGAGCCATGATATTCATCACTACTCCCTACTGTACATTTTGGTTGGGGTAGGAGCAGCAGCAGCTGGATACTTCGTATGGAGGCGGAGATGCGCGGGCCAGTGCCGCCGCGCTGCAGACGTCGAGTCGCCGAGTAGTGTAATCAGTGATCAGTGCAATAGTGAGCAAATACAAATGAAAACCTATTGTGTATCTAAACAAGATAAGGCGACATCGCCTTCAGTGAATAGAGTGCGGTTCAGTCCAAAATTAATCTAAACAGTTAATATTATACTTACTCCAGGTCATTTTAGCATTATATCAATATGAATTTAATTTTAAGCTTACTAACATAAATTAAAGACCTGCGTGTCTATATCATTATTAACCCTCATCTCAAGTTTTCTCATTTTTCCCTCGGGAGTATGTACGAAGAATTCGTACACCGAAAGGCAGAGCGCCGCGTCAGGTATTTCGTAAAGGTGGACAATTTGTAACAATTTTAATATCAGTGCGTTTACACCTTCGGCGTGAATACGTTGTGCCTATCAATTGCACCATCATACGCGATTCCCGTCGCGCGCACTCATTATCATTTATCATTAATAGTTATCAGTTATTAGTAAACATTTTGCCCCAAAATCTAAGAGTATCATTTATCATAAAAGAGTGTAAAACCCTACACGTACTTTATTACAGATAAAACACTGAATTTCAAATTGGCGGGATAGAAACTATGTAATTAATAAGGTAAAAAAAGTTTTTGTCTATTGTCCTTATGCTAGGGTAAAATAAATAAAATTATTAACAGATTATGAAATAACAATATATTAACTATGAAATAAAAAAGAAATCATTATGACACGAGAATATTTTTTGGGTCCATTTCTTTAAGAAAAATAGGCAAATTCATTTACTCGCCTTCATATCTTTATTGGAAGAAAACAAGTAAATAAACTATCAATATTCAATAGTGAGAATATTATGACTAAGGATGGATTTATAATAAAACAGCTTCTATAGTACAATACATTATTTAATTAACAAAATAACAAACGCAAAATCACAGCAAGTTTGATTCACCTTAAAAATAATAATGCACATGGCGTTTTCATTAGAGCGATTTCACACGACTGCGACGATAAATAACCATGATGTCGCAATTTGTCGCAGCACACCGATGCCATGTGCTCAGGTCGCAAAATTAATGCAATGCTAAAATAATAGTCGCTGCTTAGTTCTTAGACTAATTAAAATGGAAATAATGATGTCAAAAAATTTACGTAATGTCTATAACTTTTATATTACGCAGATTTCAAAAAAAACATAATGTTTCTCTAAATTAGACCTTTTGAATGTCATTATACAAAGTCCAAAGGGAGGGCCAAAACGCTCATTCTCCGTTGAATTGAAATTAAAATTAATGATATTTGGCTAAGATCATCTCTAAGCAGCAACTAAAACAATTTTATTTAAAAAATAGGTCCCACACCACGTTTTAAAATTCCCTATTAGAAATTTATATATAAAAAATATATATATGTACTAAACTTGGGTTCACATATCTATAATTTTCTCGAACCGGTCACCGTATCACGAATGTGTAAAATTTTGCCAACTTTACTATAGGTCCATCATGACAAGTGGCGAGCTCGTCGATGTCGAATATCACAAATACATTAAATAAATTATTGTGTTCTGACGAGGAATCGAACCCGGTACCTCCAATTCTAAATCCACGGACTTTACCAATAGACCATGGAGACAGAGTGATTTTATAATTAGTTAAGTATTTATTGATAACGTATGTGGACCCAACTTAAGAAACAATTTAGACGTGCGACTTACACAGAACAAAACAGTTAAAAAAAAACACATCGGTAAAGTTAAATTTAAATAGTTATTTGCTAATCATTAATACTTTGGTAAACACTTGATTTTAAGTACATGCAAATATAGATATAAATTAACATAAAGATTATTTAATCCTCAGAGGGTATCCCATCTCGCTCGCACAATCCAATATATTCAAAGAGCGTACTTCTCTGTTTGTAAAGTCTAACAGCTTTCTAGGATAATAAAATTACGGACACTTTGGACATATTTTCACGTTCATACCTAATTTTAGAGCATAATATTAGACAGAGAATTAGCAAAAACATTTTTAAGTTTTTCTCTCAAAAATTAAGTATCTTAATTCAGAGGGGAAATGCTGTCAGTGAATTGGCCACCATGCCACAGGACAGTGATTTGGAGGAACTATTTTACTAGCATTAATTTTTTTTTTTTTTTAGGTATAATTTAGTTAAGTATTATATCTAGTACGATGGGCCCAAAGCGGCTTACGGAAAAGCCTGGAGACAGGAAAGCTGGCAATTATTTCTGCCAACGTATTAGTCTCGCTATACAGAGGGGAAATGTTGCCAGTCTCCTTGGGACTATCTCGGTTGGGACGATTCTAAAGGACATTTTTTATTTATAGTTTAGTTTATTTTTATTTTTTTTATTTAGGTAGCTTAATTCATATTTAATGTATAATAATTTACTTCGAATAAAAATTATATTCATATTTTAAAAAAAAAACTAGTTTAAATTAACTTAAGGTTTTCTTTATAATAATTTAATATTGTTATTCGTGTAAACTGTTTGTATATTACTTCTAAAACAAATATATGATCAAGTTCCGAATCAAGCTCAGAGCGCTTAGAATGAATATACCTAATACTAACAGTCGTTCCGAATCAAATATCACGATTTGGATGCTCAGAGCGTGATATCAATTCCGAACGGTCTAAATCACATTTTTATTCATACCATGTATTTTTTGTAATGTATGGAAGATAAATTGCGGTTTCCACATCTTTGAATATGAATACTAACAAACACACATCTCTCGGTTTATTCATCTTTATATGTGTAAAGTTTAATATTATTAACTTATTTTGGTCTTGTAAAATAACTTGCCGTGTTACAGATTTTTTTTTCACTTCCTACTTAAATATTATTTATAGATTTGTTTTAGAAGTAATATACAAACAGTATAAACGAATTACAATATTAAATAATTTAAAAGAAAACCTAATATTAAATAAACTTGAAAATGGTGCGCGACATAATGATAAAAAACTGACAGCGCTCAGAGCGATCTATACCTCGATATCGTGAACAGTCTAAGCGCGAGGAATAATGTCATTTGTGACGTCATATAGCTTTGGCAAAACAGTTTATACACGTCTCGGAACACCTTTAAGCGTGCTTAGGTTACTATTATCGTGTCTCGGAACGAGGGGACTGTATCTCCAAAATGTGCGTAATTATATTTCCTTAGACTACCTTTTTCAAAAGTACAGTTGCAAAACTTTGAAAATATTGGATTGTGCGAGCGAGAGGGATTCAAAATCGTTAAACCCTCTTCAATCATAAAGTTAGGTTTAGGTAGGAAACACCGAACTTATAAATTTATAAATTTATGTTATCGACAACTGGACACACATTTTTTAGTTTACCTAATCGCGCCAAATTCCGTTTCTGTAGGCTCAAATGGAATATAGATATCTATGTCAACCGTTATATATATATATATAAGTATCTGTAAATATAACGATTAAAGTTAATAACTTTAACATGATGCCTATTCGATGATACCCCACTCAATATAGTTTTATTTATTTATTTTATTTAACAACTTTATTGCACTATGTACAAAGGCGGACTTAATGCCTAGGCATTATCTGACAGCCAAACCTTTAGGACATTTAGACAGTATAGATCTACTATCATTAAGTTATTCTTAATAGTATTAATACATACATAACAATAATACATAAATACGCAATATATTCATATATATAAACATAAATTATATCATAAATAAACAATAATATAAAATAAAAATGTTGCTGCAATTGAGAATAGTGAGGAAATGGACAACAGACATAAAATTAGGACAGTCTAGTTAGAAAGAAAGTGTTTGTAAACCATATTAGTTCGTCTACTTAAATTTTTTTGTTAGCCACAATATGGCGTCTGATTGTCGCCTTATTAAAATTTGACCCTTTTTTATATCTTCAGTGACACTCGCATGATTAAGACGAATAAATTGACGTGCGAATCATCGAAATCGGACCACGCGTTTGGTCTCCAGTGTGCCACAAAGGAACATACATACATACATACATAGGCTGATAAACACATATCCCTTCTTTGCGTTGGGCAGTTGGGTAAAAAAAGGTCAATTGTCAGCTGGTACAATCGACGCCATTTTTTAACTTTAATTTTATATTTAATAATAATTTAAGTTTCTCCCGACGTATGTAATATGGCTCTAAGGTAAATCGCGTAAAGACCCGTTAAAATTATAAAACCTATTATGAATGGGAGCGAAAGTTTAAAAAGTTTACCTAATCGTTACAATTACAGTGACTTCGTTTTGATACAACCCAGCCTTGGTCGTTTCTTACGACTTATATACGATTCTACTATTTTAACAATGTAACGATTGCAGTCTAGAAACAGAATAGGGTTACAGATCCTTGTATCCAGTAGTGTTGCCCAAAGCAAGACCAAGACCAATACTTAACCAGTCTTAGTCTTGGTCTTGTGCAAGACTTTTGCTTGATTCAAAAAATATATTTGTTTTTTAGTTGTACCTTGTAAGACTGTGTACTCGTATGTCTGCAAACTACTATATGAGAACTACTGGTCTGATTTACTTGAATTTTGAAATTATTATAGTTTTGTTAATGTATAACGCTTTACTATTATATTTACTATTTTATTCATCAATACGAACAAAATTGTCAGAGCGAATTAAATAAAGCCAATTACAATTTAAAAAATATATATATTTCCTCGCCAAGCCGTCTGGCCAGCGTGGCGAGTGTAGGCAAAATTCTCCAGATATATGTTATGGAAGGCCCATCTCCAGCAGTGGAGGTCTAGGACGCTGTGTTCTAGCGGCTGTGATGATGATATATTTCCTAGCTAAGGAATTTTAAGTTTTTCTTAAGTTTACAAATTTGACAATACTTAAATTTTTCTTAGTTAATATTTTACTTAGGATTTATGACGTTCCATTTTTGGTGACAAAAAAAGAAAAGTATTGTCAAATTTGTAAACTTAAGAAAAACTTAAAGATTCCTTAGCTAGGAAATATATATATTTTTTAAATTGTAATATATATATATATATATATATATATATATATATTGTCAGCAACTGGAATCAGACACTCATGACTGACATCAGTCCCTAACACTATGCCGGCTTGACTGGCTATAACGGCAATTAGAGCCTGATCCCGAAGCGTGTGGATACACTTTACTGGGTTTATCATTTCTTTATATTTAGTACAAAATACACATATAATTGTTCAAAATAATAAAATGTGGATTATTTTATGATTTGTAAAACCTGTTATGTTTATTTAAGTAATAATTAAGTACCAAAAACAAGTTTGAGAAACTGGCTGTAATGCAAAAGTCCTGCGAGACGAGAGATCAAGATTAAGATTGGGCAACACTGGTATCGAATTGATAACATAAGTGGAATAAGACCATAAATAATATTGATTTTAAAGCCTAGAAGCCGTCAACCCTTCCAGGTCTTCTTCTGTCAGTGCTGGGTAGGAGAAATCCCTCGTCGTCTCGTTGCACTCCGATAAAAGCTGCGAACCCCGCGGTGGGGGACAGCCGCGTCACATTGTGCCCGCGAGCTTTTAGAGACACAAGAATGCTCTGAAATATTTAAATAAAAATCTATTTATTGTCACAAAATAATATGTTATGGAGTCAAATTATGTTCTGGTTTTACAGTAGTGAAAATTGAGTTGTTATTATTAGGCAACGTTCGTTTTAAGAAATGTTAGCATGAAACCACTTTTTTTAGTTCAAGTCGTTCCTTTAATGAAAATTCCAACATTTGATGCTAATTTCGTTCAGTACCGTGTTGAAAGGGGGTTATTGATGTTAGTTTTTGACAGATGTCATTAACATATGAAATGGTTTGTTTATATTTTTATATACTTTATAGTTTTCTATTATATTGGTTAAAAATGTATTTTAAACGATTTTATGTTTAAAATTCAAAGACCATAATAATATCATGTGTGTTGGATGCCATGGTATGGTAAAACATGAACGAAAATACTTGTCAAAAAGTAGCCTCAGCACTGTTAAAAAAGTGGTATTTCTTAACAAAAACGACATTTCGCGCTGGTTTATGAAGTTGCTACGAGATGTTGGAAATGCTATACAACGAACGCAGGGTTAGTTTACACTGTTGTGCGACAGTCCTTGTTAACATTGCATAATCTATGGTCAAGGTAAACGCATTGATGCGCAAATCATTCAACTATTTATGATAATTATCTATTATGCATAGTAAGTCGTGTATTCAGTTTAATTTTAAATGAATAAGGAATAGTAATCCAGTTTGGCGCGGAGGTGGTTCGGTTGTAAGAACGCGTACCTTAAATCCTACAAAGGTCGGTTCAAACCCACCCGGCATGTACCAATGAGAAATACACTTTTCTTACATACATTTGTCATAGATTAACAACACCACAGTTCCGTGCCTCGGAGAGCACGTTAAGCCGTCGGTCCCGGTTCCACTAATACCAACTTGTGGAAATGTTAATAAATTATCATACAAAAAATAAATGACATCATATCCTCGCCAAGCCGTCTGGCCAGCGTAACGAGTGTAGGCCAAATTCTCCAGTCCTGGAAGGCCCATCTCCAGCAGTGGAGGTCTAAGACGGTGTGTTCTAGGGGCTGTAATGAATGAATAATGAAAAATCCAGTTTGATGTGTGGGACTTTAATAATCTAGAATAAAAAAAAGAACTTACGTTTTTTTAAAAAAAAAATAGTAACAAAATTAAGTTACGCTGCAGAGAAGTTTTCTTAAAAATATCGCCACTCATACCGAACCTAATCAAGTAGGTAGTACTACCTCCACTGAGTGTATCGTGAGCCATACGGGCGCTGTTATACCAGTAACGGTGCCCAGCACTAAAGGTGCATGAATTACCAGCGGGTAATTAATTACTCGCTGAGATCCTGGCGGGGAGAACGGGGGAATGTCCCCATGCCCAACCCATTAGACATAAGGGCCTGGACGACCTTAAACTCATATGTTAAAACCACCCAACAAAACAATAAAATCTAGGATTGTCTATGTCTGGCAAATATATACAATTCTGGCTAATAGTTTTTTATAATTTTAACGGGTCTTTACGCGATTTACCTTAGAGACATATTTCTCCCGACGTTTCAGCCAAGTTGCATTGGCCGTGGTCACGGGTCGACTGAAGCTATGCGGTGTAGTCTCGTACACACTCCACGGCCAATGCAACTTGGCTGAAACTTCGGGAGAAATATGTCTCTAAGGTAAATCGCGTAAAGACCCGTTAAAATTATAAAAACTATTATGAATGTTCGCGTAAGTTTAAAAAGTTTAATTCTGGCTAAGCCCTTGCTAGGACTAGTAATATCTTTAAAAATTTTAAAATGTGCAAGCGAGAGGGAAGCAAAACCTCTTAAGCTAGTATTCAACTTACATCTTTAAAGTCGGTTTCAGCTTGCACCTCCATGGGTAGTAGCTGATGATGTATCCTGGGCAGCTCGATCACTTTAGCCAACTCACTACCCTCGAATATTACGTTGTTCACAGTCTGCAATAACAAATTAAATTTCATAAAAAATAAATTTAACAAATTTTCTTAGAGAAATGGGCCCAATAAAATGTTCTAAATGTTGTCTTTTATTTCATAGTTAATATATTGTGTTTTCATAATCTGTAATTAATTTTATTTATTTTACTCTAGCATAACGACAATTGACAAAAACTTTTTTTACGTTAATAATTACATAGTTTCGATTGCGCCGATTTGAAATCCAATGTTTTATCTATAATAAAGAACCTAATCGTATAAATAGTGCTTTATAACTATTTCATACATAATTTTTAACCAATTGACTATTTAAATTAATTATATTTTAATGCTGGGGTAAAAGAGATGTAGTACCTAATTAAATTATAATAAACACAATTAATTATTATGATTATTAAATTGTATTTAGTTGAGGCACGCTGCAAAAAAGTTTCCTGGTTTTGGGCAATCTCTTTAAAGACCTGGGTGGAAATTGGTGCAAAAGAAGATTCTTGTATGGTTACTCCATGCCCTATGCCCTGTCTGTCTTCCTAGTGATCCTGGAGGAGAGCTTAAGTAGTCGAACCCAAACTTCTTGGGTTAGTGAGCCATATGGGAGCTGTTATACCAGTAACCAAGTGCCAAGAGTGATTTGATTACCCGCCGAGATCCTGCCGGGAAAAACGGTAAAAGTCCTTATCCCTAACCCAGGCCATTATCCATCCGGGCCTGGACGACCCCACTGTCTGCCTGTCTTAAATTTTAAAATAACTGTTTAAAAATAATGGTGGCTTATAATTAACTTACAAGGGCAACTTGTGTTGTGATCTTCGTTCCTCCAGCTGCTCCAAGTACCAATGTAGCTACAGGGGGTCCTGAAGCATGTTTTCTTAGTACGATGCTGGGTACCATGGAGCTGAGAGGCTGCAGACCTGGTGCTATCAGGTTGGCTGGCGAGGGCGGCATCCCGTACACATTGGTGCGGTTGGTACCAAAGTCGTCCATCTCATTGTTGAGCATTATGCCGAGCGATGTTGAACGTCTTTGTGCTCCCCAGCTGTTTGAAATGTTACGCTTAAGAGGGTTGCATCGCACTCGCTCGCACAATCCAATATTTTCAAAGATTGGTTCTAGTCAATGTATTATATCAACTTTTACAAAATAAAATTGCAGACAGTTTGGACCACAGAGCACAGAATCGCTGCGCGCTGCCCACTCCTAGGGACGGTAGTAATAACAATAGTCGTGACAAAGAAGAGCGTTGAGTGCAATTAGCCGCCAGTAGCGGGCTCTGTGGTTTGGACATATTTTCATTTTCATATACCAAATTTTTGACAGAGAAAAATAGCAAAAAAAAATATTTTTCTCCATTTTGCAAAAGCAAATATAATAATATGATGAAAACAAATTTCTAAGCATTCCATGGATTCACCGTGAAGAATGGTGACTCGGGCTTGCGACCGACAATAGGCTGGTTTAAAAAGGAGGCCTCCTTTTTTATTTTATTGCGCTATAATACGCTCACCATCCACCATTCTACTCCTCTCCCTACCCAACCAAATTCTGTATGGTTCCGTTAATGCCGTCTTGGAAGCTATTTCCACAAATGTCCGTCATTTTATTCCCTAGTACTCTTAAACTTGAAAAACATTGAAAATGTTGGATTGTGCGAGCGAGAGAGATACAAAAGCGTTAATCCCTTAAGTTAAGTAATAAGGTATGTTATTTATCTTTTAAATTGTCTACAATTTTTTTTTTTATACTTTTTTCGCCATAACTAAATCGGTAACTGTGGGGTGAAGATGAGTGTTCTAGTGGTATTCTATGCAGATGATGCCGTTCTTGGGGCATCGTACGAACACCAACTGCAATTACTAGTCACAGAAATGAAATAAGGATGTGTAAAAAAAAAGTACTCCGTTTGAATGCGAGAAAAACCAAGGTAAGAGTGTTTAAAAGAAGAAGAATGACAAACGTGACGATAAAGATTGATGATGAAACTCTAGAACAAGTAAATGAAATTAAATACCTGGGTCTGGTATTTTCACTGAGGAGAAAAGAAAGTATATTAGGGATGTTAAAAAAAGAATGAACGCGGGAAATAGTGTTAACGGTGCCCTGGGGTTACTGAGCGCCAGTCAAAATGTCAGTGACAAAGCTCGGCTCGCCATACACAATACCAACACTTATGTATGGAAGCGAGACGTGGATATGTCAGAATACTCATGAGAGTAGGGTTAATGCAGTAAAAATAAGGTCGTTGCGTCGGATACGTAACGTTAACGAAATAGGGAAAATGGTGGGAAAAGCATAGGGACAAAAATAAGGAGAGGCATGCTACGATGTTTCGGGCACGTTGAAAGGATGAGCAAATAAATATTGACGAACCAGATATATAATGCGAAAGAGGCCCTGACAGACTGAGACTCACATATCACGATCAAATAAATAAAACACTAGCTGTACATTAAAATGATTTCGTAACAAAAGGGCATGTATGAAGAGGTTGATGAATGTCGACGAAGCGAAAGACTTTTTTCGTGAAAAATTGTACCTTGTGATACTACCTACTAACCTAATCTAACCTACCCCGCAAGGGATCTGGCGTGAAGATATGTATGTATGTAGGATGGTGCTTTACTTGATGGTGCTTGGTGGTAAAGAGGTAGTCGTATATAAATAAAACCCACATGTAGTTAATAGTACTTGTGGCGGAGACGACGCTGCCATCTGGTGCCACGACGACGACGTGTGCCGTACCGTGGTCGTCGGCGCCCGCGAACAAGGCACCATAATGTTCCCAGTCATTGTACGTGTGTTCGTCGTTCACCAAAGCGCGATACGATCTTGCCCATTCCGGGGATGACATGTTTCGCTCTAGCTAGACGTAAATACAATTAATTACAAATAACACATGGTTATTTTTTAAATAATAATCCAATGTTAGTAGGTACAGGTCACGCGGGGAAAGATGAGTACATACACACTATTGCAAAGTAATTATATACTTAAATAAATTATACATTAACTGCCTTCGTGGTCTAGCGGTTAAGTCCGTGGATTTAGACTCGGAGGTACCGGGTTCGATTCCTGGTCGGGCATAAAAATATTTATTCATGTAAATAAATACATTTACTTAATATTTAATTTTTAAGCTTGCCACTTGTCATGATTGGCTAAATGTGAATCCGCTTTTTTATAAGCGTGGTTTCTGACCACCCCGAAAGGGAAACGGTCGTGATGATACTTTATTTACTTATTTTTATAAAAATCGGCTCTGGACTGTTTCGCACAAACCTTACTCGGTACATATATTTTATTTTATTTCCATATAAAATAAAATAAATAATATTAAAATGAATAAAAAAAATGTAATGAACTTTCTTTTCAAACCATTTTCGTTCAAGGTCAAGGACAGTGGATGAGTGAATTGAACTAAGCCGAGCTCTTAAGGCGCACAATAGATCATTTAGCTAAAATTGTCATGACAGATAAATCGCGTTCTTCCGCTCACTTACCTAGCTATTAACTGATACCATGATGGTACCAGAACACGTTATAAAATTGCAATAACAATGTTGATTTTTGTTGTAAACCATTTTCATGGTTTTAAAAAAATATTTTTAGCCCTCTGCAGCTGATGTGGTGTATCCTAGACACCGTGTATCAGTTTATCGAAATAGTGCCAAATTCTTTACGAGTGGAAAATGGCCAGACGACGCACGAATTCGTCCAGTGTTTCTATCCGCAAATCGCGGAGGATGACATCATTCACGCATGACCTTATTTGTGCTTATTGCAGCATAAGTCCTAATGCAGGTGGAAAAAAGTATCCCAGTTTTTTTAGACGCTGTTTTGTTGATGCTCTCTCAATGTAGTACAACAAACCGCAAGATTCGCAATTCTTATTTGCAAATAGCACAAACGAATACTAAATCATTGTCAACAAAGCATGGTTATACAATACACCGTAATCTTTGACCTTTACATAAAACCGGGCAATAATGACATACGATTGTCGTGTATATTTTTCGCTAAAACTTGCCGCTCAAGGTATAGAAGATGTTCATCCGTTCCCGACTAACTGAGGCTCCTAATTAGGTTAGTAATTACAACATAATATTGCAATATTCATCAGGGCAACAACAGGCTACAAATTTTCAAAATGTGGTCTATTTTATGGGGCCTAAATCGCGTAAAATCTACTTTTAAATATTTTCGAATTTTCGCTCGGAAACGCTGCATTTGCAAATGGCTTCCGGATGACGTCACGTACCCCATGTTTGACTTATGCTATGTTCGACTTGAAAGCATATAAAACATTTTTTTTAGCTTTGAACATCGGTTGACTTGGCGTTTGCCGAATTCTGCCGAACACGTTCAATTTATTGTTCTTAAATTAAAAGAGGTTTTTGCGTTTTGTCGACTTTCGGGTTGCACATAGGCATGTAGTCTACCTTAATTCTGACTTGCCTGGTGGGTTACTGCTGTACCAGGTATTGTTTTCTCATAGGTACTGATAACTAAATTTAAAAGGTTATTAATTGATCGTTGTGGTGCAGTTCTGTATATGTTTTATTTTGTAAATCTGATATAGCTGAGTTTTCCTTGCAGATTCCTTTCTCAGTCAGATTAAACATTAACAGGTCACTGGAATTTGCTAAGCTGCTGGTCTTCTGCTAACAGCTTACTTATTGGACCACTTTGCTGCTTAGTCTTCTACTAGCAGGAGTAGAATCATTCAAAATAATTAAATTAATGACGTTTGATAAATGCCTGTAATAGGTTTACGTGAATAAAGATATTTTGACTTTGACTTTGATTTGTCTATGGTTTTCATACAAAATCCAACTATAACAGCTCCTATTATAGATATATTTATGTTCTTGTTGCAATAACCTTTTTTTTAAATAAAAATTAATTGAAATTATTATAAGAATTCGTATCGGTACGGGTACTTTAAAATAACGTTGACCACCAATAAGATGTATTGACCGGGTCATATAACATCTAGGTCAACGATTGTAACCTCGCTCTTGTATATTATGTCATAAAAATAAATAACTGGTTAAGATTGATGATTAGATTAGGTACAAATGTCGAAACGTACGGTGATACTATTGTTTTACTTCTTTATACAAATTAATAATCATCATTATAATACCCTATGTTTGACTTGACGCTTTAAGCGTTTTTTTTCACTTTATTTATTATTACATTTGAAAGTCGATCAACTTGTCGTTGCTGGTATTCATACAATTTAAGCAAAATATATTCAGTAATAAAAAAGCGTTTGATTTGCTATCAAATTGTTACCACAATAAAAAAATAATAAAAAAAGGGTAGAATGTGTATCAATAAAAAACAATAAAGTAAAAGTAAAGTATCATCACGACAGTTTTCCTTTCGGGGTTGTCAGAAACCACGCTTATAAATAAGCGGATTCACATTTAGCCAACTTTACTATAGGCCAATCATGACAAGTGGCAAGCTCGTCGATGTCTCCAGCGTACCAAACTCTAGAAATATCACAAATAAATTAAATATTAATTAAATGTATTTATTTACATTAATAAATATTTTTGTGTCCCGGCCAGAAATCGAGTCTCAATCCACGGACTTAACCGCTAGACCACGGAGGCAGTTTATATAGTCAATAAAAAACAATAATACACCTATCCTAATCCTCTTAAGCCTGTTCGCTTGACTGAGGCGTGTTTTTTTTTTCAGTAGGGATTTGAGCCGACAGGCGATGGCAATATATGCTGCATATATCATGCATTTAATATAACAAATAAATTTAGGCTTATAGCTACTTCATCCATGTCATAAGCGAGGTTCGTTAGACCCCGCAGTCTCCTAAACCTGTTCGCTCAACTAAGGCGTGATTTTGTGCCACCAGAGATTGAAGTCGAGGGGCGATGTCAATACAATCATTCAGCATATATCATGCATTTATTAACAAATAAATTAAGGCTTATAGCTACCTCATCTATGTTATAAAGAGGTTCATCCGAGCCCAGTCTAAGCGACTAATGCGTGATTTTGTGCCAGTAGAGATTGGAGCCGACTTGAAATATCAATCCAATCTTGCATTAATGAATTGAATAGGTAACAAATTAATGCATATAGCTACCTCATCCATGTCATAAGGGAGGTTCGTCCGAGCTCTGTCTCCTAATCCTGTTCGCTTGGCGTAGGCGTACTTGAACGCTTCTACGATTCTGTGCCAGTAGAGATTGGAGCCGATTGGCGCGGTCAGATCGAACCAGCCGTGGAGCATGTTGAGGATGAAGGCCAGCACCGAGCCGGACCCAGGCAGGGGGGACGTGTACAGAGTCTGTCCGTCCGATAGGGGCACCTCGATTGGTTCTTGCCATTCTACCCTGCAAATAATTATTAATTTTCAGATCTGTTATTCATCACAGCTGCTATAGAAGATAAGCTTTACAGAATATATTTCTGAAGAATTTGGCTTACTACCACGCGCTGGTTGGTGATGGTATGATGTATTATTTTGTTAATTACTTAACTTAATGGAGCCCATACTTCAATTTGTACAAAGAAAAAATTGAGATGGTAAAATATTAAAAGACAACAAATGAATCCTAATAAATCATAAACATTTTAATCTCTTTAAAAATATAATACTTGTAACAAATTTGTACCTAGAGATTATACCCGACTAATCTACCCAAGATGTGTAAGTGTATAGTGTAAGTAATATTACAACAGAAACTGCCACATAATGTGCATTAGAGTATATAATAAAATTCCTAGAGAGGTACGAGACTTACCTATAAAACGTTTTAATTGTTGTTGTATTGAGTTAAAGAAAATTCTTATTGACAACTGTTTTTACTCAATAAAAGAATTTTTAGCATGCAAATTTTGACATTAACATTGTTTTCCAATAAATTGACAAGAACAATATTAAATATAAACTATATACAAATAAATATTGTAAATAAATATCTATTGACATAAGCATATTGTATGCCCACAATATGGGCAGATTGCATCATCATGACATGTACATACAACTGTAATTAGACTAAGCAATCTATACAATAAAGAATTTTGAATTTGAATTTAGTGCATGGTTATGTGGATGCGAGCTATTTTTGGCTTCTGACCCGCACCCTTTAGTAGAGGCTACGTGCTACTACTTCAAGGACTTTACAATTAAACATACTTGTAGTTCCTGAGGTCTTCTTCTGTGATTATTCCGCCGAAGCTGGCGATGTCTGCGACGAGCTTGGAAGTGAGGCTCCCGTTGTGTATCGCCTCCGGGCCCTCCTCGGAGATGACGTCGAGCGTGCGAGCCATCGTTGGGTCCACGATCAAATCTCCCTCGCCCCACACCTCGCCTGTAGCCGCGTTCACGTACAATTCTCTAATGAACGGATAACATGACAATATTGACAATCATGTTGGTAGAAGAAGAAACTAGCTGAATGTTAAAAAAAGCTGGGTTTACGCAATGAAAGTTGGTGTGAGAGGAATTTCAGCAAAATCTTAGTATCTCATCATTTAGGTCTCATCACCAACACAGCCCCTAGAACATATGAGTCCAAGAACTCCACTGTTTGAGATGGGCCTTCTAGAAAAAATTTGGAGAATTTTGCCTATACCCGTTTATTTAATTTTTGTTGTATAATAATATTAGTGGAACCGGGAGACACGCAACAGCTTAACGTACTCTCCGAGGCATAGAAACAGTTATGTCCTAAATTTATGACAAATGTACCTAAGCAAAGTGTATTTCTCATTGGACTATGCCGGGGTTTGACTCAAACTTTTTAGGATTTTAAAGTCTGCAATTAGCCATTTTTGAAACGAACAGTAATTTGTAAGATAGAGATCGGTGCAGAATAATTTGAAGTGTATCATAAGCAAAAATAAATGGGATTATTTGAAGGGTCAGAGATTATTCTCCTCTCTTCCCGTCACACAATGGACCCGACTCGATAGTCCATTTACCAGCTGAAAAATATCAATAACATAATAGTTGTATCTAACCTCATGGACGACTCTGCCTTGATGACGTTGCTGTAGGACTTCAGGACTCGCGCCATGTATGAGTTGACCCGATGTCCTCGCCTGCACAACGCCGCGGTGGGACGAACCAGATGCGCCCACTCGAGCTTCCCGAATCTCCGGTGCAGCGCGCCATAGCCTCTCAGCTCCCCGGGGATGGCCACAGCCAGGCCGCCGACGGTGGAAGACGCGTTCTCGAACATGTGAACGTTGGCCTTGGCTGGGGCCCGCTCCCTGCTGTTCAGGACTGCTACCTTCTGCGTCTTGGCGTCGTAAACGGTGGCGAGAAACCCTCCCCCTAAGCCCATGCATTGTGCGCATGCTATCCCCTCGCAGAATAAGGTAGCTATAGCCGCGTCGACTGCCGAACCGTCCTTTTCAAGGATTGATCTACGAAAGAAGGATTTATTTATTTGAAAACTTTATTGCACAAAGTACAATAGGCGGACTTAATGCCCGTAGACATTTTCTAACAGACAAACCTTTGGGACTAATTTGGACAAGAATTTGGATAGAAAAAAGAATGTTACGTGTTGGCGCGGTGGTGGCTCGGTTGTGAGAACGCTTTCCTTAAAATCCTACAAAGGTCGGTTCAACCCCCCCCGACATGTACCAATGAGAAATCAAATTTTCTTACTTACCTACATTTGTCATAGATTTACAACACCACCGTTCCCGTGCCTCGGAGACCACGTTAAGCCGTTGGTCCCGGTTCCACTAACACCAACTTGTGGAACCGTTAATAAATTGTCATAAAAAATGACATTAGATCCTCGCCAACCCGTCTGGCCAGCGTGGCGAGTGTAGGCCAATTTCTCCAGATATATATTCTGGAAGGTCCATCTCCAAAAGTGGAGGTCTAAGACGCTATGCTTTATAGGCTGTAATTATTAAGAATGTTACAACTAAAAATTAAACATATACTTAGATAATAAACTTACTTAATATTCTACTTATTGATATAAATATACCAAATACCTACTAATAAATAAACAATATTAAACATACATATATACCTATACAACTTAGAAAATGTGAATAGACTACTTTTTTAGATTAATGATCTGTTAGATGCTTGCCTTATGTTATTAGGTAGATTGTTCCACAGATTTGTAGCAACAATCGTAGAGGAATTTTAAAAAATCCGGAATGATGAGAAGTGACGGAAATTTGTGAATTGTGAGAAGATCGGAGAGTTTTATTATTAAAAGAATTGAGATACGCGAATTTGTCCTTGAGGTATTTCGGTGTCGTAGGCTCGTTTATAACATAGAAAAGAAGACAGAATACAAAATAAAGAACAATATTTATAATACAAGGACGAATTATATCGAGAAGGGTTTATCAATGCGGAGTGGAGATTGTTTCCTTTATAGTTATGGGTAGGGCTGAATATAGGTAAGATTTTATCAATATCTTCCCCGTCGCTACAGGTGCTAAATTTATTTATTTATTTATTCATTTCCACAGCACATTACAGAACATAAAGGTTAGTATATAATTGAGTTTATACATTGGCCAAATTAGGAAACACACTTTATTACTAATACTTAGGTGTCAAAGAAAAGGAGAAAAAACAAGAAATACAACCAAAAGATATAGAAATTCAATTAAACAAAAAACAATAACACAAATAAAATTACAGATATCCAATATTGAATTAAATTAAATTAAAAAAGAAAAAAAAAAAAAGGATTAAATTAAAAAAGATTACTAAATTAAATAATTAAATAATTCTTGGCTGCCCTAACTACAGGAAAGTGTACCCTAACAGTGAGTGAGATGTGATGTAGCCCTGTAGAATTGACAGCAGCACCGCGGACAGCATTAACAACCGGGATCTGCAGCCGAAGTACAGATTAATACTAATACTTACTTAAGAAGTAAGAATAAATGCTAGGATTCCCTATATATTTTATTTATTTATTTATTCTATGGAGAACTATCGACAATACAATAAAAATAAATATGTTAATAATAATTAGAAACAGAGTGTCATTAAAAAGTTCTCACTAATAGTAACAATATATCTATAAAACAACAAGTAATATTTTAACCAAAGATAATACAGCACTTACATACACATACATAATAACAGCATAAACAATACAATACATACATGACAGAAGATACGATACAATATACAATATTAATATATTATAAATTAAAGAATAAGTTGTTAAGCACATGTCTCACCGTCCTTACAATTACTTATATGCCGAAGTTATTCCTTCGTAGAATAAGATAGCTATCGTCGTATCAAAGCAGAACTGTGCGTTCGTCTATCCTACAAGAGAAAGGTGCAAGGGCCACGAAGAATATGCAATAGGAACAAGACAAGAATAGTCTATGTGGATCTTTGTTGTCTGGTTTCTGAATTTTGATGAGTTGGCTAGCTTTATTTTATTTATTTAAATTTAATTGTACAAATTACAAAGGCGGACCTAATGCCGCTAGACATTCTATGTCGGTCAAACCTTCGGGACAACGAGAGCAGTAAGTACATAAAGTAGGTGCAATATAACTTATTTATTAATAAAACATTACATAGCTTAACAGTAAAGCCCAATTTACCATGCAGTCAATCTTATAATTAATACATACATTTTCATTAAAAATGGATTGTCAATATAGGTACCTAAGTATATATTTTTTTATTTACTATACAAATAATAATATTAATAAAGCTTTCAAGTTAACATATATTAATTTTATACTGTATATAAAAAATAAAAAGAAAGAAAAGACAAATAAATAATAATAAAATAAATTTAACACTAATAAAATCAATGAAATAATAAAGTTAATACAAAACAGTAAAACTTAGAATAAAAAGTGAGTAAAAAGGTATATAAATAAATAAATCAATTCGACATCATGATAAAATTAATACAAAAAATAACAATAATAATTAAATCCAAATATTTTAACTTATAAATAATTAATTATTCACAAAATTTAATGCAAGTCTTTTATTTATTTAAAATTTGAAATACAAACAGAGATCATGGCTAAAATTTGTATAGAAACATTTAAAATAAACAATATGTGAGCCAGACTCCATAAACAGTACTCACTAGGAACAATAATATATATACGATATTTAAGGCGAGTAACGAAGAAAAAAAAAACTTACACAATTAATTAAACTTACACTAGTGAAAAAAAAAGCTAAAGTTTAAATTTAATTTAATTCAATATTGGATATCTGTAATTTTATTTGTGTTATTGTTTTTTGTTTAATTGAATTTCTATATCTTTTGGTTGTATTTCTTGTTTTTTCTCCTTTTCTTTGACACCTAAGTATCAGTAATAAAGTATGTTTCCTAATTTGGCCAATGTATAAACTCAATTATATACTAACCTTTATGTTCTGTAATGTGCTGTGGAAATGAATGAATAAATAAATAAATAAATAAAATTAAATAACTAACTAAAAATAATAATAGTTCATATAGGTTATATAAAAACTAAAAAGTGGCCTGGATCAAATAACAGAAAGCAAGCTTGCTCAGAATATGCAGATAATCAGCAAACATATCTAGAAATAATCATAAACCAATAAGCTAGTTAAGTCAAGAAGTTGTCAGGTCCTTAAGTGAAAGCTTCTTACATATAACAAGGAAGAATACAATTAAAAAATCGTGGTCAAGGTGAATTTTGCAATAAAGTCGAGGTTATTTCCTCTATACTTGGGTTCGCATGTCCGAATGTAGGTTTGAAGTTTTATTTTTTATCAATGTACTATCATGATTTTGTTGATAATCTAATCAGTTGTTTCTTTTAGTCAAATTGGTGTTGGTAGGAAGTCGGATTATCAAAGCAACCGACAGATTGTTTTGTGATAAATTGCGAATAACTTCGGTTATCTTATTTTTAAATTAACATTAGCCACTATTTAGTTATGATTTCATTACTATGGCTAATATTAGATTAAGCTCAAACATCCAAAGATTAAATTACACCTCAATGATATGTTTCACAAAGTATTTTGGGTTTTACCAACTTATGTCTTATATGATATTTATGAATGATAAATCATGGTAATCACAGAAAATCGATTATGCAACTCATTCTTATTAGTAAGTATTGATTGTTGTCTGCAGTTTAGATAATAGAAAAAAATAGACATCAACACACCGCGGTGACGACGCGTGATTGGGGAGTGACTCCGTGTAATATTGTAGAGCCTAGTTTATTAGTCTTCGGATCTTTCTATGATTTATTATTTATTCTATGCTTTATGTTATGTTGGTGATAAGAGATTGTCAATCACTATGCATTAGTAAACGTGGAAAGGCATTAACCAGCACACTAGCGTCGCCTAGTTTATTTCTATTATCTTTCTATGTTATATGTTTATGATATAGATGGGAGACTGACTGCCCGATAGATGTAGTACGTATTCTGTACACACCAGCGAGAATGTCTGAATCTCGTCTATTATAGGTTGAATTACTGACGTACCGGTAGCCGAACACTCGTACCCGCTGCTGTCACTGGAGCGCGCGAGAACCAGGCGTAGTTGGCCCACGGGCGCAGCTGCAAGCGCCGTCACCAGCATATTAGCCTAGCCAATGTCTGAATCTCTTCTATTATGCGTTGAATTACTGACGATCCGATAGCTGAACACTCATACCTGCTGACAGCCACAGCAGCGCGCATGGACCTGGCATACTGGTTGGCCAACCGGAGCAGCACCAGCTCCGCTGCAATCACTGCCGCTAGCGGACTAGCCTAGCCAATATCTAAATCTTTTCTGTTATGGGTTAAATTACTGACCGTATCGGACTGCACACTCGTACCCACACGGCCACAGCAGCACGCGATAACCTGGCGGGGTGGATGGCCCACGGTTGCAGTACCAGCCCGGCTGCAAGAGTCGCCACTAGCGCTCTAGCCTAGCCAATTTCTGAATCTTTTTTGCTATGGGTTGGATTACTGACCGTCCGATAGCTGCACACTCGTACCCGCTGGCGGCCACAGCAGCGCGCGGGAAACGGGCGGGGCGGGCGGCCCACGGGCGCAGTACCAGCACGGCCACCAGCGCCGCCACCAGCCCCGCTGCGAGAGCCGCACCCAACACCGCACCCGCACGACGCTTTGTACACCACCTTCGGTGTTAAAATTTAAAATAAAGTAGAAGAAAAATAACAATTAATAGTTAATTACAATAAAATGCTTAATATTGTTTGATAGGTTCTATCTATAGAATTCCCAGCGGCATTAAGTCCTCATTATTGATTTATTTTATAAGATTTTGTTATAGAAAAAATAAAAATAAAAGACGTATTGTTACTTGTATATTGTTTATTAAAATAAACAAAAAAATAAACATAAAATTTTTTTTTTCGTAGAAGGTCGCTGGTGGGTGTCGGTTGAGGGTGGCAGATACATCATTGAAGAGACACAGGCCGATGATAAATAGAAGAAAAACGCCGTACGATTATTAAGTTTTTCTATAAAAAAAAAAACGAAAATAAAATAGGGAATTAATTAATTTCGTATTCGACTTTTGCTTAAAGGAAATGAAAACGCAAGTCGAACGAGTTTCAAAGCGAAATAAAGTAAAAAATCGTTTACAGCGAAAAGTCAAACATATGGAAAATACGATATATAAAATAAATAGAATAAGGTACTTACTTTGACATGGTAGAATCACAAACTCTTAAATACAGGGAACACTGTTCATAACGTTTTTTTCTTTCGTAGTTTAATAGATACCTATAGTCAATTATTATTGTTATTATTAAATACTTTATTGCACGAAAAAAAATGTACAAAGGCGAAGATTAATGCCTACAAGGCATTTTCTAACATTTAACCTTTGGGAGAGTATGAGATCATATATGGTCATTCGAAATCTTTGGAATAACTTACCATTTGATATCAGAGAAGCCCCCAATCGTGCAATATTTAAAAACCAGATATACAAACACTTTTTAACTTACTAAGTAACCTAACCTAAACCTTTCTTTTCAATCTTTTTTTCTCTTAATAGCAGCATAATATAAGCATCATCACATTGTTAATTTTGTCACACTCTCCTCATCATGTAAGTAGTTTTATTTATGTTATATAAGTATATCTATAGTATGACTTATTTATGTATTAGTATATAAATTGTATGTAGATATTAGTATGTATATATTTATATTACAATTATATTTCTGTTTTATTTAAATTTCATCTAATTTTTAATTGCACCTACCACCTATCCTGTCTAAATGTCCTAAAGGTTTGGCTGTCAGAGAATGCCTAGCGGCATTAAGTCCGCCTTTGTACATAGTGCAATAAAGTTTTAAAATAAATAAATAATCTAAAAGGAACAAATATTATTATTCGTATTCATAATATTATCTGTAAGCGCAATCACATTCCGTGTTTGTATAAGAAATAATAATAATAAAAAAATACTCCTAAGGATAATAAATAAACATTATACGTAAGAAAAGTATTTCTCATTGGTATGTGTAATAGTGTATGCGTACGCATTTTTTATTATCAAAACATGAAGTAAAATACATAACATAAAAAAGTACGAGCAAGATTAAATAACATCAAATCAATGGAATGTGGAGTGGTGATGACTTAATTATAGATTACTAGCTGTTTGACCCGGCTTCGAAAAATCCTAAATTAGATACTAAAGTTATAACCTTCACAACTATTCCTGCACCACTATTTGCTACTTAAGCGTATAATGAAATCCGATAACTATATGTATATATATCACGCTATTAAGGTTGATATTTGCACGGCCGCTGTCAAGGTCGAGCGCTTATAGAGTTGAGAATTGAATATTTTGTAATTAGAAAGTTTTGATGTAAAATAACGAAATCCACTAATAACGTTTGCGACCAAGTAACAGAACAGGGTTACTGGGTTCCAAGGATTCATTCATTCATTCGTTACAGCCCCTAGAACTCAGCGTCCTAGACCTCCACTGCTGGAGATAGGCCTTCCAGAACATATATCTGGAGAAATTAGTATACACTCGCCACGCTGGCCAGACGGCTTGGCGAGGATATGATGTCAATAGTTGGTATTAGTGCAACCGGGACCGACGGCTTAACGTGCTCTCCGAGGCACGGAACGGTTGTGTTGTAAATATTTCACAAATGTACGTAAGAAAAGTGTATTTCTCATTGGTACATGCCGGGTGGGTTTGAACCGACCTTTGTAGGATTTAAGAAACGCATTCTTACAACCGAGCCACCACCGCGCTTGTTCCAAGGATTATTTTTGCCAAATTTAATCAAAATTGCTTCAGCTATATAGGCGTGACGGTGAATTAAACAGTCAGACAGATATACAACTCGTTAACATCCTTTATTTGCAATACCCAAATTGCGAATGAAGACACTGGAAACGACACATCATAAGGGTGCGACTTATTTACAAATATTCTGGCGTATGCTGTATTGACATGTTTTCGTACTACGAGCCAAGGTCTCAGACAACAGTAGTGTTGCCCAAGACTAAGAGCTAGACCACTGATATGTTAGCAAGACGAATACCACGACCAGTCTCGCAAGACTTTTTCACATAAGTTATTTTCAAATTTTGCTAAAAATGTACAAATTTTGGTTTGTGCTCACTATTTTTTTTTGTGCTTTTAATTTATTATGTTTAGTAGTTTTTGAGTATAACAGCAACAAACATCCATATTACATACATACACACTTCAGCGATTATAATATTAGTAACTGATTAAGTACTCGTAGAATCCAAACTAGACAAATTGCAAACCTGTTTTCTCGATGATCTTATCTGAACCAACGAAATTGCATAATTTTAAATTCGATAATGCCGAAATTTCTGTTCTTATTTATCATTACACCAACTAGAAATTTTATTTTTATTGCAAAACTGACTTATTTTTGACTGCGTAAATGTGACATTATCCTACATATGACATATTTTCTTTTTAAAAGTTCCAGATGTAGTGCATAATGGTTTTACATCGTATTTTATCGGAAAGGTTTGTATTTATTGTGCTCTCGAGCACCCATATCGCGATATTTGATTCGGAACGACACGGTCAGTGTCATATTCATTCTAAGCGCTCTGAGCACGATTCGGAATGAGCGGATCGTGAGCAGTCTAAGCGCGAGGAATGATGTCATATGTGACGTCACATAGCTTTGGCAAAACCGTTCATGCACGTCTCGGAACACTTTTAAGCTTGCTTAGGTTACTATTATCGTGTCTCGGAACGGGAGGATAGTAATATGTAATATGCAAATTTAAACAAATTTTAGGGACAATTCCGGAAATAACAAATTTAATATTATCATTTGTGGTATTTTAATTTGTTTGGTACTTAAAAATTACTAATTGCTATACCAATTTTCGTTAATGATCCAAACACTACGATAGAAATAATAGTTTTCTATAATTATTACAGAATTTATTATCACCCTTATGATCCTTGGCCAGCAGACCTATTCTATTACTTAGCTGCAAGCGTCCTTTGCGCCATTTTGCACTGACAATGGATATGTCAAATGAAAGTTGTTATTTTGGAAATTACTTTACTGTGGATATTGTTAGTCAAAAATGGATGATGTAATAAGTAAAACAAAAAAAATGACTCTATAGGACAACAGTCGCAGATTTTTTTTTCGGGTTAACCCGCGTTGTAAACTCCGATATACCTGTCGTGTTTGGGCGATAATGCCGCGAGTGAATACAATAAAAGCAACAAATTATGCAATATCTGGGATTTGATGATATCTCATTAAAAAATAAAAATATATATTACGTCATACGTGGCTGTATGGGCTAAATCCCTTCATCGACTATAATTGGGAAAGAAAACAAAAAGGAGTTCTTCGCGCCATTTTCCGTGAACATGTCAAGTGCAAGTTTTTGTTTTGTAAATTAATTTACTGTGGATATTATTGGTCAAAAGTGGTGTTGTTTTGTTTAATAATGTGCTACAATGTGAATAATTATAGAAAACGATAAATTGGACTTTAAATATGGGGCACAAGTTGCAGTTTATTTTTTGCGGTTTTCCCGCGCTGTCAACTCCCATATTTTACCCGACGTGTTTGAGCAGTGGATGGTTCCGCGAGTGACTCCAAGAAAAGCATCAAATTCTGGAGCATCTGGAATTTGATGATGACCTCAATAACTCATAAAAAAGAAAAATATATTACGTCAGAATTGGCTGTATGGGCTAGACCCTTTGCCTTCTCTATCATCTCATTCATCATCCTTCGGGGGAAGAGATAAAAAAAAAAAATGTAACTAACGCCATCTATTTTGCAAAGTATGAACAACATAATCGAACATCCTTGAACATAATAGTAGATAGGAAAAAATAACTGCTCGTTACAGAGAGTCACAATTGAGGTTTCACCGTACGGGTTTCGAACTCTCGATTCCATTGTTTGTGGAGACACTAATGGACCTTGCAGAGGGTATTCGAGTGGCAAAGATACGCGATAGCAAAATGCGAAGAAATGAAACAATATAATGAAATCTAATAAATTCAGTTATTACATTTCGTTTCGTTTATTTTCCTTTCGTTCCGGTTTGTTTCGATTCGTTCTAAGTAATCGAATTCCTAATCGGATACAGATAAGTTGGAGGACTTAAAATTTCAATTGGAATGGAGTTTTTTTTTTAACATAAGCAGAATTGAGGCCCTGGTTTTTGTGTTTGGTATCTTGTCAGTACAATGGGGTGTATCACTAACTTTTTACCACGATAGATGGCGCATGATAGACGGTACCCAATAGAACTGTCAGTTGCATATAAAACATGTATTTTTATTACGAAATTTATTATTTTCTGGTTATATTGCCGAAGTGAGCAGCTTTTAAGTGTACAAATCGAGATTTCCAAGCGAAATCAAAAATATGGTGATCTTAAAATTGCCGTTCTATTAATTAAACCTTTTTTCTTTTTAAAGACGGTGTTCGCTTTCCTAATTCGTCTTTAAGGTAGGTAACGTTAGGTTAAACTTATTTTTTTTGTTATAAAAATAAAAAAAACTACAAATACATAAAAAAACTACAAATACATTAAAAAAAATACCCGCCATAGCTGTAAACAAGGTACCAGTGCCGCTAGCGACATCTACAAAAAGCTTTGCCTGATACACCCCATTCACTCACCGTTACATTACAAAGTCCTACACGGCATTCAACGGGCCCTGAGACGAAATATAAACAAGGAAACCAGTGTTTCCCAAACTTTAGGCGGCATTCGGGAAGTTACGTTATATCTTCCTGTCGCACATACCTGTTGCAGTGTTTGAAGACAAAAGTTTTCAATCCGTGCGTTCTTGCATTAATGTCGTTTGGCCAGAGACGTGGACACTGATCTGAACCACAAGTTCAAGGTCGATCAGCGAGCTATAAACATACCTATGCTCGGGATTTCTCTGTATAATAACGTCCGAAATGTTGATAACAGCGGTTACTGACACAGGTTTAAAAGTTAGCAAGCTGAAATGACAATAGGGGCGGGCATCGTCTGTCGCAAAACCGATGGACGATGGAGTTTGAAGTGGAGACCACGTACGGGAAGACGCTGAGTAGGACAACCCCCCGCCAGATGGACAGATGATCTGAGGAGAGCCTTGGGGAGGCCTTTATCCAGCAGTAAAGAGACATGGGCTGATGATGAGGATGACAGATTTTTGTTTCATATGCTCGTCTAGTCTTGTTTATTATTTTGCGACCATTTCAAAACAATTGCCTTCACAACCGATGCATACAAATCATACATACAATGATGACAAGGACATGACTTATACATTGTCCGCACATTTTTTTACTTCGCGACATGCAACCTGGCCCACCTGAAATGTATGCCATAGCTCAGAAGTGGATGACAATGCATGAAAATATAAAAATTAAAAGTATAAAATAATTTATCTATTCTTATATATGTATTATGGTTTTATCCTAATATATATCTATCATAGATAGGATATATTAGGACCCACGTCTACCAGATCTTCGTTCAAAAAACTCGTCTATCTACACTTTCTAAATAGCTCCCAACAATCTTAATAAGTGTATATATATGTATATATTTATGTAATTTTTTGTGTATGTATTAATATATTGTATATATATTATATAGTATATTGATATTACAGTATATTAAAAGTATATTATGTAAGTATATATAATCATGTTGTTGAATTTATCGTACTATTAATATTTGTTTTATTGCACCTATAAATGTTCTAATTTGTCAGAAAATGTCTACAGGCATTAAGTCCGCCTTTGTAACAAAGTTTTATAATAAATCAATAAATATTAGCAACTGGAATCAGACACTCATGACTAACATCAGTCCCTAACACTATGCCGGCTAGACTGGGCATGACGGCAATTGGAGCCTGGTCCCGAAACGTGTGAATACATTTTACTGGGCTTATCGGCACGAACGGGGGAACTTCCCCGCCCCGGCAGACTGTTTTTTTTACTTTAATTATAATATCAGTTATTTTATATTTACGACAAGTATTAAAATATGAAAAAATATATATTTCATTATCATTAGATGCTGAGATGGGCCTGCCAAAACATATATCTGGAGAATTTGGCCTACATTCACAAGCTGGCCAGATGGGTTGGCGAGGATTGGATGAGAATTTATGAATGATTCCACAAGTTGGTATCAGTGGAACAGTGGTGTTGTAAATCTATGACAAATAAAAGTATCAGAGTAAAGTATCATCACGACCGTTTCCTTTGGGGGGTAGTCAGAAACCACGCTTATAAAGAAGCGGATACACATTTCATCATCAGCCAACTTTACTATAGGCCAATCATGACAAGTGGCAAGCTCGTCGATATCTCTAGCGTACCAAACTCGGGAAGTATCACATATTAATATAATTTGAATATATAAATTAATCTCCAAGTCTAAATCCACGGGATTATCAAATCTACGTCAGAAAAGTATATTGCTATGGTTTCGATTCCCGCGTTGTTTAACATACTTCTCCGTAAGTTTTTATTAAAATCGTGCGCTAGATTTCTTAGAACACTTGTATATTTTCAATTATAGCCTAACTACTAACTAACCAAAAACTCACCTTGTATTTTTGTTTCAAAACTTTGTTTTCACTCTTGTATTTTTACAATATAGGTATTATTGACACATAAATAATGGCGACTACTTAACATAACAAAAAAGGGAAAAAATCAAACTACGAGTTTTGTAGATTGTAGACAGCCGGACGGAATGCAAAACAGTGTTAAACAATAAAAACAAAATAAGAACACACGAAATATTTACTAATGTTTTATTTTTTTAATAAGCATGTAATAAGCTAGACATGTGTTAAATTGCTTGTGTTTTTAGTTGTTTGTGTGATCTTCTCCTGATGGATGATGAATGAGGTGATAGGGAAGGGTCTAGCCCATACAGTCTGACGTAATTTATCAAATTCTAAATGTTGAAATATTTGATGCTTTTCCCAAGAAAGTGACTGACTACAAAGACATTATCGCCAAAACGTCGGGTATGGAAATGCACAGCGCGGGTAGACCTCGAAAAATAAACTGCTATTTTTCATTATTCTTAATTATTCACATTGTAGCACATTATTAAACAAATCAATATCACTTTTGCCTAACAATATCCACAGTAAATTAATTTACAAAATAAAAACTTGCGCTTGACATGTCCGCGCAAAATGTCGCGATGGACTCTCGTTTTTTTTACGGGTTAAGAATGAGTCTGGCTTTATTTAACCTTCCTGTTAGGAAGGGTTATCTATGGTAGTATGTACCCATACCTACGTACTTTTATCATCATCACATCTTCTAGAACAAAGTTCTGGAGACGGGACTTCCAAAACATTTGGAGAGTTTGGCCTATATTCGTCACGCCATTATTCTTAAGTATTCACAAGTTAGAATTAGTGGAACTGAGGCGCAAAATGGGGTGTTGGAAATTTATGACATAAGTATTTTTTATACTGAAGACTACATGTGACATCGCAATGAGGTGGTAAGCGGTCAGTCAGTCAGTGGAGTCGTCCAGGTCCGGATGGCTAATGGGCCTGGGTTCGGGGATGGGGACATACCCCCGTTTTCCCCGACAGGATCTCAGCGGGTAACCACCTGCTGGTAATTCATGCACTTTCGGTGCTGGGCGCCGTTACTAGTGTAACAGCGCCCGTGTGGCTCACGAACCCAGGGGGTCTAGGTTCGACTACTTCAGCTCTCCTCCAGAAGCACTTCTCTAGGAAGCGGTCTCCCGTTGGGGGGCCGAGCGCAAGATGGAGCGATATTCTGGAGATGCTTGAAGTGTCCGTTGTCAGCCCGATAGAACATACGTCTAGTCAGGCCGACAACAAACTCCTCAATAGTAGGCATTTCCAGATCTCGAGCTATGACGGAATTACGCACGAACCACGGCGCTCGGGAGACCACTCTGAGCGATATGTTCTGCTGACTTTGGATCTTGTCCCTATTGGTCTCCGCCGGAAGGTGATGCCAGGCTGGCGCAGCGTAAGTAAGACGGGAACGAATGAACATCTTGTAGAATCGGACCTTCAACCTGAGCGGCAAGCTGGAATTCATAACAGGACGCAACATGGCTCGGGCCGCCTTCGCCTGATTAACGGCGTGGCAGGCCATTTCACCCATTGTTAACGTCCTGTTAATGATGCAGCCCAGGTATTTTACGGTCGGAGTCCACTCGATATTCTGTCCCCGAAACTGCACTGGTGGAGGCAGCCGGCATCTAGATGTCATCAATGCGGCAGTTTTGCCGACATTGATGGACATACGCCATTTGTCCAACCACGCAGGGAGCAGATCCAGGAGGTCCTGCATTTTGTCAGCAGCCTCATATTGGCTTGGAGAAGAGCTGAAGTAGGCACTGTCGTCCGCAAACAGTGCGAGCATGACATCCTCCTACCTGTCCTCCCCATCCTCCTCCAGAACTTCAGAGAGGGTTGGGATGTCATTCGTGTACAGCGCGTAAAGTACGGGAGATAAGCAGCTGCCCTGTGGAACCCCAGCCAGAATAGGCTTTTCCACAGATGTGAGATCCTCCACAGCGACGTGGAATCGTCGTCCCTCCAGGAACGACGCCAGGATCCTTACTGCCATTTTTGGGACTGACGTATTGAGGAGTTTGTACAAGAGACCGTCGTGCCAGACTCTGTCAAACGCCTTCTCGATATCAAGAAAGACGCCGACAGAGCGACGGCCCTCGTTCTTCTCAACCGCCAGGTGGTGCAGCACCCGGGTCAGTTGGAGCGTGGTGCTATGTCCCGCTCGAAAGCCGAATTGTTCATCACTGGTAAGCGGTACGCAAGAAGCAATTGACTACAGCCACTAACAACCGATAGAAGGACTCTGGGAGAGCATTCCACTTCTTTAGCGTGCAACAGATGTTAAAGATGCACGTACGTTAATAAATTGTCATCAGACCCTCGCCAACCAGTCTGGCCAGCGTGGCGAGTAAAGGCCAAATTCTCCTGAAGTTTCTGGAACATCTCCAAGAGTGGAGGTTAAGGACTGTGTGTTCTAGGATCTGTGATGATGTTCTTTGAAATCCTAGGACGTCATTGTCTGTCACGTGAAGAAATCGAACCTGGTACCTCCGCGTCTACGAAATCTGTATCTGTGCCTGGTTGTTACGAATTTCTGTAGTACGCAGTTATAGAATTACCCACATTTTGTTTTATCAGTGGTAATAGTAATTTGCGCACTGTTGCAATAATCTAGGGTTGTCATCTCCAAATTTTCCTAACCAGGATTTAAAGGTAGAAATACCAGCATATATTAGTTTGAAACCAGCAGCTTTGTTACTTATTCGCATGTTTTGCAATAATGGAATTTCTTACATAACGGAAACTGTCAGTGTAAAGTGCTATTATTTTGCCTCATTAATTAATTTAGTGTTATAAAACTAATTTTATTGTAATATATAATCTTATATTTTAAATTATTATAAATAAGCCGCGTATAATATTTACTTACGTTTTTCCATAATATTGAAGTCACGAACCCGTAAGTAACTTTTGAAATAGTGGAAAACATTATTCAGATTTAACTTCGGCTATGATCGGCAAAACTCGGAATAAAAGTGACAGTAAATATAATCCACAAACGTATATAAGAGGGTCAAGTAAACTCTACTAGTACATAGCTATTACAGTTTCTAATGAAGGAAAAAGTAAATATAAAAAATAAATAATACCTAAGGCATAGGTTACGTGCACGCGAAAACAGGGCTGTTGGTAGGGATTGCAATCCCGCAGCTCTTTTAATCCCACGTGATATCTGTCCTGGATTTCTAAATCCCGCGCGGATCAAGCGGGATGCCGCAATCTTAATTTAATGTCATAATCATGGTAAAACAAGATTTTTTTGTTCTACAAAAGCAACGTTTGTTAGACATGTTATATGTTTTCCAATCAACACATTACATTACGTATATGAAGCTATGTAGGTTAGTCATTTTTAAATGCTTTCTTTGGTATAAAACGTACTCTTCCTGACTCTTATTTCACCCTCGCTTGTTCTTGATGTCTTCTACCTAATACCTGATATTGTTGTTAAATTATTTTATGCTTACAATTACAAATAACTAAATCAAATCACTTATCACTTTTCGCTATGACTATATCTATCTAAATCTAACAAATGGTGCTAACAATAAAAAAAAAAATACTATTTTAAAGTTGTAGGATCCGCGGATCTGAGTTTACAGGTGCGTTATTTCGCAGGCCAATAAGTGGTGCGGGATCCTGCGGGATTAAGGATTCCGTTTTACAGTTATTGGCAACCCTAGAATAATCTATGCCAGGTGATTGTGCTACTTTTCTAATAACAGACTTCTGTACACGTAATTAGTTATCTACTTATGACTTATATACACTTCCCTACAATGTTTGGTTTATCTCCTATAGTCGCATCTGTACGGGTGATTGTACCTTTAATGGACCCAATAATATTATAATATTTGTACGCTTTAAAAGAAGAGCACACTGATGCACATTTGTTAATTATTCAAATAATATAACCTGTGCCTCAGACAAAAAAAAAAAAAATGTTCCGTCGCAACATCAATTTTCGCATTAAGTCAGGTTTAAACCAAACGAGTGTGGATATATTTTTATTTTATATAAAACAATAAGACGACACTCAAGTTTTTTATTTTTCACATATTCTAATGGTGTTAGTTTTTTTTTCCTTCTTTAGACCAAGTAATATGAGTATTTATTTGTCTTTTACACATGTTTACATCGAAACTATGCAAGTGTATATATAAATAAATAATAAATATTTCCAGACAGGTCACACAGCGCCATCTAGTTTCCGTGGTAAGCTACGAGGCTTGTGTTACGGAAACTAGATGGTTGATAAACTACATGTGATACTTTTTTTTTTTGTAAATATATACATATTATACATATAAACACCCAGACCGAGACAAATTATACAATGTACAACTTGCCCCCGGTGGGAATCGAACCCACGACCTCCCGAGTTCACGGCAACGTTTGTTACCACTAGACCACGGAGGCGGTCAAAAATATATATATATATATATCTCAATCACAAGGGGGTTAGTTGGTAGAAAATGCATTTACGGCATTAAGCTCGCCTATGTACTCACTTATTTTGGTTTTGAATAATAAAGAATTTATTATTATTATTATTAGTAATGGCACCCGTTCCTGTCTTCGACGCCATGCACAGCATCATGGACGCTAGTGTTGGTGATGGAGCGCATTTGGTCCAACCCGGGCTTCGGCATAGTCCATGTCTCTGCGCCATATATGGAGAAAACAATGTCATTGAACTAGCTTGGATATCGTTTTTATGGAGATCGTCCTCTCCGAACATACTTTGTTTAGCTGAGACATGGCGTTTTTGGCCATTTCTAAGCGTCTTCTAATTTCAGCCTCGCACGATCCAGTTTTGCTGATGCTAGAAGCTCTACTATTTTCAGGTTCAATGCACCGGTGAGTTTTAGTGTTGTAGGGGCGCGCCCGACCTCTTTTGACAGACTATAACCTCCTTTTTGACTGACAATATTGGAGGACTATTTTATTTGACAGATTATTAGAATATGACATTGATAGACGACTTTTTACTAAGACTTGACCAAGACGAAACAATTATAAGTATTTTTATTTAATTTACCCTTTTATTTACACTGGAGACGACACTAATATGACGACAAATATATTATAAGTGTGTTGGACCGCAAAAAGTTTTGTTTTGCTTCTGTTGATAGAGAGGCCGAGCTCTTAACTGATTATTCCATCTTAAAATCTCATAAGAGAAACATATTCCTAATTATAAAAAACCTTATTATCTTTAGAAAAGTACCTTTAAAAATATATACATACTATAATCTGAACGAGTAGGATCTTTCGGGTGTTTGGATTATCGTGGCCGTGCTGTAATAGTCGTACTTATACTATCTCTATAACCTAATTCCTTCCAGTCCATTCCGCAATCGAACCACACGCACAGGTCAGAATATGCACCCACATACCGTAGTCACCATCCCTTCGCGTACCTATAAATTTGGGGACTCATACATCTGTCGCACAATAAATAAATAAAATAAATATTTCCAGACAGATCACACAGCGCCATCTAATATCCGTGGTAAGCTACGAGGCTTGTGTTACGGAAACTAGATGGTTGATAAACTACATATTATACTTTTCTTTGTAAATATATACATATTATACATATAAACACCCAGGCTGAGACAAATTATACAATGTACAACTTGCCCCCGGTGGGAATCGAACCCACGATCTCCCGAGTTCACAGCAACGTTTGTTAGACGATTATGACAGTCACGTCTCTGTATGTGTATAGTTGCTTACAGGAGGTTCATGGGAAAGCTAATGAACTTCCAAAAATATCTAGTTTGACTAAGTATAACCTAAGAAACAAGAATGAAATCTATATAAGGCAAACCAGGTTAAGAAAAACGTTTAAACAAGGTTCGCAGTTGAAAATTACATTATACAATAAACTACCTGAGATTATAACTAGACTACAACCAAGTGAATTTAAAACAAAATTGAAAATCTTTTTCCAAAATAATGCTTTTTATAACCTGTCAGAATTTATTGACATGCCTTTGACGGAAAATTCTTTTAAATAGTTGTATAATTTTGTGGTCTTATGCCTTCTACTGTATTGTGTTCCTATGCTCCTTTGTCTACGATGCATGGTGTTAATAGCATTACTGTTATTATTTTAAAATTTGTTAACTGACATACCAAAATATAACGATTGTTATATAGGTGAAATATACAAATATACCACTAGACCACGGAGGCGGTCGTAAATAAATACATTAAAGATGTGAAATGCTCTTCCAGCCTCTGTGTTTTCACTCTCCTATGACCTGGAGTCCTTCAAGCGAAGTGTGAAATGGCATCTAGTTAAGCCGGCATAGTGTTAGGGACTGATGTCGGACATGAATGTCTGATTCCAGTTGCTAACATTCATGGAACATGCGCGCCACGATTATGCAAATCGTCAATGATTGCATTATTATTGCTTACCGATTCGCATGCAAAATATATTTGGAAAGCTACAGATAGGTACTCGTAATTACGTCATACCATAGACTGATTGATTATCTAAATTGTATAACATTATCGTAACAATTTCATGTAATAAATTCCTATATGAGATTACATTCAGATCAAACCATTAAGAATTGTCATAACAGCTCCTTGACCTCCACTGTTGGAGATGGGCCTTCCAGAATTGTCTGGAGAGTTTGGCCTGCACTCGCCAATTCAATTCAATTTTTACTGACAACATTATTATAAGTCGATATTAGTTGAACCGATAAGGCGCGGCAACAGTAGTGTTGTAAGTCGGCCTATCTCCAACAGGTCTAGATTTGCGATGATGAGACAAATATAATATACATATGTACGAGTATACGAGTATATGTGCAACGTATATATAAATTATGATCCCAAATGCCATAACTACCTAAAACAGAATATGTCCATAATAATTCAACGAGGAAATGCGGCGAGCGTTGTAGGTACCCTCCCTGGTGGTAAGCCCTTAGTTTATTTTGTAGAATAGTTTTAATTTCATAGGTATTTTTAGTTTGGTTTTATTTATTAAAAAAAAACTATTTTATTTTAGTGTTTTTGTATCTACTTCAAATAAATAATTTATTTTAATTATATTCACATACATACTTTTCTGATCATCACGACTATTGTTGTATCATCACGACCGTATCCTTTTCGGGGTGGTCAGATACCACGCTTATAAAGAAGCGGATTCACGTTTAGCCAACTTTACTATAGGCCAATCATGACAAGTGGCAAGCTCGTCGATGTCTCTAACGTACGAAACTCGAGAAATATATATTAAATATTAATTCAATTTATTTATATTTAAATTAATAAAAAATATTGTGTCCCGACCAGGAATCGAACCTGGTACCTCCAGGTCTAAATCTACGGACTTAACCGCTAGACCACGGAAGCAGTCGCAGAAAGGATGATTAAAATAATGATAATAATAATCTTTATTTCAGGCATCAAAATATAGAACTAACTTTATTAACTTAAAAACTAACATTATCTAAAATATAAATATACACTATACTACAGCTTCCGCATCTCCATCTTATTGTGGTCAAAGTTTGGGTCCATGAATGTTAGCAACTGGAATCAGACACTCATGACTGACATCAGTCCCTAACACTATGCCGGTTTGACTGGGCATAAAAGCAATTCATCATTGGATACACTTTACTGCTCATAAAGAAAGTACCGTGCGGTGGATACTTCCCAGCCCCGGCAGACTGGGCAAATAACCACCATCATTCTGCCTAAAAAAAGATATTATGTGACCCTTCAGCCAACTATTATATTACACGAGTAACCGGATCAATCAGATAGTATTTTTATAATATAGTCCGACTATACCTAATCAAAAAAGTAAATAAAATCAAGCTATACTAAAAGAGCAAATTAGAGCGTGATTTATGTTACAATTTAAAGTCAACAGTGAAACAAGTACTTACTGGATAAGCCAGCATTTAGTAGGTTTACATTGTGCAATTATTATTATCTTAACAATAGAGGTATTTGCATCGTAATAACTCTAAGGGCATTTTCACATGCATACTTTGTAGCTAGTGATGATCAGTCTTGGTCTTACATTTTGCCTGTTTATAGGTAGACCGAAGTGTCAGTTCAAAATTAAAAACAGACGCTTGTATATTTATTTCGTTTTTTTTTTTTTTGGTTTTATTCTCCGTAGGATGATGAATGAGATGATAGGGAAGGCAAAGGGTCTAACCCATACAGCCAAGTCTGACGTATTATATCTTTCTTTTTAATGAGTTAATGAGGTCATCATCAAATTCCAGATGCTGCAAAATTTGATGCTTTTCTTGGAGTCACTCGCGGCACCATAGCTTAAACACGTCGGGTAAAATATGGGAGTTGACAGCGCAGGAAAACCGCAAAAAATAATTGCAACTTGTGCCCCATATTTAAAGTCCAATTTATCGTTTTCCATAATTATTCACATTGTAGCACATTATTAAACAAAACAACACCACTTTTGACCAACAATATCCACAGTAACAAAACAAAAACTTGCACTTGACATCTCCGCGCAAAATGGCGCGAAGGACCCATTTTTTTCGTTGTTTGTTCTCTTCCCCCGATGGATGATGAATGAGGTGATAGGGAAGGCAAAGGGTCTAGCCCATACAGCCAAGTCTGACGTAATATATCTTCCTTTTTTATGAGTTAATGAGGTCATCATCAAATTCCAGATGATGCAGAATTTGATGCTTTTCTTGGAGTCACTCGCGGCATTATAGCCAAAACACGTCGTGTAAAATATGGGAGTCCACAGCGCGGGAAAACCGCAAAAAATAGACTGCAACTTGTGCCCCATATTTAAAATCTAATTTATCGTTTTATATAACTATTCATATTGTAGAACATTATTTAATTAAACAACACCACTTTTGACCAACAATTTTCACAGTAAATTAATTAACAAAACAAAAACTTGCACTTGACATATCCGCGCAAAATGGCGCGAAGAACTCTTTTTTTTTTCAATTGCAACTGCATCGTGTATGTCTTTTGAAATACCTTTAATTAAAAAAAAACAAAGACCGACTTTAAAAACTATACCTAAATATATCGTGTACAAACTTAAAGTAAAAAAATAATATTTTGATTCCTTCAAAGCAAGAGCCTTGAAGAGCCAAAGGTGGCTCAGTTGTAAGAACGCATTCCCCTAAAATCCTACCTCTCCCCCCCCCCCCCCCCATGTACCAATGAGATATACAATACCACTGTTCCCGTGCCTCGGAGAGCACGTTAAGCCGTCGGTCCCGGTTCCACTATTACCAACTTGTGGAATCGTTAATGAATTATCATCAGATCATCGCCGACCCGTCTGGCCAGCGTGGCGAGTGTAGGCCAAATTCTCCAGATATATACTCTGGAAGGCCCATCTCCAACAGTGTTCTAGGATGATGATGATGAGCTTTAAAAGACAATCAACAAAATTAATGATACTTATATATCTATTTATAATCTATAGACAGTTATTTTTGCAGTCGGTGCAGAAACCATATAAAACCTTTTATACTAGCGCACAATAGTTTTTATTTATATTTATTGTTATTGGATTGTTTGGGGGGCGAGGACAGGGGGTCAGTTAGGGAACTTGAACTTGAATAATGCACATGGTGTCATACCTCCTTCCTTCCTCTTTCTTTTTTTCCTTTTTTCTTATTATTTCCTATTAAATCTTTTTTTTTATGGATGATAAACATATAATGTTAATGTAATACATTCACATACACACACATACACACTATACACTTTACACACTCATTCATATTATTTCACATAGTACTTGGTGTGTTTATGGCAATTTGTGACATTTTGATTATTTATTAGTTTTGTTTCATTATTATTATTATATATTTTTTGGACGTAATTTTTATTTCAGTTTATGTTTAATAATTTGTTATTTATGTTTGTATTTAATTTAATGTTAAATTCGATTCAAAATGTAATTTACTTGTAGATCAGATTATAAATGTATTTTAAACGTTAAAATCCTTTGGTTTGGCATGTAAATTTTTAATTGTATTGCTTTGTAAAATGTATTGCTGTTTTGGATTTTCTTAATAAATAAATAAATATAATAAATGAGAGGTATAACGCAGCATAATCCACCTTACCTTAGATTGAGATTGTTGTGTTTATTTCACTAGTAGAAGTTGGCCTAAGTATGGGGTAAGACCATTGAGGCTTATCTAAACAGAAATGAGATAAAACAAAACAGGCGTTCTGCGTAAACCATAGATTTAGTATATAGTATCCTATATCTATGGCGTAAACCGTGTTCATGTAAATGAGCTAGCACGGGATGGCGCCGAACCGTTTAGACGGCAATGTGTAAATGCCCTAAGGCTGACATTTTTAAAGTGTGTGCGGACTTTGTCTAGCATATATCCAAGTATATGTACAACAAGATCTATGCATATAGTGTTATGGATACAGGTTGTGTTTTATTAATAATACTGAGATAATATTATTTATTTAATTATTATTAGGCGATTATTTTCACTAGGAATAAATGTCCTTAATATAATATATCCTTATATATATGTATGTGTGTGTACGTGTATACATATATATATATATGTGTATATATGGAGAAACATGTTAATTTTAGTTTAATAGTAGAAAATATTATTTTGTTTTTACATAATTATATCATATTATTATTACCATGACAACGCCCTTTTACAGCAGCATCTATTAGTCTAGGTAGTACTTATCTGGTAACAACGAAGGCTGTTCTTTGCTGTTATTCATTCGCTATCATGATTAGTAAAATAATTAATTTGTAATCTGACGAAACCGAGTGTACCAAATGTATGAAATGGTGAACAAATAAAAAAAAATACAAATAGTCCACGTTTAGAAAATGTTATTACGATTCATAATACTACAATAAATTGAAATAATTAATCGAATAGATATTATGTATTCGAATTCAACTGTATTCGGAACTATGGATGAAAAGGTAGCATGCATGGCCATATGTCACTGTCATTGAACGAAGAGGTACCCACTACACTTGTCATAATTCTATGCTACTTACTTAATTTGTTAACCTAAAAAACAGTTATTTACTATGTAATTTTATATATTTTAATGCACCCATCTACCACCAGAGACATTAAATATATATCAGTGGTATTTGATTGCGGGGTGCATTAAAATATATAAAATTACACAACAATATTTATTTACACAGGTTAACAAATTACATAAGAGTACCTACTACTACTTACTACTAGTACTACTATTAAATACATCTATTTTTGGTATGTTTATATACATTTTTAGTGTACCTACGATGAATATAAATTAAGATCATCCACCGTTTACTAAATGCATGTATCCGGTTCATCTATTGCTTACGTAAATATGATCACATCTCCGAGTATCGTGCTAGGTTGAAGTGGCTGCCAATTCGCTGTCGCAGGAATCTTAGAGTCCTCTGTCTCCTTTACTCTGTTTTAAATGAGCCTGCGACACCGAAATACCTCAAGGACAAATTCGCCTATCTCTCTTCTTTTCATGATAAATCTCTCCGATCTTCTCACAACTCACTTCTTTCCGTTCCATCTCATCATTCCGGATTTGTTTCGAATTCCTTTGCGGTTGTTGCTACAAATCTGTGGAACAATCTACCTATTACCATAAGGCAGGCATCTACCAGATCATCATTTAAAAAGCTGGTCTACTCACATTTTCTAAATAACTCCCAACAAAATTTGTAAGTTTTATATGTATGTTTATTATTGTGTATGTATTAGTATTTAGTATATTTATAAGTAGATTATATATAAGTAAGTTTATTATCTAAGTATTTATATCTAATTGATGTGTCACTTATACTTTCCTTGCACCTACAGTTGTTCTAATTAGTCCCAAAGGTTTGGCTGTCAGAGAATGTCTACGGGCATTAAGTCCGCCTTTTGTACTTTGTGCATTAAAGTTTTGAAATAAATAAATAAATAAATAAGACCTTCTTGCATCATTTTTGGTATTAGTACAACCATCCTGTAAAGCTAGATCTGTAAGATTTTAATTTACGGTCGAACTTTAATAAAAATTTTGGCCTGAATCATTTTAGTCAGCAAACAATAAGCTGAATCAAATTACCTGTATCTTAAAACATTCTAAGTACAAATATAATAATAATAAAGAACAATAAACAAATAATAAGTTAGGAAAAATCTTTTATTTACTTCATGATTAGATATTACAATATTTATGTACCTACGTAGTATCTAATATCATAATGATAAATTAGGCTAATAACAATGCCATTAACACTATCAAATAGGTAAACTTTATTTTTTCTCTCTGCTTACTCGCGTTCTTGAACAGTTGCAGCGCAGTGCAATTGTATTTATATTATACATTGCGTGATTTATATTGATAAACCAAACAAAATCTGGGAACAAACAGGCAATGAAAATATAGAATTATACCCGGAGTAAAAGAACGGCTATTAGCAGTATTACGTATTATTAAGTGCAAACGTCCAATAAAGGAATCAGCAGCGAGGTGAAGCGGAGTGTACAATCGTCTGAAAACGTATCGTCTAAGATTGATTACATCTGTCAGAAATGTCAAAAGCTAGGCGGAATGCTCAAGATTTTGACTTTTCTGACAGAAATAATCGATCTTAGACGATACGTTTTCGGACGATTGTTCACTCCGCCTCGCCCCGCTGTAGCGGAGTTTTTTTTTTTTAAGGACTTGTATAGATAACATTAGTCCTAAACACGTAATTAATTCATAACATTTATTCATAACTGAGTTAGGGATCATCAAATTCCAAATGTTGAAGAAAAAAAAGGTTTTTATGGAGCAATTCACGTCAATATCGCCCACACACGTCGCGTCGGGTATATGAGAGTTTACAACGCGGGAATACCGCATTTTTTTATTTTATTTTATATACTATCACGACATGTGATCCTGCCTGATGGTAAGTGGCGCGCAAGGTCCATGAATCAGACACTCATGACTGACATCAGTCCCTAACACTATGCCGGCTTGACTGGGTATTACGGCAATTCGAGCCTGATCCCGAAACGTGTGGATACAATTTACTGGGTTTATAGGCACGAACGGTGGATACTTCCCCGCCCCGGCAGACTGGGCAATTACCACCACCAGTCCGCCTACCACCTATTTAACTTATACCCCATATTAAGTGTCAATTTATCGGTTTTCACAATTATTCACATTATTAAACAAAATAACACCACTTTTCACTAACAATATCTACAGTAAAATATAATTAATTAATTTACATATTTAATTTAAAAAACAAAAAGACTTGGATTTGACATGTCCGTGCAAAAGTCGGGAATTAACTCCGCAACCGATATAAAAAATATTCGTTATTTTTTTGTAATTTGGTTCTAAGCTCGGCTATGCTTAACCTGACAGTAAATAAAGTAATTAACTGATTTGTCACTTTAACGGTTGCGGTTAAAAAAACGGCTTATTATGCTTGCTTATTCTTTTAATTTTATAATTTGTGTGCAATGATATTTATTATTATTTGTATTACTTACCCGATCATTTCGCCGGCCACAGACTAGCAATCCACGTCCGTCGTCAGCACACCACAGACTGCGCGCGCGTATCTCTTAATTTCTTCAATGCTACCACACCATGTCAACGTAATCGGCCATCATCATTGATTAATATGCAAAAGACCAGGCATTGGTCACATGACAATGGGTTAATAAATAAATCTAAAAACGCAATGTATGCATATACGAGTTTATATATGAGTTTTGTAGAATATGAGTACGTCTTCACGAGTACCGTTTGCAATATTGTAACTGTGCAAAATTAAAGTTAGTAGATCAATATATGTTGTTGATAGAATGGAAGGTGCATGTGAACGCAGTGTGCTGAGATCCGTGCTGTACAAATTTTGTCATTTGCGAGTAGTATTAAACCTGTGTTTGACTTGTCGCTTTAAGCGCTTTTATTCACTTTAAAAGTCGTTCGACTTAGCGTTGCTCTATGTTTTTCATACTATTTAAGCAAAATTCGTTAAAAATGGCATTGCACGCTTTGCTTTTAAGCCAAACATTGTTTATGGTGTACCATGCACTCGCAGAATCGATATTATTGTATGGGCTGAGTACCTACGGATGTACCTTTCCAACATACCTAGATTAAATCAAATGCAGATTAGATTCTTAAAATCGCTGAGTAAGAAAAGATAGAAAACTCAACTATAGGCAAAATTATGATAAATTATTTATTTATATTAAAAAACTACCTGTGGACGGAAAAGTAAAATGATTAATAACATTAGAGAACAGAATAATCATTCATTATTTATAACCATATTATTACTAGAAGACATACAACTAGGGAACTGTTGTAAGGGAACATCCGTGGTAACGACGGCTGGAGGACGCGGAAATATTAACTTTCTAGAATACTAAACATGTACTATATTATTGTTTATTATATAAACAAAATTAAGAAAAAACTACTCGAACACTTGATAAGTAAAATTGATAGATTGTTTGTGTAATAAAAAAGGGCAATACATAACATGCTATTTAGGCTATTTTACCATGTACCAATCCGGACTTGTGCGCGAGCGCAGTAACCCACTTCGTTATGTACTTCATGGTCTTAATTAACCGCTAGGCCACGGCGTAAAGTAGTAAATTTTAATATAACAAATAGTTTTCTTATGACCACGACATGTGTCGCCTAGCCCAACTACAAATGCCGCCAAAGTACTTTTAAAAACTTTTTGACTTCAGGTTATAGGAATGGTGAACACAATGGCTTGGAGAACATTCCACATCTTCAGCTTGCGCGACATTGTTAATAAGATGAATAAGTTGCATTAAATGCCCGGTCCATAGATGGGTCAATGGCCATCACGAATTGTTGGCCATAATCGTTGAAGCAGATCATTATGCAGCCTATTTCACTGGATTTAAGCGCCAATGTCAAAGTTAAGAGCCAGTACATTGGGTTAAGTTTTTTAGTGACATTGTGTATTTTGTATTTTGCTGAAATACTTCAACCAATTTCATGTGGGTTGTTGTTGTCTCTCTCGCTTGCACATTTTCAATTATTTTGTTGGACCTTTATTGGATTTTAAAAGGAAAGAGTTGTTAAAACCTAACCATAGAACGGTGAAGGAAGCGGAAAAATAAGTTTCCTCATAACCATAGTAAGTTTTCAAAATAGCAAATACAGTAAAAAAAATATTTTAAATGTATTTTCGTGTGTTTCTGCACGACATTATAACAAAGCTATATAACAAATCGTTTTGATAGGCGTTCAAGTAGCGTTTTCATTGTGTCAAATTGTTTAAGCGCCAAGTCGAACACAGGGATAGTAATAACCACAGAACTAGTAAGAGGAGTTCTTCGCGCCATTTTTCACGGACATGTCAAGTGCAAGTTTTTGTTTTCTAAATTATTTTCTGTGGATATTGTTAGTAAAGAGTGGTGTAGTTTTAGCGCGTGTTAGCGCTATAATGCCGCGAACAACTCCAGAAAAGCATCAAATTCTGCAACATCTGGAATTCCCTCAGCTATACCTTCCTGTTAGAATTTTAAATGTCTCAATTATATCTTACCTCATTCTGCGATACCTGAGACTTGTAAGCTTCAAATATTTAAGACTGGTCATATGACTATACATAAATAAGTAATATTATTATTTAATTTAATTGCTATATTTGCCGAGTTTGGTACGCTCGAGACATCGAGGAGCTTGCAGCTTATCATGATTGGCCTATAGTAAAGTTGGCTAAATGTAAATCCGCTTCTTTATAAGCTTGGTTTCTGACTACCCCGGGAGGGAATCGGTCGTAATTATACTTTACTTTTTATTTTTAACTACTACAGCAGTTATTTCCGATACTTGCGTTACACATCGCGGAGAGACTCGTTGGTATAGATAGATAAAAATAAAAGACAGGAAACAAGTCACATTACTGGTTTGTAAGGAAAATTAAAACAAATGTTATAAGTAGGTATGTAATTGTATGTGTATGATTAAAAAGGATATTATAAACTTCATTGAAGAATATTTTAAATATTTATTACAAACATTTTATTTAAGACTAAAACATCTTACGTAATAATTTGTTTAAAATTATCCACGATTCTCAAATCAGTACCTTAGCTCTGGAACACACAATCTTCAAGAACATTGCAATGGATTTTTGACAGCGCGAGCGACATGTGCATTGCGCAGCTCGGATGTATGAAAATTGGCTTATTTTTTTTAGCACGACATGTGCCCACCTGATGGTAAGTGACGGGCGAGGTATATGAATGAACACTCATGACTGACATCAGTTCCTAACACTATACGATGAATATACGATGACGGTAATTCAAGCCTGATCCCGAAATGTGTGCATACACTTTACTGGGTTTATCAGTACGAACGGTGGATACTTCCCGCTCCGGCAGACTGGGCAAATTACCATCATCAGTCCGCCTACCACCTGTTTGTTGTTCTCGTGATTAATAGTCAATTTTTACTTTAAAGGAAAACTAATATTGTGCTTGCCATGGTGATAACTAATATTTATATAAAAATACACTGCTTGAAACAAGACTTATGAAAGTTTGACGGCTCGGAAGTAAGTTTGGTTTTATTTACACAAATTTTCAATTTCGTTCCCCACAACCAAAGTTAGACATCGTATACTCCAGTTAACAAATACGCCAACCTCGGTACAGGTTACGAGTTTGCGCCGTTTGGGGTAGAGACGATGAGACCATGGGAGCCCGCAGCCAAGCGTCTGGCCAAGGAGTTGTCCAAACCGCTGACGGAGAAATTTGGAGACAGGATGGCTGGAAATTATTTCTGCGAACGTATTAGCCTCGCTATACAGAGGGGATATGTTACCAGTCTTCTTGGGACTATCTCTGATGGGACGTCTCTTGAGGATTTTTTTTATTTATATATATATTTTTTATTAGGTTTAGATTATAGTTATTTAATATTATTTTATTATTGTAGTTTGTAATTATTATTTTATGTAAAAAAAGAACGAGAAGAACCAAATTAAATTATATATTGTTTCATCTTGGAAAATATAATATTTATAAAAATGATGAAGCCGAAGGACTAGTTTCCTTTGCCTGAATTGAGAAAATATTTTAAAAGAATACGGCTTTTTGACATTTCGCATAATAACAACACGTATTTTTTTTATTCAGATTAAAATAATTAATAATTATGATAATAATATGTGTTCGTACACTTTAAATGGGATATCATTATGACAAATTTTTCATAATGTACAATATGAAATAATTATCGAGTGTGTAGCACAAAATGTGGTATGCCGCATTGGTGCGATTTATTAGACGTCGTCTTGTCCTAGGCCTAATTTTTGCCTCTTCTCTTACTTATTGTGTGGTAAATCTTCTTAAAGAGGTAAGAACAATCAATAAATAATGTTCTAAATATATCGTGATGGTAAAATAAATAGACAATGTTTACCAATGAAATTTGAGATAAACAGTTCAATGCTCTTTTCACCTTGTGTGCTTGCTAATATGTCAATCTCGGACTTAGAATTTTATAGAAATCTTGAACCTAACACTAGCTTCACACGTTAGCACCAATGCTTTTTAATTTAATTTATTAAGGTGTCACATGTTGGGTTAGTTTTGTCCCGTCAGTGTAAAAGTGAAGATTGATTCATCAATCAAAACTGCTCTACAGTACTGAGAGCATTTATTTTATAAAATTTATAACTGCTGCATGTTGAAATAAGACTGACATGTAATTGCCATCATGTAAAGGGAAATAGCGAATATTGTAGCAGATTCTTTCATAATTTTGAATATTATAACAGTTTGCACACAATGCCCGTACTTGAGGTATAGAGTCATTCGAATGCTAACAAAACTGCTCACCCACCAACTGTAATGAGATCACTTTGAATGTACTTGAATCCAATATAAAGAATCCATATGGTTATTTTGATATAAATATTTTTGTCCTACCTTCATCATCATCATCACAGCCCCTAGAACATACAGTCCTAGACCTCCACTGTTGGAGATGGGTCTTCCAGAATTGGAAAATTTGGCCTACAATTGCAAAGCTGGCCAGATGGGTGTCATCAGGCCTCATCAGGGTGTGATGTCAATTTTTAATAATTATTTATTAACAATACGACAAGAAAATGAAGAAATGGGAATGGTGGTGAAGAGAAGACAAATTTCTAAACATTCCATGGATTCACCATGCGGATGCCGGGTTCATGTGTGGGTAAGAGATGAAAAGAATGGTGTCTCGGGATTGCGACCGACAATAGGCTGGTTTAAAAAAGGAGGCCTCCATTTTATTACGTGATAATACGTAAACCTACTTAAATTTACTTATTTCTGTGCAGAATCTATAGAAAACACTGGAACATAACTAAAATTTAGCTTATACTTCCCCATATTAACAAATTAAGTAGGAACAGAATCCTTTACAATAGCATAATTATTTATTTATTCATTTTGAAAAACAAACAGTTGGCAATTTCAAATAGATAAAAAAATTCTAAGAACTATTAACCTACCAGCAGTCTATAAGTCTGAGCAAACTTATTTGAATCGATTACGCATTGCGCTATCGTGATATCTTTGACGGGATGAGGTAATAATTAATTTACCTTCTCAAACCAGAAATGTAAAGTTGCCGAATCGCACATTGATCATTTTGCAACCACTAGTGAGTTAAAGATTTTCATTATGCAATAACTCTCTTGGACACTGAGACCAATTTGATGCATAGTCCTTTGTCTACTGCATATATGGACAACAACTCTAAAAAACCCAATAAAAAATATATTACACAACTTACATGCTCACTTCAAATAAATTCACTAAAAATTTAATTAAATATAAAAATGGCCAGCAAACGTAACATTAATACTAAGTACTGTTAAATTACAGGGACACATAGACAAAACAAGTTACCAAGATTCCTTTGTGGAACGGAAACCGTTTGTTTGGAGAGCACTTCAAGAACATAATGATACAAATGAAATTATATGTCGGAACTCGGTCCAGGGCAGAATGCTTATTGTGGATGATAGAGGTAAATATTTGCTCTTATTAATCTTTACGGTCTCTAAAACACCACTTGGACTCCTGCTGATAAAGATGATCATCCAGAACATATTAATGGAGATTTGGCTTGCCAACTACAAAAACTATTTTCCAGGTCGACATCTGGGATTTGGGTATATGATGCTGTGTCCTGCATTAACTAAATAACATTTTAAAAAACTAAAATCGATTTTAACATATTTAATAAAAAAAAACAATTAGGTATTATATCTATTGATTGGTACCTACATAAACAACAATTAAAGTTGCATTTTTGCTTAATATTTACTTTATTTCCAATTCAGCCTCGACATAATTAACATTGCTCCTTGTGCTTAGATATGTTACAATGTACCTACTCAGACCAAACAAATTATATAATAATAATAAAAATGCTTTATTGCACAAAAACCAAAATATTCATATAATACAACGTGATTATCTTATACAAAGCGGCTAATGTGGTTTGTATAAGATAAGCACCTAATATCATATAATCAATGATTTTTGGAACGAAAGCCTTTTACTATGTTTTGATGCACAAAAACTAAAAAAAATAAAAAAGGCCTCCTTTGTAAACCAGCCTATGGTCGGTCGTAAGCCCTAACCACCATTCTTCTGACTTCTTCTTCCCACACATGATGGACCCAGTCTCTCTTGAACAGTACACCCATGACCGTTTGCAGAAAGGCCAATTATCTTTCGACATGTTTAATATATGGCACATCATATACGGCTAAAATAACCGCATACACAGGGTGACAATCACATCGCTTATATCAATGTATTATTAGTAGATTATTTAAATCATTCTTTCTGCAACCTGCTGTCAGATTTGTTAAATCTTTAAAAATGTTGGAGTTTGCTAGCGAGAGGAATGTAAAGCGTAAATCAAATTAATTGTATTGCTAAGTTATACATAGTTTTGTTATTGTTTTTTAGGTTATGTGTGCGGTAGATCAGAAGTGACGAGAGGTGGCTGCTGTGACCCAGAGTCAGAGAATTCTAAACGCTACCAGTGTGGCTCCTGCAACGATAATCATTGCTGTATTATCTATGAGCATTGTGTTTCCTGCTGTTTGGAGCCCAATAAAGTAAGACATTTTCTTTTTTTTTTATTTTCCTTTTATATACTTCATTCGTGGTACAATGGGCCACTCTTTTGTTTGATATATCTATCTGTATTGACGTCAATATTGAATGGGAACCCATTAGTAAGACATTAAATTAATTACTGCCTCTCTGGTCAAGCAGCTATGCCCATGGATTTAGACACCGAGGTTTGATGCTCGGTTGGAATACAATATATTAATTTATCTCTGGTATTTCTTAAGTTTGGTATTCTAGGGATATTGAGGAGCTTGCCACTTGTCATGATTGGACTATTTTAAAACCAAGATCCTGGTCGTACATACAAGTAGTATGTACAGTGTAAATTCTATATAACGACACTGAAGGGACCGTGCATTTTATGGCGTTATAGAGAGTTGTTGTTACATGGAGATGGAATCATTGTATGGAAGACAAGCTAAACCAACCAAAGCCAATTGATTTCGACGCTTTAGGGAGTTTGTTGTTAAATCAAGTGATTTTATATGAAGTTTACACTGTATATGTATATAATATATCTTAATTGCTTCCCTTTTGTATTTTCAGCGAAGTATGCTGAAGGTGGTATTATCAAAGCTAGCGGCTCAGGACAATGTTCTGTTTCGTTCTGTGGCCGATGACTATGAACTGTGCATCGCTAGGTGTCGAACCAGCTCGCACAGTGTATTGCATGAGAACTCATACAAAAACCCAGCACATAGACATTGCTTCGGCGAAGATTCACAAGAAAAAAACACCGACACGTGACTTTTTTGACTAATTTTAAGTATGTACTAGACTATTATATAATATCAGACTAGTTCGAAAGAAAAATGGTTGATTATGGACTATACTTTTAAACTTTAAATTACGGATGTTATTATGGATATTAAATTTCGGATCTGGAGATTGATATAGGAATATTATACCGGTCCAAGAAGAAATTTCTTAGCATTCCATGGATTTATCCGTCGTGTGTGGGAAAAAGAGAGGTAAAACATCAAGATTAATATCTATGTAATGTTATCCTACAATGACTGACTAGTTATGACTAAGCACTGGAAAAATCTCTAATGGTAGGGATTCATGTCGGTCGTTCGTGGCTGGGGTCGGTTGCTTCCATTCTTGCCTCGCGTACCGCTTACCATAAGGTAAAAAAAAAACATTAGCTAATAAATATTAGTGCCTTTTATACAATATATCAACAATTTATTGTGAGACATGGTACCTGCAAAGATATTTATTTACATATCCTATAGTATGAGTATAGATTTTTATTCTAACTGCTTTATAAGTTTAAAGTTAATAATAACACCAAAGTTGTAAAGAGGAAGCGAGCGAATTTAATGTAACAATATGAATTATATAAATATGTTTTAATAATAAAATTTGAGATTAACGAAGCGGTTAAGACCGTAGATTTAGACGCGGAGGTACCGGATTCGATTCCTGCAGCCCTATTACTTAAATGCAAATGTTATATAATCAATCAGTTAACTAATATATATATTTTTTTACTTTTCTTCTCCCGATGGATGATGAATGAGGTGATAGGGAAGGCAAGGGTCTAGCCCATACAGCCAAGTCTGACGTAATTTATCTTTCTTTTTCATGAGTTAATGAGGTCATCATCAAATTCCAGATGCTGCAGAATTTGATGCTTTTCTTGGAGTCACTTTCGGAACCATCCACTGCTCAAACACGTCGGGTAAAATATGGGAGTTGACAGCGCGGGAAAACCGCAAAAAATAAACTGCAACTTGTGCCCCATATTTAAAGTCCAATTTATCGTTTTCCATTTTTATTCACATTGTAGCACATTATTAAACAAAACAACACCATTTTTGACCAATAATATCCACAGTAAATTAATTTACAAAACAAAAACTTGCACTTGACATGTCCACGCAAAATGGCGCGAAGAACTCCTTCGTTGACTATATAACGTGTAATTGTCAAAAGAACAATTTTTTTTTTGGCTTCAATTGCCATTGTTAGGTTAGGTCTATTTGAAACAATAAAGGTCACTTATTTTAAAAGATAATAAAAAGAAAAAGGCCGCGTCTGGGCTGGGGAGTGTCATTATTAATTGATCTCGCCCACAGCCGACGTCAACGTTCGCGCGATCGTCGACCTCTCGCTACCTACTTGAATATTTTTAACGTAGGTCTATAAAGAAGCAGATTCACATTTAGCCAACTTTACTATAGGCCAATCATGACAAGTGGCAAACTCGTCGATGTCTCCAGAGCACCAAACTCGAGAAATATCACAAATAAATTAAATATCAATTAAATTAATAAATGATGGAATGGAATCCGGTATCTCCGAGTCTAAATTAACCGCTAGACCACGGAGGCAGGCAGATAGAAGATTTATTATTATTATTGTTATTGGTTTATGTTCCAAACTCTCTGTTTTTAGGCCGGAATTTGATAATCCTCGTGTGCCTTAGCCAGGGGAGCATTATTTATGAAAGTGAGTGGAATATAAGTTTTAATGGTAATCCATGCTGGTACCAACACTTATCTATGGAAGCGAGACGTGGATATGTCAGAATAAGCATGAGAGTAGAGTTAATGCAGTAGAAATGTCGTTACGTCGGATATGCGGCGTCACTTTGATGGACCGCATACGTAATGACGAAATACGCAAAAGGGTAGGTATGAAAGAAAGCATAGGGACAAAAATAATAAAGGCATGCTCCGATGGTTCGGGCATGTCGAAAGGATGAGTGAAGAGAGATTGACGAATAATGCGAAAGTTGTGGGTAAAAGAAGACTCACATATTATTATTATTGATTAATAGGCTCGCAGCGCATTGCTGATATGCCTATATCAAGCACTGGTGTAAAGTTCATAAAATAGTCAGTTATCACCATAGTCTATGTCAATTGTCACTAGCCACTTGTCCAGTTTGTTTTTAAAAGTGTTTACAGTTGGGAACTTCAATATGTCTTCTGGTATTTTGTCCCACATATTTACAACTCTGTTATTCATAAAGTGATATTTCACATTTGTATTGCTGGATTTTCTCATCAATTTCATTCCTTGATCACGACGAGGAAATATCATTGTGTTCAACTTGAACATTTTGGCTAGGTGGGGGCAGTTATACCTTCCTGTTAGAATTTTAAATGTCTCAATTATATCTCCCCTCATTCTGCGATCCCTGAGACTTGTCAGCTTTAGGTATCTAAGTCTCTGGTCATAGGACTTCTTCCTCAAGCAGTGTGGTAGTTTAGTTGCTCGCCTTTGTACGCCTTCAAGAATTTCTATGTCTTTTATGAAGTATGGTTTCCATACTTCAAGGAATTTGGCGTGAAGATATGTATGTATGTATGTAATGGTAATCCGGTTCTGTTTGTAGGAATTACCTAACGATTCTGCATGTGTTTAGTATTGTGGCTTTCTGTAATGAGATGTATGTGTGTGGGGATAAATCTAATAATTGAAGTGATTGCTGTAGGTTTTTAGGGATGACACCTGTAGATGACAGGATTATTGGTACTATTGTGACGTGGCGGGATATTTCATCTTTAAGGTCGGTATATTTCTTATTTTTCGTGTTATTGTAATTTGCAAGTTGTGTGTATTTGGGATACCAATGTCTATTGTTGGCGACGGCGTCGTCAGATGTCGTGTCTTTTGAATGCACTGTAATTGAATTTCCGTCGCACTATGGAGTATTTGGACCCAAAACATGGCCAAAATTATTATTTTAAAGAAATTGTTTTATCATGGTTCAACTATAATGACAAATGACTTTGATGCATCTAATCAAATTCATCTGTCGCTTGTGTGATGTTAATAAAAAAAATATACAAGAAATGATATTTATTTAATTAATCCTCAAAAATTTTTTCATTATTATCTAAGTAATCACTGTAGAAGTCGTTACGTAGTAATAAATCCAGTACATCACTATTGTATGATTTAGATTTCTTTCTAGGTATTTTCCTCATCCCGGATAACAATGGTTCGGATGTTAAAAGGAGACGATTTAACACATCTAAATTGCAAGCCTCTCGTGAAAATTTACGCGACAAATTTAAACGATAATGTCTTATGTGTTTATTTCGGGCTTCTGCTGCCTCTTCCGATAGTTGCCCAATGGGTAGAATGGCTTCCTTAATTACTGCTGCTCCATGGCGTAATATTTTCTGCATTGTTGGTGACTGTGGATAAAACTTATACAGGGAGACATATAGTTTTTCAGTTTCTATAGCATACTGCTCAAATTTTTCAATATTTACTCGTAAGACCACTACAAAGAGTATCCAGTATTATTTTTAGGCGATAAATTAGGGTCTTATCAAGGCCAGTAATAGAAGCGGAAGTTTCATATTCTTCAAAGAATCTTCTGCTGGTATTTTCATCATTTGTGCTCCCGAAATTAGTTTTTGGCATGTCCACTAGAAGTCCCAACTCTTTTTTGAACTTTTCTTGAATATATATTTTTTGTCTTTTTTACAATGGAGTTCTCTTCGGGTGTTAGTCTTTTATTCCATTTTTTTATTGGCAATTTATATGCTACATGCAACATACTTTCAAAAAATCGAATGCGGGCATGTAGCAGAGACAAGCCGAAAGATAAATTTTCTTCTTTAATCGGTCTTGTTTTCGACAAGTCTTTAAATTCTGTGGATGTCGCATCACACAAGTAACACCTCATGGTGGACTTAGTATGAGTTGCTGCGTTGCAAACTTTTCCGTCCACCATGGTTAGTACCATTTTATGTTTAATATGGGCATCATTAAATTTTGTCATTTATGTATGATATTTCTTCCTTAGTTATATCGGAAGTTTCGTGTATAAACCTCATCCGGATTGGTCGACAATATCGCGGCGATGATAGCGTTGGGTTTTGCCAAATTATTTTTTTATCTTTTCCGCAAATTAATTGTAAAGGCACCATTGACGATTGAAAAATATTGGCGTCCGAATCTGTGTCATTTTCTAACTTCATTTTATATTGGGCTTGTTGGGAGCCATCGCAACCCCATTTACTAATTAGGACTAACGATATTTTTTGTTCTGAAGTTAGACTGCTGAAAGAGTCTCCTAAATGCATAATTAATCTTGCAGCCGTATTATCCACCAAGTCTTGTAAATCAATCTCAGCACAGGTTTCAGTTACTTTGTATGCCGTTTGAGATGGATAGGAGTCTTTTTTAGCTTTCTGTAATAATGTGTAACAGGGGTAAAAGGTTGGATTTGTTTCTCGAACAATTTCGTATTGTGCTTTTGAAAGACCTGCATCGGCAATTATCGATAAAGATCGTAAGAGAGACAGTTGTTGTGGTGGGCTTTGACGGTTTCTTTTATAAGCTTCCTTATATTTTCTGGCTCTTGTTGGCAAATCTTTTACAATATTTGAAGCATCAACCTTACCACATTCTCTAATCTAATTTGTGTTGCGTATGTCAATTCAGATAATTCTTTAGAGCGAAGGTCCTTTGTCTTTCGCCGTTTTGTTCTCTCACTTAATTCTATAAACGTTTTATGTGGACGTCCCGGAGGAAAACCTAGAAAAAAATAGTAACTTTAAGAACAATATCCATTAGTTCGTCTTTGGGTTATATTCATCTGTCGCACGCTAAAGATGTGGAATGCTCTTCCAGCCAGTGTGTTTCCCCACTCCTATAACCTGGAGTCCTTCAAACGAAGTGTGAAAAAGCATATTTATAGGTCGGCATAGTGGTAGGGACTGATGTCGCTCATTTGAGGCTGGCGTCAGTTGCTCCCATTCTTGAACCTCGCGTACCGCTTACCATCAGGTGGGCGCGGTGTCACATGTCGTGCTCAGTAAAAAATAAAATAAAATATATATATATATTGGTTGTACTCTCACAAGGGCTTGGTAACTAGCGTCAGGGCATCGTCTCCCTTGTCAGTGTTGTCGTCGTGTCGGTGATGAGGATCCGTCTGTCTCCGTCGGGTGCTACTACGACGAATGGTCTTCTCACACCCCCCGCAGGGGGGAGTGGGGAATCTGTGTCAAGGTACTTGCCTTCTAACAGAGGTTGCGTTCGCTTTCCGTAACTACGGACAGGGCATGGGGTAACCATTAAAGGTTGAAGTATACGAGCCAGGCGACGGAGCCGCGATTACGACTCCGTGATTGGTAGCAGGTGACGAGCGTAGCATCGTCTGGCGTCCGGCGGACGGGCGTGAAGAGCGGCCAGGTTTCTCAAAAGTGGGAAATCTGTCGCCTCTGCGCGCGCAAACATGCCAGCCGCCAGACGACGCACGAATTCGTCCAGTGTTTCCATCCGCATATCCCTATGGATTACATCGTTCCTCACGTACCGACAAAGGTGCAAAGCGTTAGGTTTTGTTGCGCTTGTAAACGTGCTCTCAGCGTAGCTGAGGTGAGAGCGTACCAGGCCGGCGCGGCGTACGTGAGTCGGCTGAGGATATAGGCTTTGAATATAAGTAGCTTCGTGTGAAGCGGCAAACTGCATGCAAACACTGGGCGAAGTTTGGCTCTCGCCACCCGCGCCATGTTCACAGTGGCGGTCACGTGGGCGTGCATGTTAATGCGTTTGTCTATCGTGACGCCCAGATATTTTACTGGATTAGTCGGAGAAGGCACGCTCCACCATGCCGGGAGTGAAGGTTGATACCGGGTAGGAGGGAGTATGCTGTGCCATAAGGGCGGCAAATCCCTGCCAATCAGTGTGCTTCCGCGGCACTGCCTGCGAAACTTTAGTGGGATGGCCGGTTAATTCGACCAGTACAGGAAAGTGGTCGGATTCCAGGTCGTAGAGAACCTCCTGTCGAGGGGTTTCCGGAATTCCACAGACAATGATAATGTCTAGGACCTCCGCCTCCCCTCTCGGATCCCCAGGAATGTGCTACTGTCCGGTGTCCGCGTACCAAACCATGTTCTTTATTCATCGTCGCGTCGTAGAGCCAAGGCAAGGGTGGCGTCGCTTGGGTCACTATTGTCTTAGCTCGGACATCTGGCGCGGCCGACTACCTGGGATGCAGTTTTGCATCATCTCAACATGGTGATTTCATGTTTAAAACTGCACCAAGTCACGTAGGCCAACCCAAGCTAGCCCTTCTATGTACAATGCTTGGCGTCTATATACCTGCCTATTTACCTTACCTACATTTTATGTTGTTATTATTTAAATATATGTTACTTACGTCTACGGATCTTAATCCTAGGTATGTCGGGTTAGGTTTTATTTATTATTTACTTATCATTATCATCTGTCTTATATAAACATATACCTACATATTCCTATAAACTTAATATTAAGGGCGTCATCAAATCTTTATTATGTAAAATATCGATAGAACTTAATACTAAGGGGTGTCGTGATTTATTTATTGTAGGTTTTATATAAATAGCCTAATAAATATACAGCTTAATGCTAAGGACTCTTCCGTCCGCAACATCTATAATCATATCGTTCCGATACGCGATAATAGTAACCTAAGCACACTTAAGGTGTTCCGATACGCGCTTAAACTGTTTTGCCAAAGCTGTGTGACGTCACAAACGACATCATTTCTCGCGCTTAGACTGCTCACGATATCGAGGTAGATCGCTCTGAGCGCTGTCAGTTTTTTGTCATTATGTCGCGAGCCATTTTCAAGTTTATTTAAATTAGGTTTTCTTTTAAATTATTGAATATTGTAATTCGTTTACACTTCTAAAACAAATCTATAATTAATATTAAAGTAGGAAGTGGAAAAAAAATGTCTGTAACACGGCAATTTATTTTAAAAGATCAAAATAAGTTAATAATATTAAACTTTACACATATAAAGATGAATAAACCGAGAGATGTATATTTGTTAGTATTCATACTCAAAGATATGAAATCCGCAATTTATTTCCCATACATTAAAAAAAAAACATTTTATGAATTAAAATGTATTTTCGACCGTTGCGAATTGATATCACGCTCTGAGCATCCAAATCGCGATATTTGATTCGGAACGACGGTCAGTGTCATATTCGTTCTAAGCGCTCTGAACGCGATTCGGAATGAGGGGAATGTGTGTCGTTGTGTTAATTTTGTCAACTAATGTAATATCTAAAAAAAAAAAAAACAATTCAACCATTTATTTGTAACGATTGTATTACATGCGGCCAAGGAATAAATATTGTTGGCTGCAATCGACATCCTTTGCCTTGCGTTTATTTAAGACGTCACCTGTCAGTGTAGATTTTGACACACTCCACTTGAATTTCAAAACCAACTGCAGTGTGCTGCTTTAATTTATAATAAATATTTTACCAGATTCATATACGTATTACTTAATAATTATAAATATAAATTCATCCTACTGGATATTGTCGCCCCCGTAGCTTGGGTAAGTATTGAATTAAAAATAGTACGGGTCACTTCATGACCACGTGCAGTAGATTCATTTTTATTTGTGCACCACCGCTGCGGTCTCACCAACTACATGGTATCTTGTCTTGGTGTGGACTGGAGTGGTGGTGGATCTAGAGATGGAACGTAACGTGTGCTCCCCGTGCGTTCCAGGGTTTCCAGTAGGACTATAAAGCTGGGGCCCAGCTTGAGAAGATAACCCCGCTGCCCAGGATCCCCGTGACGCCTCGTTGTCCGCTTGGGATCGGCAGCGCTCTCCGGGTCCCCATCTTCAGGCTCTCCGAGGGAAGGTACCCCTACGTATGGTCAACGGATGCATAAAGAGCGATAGGGCTAAGTTTTGGCTTACGACCCTCCCCCTTTATATAATTTTAAATTCTCTTGTTCTCTTCTGTTAACTTCATTTTTTTTAATATATTAACTTCATTAGCTTAAAATCTCTTGTTTTATTTGAATGTCCCGCTTAACGTGACATCTGGCGCCCAACAGTGTTTTTTAGTCATCTTCGCTTAACTTTATTGCATTCTTTGGCCTTGCGTAGCTAGTAGTTGTGTGATTATTGCATGCGTGTTTGCAGGTTTGTGTAAAATCAGTTTTTTTTTAACTTCTTCAAAGTACCTGCGCTGTAATTTTTATTAACTTTCTTATTTCTAGCCTATTTAACTGTTATTTCTACATAAATTGTATTGCCTATTGTTAATAATTGCCTACTCTTTGTATCAATAACTTAAATTTGTAAAAAAAAATAATGACTTGTTTTTTTTTTCTCTTTTTGAAGCATGTGCTTAGCATTTTTTTTTTATCTTGTGTAACAAAAATATTTTCTTCATCTACTTAATAATTCATTCTAGGCCTTCTGGTTGCCATATTACTTAATTTAAACAATTCCTAGGCATTCTGGTTGCCATATTATTTAAAATTTTACTTAATAACATAAATATTTTTATTGCACAATATTTTTATTTTTTTATATCAGTCATTATCATCAATTTTCATTTAGTATTTTGTTTAACTTATTCAATATTTACCCAAAATTATCCAATATTTAGTAATCTTCCCTTTTGTATCCCTTAACTTTTTTTTATTTTCCATTATAATGTTTTTTTTTATTCTTAAATTTTGAATCAATTTGTGAAGTGGCTATTCGTGGACTGACATATGTGTGGGGTACTTAGATGGTGTTGGGGAAGGTTGTCGAAGGCAGCGGACAATGTTTCTCCGTTGCTTGTGAGTGATGACAATCGTTACCATTGCTCCAAAACATTCTTGCCCTGTAGTCATGATTAGCTAAACTTTATTTTAAATAGGCACATAGAATAATAGTTAGGTTAGATTTAAATTATAATGTGATATTTTTTTAAACATTTTTTTTATTTTCTTAATTAACTGTTATAATTCTTTTTTTTTTTTATTAATCTGGCATAAATGCCGGCTTAACATCTGTGATATTTTAGCCATATAGTGACTGTCATTGTTTTTTTTTTTGTTCATTTAATATTTTTTTTTACTTTAATTTTTTTATTTTAATTCTCTAAAATTTCTGCTTTGCAGTCAATTCTTTTTAATTTTTTTCTTAATTATCAACTTAATATTATTCCTTAATCTTATGGCTTAATATTGCCAGCTTTTTAAGACACTAGTTTATTTATAACAAGTGCCTTATTGTATGAAAGATGTGTCGACTAATAGTTTGCTTGGTATATCCCGCTATTAGCCGAAAATTGAATGCTGAAGCATGAATGATTATGTAGATTGAAGCATGAATATGATGAATGGACGAATGTGTGTGTTGTTGGTAATGTTAGTTATATTTTTTTGTAATAATTTTAATTTTGTACGAGTAGATTTTTTTTCTTAGTTTTCTCAGTAATTTTTCTCTTACTTTTCTTAGTCATTTTTTTTTAAATTATTTTTTGTTTCATAGTTAAGGATTTTACCCTTAGGGTTAAAATCCTCAAGTGGCGAGCGGGGTAATGTAACGATTGTATTACATGCGGCCAAGGAATAAATATTGTTGGCTGCAATCGACATCCTTTGCCTTGCGTTTATTTAAGACGTCACCTGTCAGTGTAGATTTTGACACACTCCACTTGAATTTCAAAACCAACTGCAGTGTGCTGCTTTAATTTATAATAAATATTTTACCAGATTCATATACGTATTACTTAATAATTATAAATATAAATTCATCCTACTGGATATTGTCGCCCCCGTAGCTTGGGTAAGTATTGAATTAAAAATAGTACGGGTCACTTCATGACCACGTGCAGTAGATTCATTTTTATTTGTGCACCACCGCTGCGGTCTCACCAACTACATGGTATCTTGTCTTGGTGTGGACTGGAGTGGTGGTGGATCTAGAGATGGAACGTAACGTGTGCTCCCCGTGCGTTCCAGGGTTTCCAGTAGGACTATAAAGCTGGGGCCCAGCTTGAGAAGATAACCCCGCTGCCCAGGATCCCCGTGACGCCTCGTTGTCCGCTTGGGATCGGCAGCGCTCTCCGGGTCCCCATCTTCAGGCTCTCCGAGGGAAGGTACCCCTACGTATGGTCAACGGATGCATAAAGAGCGATAGGGCTAAGTTTTGGCTTACGACCCTCCCCCTTTATATAATTTTAAATTCTCTTGTTCTCTTCTGTTAACTTCATTTTTTTTAATATATTAACTTCATTAGCTTAAAATCTCTTGTTTTATTTGAATGTCCCGCTTAACGTGACATATTTACTTTCCAATACATATAACTTATTAAATAGCCCGCCAAACTGTGACCACAGTTTGTTGGCGGAGACAATTACTCTCGAAGCTTAATAATAAATATTTATAGTAGGTACATAAAAAAGATGCGCGGGCGCGAACCACTCTCCCCCCGCGCGACCACCCCGTCCGCCTACAGGTACCATTAATTTAAGTCTATCTCTTTCTTAGGATTAACACTCATTTCTTCTATGTTCTGGTCTATTCTAATGTATTTTTTATCTGTGAGAATGACTCCGTCAATGTAGTCTTGTTTTTAAGAACGACGTGTATTTGCAGTAGGGCATGAACGATTCAGATTTGCTTCAGCAAGTTTGTGTGCTAATTTCTGGTGAATTATGTTAGCTACCTGATTGTGTCTATGTTTGTAATCCGTTTGAACTATGGATATGGAACAGGAGTCTGTTATATGTTGAATATTTTCTGGTGAGCTTTTGCAAAGTTATTATTAGATCCTTTTTTGCGTAACCACGTCCAGTTATACAACTGCCTCCGTGGTACGCGGCGAACGAGTGCCTTAACTCCGTAGCCACGACTCAGACTTAGCTGTTAAGGCACGCAGGGCCAATAGTGAGAGAGAGACGGTTTATAGGGCTTTAATCCGCAGACGCCTTGGGGTCTCCTTAGGAGGCCTCACAGAGATTCGGGCATGCGCCCTCCCACGGTGGCCCTTCAGGCTGGGGTCGTATCATTGATGATTTATCGATTCACCGTCTTTAAAAAAAAATGAGACTGGGAGGTACCGGGTTCCATTCCTGATTGGGACACAAAAATGTTTATTAATGTAAATAAATACATTAAAATAATATTTAATTTATTTGTGATATTTCTCGAGTTTGGTACGCTGGAGACATCGACTAGCTTGCCACTTGTCATGATTGGGCAATAGTAAAGTTGGCTATATGTGAATCCGCTTATTCCCCGAAAGGGAAACGGTCGTGGTTATACTTTACTTTACCTGATCGTGTCTATGTTTGTAATCCGTTGAAACTATAGCACGACAGGAGCCTGTTATATGTTGAATATTTTCTGATGAGCTTTTGCAAAGTTATTATTATTATTAGATCCTTTTTGCGTAACTACGTCCAGTTATTGTAGTATATATATGTACACAAAAAGAGGATCTCAACCACACATTATTTTTTTTTATGTGTACATTTTGTTTCTTTTTTATTTTTTAAAAAGTAATAATATATTTAAAAGGGTGTCTGGGCGTTGTAGGCCGATTTTTTTTTTTTTTTTTTTTTTATAGATGGTGAATTAATAAATCATCAATGATACGCCCCCTGCCTGAAGGGCCAACGCGGGTGGGGGTCGCATGCCCGACTCATCCGTGAAGCTTCCTAGTAAAGCCCCAGGGCGCCTACGGACTAAAATCCTATAAACCGTCTCTATCTCACTGTTGGCCCTGCGTGCCTTTACAGCTAAGTCTGAGTCGTGGCTACGGTGTGAAGGCACTCGTTCGCCGCGTAGTTGACTGCCGACGGACAGACCTATACATATAGGCTTAGTTCGGCTGCAAATGTCTGGTTTTTTCTGACCATAATGCATAATGAAATATGTTATTGTTTTTATATCTTGTAACTTTTTTACTAAATAAAGATATTATTATTATTATATTTAATATCACTCGCTTCCACTTTTAAGATGTGCGTGCATAACCCAATTTTTGTCTGGGCTTTATTACCTACTAACTTTAAGTAATATTTAAGTAAGTATTTAAAATAAAACTTGTATTTCTAATTTATTATATAACACAATAATTCATTGTTTTTACCACAAAAGTATAATCTCTTGCAAACTTGCAAGAAAGATTCATCAAATCATGTTGGTTTTCTAGTTTAATAACTGCCTCCGTGGTCTAGCGATTAGACCATGGATTTACACTCGGAGGTACCGGGTTCGATTCCAGGTCGGGACACAAAAATATTTATTAATGTAAATTTATTTGTGATATTTCTCGAGTTTGGTACGCTGGAGACATCGACGAGCTTGCCACTTGTCATGATTGGGCTATAGTAAAGTTGGCTAAATGTGAATCCGCTTATTAATAAGCGTGGTTTCTGACCACCCCGGACGGGAAACGGTCGTGATGATGCTTTACTTTACTTCTTTTTTTTATTACCACAAAAGTGTAACAAACTTTCGGGGTGGTCAGAAACCACGCTTATAAATAAGCGGATTCACATTTAGCCAACTTTACTATAGGCAATCATGACAAGTGGCAAGCTCGTCGATGTCTCCAGCGTACCAAACTCAAGAAATTTCAAAATTCAGACAGACAGTGGGGTCGTCCAGGCCCGGATGTCTAATGGGCCTGGGTTGGGGATGGGGACATTCCCCCGTTCTCCCCGGCAGGATCTCAGCGAGTAATCACCCGCTGGTAATTCATGCACCTTTAGTGCTGGGCACCGTTACTGGTATAACAGCGCCCGTATGGCTCACGAGCCCAGGGGATCTGGGTTCGGCTACTTCAGTTCTCCTCCAGGAGCACTTCTCTAGGAAGTGGTCTCCCGTTGGGGGGCCGAGCGCAAGACGGAGCGATATTCTGGAGATGCTTGAAGTGTCCGTTGTCGGCCCGATAGAACATACGTCTAGTCAGGCCAACGACAAACTCCTCAATACTAGGCATCTTCAGATCTCGAGCTATGACGGAATTACGCACGAACCATGGTGCTCGGGAGACCACTCTGAGCGATATGTTCTGCTGACTTTGGATCTTAGTTTTGGCCAGAAGGTGGTGCCAGGCTGGCGCAGCGTAGGTAAGACGGGAACGGATGAACATCTTGTAGATCCGGACCTTCAACCTGAGCGGCAATCTGGAATTCATAACAGGACGTAACATGGCTCGGGCCGCCTTTGCCTGATTGACGGCGTGGCAGGCCATTTCACCCATTGTTAACGTCCTGTTAATGATGCAGCCCAGGTATTTGACGGTCGGCGTCCACTCGATGTTCTGTCCCCGAAGCTGCAGTGGTGGAGGCAATTTCAAAATTAAATTAAATGTATTTATTTATATTAATAAGTATTTTTGTGTCCCGACCAGGAATTGAACCCGGTACCTCTGAGTCTAAATCCACGGCCTTAACCGCTAGACCACAGAGGCAGTTAAAAAAAAAAAAAAGAACTAATAGGACCTTCACCGACCACTCTTAGACAATAATAAAAAAAACGTATCTTAGACAATAATATAAAAATAAGTATTTTATGTTTAGGTTAAAAATACTTTTTCCATACCTAGTGAGATTACAGCATTTTTTCCCTCTATTACATCATATCACAGTCCCTAGAACAGAAAGTTCTAGACCTCTGGAGAATTCGGCCTACGCTCGCCACGCTTGGCCAGACGTGTTGGTCTTTGGGGCTATAAATTTCTATTTTTTTTTAACCTAACGTTTTAATGATATTCTTATGATTAGGCTTGATTATAAATTGTATAGACAATGATTAAGTTTTGATAAATCGATTAAATATTTATTTTCGAGATGTTATCATAATATTAGGTCCTTACATATTAAATTGACGTTTTATGATATATATATATATATATATATAATATATAAATAAATATATATATATATATATATATATATATATATATATATATATATATATATATATATTTATATTTATATATTTAATCTTTATTTTTTTTATTTGCATGCTGGATAAAGATTAAATATATAAATAAATATTTTTTTCGTTTTACTTTTGCGATATAAAACGTCAATTTAATATGTGTATATATAGTGTAAACTCTTTATAACGACATTGAAGGGACTGTGCATTTTATGGCGTTATAGAGAGTTGTCGTTAAATGGAGATGGAATCATTGTATGGAAGACAAGCTAAACCAACCGAAGCCAATTGATTTCGACGCTTTAGAGAGAAATCAAGTGACGTTACATGGAGTTTACACTATATATATATATATATATATATATATATATATATATATATATATATTTATAAATATAACAATAATTAAAAAAGGTGTTACTAAAATTATTAAAAAAACTAATAAATATTCACAATCAAATAAATTATAAACTGTATAATATAGTTTTGGAAAACTAATATTAAAAATAAATAACTAAAATATTACATACAAAAAGTAAATAAAATACACATAAAATTGGCTTTAAAAACGTGGCTAAATTGTTTTATCAGTTTAAATATTGTTTGGGACAGCTGCACTGAGTCACTATTTTCTTAACGCGAATGGACTATAGGTGAAATATTTTGTTACGATGAAATTAAACACTAACTATAGTTATTTATTGGTAACACATGTACATATAGATAATTAGATAAGGTTTGTATGAAAAAGCGTTAAAATTACCTTGAGATCCAGTACAATCAGATATTTCTTATTTATTTGATTCATCATCATCATCAGCCTGTGTCTCTCCACTGCTGGATATAGGCCTCCCCCAAGGCTCGCCACTTCACACGATCTCCTGCCACCCTCATCCAACCCCCACCAGCGACCTTCCTCAGGTCATCCGTCCATCTAGCGGGGGGTCGACCCACTCTGCGTCCTCCCGTACGTGGTCTCCACTCTAGAACTCGTCTACTCCATCGTTCATCGGTTCTACGACAGACATGTCCAGCCCATTGCCACTTCAGCTTACTAATTTTGAAGGCTATATCAGTAACTTTGGTTCTCCGACGGATTTCCTCGTTACGGACTTTATCCATCAGAAAAATACCGAGCATAGCTATTTCCATTTATTTGATTATAAATTAAAAAAAAATGACTGATTGTACACAGATTTTAATATGAAACCTACCAGTCTAGTGATATTTTTATACTATACGATAATTTATTAAAATGTTTTTTACCTGAAGTTTTTTATTTATTTAATATACCTGTATGTACCTAACAATGTTTGCATGGTGGATAAAAATAATAATTATATATAAATACATAGGTTATATAATATTATCTAACATCATTGGAGCTTGATATAATTTACAAGGAGACCTGCAGCGCAAACGTTAAGATTGTCAAAATAGTAAATTCTGATATTAACTACCATTTTAGCCCGAGTTTTAAATTGTTAAAAATTTAAATATTATAAATAAAAAAAGTGCCAAGGATACTGGCAGCATTGCCACTATATTTTATAATCTAAATATATGGTGGTCGCCTATAAAATATGCAGCATCTGGCTTCTGATTTAGTTTTAAGTACAAGTAGTCGTACTTGTGTGATGTTAGCTACCCTATTATGAATAAAAATCCTTAGGAACTGTATCCACCTTGACTCTGTAGCCACGACTCAGACCTTGCTGTTAAGGCACGCAGGGCCAACATTGACAGAGACGGTTTATATGGTTTTAGTCCGTAGGCGCCTAGGGTCTTCTTATGAGGCCTCATGGTGATTCGGGCATGCGACCCCCAGCGGTGGCCCTTCAGGTTGCGGGGTCCACAATTGTATCAAAACGTATCCTTTAAGATCTATTATGTCTATCAGAAATGTCAAAACCTAGGCGGAATCACGTAGCTTTTAACATTTTTGACAGACGTGATCGATCTTAGACGATAATTATTTAATTTAGAACTCTTTTTAATTTAATTATTAATTTGGTCATTAATTTTTTCTTTTTTAATCTAATTTAATTCAATATTGGATATATCTAATTTTATTTGTGTTATTGTTTTTTGTTTATAGAATTTCTATACCTTTTGGTTGTATTTCTTCTGTTTTCTCTCCTTTTCTTTGACACCTAAGTATCAGTAATAAAGTATGTTTCCTAATTTGGCCAATGTATAAACTCAATTATATACTAACCTTTATGTTCTGTAATGTGCTGTGGAAATTATGAATAAATAAATAAATAGATACGTTTTCGGACGATTGTGCACTCCGCCTCACGTATTGGGTCGTATTGTCAGGCGATTTTTCGATCTCCGTCATTTTTTTTTTAAAGAACTAGCACGATTTAACCTCGACTGGCGTTTAGTTTTCTACTGCTGCTGGCGTAAGGTTTCTGCTGCTTTATTGCTGCGTTCTTCTTTTCTAGGCGTTATTATTCTAACCCTGTGTTCGCGTAGAGCAAAGCGCGCTTTTACTGAATTTTGCTTAAAGTGAATGAAAAGAACACAATTACACTAACGAATTTCAAAGCAAAATAAAGTATTAAAAAGCGCTTACAGCGTCAAGTCAAAACATGGCACAAGTGAATAACTCTGTAGGTAAAATAAAAAACAAATCAACAATTATATTTTTATATTCTCTTAAATACCTAACACGTTACATACATTTACGTTCCTGTGGCAGCAACGTTGATCAGCTTGGCCACCACGGCCTGTCTTGTCTCAAAAGTGCCGGTCGTCGTTTCCGCCACGGTTCTGTTAACAATGTGATCCATCGGGCTTTGGTTACTGTGGGAATCCCATCGGTTCTCTAACCGTCTGGGATCTCTCGCAGTGACGGTAAAAGACCCGATGGATTGACCTTGGTGCCTTGGTCGATGGGACGAGCATTGGTGTGGGACGCTACTTGCGTCGACACCCCCGACATTCTTTTATATTGTTAGTAAGTATATTACTTCGAATAAAATTTTATATTATATTCTAGAATAAAAATAAAGAATTACGTATTTAAAAAAATATATATTCAGTAATATAATCTTAAGTTACAGTACAGAGAAGTTATCCTAAAAATATCGCCACTCATACTAAGCCTAATCAAATAAGGTCGACGATAACGCTAATAATAATATTAACAAAAAAACTTTCAAAGTAAAATAAGATGGACCAAGACTGGACTATACTATTTACGAGTAAGGGCCGGTAACCGATTTCTTTGGTGGCATTTGTTCACTTAAATACAGAATTTGATTAGTATGGAAACGCGGCCATTTAAATAAAAGTATGCAACTAAGGAAGGATTCGGTTGCCGGCCCAAGACATTCAATAATGTCAATTCGTAACCTACCATAATTGGACGCAGTTACGCATACATGATCCAATCCATAATATTCAGCAATTTAATAATTGACAATTGCCAATACGATAAACTATACTAGACCAGCAGCTCTAGTAAGTACGGTGTTATTTTTATATAAAAATCACCATGGCAAGCTTACAATATTAATTTTCTTTGAAAGCAAAAAAATGGCATTTGACATCATTGCAAATGGCACATACTTTCAACGAGGATAACAACTAGGTGGTAGGCGGACTGATGGTGGTAATTTGCCCAGTCTGCCGGGGCGGGGAAGTATCCACTGTTCGTGCCGATTAACCCAGTAAAAAGGAACACGTTTCGGGATCAGGCCCGAATTGCCGTGCCTAGTAAAGCCGGCATAGTGTTAGGGACTAATGTCAGTCATGAATGTTACCAACTAATTTCAGTTGCTAACATTCATGAACCTCGCGCCCGACTTACCATCAGGTGGGCGCAAGGTCACATGTACTAGTATTACAATAAAATAAAAACTATCCAGATAAAAATACTGTTTTTGACATATTCAAATATATTAAATGTTTGACTCATCTTAGTTCCAATTTTAATGGCCTATACTTAAAATCAACTTAATTTGGATTGAATTCTAATTGCGTAACTGCGACATTTTTTTCTTAAGACACTAATTATATTATTAAAATATATTTTAAATTATACAAATCAGTCACGTAGGTACCTACCTACATTATTTTAATAGGAACGTTTAGGAATACAAAATAATATATATTTATTAGGCGTGGGAAGTGCGGCTTTTTCTGCGGAGAACCTCAAATTGCGCAAATACGCTAACCTTGGTATCGGTTACGAATTTGCGCCGTTTGGGGTCGAGACGATGGGCCCATGGGGACCGTCAGCGAGGCGCTTGGCCAAGGAGTTGTCAAAGCGGCTGACAGAAAGGTCTGGAGACAGGAAGACTGGCAATTATTTCTGCCAACGTATTAGCCTCGCTATACAGAGGGGAAATGTTGCCAGTCTCCTTGGGACTATCTCGGATGGGACGTCTCTAGAGGACATTTTTTATTTATAGTTTAGTTTATTTTTAATTTTATTATTTAGGTAGCTTTTAATTTATATTTAATGTACTATAATTAACTTCGAATAAAATTTATGATATTAAATAATTAGGTATGTATTGAAATTAACGAGTCTTCTAACGGGTGTCCCAAAAAGAGCGCCGGATTTAAATTTGCAGCCATTTTGTTATTACGAGTTTTTTTTTATATATGGCATTTGTTACAATTTGCCAGTGTCAAAGTTAGGGAAAGACGGTTTAACAAAGATGACTTGATTAATACGAGTTTTACGGTGTTTTTTTTTCTGACAGTTGTCAGGCCACACGATTCAAGAATTTGGAGAAGTATTCAAACAACAACGTATAATTGTAAAAATTAAAAAGGTTTTGCGAAAACAGTTCGTCATTTACGTCAAGTTTTCGCAATAATGCGACAAATGAATCGTTTAATCACAAGATCAAAATATCAATGTTGTTTTGCCATCCTTATTGGTCACTCGATATAGCCACAGTAAGGGAATCTGTGACTGTGAATCCAGAAACTTCCATTCAGCATCGTCATCAAGCACTATGCCGTTTTCAGAAGCACTATGCAAATGTTGGTAAAATATCTGCATTTGCACGCTTACAAGGTTCAATAAATCAAGCCAATTTTTAAGTTTTAGGTATAATTATGTGTTATTTATGAATATATTGGTAGATAAGTACCATAGTTTATTATTATTTAATTTTTAGTTATAAGTATATTTCTCAATTAAAAATATTGTCAAACATTAGTGGTCATGCACCCACAATCCATGTTTACTTCTTCTAAAGGTTAGCTGTTAGATAATGTTTTAGACATTTTTAAAATTTAATCTGGAACTCCTGTTGGGACATTCTTTATTTTAAACGTCAGCCGGTACATTCGACGCCATTTTTAACTGTAATTGTAATATTACAAAGACTTCGTTTTGGGTACAAAGATGCCGAAATGTGAAGCGCACTAAATATTTAATGTAAGATTCAAAAACTAAAAAAAAACAATTAGTTTTTTATTTTTGGTTTATTACCACCCTGTTAATTTATAAGCACCTTACACCGGGTTTAACCTCACTGGTGTTTTGTTTAAAATATAATGGCAAGAATAACAATAAAATATAATTGTTCGACTATAATACAATTTTTTTTACAATCTAAAATGTTATAACCATTAAAATCACGTGCTTCTTATTAACAAGCTAGGGGCATACGGTATACACGGTAACTTGTTACGCTGGGTCGAATCGTACCTAAAAAATAGGAGCCAGATTGTTGCTATCAACGGTTATAAATCCTCTGTGAAACCAGTACCATCAGGAGTGCCACAGGGGTCGCACTTGGGCCCACTGTTGTTTATCGTATTCATTAACGACCTTATCAGTAACCTAAAGTGCACAAGTTTACTCTACGCTGATGATCTTAAATTATTTTCGTGCATTACATTTACATTTTTAACTAGGTGTTCGCTTTCTACAGTGGATTATTTCTGGCCTTTGGGAAGGAGTAATTTGCTGCGGACGGCGAGCAGACTGAAACTAAATTAATATTTATGAACTATACTCACTGCGGGTATTGTATTGTTGTTTTAATTTTTAAATATATGTAAATGTTTCATAATTGCATGCTGTGTGCACATGCTTTTGGAGATGGTACTGGAACTGTATTGTAAGGATTTGAAATTTAAAAAATGTTTTGTATCCATTTCTGTTGTGTGTACCTAATAAAAAAAAAAAAAAAAAAAAAAAAAAAAAAAAAGATCAAAATGAAGGTAGGTGCAAATCTTTATAATCAAAGCAAGCCGCCTATTGCAGACTACAATATCATAAAAGTATTGATTTGCAGAGATAAAAATATAGACTTTATTGCTTTTAGATTTTTTTTTTTTATAATATCCTTAACAATCCGAAATATTCAAATATTTTACAAGTCTTAAGATTATTTGTTTTAGTAAAAAATTGCAAATTTCTCTGTCCAAAATTAGGTATATGAAGGTGGTGGATACATTCCCGCCCCGGCAGACTGGGCAAATGATTACCATCAGTCCGCCTGCACCATTAAATTACATTTCTAAGTTTTTTTTTAATACTAGCACGACATGCGACCTTGAGCCTACCTGATGGTAAGTGGCGCGCGAGGTCCATGAATGTTAACAACTGGAATCAGACACTCATGACTGACATCAGTCCCTAACACTATGCCGGCTTGACTGGGCATGACGGCAATTCGAGCCTGATCCCGTTTACGATACACTTTACTGTGTTTATCGGCACGAACGATGGATACTTACCGCCCCGGCAGATTGGGAAAATTACCACCAATTGAAAAAACTTTGAAAATATACGATTGTGCGAGCGAGAGGGATAGAAAACGGTGTTAAAAAAAAAATTCTTAAATAAAATGTCATTCAGATGCACTCATGATTCCGCTATCTCTGGATATAGAACGCACAGCGCTTAGCGCCAAAGTCTGATTCGGTGAAGAAACCGAGGACATTATTGATATTTCTTGAAAATGTGAAGAATAGGGTGGAGGTGGTCCTCGTGAAGCTTTAAAATTATGAAAATATGTCCTTAATACTGCGTCGTCAGATTCATGAACACAAGGACCATGACCTTGGGTTGTAATATTGTTGTTAACCTGAGCAGTTTGCATCGGTGGCTTTTTTAATTGTTCACTATGTGTATTTGGGACAATTACAGAGGCATGCGGTAATGGTGAGTCTAGTATTTCACATACTCGTATATCGTAAATTTCGATGTCTTCAGGATTTAGCATCTCAGGTTGTTGCGAATGTGCAATACTTCTACGATTAGGACTCTGCCTCGGTTGTTGCGAATGTGCAATACTTTTACGATTAGGACTCTGCCTTGCAAGTTGTTGCGAATGTGCAATACTTTTACGATTAGGACTCTGCCTTGCAAGTTGTTGCGAATGTGCAATACTTTTACGATTAGGACTCTGCATCGCAAGTTGTTGCGAATGTGCAATACTTTTACGATTAGGACTCTGCCTCGCAAGTTGTTGCGAATGTGCAATACTTCTACGATTAGGACTCTGCATCGCAAGTTGTTGCGAATGTGCAATACTTTTATGATTAGGACTCTGCATCGCAAGTTGTTGCGAATGTGCAATACTTTTATGATTAGGACTCTGGATCTCAAGTTGTTGCATATGTGCAATATTTATATGATTAGGGCTCTGCATTGCAGGTTGTTGTAAATGTGCAATACCACTAAAATTAGGACTCTGCGTCGCAAGTTGTCGCGCATTTTCAATACGATTAGAGTTCTGCATTGCAGGTTGTTGTGGATTTAAATTCAGTGTGTGATCGCGATTCTGCCTTGGATATTGTTGTGAAAGTAAATTAAGAATATGATCACAATTCTGCGTCGCAGGTTGTTGTGAATGTGCAATACTTTTATAATTAACACTCTGTATCATAGATTGTTGCGAATGTGCAATACTTTTATGATTAGGACTCTGAGTGTTGTGTTGTTGCGAATTTGAATTATGGACATGATTAGGAATTTTGCTTATAGTGAATGAAAAGAACACAATTACACTAACGAATTTCAAAGCAAAATAAAGTATTAAAAAGCGCTTACAGCGTCAAGTCAAAACATGGCACAAGTGAATAACTCTGTAGGTAAAATAAAAAACAAATCAACAATTATATTTTTATATTCTCTTAAATACCTAACACGTTACATTTACGTTCCTGTGGCAGCAACGTTGATCAGCTTGGCCACCACGGCCTGTCTTGTCTCAAAAGTGCCGGTCGTCGTTTCCGCCACTGTTCTGTTAACAATGTGATCCATCGGGCTTTGGTTACTGTGGGAATCCCATCGGTTCTCTAACCGTCTGGGATCTCTGGCAGTGACGGTAAAAGACCCGATGGATTGACCTTGGTGCCTTGGTCGATGGGACGAGCATTGGTGTGGGACGCTACTTGCGTCGACACCCTTGCTAGGTCTCATCTCCAGGGCACTTCTGCCAGGGCCGGGGCTGCAGCGGACTTGGCTGAAAAGGCCAAAAGTCGCAAATACGAGTCGAATAGCAACGACTACGTGTTTGTGCCTTTTGGTCTTGAGACAATGGGTCCGTGGGGGCCAAGTGCAAAGAAGTTCTTTAAAGAGTTGTCTAAGCGCCTGGTTAATGCTGTATGTGACAAGAGGGCTGGCAGTTTTCTCGCGCAGCAAATCAGCATTGCTGTGCAGCGGGGGAACGCTGCAAGTGTTCTTGGCACACTGCCACAGGAACAAATCATGGGTGAGTATTTTTATTTATAATAATTTTTCTAATTTAGTTTTAATTTTTATTTCATTATTTAATTCTTTTATATTGTTAGTATATTACTTCGAATAAAATTTTATATTATATTCTAGAATAAAAATAAAGAATTACGTATTTAAAAAAATATATATTCAGTAATATAATATTAAGTTACAGTACAGAGAAGTTATCCTAAAAATATCGCCACTCATACTAAGCCTAATCAAATAAGGTCGACGATAACGCTAATAATAATATTAACAAAAAAAAACTTTCAAAGTAAAATAAGATGGACCAAGACTGGACTATACTATTTACGAGTAAGGGCCGGTAACCGATTTCTTTGGTGGCATTTGTTCACTTAAATACAGAATTTGAATAGGATGGAAACGCGGCCATTTAAATAAAAGTATGCAACTAAGGAAGGATTCGGTTGCCGGCCTAAGACATTCAATAATGTCAATTTGTAACCTACCATAATTGGACGCAGTTACGCATACATGATCCAATCCATAATATTCAGCAATTTAATAATTGACAATTGCCAATACGATAAACTATACTAGACCAGCAGCTCTAGTAAGTACGGTGTTATTTTTATATAAAAATCACCATGGCAAGCTTACAATATTAATTTTCTTTGAAAGCAAAAAAATGGCATTTTGACATCATTGCAAATGGCACATACTTTCAACGAGGATAACAACTAGGAGGTAGGCGGACTGATGGTGGTAATTTGCCCAGTCTGCCGGGGCGGGGAAGTATCCACTGTTCGTGCCGATAAACCCAGTAAAAAGGAACACGTTTCGGGATCAGGCTCGAATTGCCGTGCCTAGTAAAGCCGGCATAGTGTTAGGGACTAATGCCAGTCATGAATGTTGGCAACTAATTTCAGTTGCTAACATTCATGAACCTCGCGCCCGACTTACCATCAGGTGGGCGCAAGGTCACATGTACTAGTATTACAATAAAATAAAAACTATCCAGATCAAAATACTGTTTTTGACATATTCAAATATATTAAATGTTTGACTCATCTTAGTTCCAACTTCAATGGCCTATACTTAAAATCAACTTAATTTGGATTGAATTCTAATTGCGTAACTGCGACATTTTTTTCTTAAGACACTAATTATATTATTAAAATATATTTTAAATTATACAAATCAGTCACGTAGGTACCTACCTACATTATTTTAATAGGAACGTTTAGGAATACAAAATAATATATATTTATTAGGCGTGGGAAGTGCGGCTTTTTCTGCGGAGAACCTCAAATTGCGCAAATACGCTAACCTTGGTATCGGTTACGAATTTGCGCCGTTTGGGGTCGAGACGATGGGCCCATGGGGACCGTCAGCGAGGCGCTTGGCCAAGGAGTTGTCAAAGCGGCTGACAGAAAGGTCTGGAGACAGGAAGACTGGCAATTATTTCTGCCAACGTATTAGCCTCGCTATACAGAGGGGAAATGTTGCCAGTCTCCTTGGGACTATCTCGGATGGGACGTCTCTAGAGGACATTTTTTATTTATAGTTTAGTTTATTTTTAATTTTATTATTTAGGTAGCTTTTAATTTATATTTAATGTACTATAATTAACTTCGAATAAAATTTATGATATTAAATAATTAGGTATGTATTGAAATTAACGAGTCTTCTAACGGGTGTCCCAAAAAGAGCGCCGGATTTAAATTTGCAGCCATTTTGTTATTACGAGTTTTTTTTTATATATGGCATTTGTTACAATTTGCCAGTGTCAAAGTTAGGGAAAGACGGTTTAACAAAGATGACTTGATTAATACGAGTTTTACGGTGTTTTTTTTTCTGACAGTTGTCAGGCCACACGATTCAAGAATTTGAAGAAGTATTCAAACAACAACGTATAATTGTAAAAATTAAAAAGGTTTTGCGAAAACAGTTCGTCAATTACGTCAAGTTTTCGCAATAATGCGACAAATGAATCGTTTAATTACAAGATCAAAATATCAATGTTGCTTTGCCGTCCTTATTGGTCACGCGATATAGCCACAGTAAGGGAATCTGTGACTGAGAATCCAGAAACTTCCATTCAGCATCGTCATCAAGCACTATGCCGTTTTCAGAAGCACTATGCAAATGTCAAGCCAATTTTTAAGTTTTAGGTATAATTATGTGTTATTTAGGAATATATTGGTGGAAAAGTACCATAGTTTATTATTATTTAATTTTTAGTTATAAGTATATTTCTCAATTAAAAATATTGTCAAACATTAGTGGTCATGCACCCACAATCCATGTTTACTTCTTCTAAAGGTTAGCTGTTAGATAATGTTTTAGACATTTTTAAAATTTAATCTGGAACTCCTGTTGGGACATTCTTTATTTTAAAGGTCAGCCGGTACATTTGACGCCATTTTTAACTGTAATTGTAATATTACAAAGACTTCGTTTTGGGTACAAAGATGCCGAAATGTGAAGCGCACTAAATATTTAATGTAAAAAGATTCAAAAACTAAAAAACAATTAGTTTTTTATTTTTAGTTTATTACCACCCGTTAACTTATAAGCACCTTACACCGGGTTTAACCTCACTGGTGTTTTGTTTAAAATATAATGGCAAGAATAACAATAAAATATAATTGTTCGACTATAATACTAATTTTTTTACAATCTAAAATGTTATAACCATTAAAAAAGATCAAAATGAAGGTAGGTGCAAATCTTTATAATCAAAGCAAGCCGCCTATTGCAGACTACAATATCATAAAAGTATTGATTTGCAGAGATAAAAATATAGACTTTATTGCTTTTAGTTTTTTTTTTATAATATCCTTAACAATCCGAAATATTCAAATATTTTACAAGTCTTAAGATTATTTGTTTTAGTAAAAAAATGCAAATTTCTCTGTCCAAAATTAGGTATATGAAGGTGGTGGATACATTCCCCCCCGGCAGGCAAATGATTACCATCAGTCCGCCTGCACCATTAAATTACATTTCTAAGTTTTTTTTTAATACTAGCACGACATGCGACCTTGAGCCTACCTGATGGTAAGTGGCGCGCGAGGTCCATGAATGTTAACAACTGGAATCAGACACTCATGACTGACATCAGTCCCTAACACTATGCCGGCTTGACTGGGCATGACGGCAATTCGAGCCTGATCCCGTTTACGATACACTTTGCTGTGTTTATCGGCACGAACGATGGATACTTACCGCCCCGGCAGATTGGGAAAATTACCACCAATTGAAAAAACTTTGAAAATATACGATTGTGCGAGCGAGAGGGATAGAAAACGGTGTTAAACCTATTTAAAGGCGTGAACCTGAATAAGTAAAAAAAAAAATTCTTAAATAAAATGTCATTCAGATGCACTCATGATTCCGCTATCTCTGGATATAGAACGCACAGCGCTTAGCGCCAAAGTCTGATTCGGTGAAGAAACCGAGGACATTATTGATATTTCTTGGAAATGTGAAGAATAGGGTGGAGGTGGTCCTCGTGAAGCTTTAAAATTATGAAAATATGTCCTTAATACTGCGTCGTCAGATTCATGAACACAAGGACCATGACCTTGGGTTGTAATATTGTTGTTAACCTGAGCAGTTTGCATCGGTGGCTTTTTTAATTGTTCACTATGTGTATTTGGGACAATTACAGAGGCATGCGGTAATGGTGAGTCTAGTATTTCACATATATCGTAAATTTCGATGTCTTCAGGATTTAGCATCTCAGGTTGTTGCGAATGTGCAATACTTCTACGATTAGGACTCTGCCTCGGTTGTTGCGAATGTGCAATACTTCTACGATTAGGACTCTGCCTTGCAAGTTGTTGCGAATGTGCAATACTTTTACGATTAGGACTCTGCCTTGCAAGTTGTTGCGAATGTGCAATACTTTTATGATTAGGACTCTGCCTCGCAAGTTGTTGCGAATGTGCAATACTTTTACGATTAGGACTCTGCCTTGCAAGTTGTTGCGAATGTGCAATACTTTTATGATTAGGACTCTGCATTGCAGGTTGTTGTAAATGTGCAATACCACTAAAATTAGGACTCTGCGTCGCAAGTTGTCGCGCATTTTCAATACGATTAGAGTTCTGCATTGCAGGTTGTTGTGGATTTAAATTCAGTGTGTGATCGCGATTCTGCCTTGGATATTGTTGTGAAAGTAAATTAAGAATATGCTCACAATTCTGCGTCGCAGGTTGTTGTGAATGTGCAATACTTTTATAATTAACACTCTGTATCATAGATTGTTGCGAATGTGCAATACTTTTATGATTAGGACTCTGAGTGTTGTGTTGTTGCGAATTTGAATTATGGACATGATTAGGATTATGCATCGCAAGTTGTTGTAAAGGTAAATTATGAATATTATCGCGATCCTGCGACGTAGGTTGTTGCGAGTTTGACTTATGGATATGATCGCGGATCTGCCTTGCGCGTTGTTGTAAAAGTAAATTTTCCGCAGATTGTTGAGAATTTGCAATACCTTTATGATTAGGGCTCTGTATAGTAGTTTGTTGTGTAATTGAATTATGGATATGATTGGTATTCTGCATAGCAGATTGTTGTGAAGGTAAATTAGAAAGATGATTACGATTCTGTTTCGCTAATTGTCGCGTATATGCAATACTTTTATTAGTAGGGCTCTGCATATCAGGTTGTAAATGTGTATTATAGTCATGATCAGAAAAATACGTCATGGTTTGTTGGGCATTTGAAGTATGGACATAATTACGAACCCGCCTTGGAGTTTGCTGTGATTGTAAAATTATATTATGACTAGGGCTCTGCATCATATTTTGTCCAATATTTATGACTTGATTGGAATCTTGCATCCCAGATTGTTGTAAATGTGAATTATTAAAACTGGAACTCTGCATTGCAAGATGTTGTGAATAATCTTGATTGGAACTTTTCTTCGCAGGTTGTAAATGTGATTTATAGACATTGGGATTCTGCATTGCAGGTTGTTTTAAATGCGAGTTGTAGACCTGATTGGGGCTCTGCATAGCAAGATGTTGTGAATAGTCTTGATTGGAACTTTTCTTCGAAGGTTGTGAACGTGAATTATAGACATTGGGTTTCTGCATGGCAAGTTGTAGTTTTAAATTAAATATTTGATCAGAACTCTGCATCGCAGGATTTTGTAAATGTGATTCATAGACATTGGGATTCTGCATCGGAGGTTGTTTTAAATGTGAGTTGTAGGCCTGATTAGGGCTTTGCATAGCAAGATGATGTGAATAGTCTTGATTGGAACTTTTGTTCGCAGGTTGTAAATGTGAATTATAGACATTAGGATTCTGCATCGCAAAATGTTGTAATTGTGAATTAAAAATTTGATCAGTATTCTGCATCGCAGGTTGTTGCACATATGAATTAGAAGTTTGTATCGCAGATTGTTGTGAATGTAAAATATGTCCTGATGGATATGTAAAGTTATGATGGTTTGAAACATTGCCACTGTTAATATAGTGGTCCTGACTGGCGTTCTGCATCGGTGTTTGTTGTAAATTAGAAATAATCTCATTAGTTGTTGAAACAGGTACAAATGGACAAGGGTCTTTTGAATGTATTTGTTTCCTTTTTGATTTTCCGATATTTTGTTGTTGATTTTTTGTTATACATTTACTGTTATCTTGTTTATTAACATTTGGAGATTTTTGTAATTGTGAATTAAGACCATTATCAGGAATCCATAGCTTAGTTTTTTGTATAATTGAATGAGATGGACTTTGCTTTGTAATGCTGCTATTACGTCCAACGGTAAAATTTAAATCGTTTTGCAGTGGTGGTTGATTTAATTGTGAATTGACTGGAGCATTTTTTGTGATAATTGTAGTTGCATGTTGTGTAGATTGATTGATAATTATTTGATGTACACTTGAATCGTTATTAAGAATATCCGTAGAAACAGAAGTCTTTGGCGAAGGGTTGATTTTCTCTACTTTTTGGCTATAGCCATCATTAGTCTTATTTATGAGTAAATGAAATTCATCAGTTCCCGGTATAGGTAAACTTTTGTTTGGAGGCTCTTTGCCTGTTGAACATAAACGAGCAAATGCAGTATTGCGTGTAGAATTTTCAGGAAAATCAATAAGCGTATCTGTATTCAAAGTGTACACACACTCTTGATTTAAAAGTTGATTTAGATATATTTTTGTGTTTTCACTTAAAGGAATGTCGCGTCTTAAAGCAACTTGCTTCATAATAGATTGCCAAATTTTCCTAAATATTGAGTCAGGATAATTCGGCAGGATGTTATTGTGTTTTATAATAGCCTCTGTCATTATTGACAAATTAGTTGCGAATTTATGTTCGGCTATTATAGGATAAGCTAAAATTATTGTAACACATGTAGTTATATTAACTGTGTTGTTTTTAATAAGTTCTTCACGTGCGTTTTTTATTACTTCTATACTATTAGAGGGCTCTCTGGCATTAATTTTATTACAATACTTTATCATATCTACCATCATATTAATAATGTTTTCGCAAAGTTTATATAGCATATGAACCACATGATCAACGTGTGGTTCTTTAGTGTTATCAATTGGCTGTGCATCATTAGAGTTGCTGTTACCATCATGAGATATACTAATTAAGTTTTGCTGATTATCAATCCTTGCAAGTTTGGGTTTATTTACAGTAGTGTCTATAAAACAATTATCATTGCTTCTTCTTTTTACATCAATCGAACTGTTTAAAATATTATTATCATTTGTCACATATTTAAGATTGTTTGTACTATCATCGTTTCTTTGTAAGTTATCAGTTCCACACGACGACTCCTTTAAGCTACGTTCGAGCAATTCAGCATGGGTTTGCAATACATTGTTATTCATAAACACTGTTTCAGGTTCTTCATTCTTAATCGCTGTAATACAAGCGGTATTCTCTCCACTGCCCTTAACTTTAATTTGTTCAAAACACGATTGATTGTAATCAATATTAATACAATAATTGTTTTCTTGTGTACTTAAAACTGTAATGGTGTACTTATTGAGTTCAGGATCTGGTGTTATATGGCATGAATTAGAGTTCTTGTCTATTTCTTTAGATAATTTGTTGGTGTACTTTACAGTGGTCTCTTTTACAATATTTTGATTCGATGTTTCTAAGCAACTAACGTTATTTTGTCTTTTTCTTCGAAGCTTTCTAATTCTTTCAACCCTCTGTACAATGTCTTCGGTTTCCTTCTCATCACTGTCATCGCTATCATCAAAGATTATTTTTGACGTCAAAGGTCCTTTCGGGTCAGTGAGAAATAAATTTACATCTGAAATAAACAAAAATATATTATAAATTGGTCTAGTCTTACTTCTTTAACTGTACTGATTACTTTACCAGATAAGTCATCAAATTTATTATCACAGGAAACTAAATCTGTGCCGTAACCGCTAGGCCTCAAGGACATTTGGAAGCAAAAATAAATAATATTGTAGAAGATCTAATGAAACCCAACATAATGGTGATTATTGCTTTATTTATTGATCTTAAACTAAGTGATTATGATTTTGATTTGATAATGAGAACACGAGGCATGCTTGATAGCCGAACGTGGTCTTATGCTCCTGTTTGGTTTGATGATAAGGACGTGGAACGTTTGCTGGCCCAACGTGACCTCATTTTGATACTTAATGATAGTGAGAATTTGCTAGCCAAACAACTGATGAGAGCCGCCTGTGCCGCCAAGTCGTAAGTTTTTCGGCACAGCGATGTGCATTAAAAACGTACAAATATAATAATTTAGGATTTATATAAAGTACTATTCGTAAATAAGTAGGTTTCTTTTTAGTTATAATTAGTTTTATCTATTAATATCCTTGTGAAACGTTAGCGGTCATGCACCCACAATCCCTGCTTATTTTTCCTAAAGTAAGTTAGCTGTTAGATAATGTTTTAGGACACCGCCCAGTTGTAGAAGGGCTGATTATAAATTATCTCTTGACATGTTTCAACGTATGCAAACGATGAACGTCATTGGCTAAAATAGTAGTAGTCATATTCGCCCTTGGGGCGGAACGCTCCGGGGTTATCCCCATTAAGCGTGTTAATCACGGTGGGCGACGGCCCGCTGGTTAATTGTTTTCCTCGGCGACTTGAGCCGCCGGGGAAGGGACCACTGTAGGATCTGTGGCACCTATGGGCACTAATGTTGTTAGTAACTGCTGATTACGATTCTGCCCCCAGGATCTCACGGAGCAGGGGACGGCCCTCCGGTGCGATTCCCCGAAGATGGTCAAAGCGGTTGTGGTCGGCTCGATCGAGCATGGATTTCGAGAGCCTGGCCACAAACTGCTCGATGATCTTTATCTTCAGGTCGTCGTGGAGGACGGTGTTGCGCACGAACCATGGAGCTCTGACTGTCGCGCGCAATTAAATATTTTGTTGCGCTTGGATCGCAGCAGCTATAGATGGCGCCACCACGGGCCGGCATAGGTGAGGCGCGAGCGGACGAACGTCTTATAGATGTTTAGTTTCACCCGGGGTGGTATCGACGAATGCAGCAGCGGCCTCAGTTTGGCCCCGAGCGGCTTTAGCGCGGTTGATTGTGTATAGGCTAAAATAATCAAAGTTACAAGCTTACTACCAACCACGTGTCGTATATGAAACTATTGATAATAGATTATTTTAATCATCCTTTCTGCAAAAGTTTGCTTTTTTACTGTGTAATGTTTTATTTTTTGTGGAATAAATAAATATATGTATTACCTTTTGAGTTTTCACCAGACTCCTTATTAAATAGAGATCTAATTTTATCCGCCAGGCTCTCAGAGAAATCTCTATTTTTTGTGTTTTTATCTAAAATTAAAAATAGAATTATTATTTATAACGCGTGAGTTTACCCAAATTAGATACGAGGTAGATATAGGTAATATGTAATTATCTATCGGTCTTTGCCATTATTATAATCTTACCTCCCAATATTAACATGTTTTCGGCGTGGAACGCCATCTTTTCATCCATTCTATTATTCTGTAAGTTTTTGCAATTCTTTTACTGCATCTGTAGACAATATTCGATAAGGTTAAAATCAGTTCAGTTCGTAATTATTATACTAGAGGTATTTTTATACATTGCTGGTTATTTTACGTTAAGCACGTGTTTAGATTAATAATAACAAACAAGGTATAATGAAAGTATAAAACTGTAATAATTGTTGTTACTTTTTTTAACATTTTATGTTTAAAGTGAAGCGTTTGATTTATGTCAAGAATTGTTGTAAAAGTTTCTATGACAATCAAGTAAACATTGTTGCAAAAATGATAGTCTTTATTTTAATAATTATCTTATTTGATACCGTAAAGGTTTTGATAAATGCAGAATAATATAATAAACATAAAACAGAAACTTAGTATAAACAAAGTGACAGCGATAGATTACCAATATATAACCACAGACTAGTGTTTCCATATGTTGTTGAAGTTCCAATTTATTGTTTTTTTTTTATTCGAAGCAAAAGTTGCGCGGAACTTTAGTTTTAGTATTATTGACAGATATAACATGCAAAAAAACGATTAGAGGTTTTTTTGCTTATGCTATATATTTTTTTGTTCCTATTAGTACAAATGTCTTGCGGAATTAGAGCCCGCCTTTGTCTTTGTGCAATAAAGTATTAAATAAATAAATACACACTTTATGTCAATTTGATGTATTTAAAAGCTAGAAATATGTCACAGATTTATTAAAACCAATCATGAAACTGAGCGCTTAGTTGCACTAAAATGAAGTCACTGTAATTGCAAAGTTTAAAGTTAAAAATAAAGTCGAATGTATATTTTTTGAAGCTGGTATAATCGACGCCATTTATAACTTTATGCACGATCAAAGTCAGCCTAATCATTGTGCATAGGTACTATCATATTCTAACTGTATTAAGTTACCGATGCAACCAAAGATTTTGAAAGACGACGCGCGCGCCTTTATAAGGTGTGAAATATAACGAAACGGTGTTTTCCCAATCGTTAGTTTATTTTTTTTAATATTTATAATAAGAATAGGCAGATGGAAAACTGATAATTGTTTGTTTATTTAGGTTAAGTTACGATGAGGCTGACATGTTCAATTTGGGTAAAAGCCCCTAATAAAATATGATTAAAAAAAAAAAAAAAGAAACGGCGTGGGGTGAAGGTGCGGCGCAGGCATTTTGTCGCTTCAAAACGTTTTAATATGAAATGTAGGTAGGCGTTGTGAATTAGTGAATTATAGGTACTCAAGCGGCGCGGCGGTAACCTATTCCACGTTCGCTAGCAGTCGCGACTGGAGTGGCGCGCAAGCAGCACGTCATTTCTTATACAGAATGATCAGAAAAATGCGTGACGATAATATATGGCTTATTGTACAGTCCTGCGAGATAATTGAACAATATTCAACACTTTACGACCATTAGTTAGTAGTAGTACATTAAGACAAGATAAAAAATGAAGAGAAATAGGATTACAAGTCTGTGCATTATTAATTTATTTAAATAGTCAAATAAATGCTATCATGATACAGTCACTAGTCACCCTGTGTAATGACTCGTTGTGACGTGTCTTAGTCTGTTTGACATAATTTAAATTGCGTCCTTATCTGTTTTACGCCTGCTCTGCGCCTTCATCTTACGCCGTTTCTGTATAATTCAAGCCTAAGATGTACCACGCGAATTACATCGTGTCGGAGAGTGGTTATACTGATATTTCTGCGAGCACCACGTAATTATGTAATTTTAGCTATCGGTGGCAACTTGTCAATAGCTATACACTACCCATATGTACTGTGTATATATTTAATCCATCTAGCTGTAAAGTATCATCACGACCGTTTCCCTTTAGGGGGCGTCAGAAACCACGCTTATAAATAAGCGGATTCACAATTTACAGGATTTAGACAACTTTACTATAGGCCAATGACAAGTGGCAAGCTCGTCGATGTCTCCAGCTGCAGCGTACCAAACTCGAGATATATCACAAATAAATTAAATATTATTTAAATGTTATTTGTGTCCCGACCAGGAATCGAACCCGGAACCTCCGAGTCTAAATCCACGGACTTAACCGCTAGACCACGGAGGCAGTTGTATCTAGCTGTAAGTTCTTCTTAAACATTAAAAAAAAACTCGTATACGACAACTTTCGCGTCAATCTGCTTTGCGGCCTGTGTGGTTTGCACTAGTGCACAATTGCAAATAAAAGTTGTACGAGTGCTTCTTTATGTGTATCGGGGCGAGCTGTAATTAGTCTGCTATAAATATGTATTAAATAATAAATAAAAAAATCTTATTTGGTTTGTCGGAGACGATGTGCTATCAAATTTGTTAATTTCATGTAAATTTACTTTGTAGTGATTGTTTGATTCTGAAATAAAAAGTGTTCGTGATAAAGTGAGTTGTTCTAGGCTTTTTTTTACCGAATTTTGCTTGGAAGTGAATGGAAAACCTTAGAAGTAAAAAGAACGCTTAAAGCGACAAGTCGACCACAGGGGTTAGTCGAGGCGTGCGCGTCGCCTTACAACATCGTTGGAAGCATCGAAAGGCAGAGTTCTTCGCGCCATTTTGCGTGGACATGTCAAGTGCAAGTTTTTGTTTTGTAAATTATTTACTGTGGATACTATTGGCCAAAAGTGGTGTTGTTTTGTTTAATAATGTGCTACAATGTGAATAATTATGGAAAACGATAAATTGGACTTGAAATATGGGGCACAAGTTTGCAAGGAAAGCATCAAATTCTGCAGCATCTGGAATTTGATGATGACCTCATTAACTCATTAAAAAAAGATATATTACGTCAGACTTGGCTGTATGGGCTAGACCCTTTGCCTTCCCTATCATCTCATTCATCATCCATTGGGAGAAGAGAACCAAAAAAAAAAGCATCGAATGTCGTTTTAGAGTTAATACAAGATCAAGATGTCGACTACAATTGATATTATTTAGTTTGTCCTAAACTTATATACCTACTAACATTTAATTACGGTTATCATTAAGAGGTCAGTGATGACGTCTTATATTACAATGGTGCTATTCAATATTTTACAGATAACCTTAGACGTAATGGAATTACAAATTGACAACTCGGATACCTACATGAAATATATTCGAATCGATAATGGAGTTTAATTGTGCTGCTAGGGCCACATTATTCAACAGAATTGAGTTTATTACAAGTTACAGAATAAAAAAATAGATAGGTATATCTTGATTAAGCATTTATTAAAATATATTGTGAGCCTTGACTATATATATTACTTTAATAGACGGTGACAGTTGCTCCTAATCTTCTTGGCCTAAAAAAAATGCATTCAAATATGAACGGAACATCCGTTGAGTTTTTCGCGCCATTTTGCGTGGACATGTGGACAGTGCAAATTTTTGTTTTGTAAATTAATTTGCTGAGGATATTATTGGTCAAAAGTGGTGTTGTTTTGTTTAATAATGTGCTGCAATGTGAATAATTATGGAAAACGCTAAATTGGACTTCAAATATGGGGCATAAGTTGCAGTTTATTTTTTGCGGTTTTCCCGCGCTGTCAACTCTCATATTTTACCCGACGTGTTTGGGCTATAATGCCGCGAGTGACTCCAAGTAAAGCATCAAATTCTGCAACATCTGGAATTTGATGATCCCCAACTCGGTTATGAACTTTGTAATGAACATATATTATGCAAATAAATTACGTGTTTAGGACTGATGTATTCTGTACAATGTCCTTTAAAGACAATTAAAAAAAAAAAAGGAACATCCGTTTCAGAAAAGAATTTGGCAGGTGGCCTTGGGGTCGCATGTACTTAGATGATGACGGCATGTATTCTAGTTTATTAAATCGCTGTGCATTGAATAAAACAATAGCTGAAGGTGTATTAAAAAGCCAACAAAACAAAAGGGCATGTATGGAAGAGGTTGATGAATGTCTAAGAAGCGAAAGAGGTATGTCGTGATGATGACAAGTGGCGCTCAATGTTTCTGCCTACCCCGCAAGTAATTTGGCGTGAAGATATGTAATGTATGTATGCTGTGTATTTGTAGTAGGGCTTGAGCTCAGGAGAAGACAAATTTCTAAGCATTCCATGGATTCACCGTGCGGGTGCCGGGTCCATCGTGTGTGGGTAGGAGATGAGAAGAATGGTGTCTCGGGCTTGCGACCGACAATAGGCTGGTTAGTGAAAAAGAGGCCACCTTTTTTTTTTTATTGCGCGATAATACGCTCACCATCCACCATTCTCTTTGTGGTTTTAACAAAATTCCGGAATCCGACATATTTCAATATTATTTGTAATATCAGAATTAGTGTGATCAAAACCGGAATTTCCATATCAAGAAAGCAAAGAAAAATGTATGAAACAAAAACTGCACTAAACTATTTAAAGAGGTAAAAAGAAAGAATCAGAAAGTCCTAGATTATAGATTAAGTTTTTCATTTTTTATTATAATTTTATTAAAGTTCGGAATAGCTAATCTACAAGTATTTTAATGGTTTTATTTTTCTTCTTAAAATACCTGCCATGCATTTTCAAAGGAAGACTCGAACTCCGGAATTCCAGTACTTAATATTGAAATCCTATACCGTTAATAAATTAAAAAAAAATATTAATACGGACTCTACCTAAATAAAAATAATCAAATTAAATAACAATAAAAAGACTAAACAAAAAACGTTCTCAAGAGACGACCGCTCCGAGGTACCGGAATTGAAAAATGGTCTGATATCTGAGCCATAATTAGTAGTACATTAAATCGGAGAGGTTAGTCGCCGTGTAGCAGTTAAACACGACTGCCGACTAGACGCCGAAGATAAGATAGTGAGCGGGGTGGGGATAGGATAAGATTATCCGACCCCCACCCCGCACACTATCTTATCCGCGCGCGCTCGTATTTTTTTCTGTCAATAATTTAATTTAGAATTAGAGAAAGCCAAGTAACATTACCTACTCCAATATTTAAAAAAACTATTACTTTGGAATACGATATTACTTGATAATTTATGTATTTCTTCTTTCCATCTAAACGTGGTATTAATAATAATATAGAAATATTTTTTTCCAACTGACAATCACAAAATTATAAATTTAGAATACATACCCTATTTGATTTTAAATATTCTAGTAATTTTACAATTTCAGTCATTGCATCTTCCCCACTAACTGTCTTTAAAATCACATTATGCACTTACAATAGTTCTGTTACTAACTATAACACACAGAGACGATCAAATAAACAAATAAGAATTAACTGTATTTATTAACAACAGAAAATTTAAGTAAAATTGAGTGAAGTGTGAATGAAAGTAAAGCTGCTTCTTATAAAGCCGAATATTCATTACGAAATTAGATTCCAATATGATGGAATGTTGTACAAATTAAAAACTCATTAGCAAACTTTCAAAACTTAAGCAAATTTCATTAGCTAATGATCGCGAGTGTGAGCGAACTGGTCAGACAGTTTTAAAAAAATACCATGTCTAGTCTTGCAAAGGATGAAGCTAATGTCAACCTTATGATTAGTGTTTGTAATATTATTGTGTGCAACTATACTAGCGCCATCTATGATCGAGTAGCGGAACTTTTTCCTAATGACTTTCTATTTAAAGAAAGTAAACGACTAGAATGTCCGTGTATATTAATTGAAAACTTTGATTAAAAATATTAATTTAAATAAATATTACTTAGGAAAATAAACTGTGTTTTGTCGAAAAAAAAAAACGTATTTTACACTTCCTTAGCACGCAAATGAAGTCTTTGTATTCGTGACGATTAAAGTAAAAAATGGCGTCGAATCTGGTACAGTTTTAGTTTGAAGCGCTGGTACAATAGACCGACGCCATGTTTAACTTCAATCTTTACGTTTACAGATACTTCGTTTTGGTACAACGCAGACTAATTCATTCTGTACAGATTGGCCTAGCTTTGATTTGCCCGTTTGGCTTCTTGACCTGTTTTGTAAATATTTAAAATCTCTGATTTTACTAAAACATGTCTATAGATAGAGATACTTCTAAAATGATCGTAATTTTATTTCCAACAAAGCTGATTCACTATATTTCTCAAAAGTACACTCCCGATATAAAAAAAACTTTTTATAAAGTTGAAATGTGTTTTTTTTACCGTTTAATGCTTAAATTAAATGAAGATGCTACTCAAATGACTTTCAAAGCAAAATAAATTTAAGAAAAGCGCCAAGTCAAACATGCATTTTTTTTGTACTGGGCAAGCAGCGATCGAGCGACGACGACGTCCAGCCTTCTGGCACTCTCACGTTTATAATGTCAAAAAGGGGGGGGGAGGGGGGGTGGAATCGAGATCTAGTGTGAGAAACTAAAGCGGGCTTTGCATTTTTATCTGACAGTTTAACTGTACAGTTAACTTGACATGTTATAACTGACATTCCTTGTGCCTTTCAGTGCCTTTGACATTCAGTTTCATCATCTGTTCTTCAATTGTTATCAATTTTTAGAGCCCGACTTTGATTGAAGGAAGAGGGTGTCCTACGCACCATTTTGTCGGACATGTCAAGTGCAAGTTTTTGTTTGGTAAATTAATTTACTGTAAATATTGTTGGTCAAAAGTGGTGTTGTTTTGTTTAATAATGTTTTACAATGTGAATAGTTATGGAAAACGATAAATTGGACTTTGAATATGGGGCACAAGTTGGAGTTAATTTTTCGCGCTGTGGACTCCGATATTTTACCCGACGTGTTTGCGTTATAATGCCGCGAGTGACTTCAAGAAAAGCATCAAATTCTGCAGCATCTGGAATTTGATGATGACCTCATTAACTTAATCTATGTTTAATCTAACATAGGTTTGACAACTTTCGATTTGAAAAAAGAAGTGACAAAAAAAAGAAGAACAGACAAAAAAAAACTGGAGAATTTGGCCTACACTCGCCACTGGCCAGACCGGTTTGGCGAGGATCTGATGTCAATTTTTAATGACAATATTAACGATTCCACAAGTTGGTATTTAGTGGAACTGGGACCGGACTGTGGAATAGAACTCCGTCAATTTGAAAGATAGATCTATCAAGTTTTGCACTAATATAAAGTAATACATAGGATTATGTGTCTTTTTTTTAATTAATAAAGAAAAGTCTCAAACATTTAAAATAGTATTTATTTATTGAAATATAATTTTAGAGAAACATCGTACCTATTCCGTCTATCAAACATGCATTTTTTTGTACTGGGCAAGCAGCGATCGAGCGACGACGACGTCCAGCCTTCTGCACTCTCACGTTTATAATGTCAAAAATGTGGTGGGGGGACCGAGATCGAGTGTGAGAAACTAAAGCGGGCTTTACATGTGCAGTTTTATCGTGACAGTTTAACTGTACAGTTAACTTGACATGTTATAACTGACATTCCATGTGCCTTGTGACATTCAGTTTCATCATCTGTTCTTCAATTGTTATCGCGCCATTTTGTCGGACATGTCAAATGCAAGTTTGTGTTTTGTAAAATAATTTACTGTGAATATTGTTGGTCAAAAGTGGTGTTGTTTTGTTTAATAATGTTTTACAATGTGAATAGTTATGAATAACGACAAATTGGACTTTGAATATGGGGCACAAGCTGTGGCGCTGTGGACTCCCATATTTTACCCGACGTGTTTGGGCTATAATGCCGCGAGTGACTCCAAGAAAAGCATCAAATTCTGCAGCATCTGGAATTTGATGATGACCTCATTAACTCATAAAAAACAAAGATATATTACGTCAGACCCTTTGCCTTCCTATCATATTCCTTTAAGTTTCACTAACAACTTTTCATATGCCGCATCTTTTTTTACACGGTTGTGGTAGTCTTCAGATTTTATTCTTCATAAGCATGGCTCCGAACGATATATTTCTATGAATGCTTCTAAGAATTCACGTTGATTTGTTATTTTTCACTATCACAAGGAGCAACAGAGAAATTCGCCAAAAAAACGTGTTGACTCTTCACAAGTTGGAACTGAACTGACAACTGCACAGTTTTTTTCTAAAGACGTTCAGTTTCTAACTGTACAGTTTTCGATTGAAAATTCGATTAGATTGTCAGATTAACTGCAAAGTTGTCAGTTTTCGCTACACACGCAACGATTGAATTGCGCAGTTCAACTGTACAGTTAAAACTGTCAGCTAAAACTGTACGTGTAGAGCTCGCTTTACCATGACTACCTAGTCATTGTAGCAGTTGTGACAATATTGTGCGATAAAGAACAAATTTTGACAGTTTGACAAGAAAGCATGTGCTATGTAGGCGAATCAGACGCTGACGAAATAGTCGTTTACGCAAAAAAATATATATATTGTCACATATCTTTTAAAACTGAATTTGTAAACAATGAACATACATTTTTGTTTTTTTTTTACGGAAGAATATTTCTTCATAACATTTTTAAAAAAAAGTTAAGTATGTTCCTAATATTATATACCTATAGGATTTGAACTCTGAAGTCAGTGCAACTATTTGGCGGTAACTAAAAAAACTTATTTTTCTTATTTTTACCGCTTACGATGTAATTAAGTGAGCGACAGCCAGAGGATCCAAAACAAAAAACAACTTTCTTTTAATAGTTTATTAAACTAAACTTAATCTATGTTTAATCTAACATAGGTTTGATAACTTTCGATGTGAGAAAAGAAGTGACACACAATGTTAATGATTCTATTAATATAGCCTAGGGAAATGAAGAATATGCATAACGTGACAATTGTTTTGTCGCGTATAATGAGGCTGCGTAGTCAGCGGTTCTCGTGACATGGACGTATGTAACAATGTTCGTCCTGAAAAGGCTCGATATTTCGTTTGCATTATTGTGAATGGGCATCAATAAATAATCAAATCATCGTAGTGAATGTGGTTAAATTATTTGATAAAAATAAATCACCCTAATAGGTGCCTACCTATAGATATAAATACAATATTTGTCTAGTCCTGGATCTATAATTTTTGTGTCTAAATTATATAGATCATCGACAATTTTACGTAAAATTTTACCTAATATTATCGTCATAGCCTTTAATTATAAATAATATTAACATCATTATTATTACAGCCCCTAAAACACAGCGTCCTAGACCTCCACTGTTGAAGATGGGCTTTCCAGAACATACAAAAAAATATATATGGAGAATTTGGCCTACACTCGCCACTGGCCAGACCGGTTTGGCGAGGATCTGATGTCAATTTTTAATGACAATATTAACGATTCCACAAGTTGGTATTTAGTGGAACTGTGACCAGACTGGAATATTTCGGTGTGTTTCGGATTTAAAATCTGTAACTCCGTCAATTTGAAAGATAGATCTATCAAGTTTTGCACTAATATAAAGTAATACATTAAGGATTATGTGTTTTTTTTATTTTTTATTAATAAAGAAAAGTCACAAAGATTTAAAATAGTATTTATTTATTGAAATATAATTTCAGAGAAACATCGTACCTATTCCGTCTATCATCGTCAGAAAAAGTTCATGCTTTCTTTATTAATTATTGATGGCAGCAAATTAACTAACCTATGAATTAACATTAAATTCAAAGCATCGGTAAACAACTCGTTAAAAGCTTCTATATTATTAATTAAGTAATTATTAAAGCGCCAGAGTATAAAACTATATAATAATCTTAATAATTTAAATATAAGTATATAATATGAAATAATATCGATTAAATAATAAATATGAACAACAAAACTGATTAAATACGCAGAAATATTATTCGAAACCTTCAAAAAAAGAATTAAAGGCAACCCTTGATATTTCCCAATGCGGAAACCAGTGCAATGTATGGAAGTCGATAGCCCTTGGCGGAGTTCTTCGCGCCATTTTGCGTGGACATGTCAAGTGCAAGTTTTTGTTTTGTAAATTAATTTACTGTGGATATTATTGGTCAAAAGTGGTGTTGTTTTGTTTAATAATGTGCTACAATGTGAATAATTATGGAAAACGATAAATTGAACTTTAAATATGGGGCACAAGTTGCATTTTATTTTTTGCGGTTTTCCCGCGCGATCAACTCCCATATTTTACCCGACGTGTTTGAGCTATGGTGCCGCGAGTGACTCCAAGAAAAGCATCAAATTCTGCAGCATCTGGAATTTGATGATCCCCAACTCGGTTATGAACTCTGTGATGAACATATATTATGCAAATAAATTACGTGTTTAGGACTGATGTATTCTGTACAATGTCCTTTAAAGACAATAAAAAAAAAAAATAGCTTCGACAAGTTGAGGAACAAAAAAATTAAAAAAAAATGAATTACGCTGCAGAATATTCAACTTCGAACTATTAAATTATATTCATAAAGTACCCAATTTCAATCAGTGATAAAAATCAATTTTGATATGCGTTTGTTCTACCATATTCCACAGGACGGCTTAACGTGCTCTCCGAGGCACGGGAACGGTGGTGTTGTATATCCAAGATAAATCCCTCATTCCCATTGAAACATGCCGGGGGGTTTGAACACCGACCTTTGTATGTTTTTAAATGTAATCGTTCTTACAACCGAGCCACCACCGCGTCATAACACCACATACTCGTTTATTAACATACATACATACACATACATATCTTCACGCCAAATCCCTTACGGGGTAGGCAGAGACAATTGAGCGCCACTTGTCACGATCACAACATACCTCTTTCGCTTCTTCGACATTCATCAACCTCTTCATACATGCCCTCTTGTTTCGATGGCTTTTTAATTCACCTTCAGCTAATGTTTTATTTATTTGATCATGATAGGCAAGTCTTGGTCTGCCAGGGCCTCTTTTACCCACAACTTTCGCATTATATATCTGGTTCGTTAATCTCTCTTCGCTCATCCTTTCGACATGCCCGAACCATTGAAGCATGCCTTTCTTTATTTTTGTACCTATGCTTTCTTTTATACCTACCCTTTTGCGTATTTCGTTATTACGTATACGGTCCATCAAAGTTACGCCGCATATCCGACTTAAAGACCTCATTTCTACTGCATTAACTCTACTCTCATGCGTATTCTGACATATCCACGTCTCGCTTCCATACATAAGTGTTGGTATTAGCATGGCATTGTGTATGGCGAGTCGAGCTTTATCACTGACATTTCGACTGACGATCAGTGACCCCAGGGCCCCATTAACACTATTTCCCGCGTTCACTCTTCTTTCAACATCCCTATCATACTTCCCATCCGCAGTGAAAACACTGCCCAGATATATAATTTCATTTACCTGTTCTAGCGTTTCATCATCAATCTTTATCGTCACGGTTGTCATCCTTCTTCTTTCAAACACTAGTACCTTGGTTGTTATATTATTCTAATTTGGAGGACATATATAATTTGTGGTCGTTTTTAAATTTGCGTATTCTGACATATCCACGTCTCGCTTCCATACATAAGTGTTGGTATTAGCATGGCATTGTGTATGGCGAGTCGAGCTTTATCACTGACATTTCGACTGACGATCAGTGACCCCAGGGCCCCATTAACACTATTTCCCGCGTTCACTCTTCTTTCAACATCCCTATCATACTTCCCATCCGCAGTGAAAACACTGCCCAGATATATAATTTCATTTACCTGTTCTAGCGTTTCATCATCAATCTTTATCGTCAAGGTTGTCATCCTTCTTCTTTCAAACACTAGTACCTTGGTTTTTCTCGCATTTAAACGGAGTCCTTTTTCTGCACATCCCTCTTTCATTTCTGTGACTAGTGATTGCAATTGTTGTTCGGTCGATGCCATAAGAACAGCATCATCTGCATAAAGCAGGCAGTTCATCACAAGATCACCCATTTTTATCCCACAGTCACTCTCCCTTACTCTTTATTAACATAATCCGTCACAAATATCTAGGAACCTATTTATTTATTTAAAACTTTATTGCACTATGTACAAAGGGCGGGCTTAATGCCGCTAGCAGCACATACTAATATGTACACAATAATACATATACTACACATTATGTATATTGGCTACTATATACTACATACAATACATACTTATATACCTATCTGCATATGTATATTATAGCTGTATGTATGGATGTCTGTGTCGCGTTCATCCCTACCTACCGAATCAAATGTGTTCCAACGACCCTGAGACCGATATAGGATACCCTATATCACGGCATCATCTGAGCTCGACATTTGACCCCACGGCCTATCTGACTGTATGTTCGATTCACCGACCAATTCTAATCTTTGGCAGATCCTTGAGTGTCATGATGCTTACCATACGGGTAAAGCCGGGTCAAACTGTTAAGTTATTAAATAATTAACGTACCTACTTATTTAAAAAAGTAATCCATTTTTTTGCGACTCGGCATTTACACAATCGTTAAACTTTCTGAACTCACATTTCACTAGCACATAAGCATGTTTCATTACACTAGCTTAAAACTTGAAATGTCAAAGACACCCTTTCCGAACACAGTAAATTACTGGACTAACAGAAAAATGTTTCAATGCATTGTTGTTTAAAAAAGTTCGAAGGTGGGGATAGCTCTTCACGGTTATGTATTTTAATTATACACTGCGTGTTATTTGTTTCGGAGCATGTTATCAGTTTAACCTTAACACGTATTGTATACTTAAATTAAAACTACGTTATACTGGTTAGTGTTGTATATGAACGCGGGCGTCCAACTTTACGATTGCCAAACGTGTTTACTGTAATATATGTTTTACATTGCGTGTTTTAATAAACCATAATTTAAGATAGTCTAAGTACAATAGTTATGGATACATGTTGTAAAAGTTGACATAAATATACACAAAAAGTAAAGTGATGCAATATTGCAATCAACATGCAAGCAATGCTTTTCAGCAACGCAACTTGAATGCTGACGAAGAAGATGCTGACTCTGTTTAATCAATATATTTCGACCTCTTTTTTATTATAAGAAACGATTAATTTATAATGATGGATTAAAATTAATCGTTAGAATTTAGAAATACATATACGGTCAAATTACGGATACTAAATGCAAGCCCACTTAGGTTCTTGGTCTGGCTAGGCCGCATCAGACTGGAAAATTCTCATCACAGATATAGATCTAACTAGATGACTCGAGTGTATGTACTTCGCGTGCCAAAAGGAAGTGCAATGCACCTCTTTCGATGCGGTTTTATTTAGTCTGCGGTCCGCGTTGTCGGTAACGGACGTCAATCTAAATCTAAAAAAAACCTCACTGTGCGGTATTGAGCTGTAAAAACTCTACAAGAAAAGTTTGACGGAATAATAGAAACGTTTCCTTTCATCGGTGTCTCATTTATTTTAGAATCAATTATTTTATGCACTTTATGTTTGTTGTAGGTTTTACTAAGAGAGAATACGTAACTGAGTGTGCACCGCATGTTCATAATACATTGCCGCTTTTAAAGTTGCAAAGTTGTAGAGCCTGTTTACTAAAACACGCAATAATAATGGAACTATCGATACTTTCATTCGTCGCGAAGCTTCTTGGTAGGGTCACTATTATCATTTTTCTGTCAAATGAAGCAAATAGTGTTGTACACTTGCTCGATTCGAATATCGATTTTGGAAACAGAGGAATGATAATGTTCGCCTTGGGATATTTTGTGACACATAATATATTTTTGTTAGTGATTTAATTCAGAATATTATTAATTATAATTACACGTTTCCAAGTGACCCTAACGTTAAAATGAAATGGATTGAAGCGACGGGGCATGAAAATTGGTTTCCAACAAAACATAGTCGAATTTGTTCTGTTCATTTTATTGAGGGCAGTTTTAAGGAAACAAAAAAGTTTCGACGACTGACTACAAAAGCAATACCGACTATTGATGTACTGAAAACGTCAACTAATGATGGAGTTAGTAGATTGACATTGTGGTCGACGGCTCGATGCACCGGAACCCTTCTCTAAAATTTAAAAATCTCTAATATTACACAATAAACAGTATATGTTGTCAACGTCGGAATCTTATTCGTTTCGTGAAAATCAAATATTTCAATAGACCACAACATGAAACCGAACAACTATTGTGATCTCACAGAAGAAATGATCAGGAACGGGTTAAAGACTCAGCTTCACGCGGTGGAAGTTGGTGCAAGAGGAGTTCCAGCAAAATCTTTGCACCACTTACTAAATGACTTGGGCCTAAGCAGGTCTGCAGTCTTTACTTTTATGAAAAGAGCTTCCAAGACGGCATTAACGAAATTATACAGTATTTGGTTGAGTAGGCAGGGAGAAGAGAAGAATAGTATATTGTGAGCGACTTGTTGCGCAATAAAATAAAAAACAGCCTATTGTCGGTCGCAAACCCAAGACACCATTCTTCTCATCTCTTACCCATACAATAAATTTACGACACTATCATAACTATTTTTATTTTTTAAATTAGGATCCAAATTATAAATTTTCTTTTACTTTGTTCCTTGTAAAGTAGGTGCTCGAATAAAAACAACTTAATTAAACAGATTTACTTGTGACACAGTTTACAATATTTACTATTAAGTGACGTCACTTTTCACAAATGTTCTGAGGTAACGTTCCTATTATTGCCGTGTTTGACTTGACAGCAAGACTAAGCTTGTTTTTTATGCTTAAATTGCATAAAAATAATTTATTTATTTATCTGAAACTCCAACAGCATTAACAGAATATACAATATTATCAAATTTTACGCGATACGTAAGACCATGAATGGGTTTACAACTTATACATAAAAACATAAATCTAGAGCACAAAGCTAAAAAAATTGACAAAACCAAGAAAATAATTACACAAACATAAACAAAACAATAGATAAAACTACCCAATCGTACTACTGCATTAAAAACTAAAAGAATGATAATAAATCGGTTGAAGGACTGTAAATTAAGTGTGTATTAGCGTATGTATATGCGCGTGTGTGTATGCGCGTTGGTGTGTGTACCTATGTGTGCCCTATGCGTACAGGAATTAAGGATAGAGCAACGTCAAGTAATATAGTCGAACGACTGTATTAAAGCAACAAGTCAAACACAGGGTTAGGAGTTTCAGTGTACGGCCCACATTAATAATGATTTTGTGATTGTGTCTATAAACAAAAATCCAGAGCGCCGTGGTTCGTGCGAAATTCTGTAATTGCGAGAGATCTGGAGATGCCTACTATCGAGGCATTTGTTGTCGGCCTAGCTAAACGTATGTTTTACCGGCCTGACAACGGATCCTAGAAGCATCTTCAGGATATCGCTCCTATTTTCGCACGGCCCCATAGGGTGGCGCTCTTGGAGAAGAACTAAAGTAGACAAATATAGGAGACTAGATTCGTGAGCCACAAGGGCGGTGTTGTAGTAGGAACGGCGCCCAGCACCAAATGTGCGTTGAATCACCGGCGGGTAGTTAGCCGCCGAGATCATGCCGGGGAAAACGGGAGACTATCCCATCCCCAATCCAGGCCCATTGAACATCCGGGCCTGGATGACTCCACTGTCTGTCTGTGATAAACAAAAAAAAAAGGTATATACGTGACAAGCAGTGGAGGTCTATGACTCTTTTAGGGGCTGTTATGTTATGTAGATGATAATGACACACAGTATTCTAATTTTATACGTCTAAATTGCTACAAATACCTTAATAAGTATGTATAGTATTTTATTTCGTAGCACTTTGTTAACTTCTGCGCAAATAGAGCCTTTTTCACTGTATTTTCTCATGGGAATTTCAGTGGTCGGAAAGCGCCGGGCAACGACGACCGTATATTTAAATAATATTACATAATAATGTCGTTTGAAATATATTTATATTTTAATCTTATTATTAGTGAGAATTACTAACTATTCTACAATAATGTTGGGTAAGTTTTAATTGTGATTTTATTAGATGCTAGTGGGAGGGTCCACTGTTCAGGTTAAATCGCTCAGGATCTGGATCATAATGATGTTATTGTGTTTGGCTATAACAGCATCAGTCAGTGCACCAAATTATATCATGCACATTGCACAGCATTTATTATTGTTAATATATTAATATTACATACATACATATCTTCACGCCAGATATTAATATTAACAAAAATAAATATATATGAATGTAAATTTGTAATACTGCCTCCGTGGTCTAGCGGTTAATTCCGTGGGTGTAGAATCGGACGTACCGGGTTCGATTACTGGTTGGGACAAAAAAATAAAAATGTAAATGAATACATTTAATTTATTTGTTTTTTTTTCTCGAGTTTGTTACGCTGGAGACATCGACGAGCTTGCCACTTGTCATGATTGGCCTATAGTAAAGTTGGCTAAATGTTAATCCGCTTATTTATAAGCGTGGTTTCTGACCACCCCGAAAGGGAAACGGTCGTGATGATACTTTACTTTTTTTTTTTATGAATGTCAATTTGTGTGAAAATGTCAATATAAGAATAGTAAAGAGTAAAAAACAATTATTCTTTTCCAAAGTAAAAACGTTAGTTTACAATAGTTACAATTAGACTAATATTTCGATTGAAATGTTAGTCTAGATTTACAGTATCGCCGGAAAGGTCATTAAATAATCAACACAAACGGATAATAATAATAAATAATAATAATAATAAATATTTCCAGACAGGTCACACAGCGCCATCTAATTTCCGTGGTAAGCTACGAGGCTTGTGTTACGGAAACTAGATGGGTGATAAACTACATATTATACTTTTTTTTTTGTTGTAAATATATACATATTATATATATAAACACCCAGACCGAGACAAATTATACAATGTACAACTTGCCCCCGGTGGGAATCGAACCCACGACCTCCCGAGTTCACGGCAACGTTTGTTACCACTAGACCACGGAGGCGGTCAAAATAAAATAGGGTTATTGTAAAAGCTGTTGATTTTATGGGTGCCAATAATAAATATCCGGTTCTTTTGTCGATGATTACGCCAAGTACTAAATCTGAGGGAAGACAGCAAAGTAGAATATTGAACCAATGACATATATGGTACATATTTTCACGCCAGATTCCTTGCGGGGTAGGCAGAGACAATTGACTACTTGACACGATCACGACATACCTCTGTCGCTTCGTCGACATCAACCTCTTCTTTACGAGGGATGTGTCACTAACTTTTAATCACGATAGATGGCGCATGATAGATGGTACCTTATATATCTGTCAGTTTCATAGAAAACTTGTATTTATATTACGAAATTTATTATTTTCTGGATATTATGCCGAAGTGAGCAGCTTTTAAGTGTGATCTAAAAATTGCCGTTCTATTAATTAAACCTTTTTTCTTTTTAAAGACGGTGTGCGCTTTCTCAATTCGTCTTTTAGGGTAGGTAACGTTCATTTAAAATACATTTTTCTGTTATAAAAATAAAAAAACCACAAAAACATTTAAAAAATGATGCGACATAGGTCTAAAACAAGGTAACATTGACGCTAGCGACATCTACAAAAAGCTTTGCCTGATACACCCGATTCCGCTGGTTTTTTAATTATTTCATAGTGGTATGAGTAGTGGGTATTCGCTGGTTCTACGATGTTATTTTTATTTTAAGATTTTTTTTATCCTGTCTGCGAAAGTAGTGGGTAGATTTTTGTTGCCATTAACAAATGAAAATTTATCAAATATATCACAAAAAAAAATATGCAAGATTTGTGAAAGAGTTTTTTGTTGAATGAAATTTTTTTTTTTTTTTTTTTTCATGTAATAATATAATGATATTTCGAAATTCGACAAGTGTTTATTAATTCTTAATTTAGACAAATGAACACATGGCAAAGATATCAAAATCTAACCTACGGCGCTATCTTTTGAAGAAAAATGGCGCTATTTCAAAGTTGCAGGATCTAGGCCGATAAGTGGAACGGGATCTCGCATGATTGAGCGATCCCGTTTTGCGGGATTCAATCCCTAGTTACAACGTTATTCTTTGTAGACATAGTCAATGTCACAAATAGCGTTATTTGCTTACTTATTTGAGAATACAAATATTATATGTCGTATTATGTGCATACGGTATGAAAATAACCAGTCTATTTATGGTAAGCCGGGTTTTGTCGCCGGTTTTATGTAAAATGTAACTTATAGCCATTTAGCGAGGTAGTGTTAGGTTCGTTTCCTTTTCAATGTCATTTCTAAGGCTAATAAGTATTTAAAAATCATGATCTTTGTCATGTTTTCCCAGGTCGTGTCCTGGTACAGCGCCCTTCGAGGTGAGGCGGAGTACCATCGTCTTTACTTTCGTAGTAACAGATGAATCGTTTTAATTTATTTATTTATTTTAAAAAAAATCACAGCTTATTATATTAAACATATAAACAAAGTAGCAATAGTGGAACACAAGCCAAAGAGATTTTATATTATTTCGACAAAACAATTAAAACAGAAATAAGAGTAAAATATAGTAATTAGATTTAAATTAATAGTGCAATTGAACTGTGACTAGCAAAAGCAAAAGAAAAATGATAATAATAATAAATAAGTGAAAACCAATAGGTTAATGATTATTTACCTAGGTCAAACGACCTTATGTCGAAAATAGCCTTAATTATGTCGTTATCCGATTGTCTCAGTCGGTCCACAAAAGAGGAGTATGGCAAAAAAGTCGTCGACTCTGTTCTCAGCAAACATACCAGACGCACTACACCTCCAGGGCAACTTTAGAATACATCTAAATGCATTGTTATATTGTTCGTGTACAATTTCCAGAGATGACTGGTGTAGAACGCCTGGCAGTACGCAACAAACAGTGATTTTAACTTGTCTCGAACAACGCGCAAACCTTCGAGCCAACATATTGCTCTTGGCAGCGAGAGTCCTCCTCTGTCTTTCCAGGTCCTCATCATCACTCAGACGATCAACTATTATATGGCCGAGTTAATATAGGAGTAGTCTACGTAGTCTAGGGAAATGCAGAATATGCATAATGTGACAAAACAATGGTATAATGGGGCTGCGTAGTCGGCGGTTCTCCTGACATGGTCGTATGTAACAAGAGCGACCGTTACCGATCTGTTTTCAGAAAAAAATCCACTTTTTATATAATAAAGCCTAAAGAAATATGTTTTAAAATGCACTCACAAAAATCGGACGAAAAAGAACGGCTTCCGAGATTTGCCTTCTTGTCCAGGCCTTGAAAATATCTTCGGCTGCACTTTTCTAGTAAAAACTAAATTTATAAACAATGAGCAGCCGTCTTAAATACTAAAATCACGTGTTCCAAATAATAATTTGAAATATCAAAAAGCGAATGTCATGATGTTTAAAATATTATTATCAAATATTCTAAAAGGAGGTTCTTACTACTTCGATTTATTTTTTACAGATCTTATAACAAGAAAAAACATAATTTATTTTGGGCTATAAGTAGTTGTGCTGTGTACAATGTGGTCTGGCGAATACGTGGACTGTATTATTGAAGTGAAGTGAAGTGACGTGAAGATTTGTCAGAATGAAATATATTATTAGGTACAGGGATGTAAATTGTTATATGTAATTAAATCACATGCTTCGCTATTTCTAGCAGATTTTTTTTATTATGCTTTGTCGAGCTAAAATACCTATTTAACTATATTGTAGACAGTTAAAAATAAAAAAAACATAAATAGAACAATAATAAGTTACTATTTAGGTAAGTATTAAAGTAGGTTTTACAATTTTACAAGTACCTAACTATTTATGTAAATTAGAACATAATTATTGCGTCAAAGTTAACGATCCCAGCATGAAAGACAATGTGCTAACAAATGAGAATAATTCCTACAGTTTGCTGATAATTAGTACATTCATCACCGTCAAACATCGTCATGTCATATCGTTGCCTATTTGAGCTAGTTCTACAAGCTATACCGGTGTTCTAAGGATTACCATAACCTAAGGAAGGAGGGCTTCTCAACTCCGCAACCAAACCACATGCACAGGCCAAAATATGTATCCATATAACTTTTTTTTTTTAAACTATCACGAAATGTGACCGTACGCCCACCTGATGGTAAGTGGCGCGCAATGTCCATGAATGTTAGCAACTGAAATCAGACACTCTTGAATGACATCAGTTCTTAACACTATGCCGGCTTGACTAGATGCCTTTTCACACTTTGTAGGACTCACTATTATAGGAAACTGGAAACACAGAGGCTGGAAGAGCATTCGACATCTTTATTGTGCGACAGTATGAGTATGAGTCCCCAAATTTATACGTACGCGAACGCGAAGGGATGGTGACTGCGGTATGTGGGCTGTGCGTGTGGAATGGAGAGGAAGGAATTAGGTAATAGAGCTTTTCAGAGCTTTTCAAAGCACTCACCATAGTATAGCGGGTTGGCGAGGATATGATGTCAATTTTTTATGACAATTTTATTAACGATTCCACAAGTTATTAGTGGAACCGGGACCGACGGCTTAACGTGCTCTCCGAGGCACCGGAACGGTGGTGTTGTAAAAAAACAAATGAACGTAAGAAAAGTGTATTTCTCATTGGTACATGCCGGGTGGATTGGAACCGACCTTTGTTAGATTTAAAGTACGCGTTCTTAGAACCGAGCCATCATCGCGTATCAATCACCTCACCAATCGTTAATTTTTTCTATAGAAAATATGACATGTCGTAATTTCAAAAAAGTTAGGTTAGGATTTTCTTTTACAAATAGCACCGACCCCAAGGGCGTACTCAGGATTTCAGCTAGGAGGGGGCAGCTCATACCTGTTTCGAGAAGATGGTCGGTCGGGTATATTGAAACAAAAAATCATGAAAATTGACTGGAAAAAGTACTGTCAAGTGTCGTCCGTAACTAGATAACGCTAGCGCTAGATGTTGTTTTCTCCAAATTATATTCGGCTTTAATCCTAGATGGCTCTGATTATCTCGTCGGGAACTCGGGAGCGGAAACTACGAGTTGCGACGGTTTCGCGGGAGATTTAAATTATATTGCATCGCTAACAGTATACTATATCGAATGTTGTAGAATGTAGAATATTTAATTATAGATAAAAAATATTAAATCAAAATATCTGACTGAAAAGATGTTTTGTTCCCAACACTTCATTTTGCGCAGAGTAGGTAACACGTTTTTAATTCCCACTTGCCGGGAAAATTGACGTTTATTTTATCGTCTAGCCCTTCTGCCTCTACCTGGGTACGCCCTTGACCGACCCCATTGGATAGCAGGCCGTCAAAAGGCGACCTAACATTCATGGACCTCGCGCGACACTTAACATAAGGTTAAGTAAGGTCACATATCGTGCTAATATAACAAAAAAAATAAAAAAATAACGTCCTTCAGTATGCGTCACACACTTAAGCATTCGCATTACGTATACTTCCATGCCTATCTATGCTGGCATGCGTGGCGTATGGCCGTGTTAGACCACGAAGGCAGTAGATACTAAAAATGTTTTTTTTTTCAGCAATGGGAATAATCATCGTTCTTTGCCTGATTGAAGCAGTTTCTCCCGGGGCGCAACAGAAGAGACGAAACGTGACTTTCCTTTACAATAAGCCTTGCTTACTTGCCGAGTTCGGATCAGTAGCCAAATGTAATTTTATTGCCAACCATCTTTCATGTCATGGGGGAATATCTTACAATTGGCTTCGAGGTTCTCAGTACGTATTTTTTATTTATTTATTTAAAACTTTTTGCACTATGTACAAAGGCGGACCTAATGCCGCTAGACATTCTTACTCAGTCAACCTTAGGGACATTACGAACATGGTATGTGGGAGGTACTCGTAGGTGCAAATATTTAAACAGGAAAATAGATAATTAAAATTCTACTAAATCTAATACTAATACTATATAATTATAAATAATATATATAATATAATAATAATAATAAATAAATTCAAATAAATAATAATACATACATACATACAATATTACTTACAGTTGTTAGGAACTATTCAGGAAGTGTGTGAAGACCATTCTTTTAAACAGCATTCTGTTGGGCGCTTGTCGGATATTTAAGCAGCAAGCGGCAACAACTGCAAATGAGTCGGTTATACTAATAACATGTTCTTGCGGTGCCACCTGATAGTAAGGAACTGACATCAGTCATCTTTATAGTTCTATTAAAAAAGAAAAAAATATATTTTATTTTAGAAGTCATATTTTTATGTTATATTTTGTAATTTTTTTTTAACTTTTAATTTCTTCTTCTTTTTATATTGGTGAATGCTGTGACACCTAATTGGTACATATATTAGATAAGTTATAATTATACTATGTTATGTGTGTGATAATATATGTACTGCTGTGTGTACTATATAAATTAATAAACAAACTATGCTAACCATTGAGATATAATTACTAAGTTCAGTATTATTAATATAAAGGTATTTATTTAATGCTTTTAAAAATTATTTAATGCACTTAAAAACTTAACAGTTGAGTATAAAGGCGAACTTAATGCCTCTCCATTTTATACAAGCTACCTTTGGGAGTGTGGTAGACGATTGCGGGTGCATTAGATATAAAAACAAATACTTAACATATATAATAATAATATATATTTCATTCATTACAGCCCCTAGAACACAGCGTCCTAGACCTCCACTGCTAGAGATAGGCCTTCAAGAACATATATATATCTGGAGAATTTGGCCTACGCTCGCCACGCGTGGCGATTTTTTTTTTTCTTCATTATTACTGTAAGGCTTTTTGTGTATTATAAATTATAATAATATAATTTAGTATTAAGTATGACAATGTCAATTTACAGCTGCTATTTATTATTATTTCAATAAATAGATTACTTATAATTTGACGAGGCGGTTTCTACTGTTCCTGAACAGTAATTTTAAATCCATTACCAATTATGGAGTTGTTCAGCTGATATTATGTTTTTGTTTTGATCACTAGTAAATATTATAATGTATACATTATGTAAATTAAATAAAATTATAAATCTAAAATGTAATAAAACGTGTAAATTGCTAAAAATATTGCCTATTTACTGAATAAATTATTTGATTTGATTTGATTTGTTTTGTAGTAGTACAAAACATATACCAATAAATATAAATAAATTATATATACATATAATACATAATTATGTATGAATACATAACAAAAATCCAGGTTAAAAGAATGGGGAAAAACACCGGTTGGGGCATTCCACATCTTTAGCGTGTGACAGATGTAAGTCTCTAAATTTATATGTACGCGTATACTGGCTACAGTATGTGGATAAATATTTTGGCCCGTGCGTGTAGTTCGGTTGCGGAATAGAGAAGAAGGGTTGTGGACATCTTCAGAACACTCATTTATTTATTTATAAACTCTTTATTGCACAAAAAAACTTAAAAGTAATGTACAAGGGCGAACTTAATGCCTTTCGGCATTCATCGTAGTTTAGCTTGTAGAACACGCTCAAGGAGGCCGCATCTAGGCAAAGCTGCAACGATTCGAGTTAGGTTTTAGACACTGTAGAGTCGTCCACAGTCGAATTTCCCGCCTATATGCAGCCCATGTTACGTGCTATCATTTATTTATTTATTTATTTATTCGAAGAGAAAGGACAGAGACAGGCAACATAAGAACATAAAAGATAGCAACAGAGTAGAAGCAATTAAAATTATACCCGCCACCAGAATATTTCTCACTGTGAACAAATCAATCTTATCTATCATGAATTACAGAGTGATCCTCTAGATCAGCGGTTCTCAAACTTTTTTGGTGACGGAACCCTTTTGGAAAGCAAAATACTTGATGGAACCCTACAATAAAACAATAGTTTTTAAAAGTGTATTCTTTACTTTATGTTTTGAAGTTAGAGTTGAAAGTCGCTTGTTCACAACTATAGCGTCTAATTTAGAGGCGCCTTTTATCAAAGGGACTGCGCGCTCAGCGCGGCGGACGGAGTCAAAACTTTCCACCAAAGAGAGGTGTTTTTATTTTCTTTTCTAAATTCTTACGGAACCCCTACAGGGGTATCGTGGAAACCTAGGGTTCCGCGGAACACACTTAGAGTATAGCTGCTCTAGATATTCAACAAGTACTGTGCAAAGTGATGATTCGTTTCATCACTTTGCACAGTACTGAGGTTACGGCAATGGCGCGAGAGTTGGAAGGGTCTAAACGGTCTCTCTTCTTCGGGACGGGCTACACTTTTAAGTTATAAATTGTATTTTTCCTGTATATATGCTTTTTATAATTTTATTTATTTTTATCTTTTAGTCCTCAAGTAACCAATTTAACTATATCGGGATGGCCCGGACAATGTCTCAACGTGGGCAGACTAGAGCAGCACTATCCAGAACTTTTAAATTTGGAAATCATCAACAGCACACATCTCAGCGCTTTTAAAGGACACTTTTCTTTTACTAGTAAAATTGAGGTAATATTTTATCACTAGATTCAGAACATCATTCAATCATTACAGCCCCTAGGCCATAGAAATGGGCCTTTTAGAATATATCGTCATGATCGTAGAACAGTGCTATATTTAAAATTTTCATGGCGGCCATTCAACTGTTATTTCGACTGTTTTTTTGTCACTTCTTTTTTAAGTTAATACTAGTCTCATAATAAGTGCAAACCTTCTAGATTTCATTTTGGAACCCTTTCTAACATTTGCAATATAAATTACAGACCACAAACAATATAAAACTATATATAAATAATAAAGTTAGCTATGGAAATAATGCAAACATATGGGTATTTTTTTAAATCCGACACTGTTACACACATTAAATCTACGATCATGACGATATATCTGGAGAATTTGGCCACACTTGCCACACTAGCCAGACGGGTTGGCAAGGGCCTGACGAGGTCGCCTGGATGTGAGATGGAGTTAATGTGTCGTCTCATCCCACACCAGAGACCTGCCAAGTTTCCCGGCCCAATAGTCATTTCGTCGGGCCTCTTGCCATCGCTCCGCATAATCCCAGAGGGTTCTAAGATTGCGGGTCCTCCAGCAGTGACAAGAGCTCTTTGGATGTTGTCGTTAAAAGACGCGTGACGAGAAATGCAGCCAGTAGCCCTATTCTGTCACTGAAGCGTTATATAGTGGATTCCTTAAATAACAGAACTGTCAGTGTAAAATGCTATTAAAATTTGTATTCTCGTAAAAAGGTTTCCACTACAGACGACAGCACAATAACGTTACGATGCGTTCATTTTAAAATAAACACTTATATATTTCGTTTAGTATTTGCCATATTTTATAAAACTATAAAAGTATCATCACGACCGTTTTCCTTTCGGGGTGGTCAGAAACCACGCTTATAAATAAGCAGATTCACATTTAGCCAACTTTACTATAGGCCAATCATGACAAGTGGCAAGCTCGTCGATGTCTCCAGCGTACCAAACTCGAGAAATTAAATATTAATTTAATGTATGTATTTACGTTATTAAATAATTTTGTATCCCGACCAGGAATCGAACCCGAAACTATGTTTAATGTAAATATATAATGTTAGTTTAATTAATATAAATATTGTTAACTTTATTATAAATTCGCGGCGGACAATTATAGTATCCCACACCAGAGCACGTCCTCGTTCCCAGGGGACCAACGTCATACCATCGTCTCTTGCCATCATAACGAATAACTCCAATAGCCTCTGGAAGAGCTGGAACCCCGATAGTGGCTAGGGCCCTTTTAATAGTATCGTCAAGGGAGCCGTGGTGAGAAAATCTGTCCAAAATGTCTATAATTTTATTTCTTAGAATCTTAACTGCCTCCGTGGTCTAGCGGTTAAGTCCGTGGATTTAGACTCGGAGGTACCGGGTTCGATTCCTGGTCGGGACACAAAAATATTTATTAATGTAAATAAATACATTTAGTTTGGTACGCTGGAGACATCGACGAGCTTGTCACTTGTCATGATTGGGCTATAGTAAAGTTGGCTAAATGTGAATCCGCTTATTTATGTGATGATACTATACTATACTATAGAATCCTAATAGACTTTATTTTTACATTCATACTTGACAAATCTTTGATGATGTTCGTTTGTGAAAGCGAGACGGACGCAAAAGAGATATATCTATGAGAATCACCTATACATTTACTAAATAAATAAAAATACTAAGATCATAGAAGTCTCTATAACTGCACTAACTAGGATTTTCTTAAAACTTCTTAATTAATTGTATTTGATTAAAAATAATTATCTTTAAGTTTTAATATTTATAATAAATAAATTAGTAATAGTCCAACTAGAACTGTCTCATTAGACAATCTTAATTTATTTGTTTTCTCATCATTTGTTATCATAGTTGATTATATGATTATTTATGATAGAAGTAACATTTTAACCCATTAGAACTAAGATCAAAGAATCTAATAATAATAATAATAATATAATTCTTTATTGCACACAAAATATAACATATAAAATAATGTACATAGGCGAGCATAATACCGTATGGTATTCTCTACCAGCTAACCTTTGGGAGAGTGAGAAATTATTATAATGGGTGCAGAGTACGAAATAAGAATAATAATAATAGTTAAAATCAATCATAAATATACCATAGTAAGTATAAATAACATACCAATTTATAAATATGTCATACGATATAATAAATACTTAAATTAAATAAATACTAATATAATAATTATTTATGTCAAGATGTGGAAATTAGATGTCATTTTGTTTTTTAAGAAAGTATGTAATTAATAAATGTTTGAATATATTTAAAGACGGGGCCTGTCTAATAGATAAAGGTAGCCTGTTCCATTGGCGGGCTGCAGAAACAGTAAGAGAATCTGAATATCTGCTGGAAGAGTAAAGAGGAATTGAGAGTTGATTGTTGTGAGTAGAGCGAAGAGAGCGGGAGTGCGAGTCACGCAGGTACTCGAAACGATCACTAAGATAAGGGGGCGTTTTGGGATTATAAAGAATGCCGTATAAATGTATTGCTTGTAATTTTGTCATGATCATTTTAATAATTTATTGTATTATGCCAATCTATTCTTTGGCACAAGTGAAACCTTCAAATCTATGTTCCATATTGCATACACTAGTATGATTTTTTATATTGCAGTATATCCTTTTTATTCTTACTTCATCATCATCATCATTACAGCCCCTTGAACACAGCGTCCTAGACATCCACTGCTGGAGATGAGCCTTCCAGAACATATATCTGGAGAATTTGGCCTACACTCGCCACGCTGGCCAGACGGCTTGGCGAGGATATGATGTCAATTTATTAACGATTCCACAAGTTGGTATTAGTGAAACCGGGACCGACGGCTTAACGTGCTCTCCGAGGCACGGGAACGGTGGTGTTGTTAATCTAAGACAAATGTACGTAAGAAAAGTGTATTTCTCATTGGTACATACCGGGTGGGTTTGAACCGACCTTTGTAGGATTTAAGGAACGCGTTCTTACAACCGAGCCACCACCGTACCTTCTTCTTACTTATTGTAATTTAATCCAGTCCCCCCTTAGCATGGATGTGATCAAGAAACATAATAATAAAAAAGAAGCGCATCTCCATAGAGACAACAACAACAGTCGGGGTCATCCAGGCCCGGATGACGAATGGGCCTGGGTTGGGTATAGGGATATTCTCCCATTTTCCCCGGCAGGTTGAAGCCCATAGAAAAAAAAAAGTGTTAGCAGCGCTATTAAGGGTTACCACCGAACTAGCATTGGCGGCAATTTTGAAATTATTTTTTTTACTTTCGTCTTAATTGGAGCTTTTTTAACAATGAATTTATTTATTATGAAAACTATGAAAAATATAAATAAAAATAAAATTTGGCGAACAAAAGTAATAGTAGATCAATTATTAAAAATGGCGGAGGTTTCGACAATAAAATCCTGTAACTAAAATAAACACAATTCATATTTTCAATTTACTGGAGGTCTCTCTAACGACTTTCACATTGTTTTTTTTTCAAACAAATTCAATTTCAAATTGGTGGCTCCGTAAGAACGCTATCTATAAAATCCTACAATGTTCGGTTAAAACTCCCCGGCATGTACCAATGAGAATTCGGTCCCGGTTCCACTAATACCAACTTGTGAAATCGTTAATAAATTGTCATTAAAATTAACAGTAGATCCTCCTGATATATGTTCTGGAAGGCCCATATCCAACAGTGAGGTTCTAGGACGCTGTGTTCTAGGGGCTATAATGATGAATTGAATTCCTAAATAAATTTGAAAAGGATCCCGGTAACTCCGAAACTAAATGCATCATCAGCCTGTATCTCTCCACTGCTGGATGTAGGCCTTCCCCAAGGCTCGCCACTTAACGCGATCTTTCGCTACCCTCATCCAACCCCCACCAGCGACTTTCATTAGGTCATCTGTCCATCTGGCGGGGGGTCGTTCTACTCTAGAACCCGTTTGCCCTATCGTTCGTCGGTTCTGCGGCAGATGTGTCCGGCCCATTGTCACTTCAGCTTGCTAATTTTAAAATCTATGTCATGAACTTTCGTTCTCTGACGAATATCAACGTTTCGAATTCTATCCATTAGAGATATACCAAACATAGCTCTATCCATGGCTCGCTGAGCGACCTTGAATTTATGTACCAGACCCACTGTACCAAACTAGGAGGTAATTAGATGTACAATTATATTTCATAAACATAATATTTCAGAGGTTGGTGTTGAGACATTTGATGGATTTGTGGGAGGTACCGCCAGATGTCATAGGTCAGATGCAGTACCTTTACGAATTGGATCTCAGAAACAACGTGCTAAGGCATATGAGGGCTCGCCTGCTACACAACCCACCTAACTTAAAATATGTATACTTAAGCGGTAAGATGATTTTCAAGTGCTGAAAATATTACTTAAATCAGGACTTAGATAACATGCAGTAGCTTTACAAATTAGATTTCAGGAACAACGTCCGGAGGCATATGAGAGCTCGCCTGCTACACAACCCTCCTCCTCACCTTGCTTCGTATTTCCTTATTTATTTATTTATTATAATAAAAATTATGGAATTAATTCTGGAATAAATAATTTATTATTTATGTATATCCAGCAGTGGTGACACAGGCTGATAATGATGATAAAGGCTAACGTAGGCGTTGATATGATCTAGCTGGGTATTTTTTATCTACAGGTGATTTTTTCAAAGTTTACGTGGATGTTTGAATACTTTTAATAAAAACTCAAATCATTACGATTATAACTCACATAATTTGATATCCTAGCCGGGTATCATCATTACGATCGTATCCCTTGCGGTTCACATTTAGCCATCTTTAGGACATGCCCATAATGACAAGTGGCAAGCTTGTTGATGTCTTTAGCGTACCAGATTCGTGAAATATCACAAATAAATTTAATAAATTATGATATCCACATTTGCAGCGATCTTTTTCTGTTTTCCCACTTTCTTTATTACATGAGCAGTTTTATATTTTATGTATTGCATATATATGTGTATATATCTGTAATATATAACTAATTTGCGTACTTGTATGTGTACTTATGTAATTATAAGTATTATTTTTTTATATTTGTTGTTATTGATTACAAATTAATACGTGATAATATTGTCCTGAAGGTTTAATTGTCGGAGAAATAATCAAATTTAAGGTATCCACACACAATTAAAAAAACACATTGCATATTGTTTTGCCACAAGTATACATACATATAAAAACAAAAAAACTACTTCTTTTTAGAAAACAAATGGGACTGCAGTGACGGAGGGTTGGACTGGTTGGCTATGGAGAGAGAAAATAGTACGACCAGGAAACGAATCGTGGACTACAAGCAACTGATGTGCCACCAACAGTTGTATCGAGGGAAACCATTACATAGGGTTATGGATATTATCAAAGTAAGTTTATACAAAGAATGAAATTTTTGCCGCGTTATTGAAAATATACTAAGTACAGTTGTGGTTATTTAAATAAACTATAATACAACAAAAACTAAATTTAATCTAACATAAAAAAACGAAACTTAAAAAAAAAAAAAAAAAAAATAGCTCCTCCAAATCGTTGTCCTGTGGCATGGTGCCCAATACACTAGCAGCATTTCCCCTCTGAATTAAGATACTTAATTTTTGAGAGAAAAAACTGCCAGCCCTATTGTCACCAGAGACGTCTATGAGCCTTGGAACAATTTCTTTATAAAAAGCTTTTAGTTCTGATCCCGACGGTCCCATCGTTTCTACAGCAAATTTATTTATTTATTGATTTAGCGTAAGTAAAAATTATAGTACTCGGAATCGTAGCAAAAGTACTGTGTTCGATTCCTGGTCCAGATAGGTATTTGTTTTTGGGACATGATCAAGCTTGTCAATACAGTAAAGCCGGCTAATTGTGACGATAAACGTGGTGTATGATGCAAGATGTTACGGTCGTAATGATACTTTTATTTTTAAATAAACGTGGCGTATGACGCAAGATGTTACAGTCGTAATGATACTTTTATTTTTAAATAAACGTGGCGTATGACGCAAGATGCTACGGTCGTAATGATACTTTTATTTTTAAATAAACACTTAATATTTGTGACACTTAAAAATGCCTTTTTGTTAAAAAAACGTCTAACGGTGCCAAGGCTTGCACGTGGCTTAAGTGGACACAATTGTAGTGTTAACATAATATTAATATTTTACTTGGATTAGAATTTCGTTAATTATATTTTATACATTTCCATACAGGTCACACAGCGCCATCTAGTTTCCGTGGTAAGCTACGAGGCTTGTGTTACGGAAACTAGATGGTTGATAAACTACATATTACTTATACTTTTTTTTTTTTGTACATATATACATATAAACACCCAGACCGAGACAAATTATACAATGTACAACTTGCCACCGGTGGGAATCGAACCTCGAGTTCAGGGCAACGTTTGTTACCACCGGACCACGTAGGCGGTCGATTTGAAGACATTTTGTGTGAATTTTAAGTTTATTGATCACATATCCTAGAACATAGAGTCCTAGGCCTCCACTGCTGATGATAGACTTATCCAGAACATGTTTCTGGAAAATTTGGCCTGAACCCGCGATGCTGCTAGTAACACGGCTTGGCGAGGGTCTGATGTCAATTTTACGAGTAATAACAATTTATTAAAAAACTAAATTAAATTTAATTTTCTCATCTTAATATTATATTATTTAATTAGTTTTAAAAATAAAACTAAAAACATAACTATATATAAAAATAGTCACCCATGAGTTGATCATGTGGCAGTGTGCCAAGAACACTCACAGCATTCCCCCGCTGCACAGCGATGCTGATTTGCTGCGCGAAAAAACTGCCAGCCCTCTTGTCATTAGTATTAGTATTAATATTAGTATTAATCTGTACTTCGGATGCAGATTCCGCTTGTTAATGCTGTCCACGGTGCTGCTGTCAATTCTACAGGGCTACATCACATCTCACTCACTGTTAGGGTACACTTTCCTGTAGTTAGGGCAGCCAAGAATTATTTAATTATTTAATTTAGAAATCTTTTTTAATTTAATTATTAATTTAATCCTTATTTTTTTTTCTTTTTTAATTTAATTTAATTCAATATTGGATATCTGTAATTTTATTTGTGTTATTGTTTTTTGTTTAATTGAATTTCTATATCTTTTGGTTGTATTTCTTGTTTTTTCTCCTTTTCTTTGACACCTAAGTATCAGTAATAAAGTAATATGTTTCCTAATTTGGCCAATGTATAAACTCAATTATATACTAACCTTTATGTTCTGTAATGTGCTGTGGAAATGAATTAATAAATAAATAAATAAGTCATACAGCGTTAACCAGCCGCTTAGTAGTAGTAGTAGTAAGCTAAGGGTCCACATGTCGGTATCGTACGCAACGGACGCATCGCATCAAACGGATAAATTTTTCACAGTGCGTCCACTGTATCGGCAGCGTACGGATTAGCGACGGTAAGTACCAGCATACAGATTGACGAAGCCAGTTCATTCGGATTTTCGTAGTGAGCGTACGTGTAGAGTCTGTGAGAATGGAGGAAAGCGATAAAGAACAATTTGCCGTTGTAGCTTGTTTGTTAGCCAAAGAGGAAGAATTGGAAAAGAAAGCTAAAAAAAGGAAACAAAACATATTCAAGAAGAGATCGGCGCGCGGGGTGCGTTCACTGATCGGCATTCTGTATGACGTCATCGGCACGCATCGCAAAAGTTGCCTCTCGGAGCAATGGTGGCGGCATTGCCGATGTGCGATGCGTACGATGCGGACAGGTGGACGCACTTATATGCGTTTCTATACAAAGAATACTACGATGCGTACGATGCGTACGATACCGACAAGTATTGTACTTGCTTCGGCAGTACATATACAAAAATTGGAACGATACAGAGAAGATTAGCATGGCCCCTGCGCAAGGATGACACGCAAAATCGTGAAGCGTTCCACATTTAAAAAAAAAAGTATAATATGTAGTTTATCAACCATCTAGTTTCCGTAACACAAGCCTCGTAGCTTACCACGGAAACTAGATGGCGCTGTGTGACCTGTCTGGAAATATTTATTTATTTTTAAGTGGACGCTTACCTGTAGAGTCCCATTGTCTCAAGACCAAAAGGCACAAACACACTCGTATTTGCGAGTCCACAGCCGCCCCAGCCCTGACAGATGATTCCTGGACATAACAACGAGCAAGAGTGTCGACACAAGTAGCGTCCCACACCAATGCTCGATCCATGGTCAAAATCATCGAGTCTTTTACCATCGTTGCGAGAGATCGCAGACGGTTCAAGGGATCCCGGCAGTAACCAAAGCCCGGTGGATAACATTATTGACAGAACCGTGGCGGAAACGACGACCAGCACTTTTTTGCAAGACAGACCGTGGTGACCAAGCTGGTCAACGATGCTGCCACATGAACAAATATGTTGATTTCATATTTTTTCCCCTACATTAGTAGTTGTCCAACAATGTACCTAAATTTTTGCTGAGGATGGCATATAGATTTATATAAACTAAAAAGATGGAATGTATATTATTATATTTATTACTTATTCGTATTTATTATGTTTATTATGGCTCTATTTACATTTTATCTTTATATATATATTTTTATATATTTTATTTTATTTTCCTTACTCTGAACCCATAATATTCATTCTGTCACTCTCCCAAAGGTTAGCTGGTAGAAAATACCATACGGTATTATGCTCACCTATGTTGAAGCGCATGCTGATAAACATGAAACCAGAGACCTACACCAGAAAATCCGTTACATTACTAAGACTCTCACTTCTAGGACATGGGTTATTGAGAACTGTCGTGGGGTGACCGTTACGGAAATAGATGCTATTTCTGAGGCTTGGAAAGACTATTGCCAGTCTCTGTTTGAGGATCCAGGATCACGCTGTTTCGATTCTACTGAACCAGAGGACAAAGACATTGAGCCAGACATTCTTAAAGACGAAGTGAGGGCTGCAATTAAACACCTGAAAAACGGAAAAGCCACAGGAAGAGATTCTATCCCTATTGAGACCATCAAAGCTTCAGGAGACTATGGCGTCCAGATGTTTCAAACCATATGCAACCAAATATGGCATACAGGTGCTTGGCCGCAGGACTGGGCTCACACTGTTTTTGTTCCACTCCACAAAAAAGGTTCTACGAAGATGTGTAGTAACTATCGCCTGATTGCTTTAATATCACACGCAAGCAAAATCCTACTACACATCTTAAACGAGCGTCTTAAAAACTACCTGTCAAAAGAGATCGCCCCCGAACAAGCTGGCTTTGTAAAAGGAAAAAAGGTATCCGCGAGCAAATTCTTTCAATACGCCAAATAATCGAGAAAGCCAGGGAGTTCAACAAGCCGACCTATATTTGCTTTGTTGACTTCTCGAAGGCGTTTGATTCTGTCAAATGGCCAATGCTCTGGAAGACTCTGTTGGAGATGGGTACGCCTAAGCATCTAGTGCACTTGCTGAGACGGCTCTACGAAGATGGAACAGCATCGGTGAGAACCGATGAGGTTTTATCAAGCCACTTTCACCCCGATGCTGGAGTTCGACAAGGATGCATTATTTCTCCGCTTCTATTCAATATCTACACGGAACTTATAATGAGAATTGCCCTTGAAAACTGGACAGACGGAATTACAATCGGAGGCTTAAAGATCTCGAATTTGCGATATGCGGACGACACCACATTGTTTGCAACAAGTATTAGTCATATGGAAGAGCTGTTGCAAAAAATGGAGACCGTCAGTCATAAGTTCGGCCTTAAAATCAACCGCAGCAAAACGAAAGTGATGATCGTAGACCGAGCCAACAATAACTGGCCAGATATTACAAGGATAGCAAAGTGCGTTTTGGTCCAATCTTACATTTATCTGGGAGCACTAATATCTAATAACGGTGGATGCGAAGATGAAATCAAGCGTCGAATGGCAGTTACAAGATCTGCTATGGACAAGCTGAAGAAGATATGGAGGAACCAAAACGTTACCAAGGCCACTAAAATCCGGCTGGTTAGAGCTCTTGTGTTCCCTATTTTTCTGTATGCTGCGGAGACGTGGACCCTACGCGAAACAGAAAAAAAACGAATTAATGCTCTAGAGATGTGGTGTTGGCGGAGAATGCTGGGCATATCATGGACGGAGTTCCGAACAAACAAATCCATACTGGAGGAACTGGGGATCATACAGCGCCTTTCCTCGACTGTACAATTACGCATTCTCACTTTCTTCGGACACGTGTCACGGCGTGGAGAAACATCAATCGAGCGCTTGGTAGTCCAGGGGAAAGTCGATGGCAAGAGGATGCGTGGTAGGTCTCCGATGAGATGGACCGATCAGGTGAAGGTTGCAATGGATCATCCCCTACATGAGTGCACTAGGAAAGCCGAGGTCCGAGAGGAGTGGCGACGGCTTGTTAAGCGTGCCACTAGCACTCCAATGGCGACCACACCACTCTGCCAAGAGTGTAGCGACTAAGAAGAAGAATGTTTTCTATTTAATATTTTGTGTCCAATATAGGATCTAACTGCCTCCGTGGTCTAGCGGTTAAGTCCGTGGATTTAGACTAATTAATAAATAGATAATTAATATTTAATTTATTTGTAATATTTCTCGAGTTTGGTACGCTGGAGACATCGACGAGCTTGCCACTTGTCATGATTGGCCTATAGTAAAGTTGGCTAAATGTGAATCCCTTCATTTAAAAAGCGTGGTTTCTGACCACCACGAAAGAGAAACGGTCGGTTTTTTTACTTTTGTAATAAAAAAATAAACTAGGTACCTATAAATAAAAATGACCCCTAGAAATAGTCCTGTGGCGTGACCTAACATTTTCGAATTCTTTACGTTATTTTTATTAATATTTTCATATGTCAATTTTGTTTATATTAACCATTGGCACAACTATAAATAAAGGAGAATAAAAAATAATAAACTACATGTCATCATTACAGCCCCTAGAACACAGCGTGCTAGACCTCCAACTGTTGGAGATGGGCCTTTCAGAACATATATCTGGAGAATTTGGCCTACACTCGCCACGCTGGCCAGACGGCTTGGCGAGGATATGATATCAATTATTTAAAGACAATTTATGAACGATTTCACAAGTTGGTATTAGTGGAACCGGGACCGACGGCTTAACGTGCTCTCCGAGGCACGGGAACTGTGGTGTTGTAAATCTATGACAAATGTACGTAAGAAAAGTGTATTTCTCATTGGTACATGTCGAGGGGGTTTGGACCGACCTTTGTAGGACTTGTTGACCGCCTCCGTGGTCTAGTGGTAACAAACGTTGCCGTGAACTCGGGAGGTCGTGGGTTCGATTCCCACCGGGGGCAAGTTGTACATTGTATAATTTGTCTCGGTCTGGGTTCTTTATATGTATAATATGTATATAAATACAAAAAAAAAAAGTATAATATGTAGTTTATCAACCATCTAGTTTCCGTAACACAAGCGGAAATTAGATGGCGCTGTGTGACCTGTCTGGAAATATTTATTTATTTTATTTACTTAAGGTACGCGTTCTTACAACCGAGCCACCATCACCAAACACCACCAAAACTACATGTATAAAAATATATTTTATTACGTACTACTACAATATTATATATACATACCAGCATAATAAAATACTTACTAACTTTATTGAGGTAGGAAATGCTAATACACACATCAAAAAAGTCTAGGGATCAAGCATGTTTATGCGGATTTCTTGTGATTGAGATGTGGCTTTGTAATAAATTTATGATTTTATAAATTTATATGGATCCTTTTTGGTGCATTTCATAATTTAAAACAGGAACTGTCAATCAAATTCGAGTAAAAGATGAAAATCAGCTGTCAATATTTTCCCTATAAAAACATAAGACGCATTGAAGACATTATTAGTGCTACTGTTTCCCTACTACTGATTAAAACCAACGTTATTATGGAGCGGCGACGTCATTTAAGCAGGGAAGAAATGATCAGAGCCGTGGGAATGATAGAAGCTGGTTCCCGGCAACGTACTGTGGCTTTAGCTCTGAATACAAGTCAGAGTGTTATCAGTCGACTTTGGACACGTTACCGAACCACTGGTACCGTGGCTGAGCGCCATGGAGGACGGTATCGCTGCACCACACGGAGACAAGACCGATACATTCAAATCACAGCTCGAAGAACTCCAACAATAACCGCCATGATGTTAGCCGTGAGCCTTCATCGCTCTTCAGGGAACTTAATTAGCGACCAAACAGTCAGAAACCGCTTGCATGAAGTGAACCTTCATTCCCGAAGACCGCTACGGGTACCACCTATAGCAATGCACAATCGTAGGACTTGATATCAATGGGCTCTTGAACACAGAAATTGGACAGAAGAACAATGGCGTTTCGTGTGCTTTTCTGATGAGTCTCGTTTTGGTATGAGGCCGGATACAAGACGTATACGACACTGGAGAACCCCTGGACGCCAACAGCGATTAAAATCCTGCCAGGAAGTCCATCCTCATAGTGGTGGAACCATCATGGTATGGGCGGGTATTTCGATCGGCGGAAGAACTGAGTTGATTTGGATCAGAGGCAACCTCAACGCTCAAATTTATGCTGAGACGGTTGTATCAGACGTCATCGTTCCTCTACAAGTGCATATCGGTCCCTTATTTCAGTTAATGCATGATAATGCACGACCGCACACCGCAAGAGTTGTAAGACAGACTCTCGCCGCAGCTAACATCAATGTCCTGCCCTGGCCTGCTCAGTCGCCAGACTTGAACCCGATTGAGCATGCATGGGATATTCTTCAGAGAAGAGCTCTGCCGAATATGGAGGGTATCCAGTCGCAAGAAGACCTTTTTTTGTTGTTGCAACGAACATGGGCGGCCATTCCACAGCGTGATTTGGATGAACTCATTTTGAGTATGCCAAACCGATGTTCTTGTGTTGTTAGTGTTCGCGGTAGAAACACGGATTATTAATTGTTTAAGTTACCCAATAAAATTAAAAAAAAAACTGTTATTTCAGTCTTTTTTTCGAACTTTAATGTTAGTGGTTCAAATGTCAAAAATCCCTTTATTAGGAAAATGGCAATTTTTTTTACTAATGCAAAGGTGACTTGGTTTATCGTTACTGTAGACAAACGAAAACATTTTATTTGATCAATCCTTAAAGAAAATTTTAATGAATATCAATCAGGAGAAAAGTTATTGCAAAAATATATGTTGATCCCTAGACACTTTTGATGTGTGTAGACCATTTTTTTAAATAGCGATCTGGTTACATGGCTGGTGTTAGGAGGCAAATCGTTTCACAAATTTGTGGCGACAACGACAAACAAGTTTGAAATGAAAGTTAAATTATGCGAAGGGATAGAAAGAAGAGAAGAAGATTTATTTTATTATAATAGTATAGTTATAAAATATATATATACCTATATTATATTTGAGCACCTACTTTCCAGTAAATTGTTTAAAGTTGTCCCAATGGTTGGCTATGATAAAATGTCTTGCGGCATTAAAGCCCGCCTTTGTCTTTGTGCAATTAAGTATTAAATAGAAATATAAATATATATATATATATACATTATATTAACCATAGAACAAAAACTTTTTAGATGGTAAAGGCGAAATGTCCTCAGCCGTGTTCTTGCGCCATGACACACGTGGTTTCCAACCGTGCAGGTGACATCATACCTCTGATCACTGTGGACTGCTCGCATAGGAATATGTCATCCGCACCCACATCGCTACCCCCGAGCACTTCCACCCTTAGGCTTGAAGGGAATAAGGTAAACACTAAACTCTATATTCGAATACATTTTCACAACGGCCCTACTTAAGTAACCATGCCTTCCAGCTGTCAAACATATAACTCAAGATACATGTGTGAATGTGGATTGGACGTGGAGGATTTGAATCATATATTTTTTTATTGCCCTTTATATGACCGCTCCTTATTCATATCCTTTCTTATTTCACTCCGAGTTCCATTTCCTACTAATATTTCATCCCTACTTGTATATAATAAGCGAAGTAAATTCATATATAATATGTTCATTCAATGTAGATAATAATATTAAAATATAAATAAGTATCCTTATTGAACAAAAAAAAAAAAAAGTAAATATTATTATACTTATAAATACTTATTTGATCCTATTCCAAATTTTTAGAATCCCTTTTATTTAACCCGTCTTTCCCTAACTTTGACACTGGCAAATTGTTACTAATGCCAAAACGAAAAAAAAAAAAAACTCAAGATATGAGTGCATCTTGACCCCTATACGACCGTTCGTCGCTAAGGTCCTCACTAATTTTCTGTCGCGTTCCATACCCTACCAATATTTCAAGCTTACTTACATTTCGGAAGAAATGAGTGTTAATCCTAAGAAAGAGATAGGCTTAAATTAATGGTACCTAAAGGCGGACGGGTTGTTCGCGCGGGGGGAGAGTGGTTCGCGCCCGCGCATCTTTTTTATGTACTATAAATATTTATTATTTAATATTAAGCTTCGAGAGTAATTGTCTCCGCCAACAAACTGTGGTTACAGTTTGGCGGGCTATTTAATAAGTTATATGTATAGGAAAGTAAATAAATGATTGTATACTTATATCTACATATATAATATGTACTATACTATAGTATTTATTTAACCCGTCTTTCCCTAACTTTGACACTGGCAAATTGTTACTAATGCCATATATGTATGTATGTATAAGTCGTCGCTTTGCCACGCCACGCCATAAAAACAGAGACAATAGACTTTTTTTAATTGGTTAGTTTTTTAAATTATATTATTTATTTATTTAATACTTTATTGCACAAAGACAAAGGCGGGCTTTAATGCCGCAAGACATTTTATCATAGCCAACCATTGGGATAACTTTAAACACTTTACTGAAAAGTACGTGCAAAAATAAAGGATAATAAAAAATAATAAAAAAATAACTAACTAGATGTATAAATATATAATATACTACGTACTAATACATACTTATATACTCGTATAAACCTACATACATACATAATAATATACTAGCTTTATTGCGATAGGATTATTCAATGGTGTTCAAAAAATATATTATTTTAAATATATTTCAATGGTAACATCCGGACATTCGCCGTATTGACTTGTCACATTCGATCAAAAAGCTGTTTTAAACAATTATGAATTCGAAGTATACACTTAAAGTAACAATGCTTACTACTAGCTATTATCTTACGTGATAAATGAATAGTCCCTTATTTATAATAGTAGGATAATGTATTACGCGAAAAGCAGATGACAAGAATTCACTGATAGTAGTTCCAGTAACAGCAGATTATATCTATTTTAAAAAATAAAATCAATTTAGTTCAAGTACAAACGAGTACGTTAACCTGCGCTGAATATTTCTGTGAAAACAATCCGCTGACGAGTATCGTGACGTACAGTGTTATAGGAGACTAATTAGGTTGGCGAACCTTAGATACACATTTCTCACATGTCAGAACTTATTGTTAATATAATAAATAGATTCGACGTAGAAAGAAAATAGATTAAAAAAGTCATTATAAATAAAACTAAACTAAAAATACCTATGAAATTCAAACTATTCTACATAATAAACTAAGGGACCCTCCCTAAAATGCTCGCTGCATTTCCTCGTTGAATTATAATGGAAATATTCTGTTTTAGGTAGTTATGGCATTTGGGATCGCCACACTATTGAAAAATTCGTTTACCCAGCTCTTTTATGAATTTGTGGGTATCAAGAGAATATATCCCCATTGTTTCAGCCCCAAATGACACAAAGTTATAACTTCGTTTAATGCTATTATTTTAGATGTGCTTTTTAAACCGGCTTTTTTGATGTAGAGGAAATGTGGCAAGCGGCAAAGGTATCCACACAGGTGGCATCCCGTTAGAATTACATACCAATGTTATAAACACGTCACTGATGCAGAACCGATGACGTTGGGGTAGACGGGTTGAGTTTCAACTCCAAACGGCGCGGCGCCAAAACACATGTTCCGATAAGCTGAGTATATTTCCGTTTGAATGTCTTTACTTATTGAGTAGTTATTGAAAAGCCTTCTTCTTCCTCTCCTCGACTATGGTAACGTGTGCAGCATTGATATGTCGGAGATGTTGCTCAACAAAATGGACCGTTTACTAAATGCATGTATCAGGTTCATCTATTGCTTACGTAAATATGATCACATCTCCGAGTATCGTGCTAGGTTGAAGTGGCTGCCAATTCGCTGTCGCAGGAATCTTAGAGTCCTCTCTCTGTCTTCTTTACTTAATGAGCCTGCGACACCGAAATACCTCAAGGACAAATTCGCCTATCTCTCTTCTTTTCATGATAAATCTCTCCGATCTTCTCACAACTCACTTCTTTCCGTTCCATCTCATCATTCCGGATTTGTTTCGAATTCCTTTGCGGTTGTTGCTACAAATCTATGGAACAATCTACCTATTACCATAAGGCAGGCATCTACCAGATCATCATTTAAAAAGCTGGTCTACTCACATTTTCTAAATTTTTTTTTTTTTTTTTTTTTAAATGAAACTTTTTTATTCGAAGTAATATACAAACAATATAAAAGAATTACAATATAATAATTAACCTAAAAAATAAACTAAATCTAAATAACAAATTAAATATAATAAAAAAAAAATTATACATACCTTATAATATAAAAATTTCCTCCAGGCCATTGTCCAGTGGCATGGTGCCCAAAACACTGGCAGCATTTCCTCGTTGAATTTCAATACTAATCTTTTCAGCGAGGAAGCTGCCAGCCCGTGGGTCACCAGAGACGTCGACTAGTTTTTTAGATATTTCTTTAAATAAAGTTTTTGCCTCGAGGCCCCACGGTCCCATGGTTTCGACGGCAAAGGCCACAAATATATAATCATTGCAAATGTTTATATATTTGCGGCGCTTGACGTTTTGAGCTTGTTCTGCCGCCGCACCAGCTCTGACAGTAGTTCCTTGAAGATGGGAAGTTGCTAGCGTGTCTACACATGTGACGTCCCACACTAGTGATTTTCCCAAACTCCAAGGAACTAAGGTCATACCGTCAGGTCTCTTGCCATCATTTCTAAATAGCTCCTAACAAAATTTGTAAGTTTTATATGTATGTTTATTATTGTGTATGTACTAATGTATTTAGTATATTTATAAGTAGATTATATAAAAGTAAGTTTATTATCTAAGTAGGTATTTATATCTAATTGATGTGTCACTTATACTTTCCTTGCACCCATAGACATAGGATCGTCGCGTCGTCGCTTCTATATCTATGCTTGCACCTACAGTTGTTCTAATTAGTCCCAAAGGTTTGGCTGTCAGAGAATGTCTACGGGCATTAAGTCCGCCTTTTGTACTTTGTGCATTAAAGTTTTGAAATAAATAAATAAAATAAATAGTTATTCTAAGAAACATTTAATACAATGGTCTGTTTTAAAATGCATGGGTCAAATTACAATTTATTATGAACTTTACTAGGAATTTTAGCTTACATACAATGGTGTTCTTATTTCATTCTGACACATCTGATTACGCAATAAATAACAAAATTGTTTTTAAATATTTGCACATTACAATTTCAACTACTTAGGTGGTCTAGTGGTTATAACTTCAGATTTAGACGCGGTTTGATTCCTGTCGGGAGTCGGGACACAATAATAATTTATTTCTTGAGTATACACCATCATCATTATTACAGCCCCTAGAACACAGCGTCCTAGACCTCCAATGCTGGATATAGGCCTTCCAGAATATATATCTGGAGAATTTTTTAGAAAAAAATATTAACGATTCCACAAGTTGGTATTAGTAGAACCGGGACCGAACGGCTTAACGTGCTCTTCGAGGCAGGGCAACGGTGGTGTTGTAAATGTATGACAAATGTACGTAAGAAGATTCGTCGTTACCACCCCGGGTGAAACTAAAGATCTATAAGACGTTCGTCCGCTCGCGCCTCACCTATGCCGGCCCGGCGTGGCACCACCTGGTGGCGCCATCCATAGCTGCTGCGATCCAAGCGCAACAAAATATTTCATTGCGCGCGACAGTCAGAGCTCCATGGTTCGTGCGCAACACCGTCCTCCACGACGACCTGAAGATGGAGACCATCGAGCAGTTTGTGGCCAGGCTCTCTAAATCCATGTTCGATCGAGCCGACCACAGCCGCTTCGACCATCTTCGGGGAATCGCACCGCTGCACGCACGGCCACCGGAGGGCCGTCCCCTGCCCCGTGAGATCCTGGGGGCAGAAGCGTAACCAGCAGTTACTTACAATAGTAGTGCCCATAGGTGCCACAGATCCTACAGTGGTCCCTTCCCCGGCGGCTCAAGCCGCCGAGGTAAAACAAGGAACCGGCGGGCCGTCGCCCACCGTGAATAACGCACGCTTAATGGGGATAACCCCGGAGCGTTCCGCCCCAGGGCGAAGATGACTACTACTACGTAAGAAAAGTGCATTTCTAATTGGTACATGCCGGGGGGTTTGAACCGACCTTTGTAGGATTTAAGGTACGCGTTCTTACAACCGAGCCACCACCGCGCCTCACAACCGAGCCACCACCGCGCCTCACAACCGAGCCACCACCGCGCCTCACAACCGAGCCACCACCGCGCCTCACAACCGAGCCACCACCGGGCCTCACAACCGAACCACCACCGCGCCTCACAACCGAGCCACCACCGCGCCTCACAACCGAGCCACCACCGCGCCTCACAACCGAGCCACCACCGCGCCTCACAACCGAGCCACCACTGCGCCTCACAACCGAACCACCACCGCGCCTCACAACCGAGCCACCACCGCGCCTCACAACCGAGCCACCACCGCGCCTCACAACCGAGCCACCACTGCGCCTCACAACCGAACCACCACCGCGCCTCACAACCGAGCCACCACCGCGCCTCACCACTTTAATTTACCATATGTATATTGAAAATTTTGTCAAATGTATATGAAATTTCTTTGTCACTATTATTATTCTGTATTTTGTCATCGTTTCATTATATCGCGTAAACTAAAAAACCACGTGTAGATGCCACCCGTGTAGATAATACCTCTGCCGCTTGCCACATTTCCTCTACCTCAAAAGAGGCCGGTTCGGCTGCTCATATAGCTAGCCATATCTAAAAAGCTATGTGCTATATGCATGCATTAAACAAAATTATAACTTAGGGGTTGAAACAATATTTTTGATACTCACTAATTCGTAAAAGAGCTGGGTAATCAAATTTACCAAGAGTGTGGCGATCTCAAATGCCATAACAATAGGTGGTATAGGCAGACTGATAGTGGTAATTTCGTATAGATAATATCCATATTTATTTATTTATAAGGCATTCTTCACCAGCTGGTGAAAAAAAATATTAAAATAGCCTAAATTAGTAAATAAACATAATTACGCATTTAAAAAAAGTAAAGTATCATCACGAACGTTTCCCTTTCGGGGTGGTCAGAAACCACGCTTATAAATAAGCGGATTCACATTTAGCCAACTTTACTATAGGCCAATCATGTCAAGTGGCAAGCTCGTCGATGTCTCCAACATACCAAACTCGAGAAATATCAGAAATAAATTAAATATTAATTAAATGTATTTATATACATTAATAAATATTTTTGTGTCCCCACCAGAAATCGAACCCGGTACCTCCGAGTCTAAATCCACGGACTTAACCGCTAGACCACGGAGGCAGTTACAGTTTTTATAGCACTTAAAAATACATATACGTATATACATTATACAGTATACAATATAAAAAAATATTTATTTTGTTTTTTCAGATAGATTCAATAAGGATGGTATTACAAAACTCACAATATAAAAAAATTGCCGATTTATATTTAGACAACAACAGTATACCCAGCGTAAAGGAATTGGAGGCATCGGAATGGTTCTCAACCTTTAGAGTGCTAAGTCTTCGAGGGAACCAAATAAGACAGGTAGAATCACAGCACCTAGAACACAGAGTCCTAGAACTCCACTGTTGGAGATGGGTCTTCCAGAAACTTCTGGAGAATTAAGCCTACACTCGTGACGCTGCGCTGGCCAGACGGGATGGTTAGGGTCTGATGTCAATTTTAAACCAAGTCAAGCCAAGCAGTATTACCGGATTCAAATCATATCCTACTTTACAAAAATATTGTTCAGTCAGGCTACGCCAGGCGGCAACTTGAAACAAAAGTCCAATTACATCCTGTGACCATTGAACATAAGCAGTCCTTATGGAAGTGGACTTATGAATTATAAATATAATTGCACCCTGTAAGGTAAACAAGACTATTGTGACATAAGACGTGCTTATGGACCTCTTAATGGGGTGTGTAACTAACTTTTTATCACGATAGATGGCGCATGACTGTACCTAATATAACTGTCAGTTGCATAGAAAACTTGTATTTTTATTACGAAATTTATTATTTTCTGGATATTATGCAGAAGCGAGCAGCTTTTAAGTGTACAAATCGAGATTTCCAAGCGAAAGCAAAGATATGGTGATCTCAAAATTGCCGTTCTAATAATTCAATCTTTTTTTATTTTAAAGACGGTGTTCGCTTACTTAATTCGTCTTTTAAGGTAGGTAACGTTAAGTTAAAATTCATTTTTCTGTTATAAAAATGTAAAATGACAAATAAATTTGAAAAATGATCAGTCAAAGGTGTAAACAAGGTACCAGTGCCGCTAGCGATATCTACAAAAAGCTTTGCCTGATACACTCCATTATTAAATGTTAATATATAAGTATTTGTAGTAGTCGACGCGGCAAATCAAATCGGTAGAGTATTAGCTCTTTTTAAAAATAATTTAATTAAAAAATTCAAAACCCAACTGCCTAAAAAATGATCTTAAATTAAAAGCAAAAAATAAATAGAATATAAACTAAAAAGAAAAAAAGTAAAAGTAAAGTATCATCACGACCGTTTCCCTTTCGGGGTGGTCAGAAACCACACTTATAAAAAAGCGGATTCACATTTAGCCGACTTTACTATAGCCCAATCATGACAAATGGCAAGCTCGTCGATGTCTCCAGCGTACCAAACTCGAGAAATATCACAAATAAATTAAATATTAATTAAATGTATTTATATACATTAATAAATATTTTTGTGTCCCGACCAGGAATCGAACCCGGTACCTCCGAGTACGTTCCGAAGAAAAAAAAGTGAGCTTGGAATTGCGCGACGCAGAGATGGGATATGTGTTTATTACCCGACTGCGCGACGCAAAGGAATGTGTTGATCAGTCTATATATGTATGTATTTATATGTATGTATGTATATTTGTTCCTTTGTGACACACTGAATACCAAACGCGTTGGCCGATTTTGAAGATTCGCACCTCTATCGATTCGTCTTTATTACGCGAGTATCACTGAAGATATGGTATAATCAAATTTCGTTAAGTCGACACCCAGACGACATATAGTGAATGGGGTATCGTCGAATAGGTATTTGAAAATAATGTTAAGATTTCGCCTTATCTCATTACATTAAGAGTAACCATTAGTAGTTCAGTTTACAGTTTCGGCCAGGATCCAGCGACAATACATTTAGATAGGTGGTAGGCGGACTGATGGTGGTAATTTGCCCAGTCTGCCGCGGCGGGGAAGTATCCACCGTTCGTGACGATACACCCAGTAAAGTGTATCCACACGTTTCGGGATCAGATTCGAATTGCCGTCATCATCGTCGCAATCAAGCCGACATATGTAGTGTTAGGGACTGATTTCAATCATGAGTGTTTACAGATGCTTTTATGAGCCTCGCATTACCATCAGGTGGGCGCAAGGTCAGGTCGTGATAATATTTAAAAAAAAAGATTGCGCTTAAACACGCGCAAAGAGTTAGCAAGGTTTAGTGATCAGGGGTAACTCAATTTGGATGTTGGGCATAAAAAAATCGGACCCTAAAACTCACAAATTGCACGCTTCCGGTGTTCCCAGCCTTTAAGACCATTAACTAAGGTCCTACCTAAAATATTTTCTATAGTTTTTATTGCACCATTTGCAGATGTTAATTTCTTTTGTTTAAAAATTTACATCTGTTTTTTTTTCTTACGGAGAACAGTTAGGTATCTAAAAGGACCAATAAAGGACAATATAGCGGGCTGTAGATGTTTTACTGTAACAAAAAAATTCACCTAGTTTAAATTATTAAGCCAATGATATTTTTTTGCATTATACGAGTACCGGGTTCGATTCCTGGTCGGGACACAAAAATATTTATTAATGTAAATAAATACATTTAATTAATATTTAATTTATTTGTGATATTTCTCGAGTTTGGTACGCTACAGACATCGACGAGCTTGCCACTTGTCATGATTGGCCTATAGTAAAGTTGGCTAAATTTGAATCAGCTTATTTATAAGCGTGGTTTCGACCACCCCGAAAGGGAAACGGTCGTGTTGATAATGATACAGTTTTTATTTGTCACAAAAATAAAGGGTAATAAAAATAAAGTTAATAATAAAACAATCAAAGGTTCAGAAAATGGTGTCGGAAGCAGGTTCCAACAACCTCTGTTATTATACAATAGCCGACATTAAAATTTAGTGGAACAGTAATAATAATACAAGTTAAATAATAAAAATAAATATATTTAAATATTTTATTAAAACATACAATTAAAATATAACAGCTAAAATAAAGAAAATGAAACAAATTTAAAAAGATAAGAAAATAAAAACAGGAACCTAGACGGGAGCTGCTCCAGTCTGCTTCACAAGCAACCATGCTGCACACATTTTACGGAAATTGGGTAAACTTGTAACTATCGCGTATCGAACAGGCGCGGTGGAAGATCATTCCATATTTTGGCAGCGGCATGCTTGAAGCAGCCCCGGGCGCCTACCAGCCTGAAATATAGGGACTGATGTCGATCGTCCGTGGCTGATATTAGTTGCTCCTTTTTTTTTTTAAATAATAATAAAAATCTTTATTGCAAAATAAATATACATCACAATTTAGTTGTTACATAGGTTAGGGTATATAATAAATGGTACATAGTAACAAAAGCAGTTTAGCTGTGACATCTGAAATAGTCGGTGGACGGTGTTTCAAATGTCATTGTAGGAATTAGTACTTGCCACATTTTATATTTCTCTAGACAATATTTATTTATATTTGCTAAAGGCAAGACTTAAATTATTGTTTGTGTATGTGTATGGTTGGTGTATATGCATGTTGTAGTGTGTGTGTGTGGGTTTGAGTGAATGTATAAAGTAAGTATGCATGTGTTAGCAACAACCTATTTCTTATAATATTATTTTATGATTTTAAACAGGTTTCCAGTGTCCTCATAACTTAGATAGCCGGCTACAGCTTTAGTGTCACATACTCGATCCCTGGTTCGCACATGGTTGTTAACTTCATTATATGGTAAGGCAGCGTGTTCTTAATATGGTTTGAAGAATAAATAGCTGCCTCACAGTAAGGACTTTGCTCTCTTGATATACCAGGGTTGTAGGAAATCTATATGGGTTTTTCATCATGACCTTCTGATAGCTCTCTGTGCCCTCTCGAGTCTGATCATAACCGTTACATAAGTACCACCCCATGACGTAATACAGTACGATAGGATTGACTGTGCCAGCGCATAATAAACCGTCCTGAGCGTGTCGATGTTAGCAGATGCTCGTAACCTCTTAAACACATTATCTTCGCGTATAGCTTACCAGTGCACTTTTTTTTTCAGATTCCCGTGTATGCCTTTGACAAAGCATTTCAAAATAATAATAACATTATGCACGTGTTCCTTGGGAATAACCCTTGGCGATGTGATTGTCATTATACGCCGAGGTTTCAGGCTTTATTACTAAAGTACAAGAAGGTTATAAGAGACCTATCGGATATTAGATGCTCCAAGACTGATGATGCTGTGACTTCTTTGGCGCAGGTTAGTTAATAGAAATTGATTTAATTTTAAGTACTATAAGTAGAATGAATGGACTCTAATCCTGAGCCATAAAAGTATAAGCTAGGTCACGTGAGCGTGGAAGCGCCATGTTGACTCTTGAGATTGAGAAAAAGACGTAAGTATAAGCACTGTTTTTAAGATTTCTCCTATAAGATTTTTAAGTGTGTTTTAAGTATAAGTCTAAGAAAATATAAGTATAAGAATCCATCCGAAGTTTTATTTAAGAAGAATTACCGCAGTTTCTAACATTAGTATTCAATGTTAGAAGGATGCTTCTGTTCGCGCATAACTTACGCCCAAGCCATCCTTAAACTCGAGCAAGAAGTGGACGACCAAAATCATATTGAGCGTGAGGCTCATTTCCACCTCAGCGGGTCGTGAACAAGCAAAACTATCGCTTCTGGGGCACCGAAAATCCATGAGTGATAAACGAGATGCACACACCCGCTCAAAGTGACTGTTTAAGCTGGTGGAGTCATCGGGCCATTTTTTTTTCAAAAATTCCGCTGGCCAAACGACAACATGTGGACGGTGCGTGCTATAGGGCAATGTTGACCGAGTTTTTTCTGCCGCAATTAGACGAATTAGGATTGAGGGACATTTGGTTCCAACAGGACGGAGCAACGGCACACACTGCGCGAGCCACAACCGATATTCTGAAGGCAGCGTTCCCGGGTCGCCGCATCTCTCGTTTTGGCGATTTGCACTGGCCCGCAAGATCGCCCGATTTAAGCGTTCCAGACTTTTTTTTGTGGGGCTTTTTGAAGTCTAGTGTTTACATGAATAATCCCAAGACTCTGGAATCCCTCAAGGACAACATTGGACACGAGTGCGAGAATCTGTCGCCCGAAGTTCTCGCCGAAGTGATGAAAAATGCTATAAAACGAGCCCGTATGGCAATCAATTGTGACGGCGCCCATTTGGCCGATATAATCTTCCCGGCTTGACCAATAAAATTCTATAGGTTCAAAAATAAACTGCCCCGTGGTCTAGCGGTTAAGTCCGTGGATTTAGACTCGGAGGTACCGGGTTCGATTCGTGGTCGGGACACAAAAATATTTATTAATGTAAATGAATACATTTAATTAACATTTAATGTATTTGTGATATTTCTCGAGTTTGGTACGCTGGAGACATCGACTAGCTTGCCACTTGTCATGATTGGCCTATAGTAAAGTTGGCTAAATGTGAATCCGCTTATTTATAAGCGTGGTTTCTGACCACCGCGAAAGGGGAACGGTCGTGATGATACTTTTTTTTCTAGGTTCAAAATCAGAATCTAAGTTTTTCATTTAAAAAAAAAAGAGAGCCTAACAACATCGGATGACTTGTTTTGGCCCACCCTGTATTATTAACCTTTTTTTAGTTAGCAGTTTGAAGTTACTTTCCACCATAGATGTCTTATTTTAATATCAAAAACGAAAAACATTTAAAGAAATAGTTCTGGCCACCCGCGAACACACTAGATTTAATTTAGGTTTTGTAAATAATTTAATTCTTTATTTGTTTAAATTTACCAGATTAGCACCATATCCTTGGGCAATGTCTGTGCTCCTGACAACGTGATGCCAATCAGTACGGTGGACATCATCAACTTGCTGCTTGTGGCTCTGATCCTGCTCGTGGTCGGCAGGTTTCTCTACGACTGGCACCATTTTAAAACCACCGGAAAACTACCATGGATCTCTTCCATATTACCTTAAGGCTTAACCATCAGTAGTGTTGCCAAATCTTGGTCTTGTTCTTGCTTTTTTGCGAGACCAAGACCATGAGCAGGTAGTACCTATATGTATGTACACAATAATATTGACGTGCAGGTACACGATAGACGTAACAATTGTTTTTTTCTCAAATTACCCTCATAGCGCGCCACCTCAAAATAAAGTCGTAGGGTTTTGATTTATAGCATGAATAAAGCTTTTATCAAAAATCAAAAATAAATCAAAATCAAAATAATTTATTTCCATTGGTTCTCTTAAAACAACTTGGATACAGTCAGAACTAATTAAATCAATACAATTATCAAAACATATGTACTAATCAAAGTGGTAATAATGGTTGGACCGTAAACAGGCATTAATCCATACTAATGTATGCTATGCACAACATTATTGCTATAAGCAAGTAAATCTAACTAACTTAGAAACTACTTAAATAAGATCGTGGCTGTAAAGAGGCCGTGTCAGTTTACATTCTAAATACCTTATAATTATGATGTATAGAATTTATATACATATGTCAGATAATTTATAAATGTATAAAACAAAAAATAATAATAATAATAAGAAAAAAAAAGACGTCACCTTATAATCTAAATAATAATAATGATATGTCAATTTAACATAAATTCATAGCTGTAAGGTCATCGGTTAATGACACAGCAAGTACACCCTATTGTTAGCAAGACTAATACCACGACTAACCCTTGTATTTTTATATTGCTGTTTCGTGTCTGTCTTTTTTAGAGTTCAAAGGTATATCGAATATATCGAATCCTTGTAGTAGATTACTTATAATGTATAAATAAATTTCTACTTTCTAATAATATATTATCCTCATATATGTATATCTTCTATAATACTCATAGCTGGGCACCGTTAATCAAATAGTTAACTTCGTTAATCGTTAATCCGTTACAAAAAAAGTTAGCTTCGTTAAACGTTGAAGCGTTACATTTCGGAAGAATTAACGGAAGTTAATGTTAAACGTTAATCCGTTAGTATGTGTAAAATTGCATTTTTATGTCGTTGCGTTAGTGAACTTATAAAACCTGTTGGTTTAGGTTCTGGAAGTTAACAGGTTAATATATAATATTGTCAGAATGAGTTCTCTTTTTTGTCTTGCCTCGGTTAGAGCCCGCCTTAACAATCTCTTCAAACTGTACGTATTGTGACTCATGTACCCTTCTTACATGTTGTTTCAAATTATTCAGGCTTGGTACATGAACTTTTATTTTGGTGTCTTTCGGCAAGCAACGCTTACAAGCAAAAATAATTTGCTGACCCGATCTGGATACAAATTCCACATACTCAGTCAAATGTGGCCAAGGATTCTAATCAGGACCGCTGAAATCCGATTCCATGATATAGTTTTAATTACTACACTGCACAGTACTTTTGTATCTAACTAATTACACTGCACTCTTCTTTATTAACACGCAAATTATCACTGACAGTAATTTATAATAGCAAACAAACAACACTCGTCACTCTAAGCACTGGCGCTAGTACTTCGCAGTTTACTTACTCGCACGCGTCGGCAAAATATATCTAGTTTTGTTTTTGTCTCACGCGCCGCCGCGCCCGGCACTTGTCGTTTCATACTTATCTGAACCTGTTTTTCGCGCCACACCGCAGTCCCGTGCGGTAAATAGTGGCATTGGATTAACGATTAACGGACTTCTGCATATTAACAGAAGTTAACGTGTCCGTTAACATTTTTAATAGTTAACTTAAAAGTTAACCCGTTAATCAAAATGTTAACTTCGTTAATTAACGATTAATGGATTAACAAGTTAATGCCCAGCTATGATAATACTTATATATTGATGAGTATTTATGTAGTCTATGTATACATACTATTTATGTAGTTTATTGGTTAGAATTGCACCCCACATATTTATACTGTCTCACTCTCCCAAAGGTTAGCTGGTAGAAAAAGCCGAAATGGCTTTAAGTTCGCCTTTGTACATACTTTTAAGTAAAGTGCAATAAAGTATTTAATAAATAAATAATGTCTCCAAAACTATCTTCTATTCCGTTGTGGCCCTGATATATTTTTTCTGACTTGGTTGTTAAATAATAAAAAATAATAATATAAATTAACCTAATAGTATACCTAATTATCTCATCGATCTTAAGCTATGCATATCTTCCTTTTGTTTCCTATTATTTCTATATAATATAATGATTAACAACTGATTTTCACTCACTAATATCATAATTATCCTATGCTATATATACATATAGCTATTTGTAAATAATATAATATAATTTTATTATAATTTTTATTTAACCCACTGTTTTTGGAGGAATGAACTGTACAACTAATCAAATCAAATCAAATAATTTATTCAGTAAATAGGCAATATTTTTAGCACTTTTACACGTCATAACAGTTTTATTACATTTTATATTTATAATTTTATTAAATTTACATAATGTATACATTATAATATTTACTAGTGATCAAAACAAAATCATAATTTCAGCTAAACAACTCCATAATTGGTAATGGATTTAAAATTACTGGTCAGGAACAGTAGAATAAAATATTCTGGCTTTTAAGATCTAATAATTTATAATATTGTAATTTTTATGTCCTAGTTATAAGCTGAGATTTTTCTGAAAATAAATAAATAAATAAATTGTATGTAGGTATAAAATAAAATAACAAGGCTGGTGGTGGCTCGGTTGTAAGAACATGTTCCTTAAATCCTACAAAGGTCGGTTCAAACCCACCCGGCATGTACCAATGAGAAATACACTTTTCTTACGTACATTTGTCATAGATTTACAACACCACCGTTCCCGTGCCTCGGAGAGCACGTTAAGCCGTCGGTCCCGGTTCCACTAATGCCAACTTGTGGAATCGTTAATAAATTGTCATAAAAAATTGACATCATATCCTCGCCAAGCCGTCTGGCCAGCGTGGCGAGTGTAGGCCAAATTCTCTAGTTCTGGAAGGCCCATCTCCAGCAGTGGAGGTCTAGGACGCTGTGTTCTAGTGGCTGTAATGAAAAAATAAAATAACATAGGTATTTAATAATCTACACGCGATGGTGGCTAACATTCTAAAAAGGTGGGTCGCACACACTTTTCTCACGTACATTTGTCATATTTATCAACACCACCGTATCCGTGCCTCGGAGGAGAGAGCATGGCGTCGTAATGCCAAATATACGTATGAAAAGTTTGTCTTTGGTACATGCCGTGGTTCGAACTGACCTATTGAGAATGTTAACGAAAGCATTCTTTCAACCGAGCCACCACCGCCCTAGATAGAATGTATATTTCCATCATCCAATTCATTAGTGGAACATTTATTTATTTAAATTCTTTAATGCACTTAAAATAGTCAGTACAGAGGCGAGCTATAATGCCAGTAGGCATTCTTTACCAGCTAACCTTGGGGATCGAGTAAGGTGATAGGTAGTATGAAAAAAAAAAAGAAATTTTAATGATATAGTTAATAAGTTACTTAACTAATTCTCATATACTACACATTATACCTAAACACATAAACATACATAAACCATACATACAAGTACATCATATACATTATTACTTAAATAAATACACGGTTATTTAAATAGTGTTTATCGAAAAAAAAAGTTTTTGGTCCAAATTTTATAGTTAGTTTTCCGTAAGTCTTGTTTCAAGCGGTGTTATTTTATATAAATATCACCATAGCAAGCTTAGTTCTCCTTGAAATAATGGCATTTGACATCATTGCAGATGGCACATACTTTCAACGAGAACAACAAATAGGTGGTAGGCGCACTGATCGTGGTAATTTGCCTAGTCTGCTGGGGCGGGGAGGTATCTACCGCTCGTGGACGTGGACGTTTCCGGATCAGGCTCGAATTGCCGTCATGCCCAGTAAAGCCGGCATAGTGTTAGGAACCGATATCAGTCATAAGTGTTTGATTCCAGTTTCGTGGGCCTCGCGCGCCACTTAACATCAGATGCACTCAAGGTCACATGTCGTGCTAGTATATAAAAATAAAATAAAAAAATACAATAAGAAATGATAAAACAAAATTTAATGAATTAGAAGATAGATTTATCATTAATTAAATTAGGTAGGTCGTATATTGTTTATAGTTAAATAAATAAATAATAAATATTTCCAGACAGGTCACACAGCGCCGTCTAGTTTCCGTGGTAAGCTTGTAAGGCTTGTGTTACAGAAACTAGATGGTTGATAAACTACATATTATACTTTTTTTTTTTTTTGTAAATATTTACATATTATACATATAAACACCCAGACCGAGACAAATTATACAATGTACAACTTGCCCCCGGTGGGAATCGAACCCACGACCTCCCGAGTTCACGGCAACGTTTGTTACCACTAGACCACGGAGGCGGCATAGTTGTTAGTTTATTTATGATTAAGCACATTTTTTTTTAAATAATGCTTCTAAAAATTAGAACACAAAAATGCTTTTAAATGTGTTTTTATTAGTGATGGGCCGAATGTGGATTATGCAGAATACAAACTTTGGCCGAACATTCGGTACTGGACTGCACTTCGAACTTCGGTCAAATTTTTTTCGACAAAATAACAGGTCATAAATAATTTATGTACAAATATTATACAACAGTTTATTTGTGCACCCGAATATATTTGCTCACTCTCTTGATGATTGAAAATATACAAATATAGATATACATAATACAGACAATCATTATATTTTAATAGCCATAATTTGTAAATTAGTCCATAGGTAATATTTTAGTGATTTAATTATCTACAGCTTAGTAATTTTAATATTCTGTTTAACCGAACAAATAGAAATTCGTCCCATCCCTAGTTTTTATCTATTGTTTAAAAAAATAATATTATTGCTTTTCTAGTCAATTTATTAGAGCAATTTTTGTAATTATTGCATAATTCTTGTTTAGTGTATGTCAGTATTAAATATTTTTTGAAAAATATAGTTAAATTTTGTTTTAATTACCTACCTAATTTAGGAGGATTTAACACTATTGCACACCTCTCGCTCGCACAATCAAATATTTAAATTTACAAGTCAGACTGTACTTTTAAGAAATGTCATTACAGCCCTTAGAACATAGCGTCCTAGACCTCCACTGCTGGAGATGGGCCTTCCAGAACATATATCTGGAGAATTTCGCCTACACTCGCCACGCTGGCCAGACGGCTTGGCGAGGATATGATGTCAATTTATTATGATTTTTTATTTTTTATTTATTGGTTTTACACACAGCATTAAATTACTTAATACATATTTGACGATAGGAATTTTGTTATACATTAGCCAAAATGATTTTTATTTTATAGACATGACATATGACAATTTATTAACGATTACACAAGTTGGTAATAGTGAAACCGGGACCGTACGGCTTAACGTGCTCTCCGAGGCACGGAAACAGTGGTGTTGTAAATCTATGACAAATGTACGTAAGAAAAGTGTATTTCTCATTGGTACATGCCGGGTGGGTTTGAACCGCCTTTGTAGGATTTAAGGAACGCGTTCTTACAACCGAATCACCACCGAAAATGTACTCGTAGTCTATTCATTTTCTAGTACTTTATAATTATATACTTTATAATTTATAAAAAACTTATAATATTGTTTATCTTAAATGAGGCCCGATGATTGTTATTTCTGGCGGGGCCCGGCAGAACACTTGTAACTTCGAAAGCAAACACACGCATACGTTGCTGAATTAAATCTAAGTACAAAGTGCAAGTGATTTTTATTTGCCATCCTGATTCACCTTCTTACAAGTGGCTCTGAACAGAGGTTACTATTAGGTGGGCACATGTCGTGTTAGTGTTATAAAAAAAACACCATGTCATTTGTCTTAACTTTATTGGATTTAGTTTCATTTAGATCATGGTAAGAGAGAAAATTTCAAATCTGTCGAATATATACTAGCGACATCTACTAAAAACAAAACAAATTAATATATAACTTGCTTGAGAAATTTCGTTTAAATGCCATTCAAAGCTTTATTTAAGTTAGTAGTTCCGGACTATGCCAACAGATGGAGCTGATTAGACTTTAATAGAGACTCACAATATGATGCACTGTTTGCGGACGACAGTGCCTACTTTAGCTCTTCTCCAAGCCAATATGAGGCTGCTGACAAAATGCAGGACCTCCTAGATCTTCTCCCTGTATGGTTGGACAAGTGGCGTATGTCCATCAATGTCGGCAAAACTGCCGCATTGATGACATCCAGATGCCGGCTGCCTCCACCACTGCAGCTTCGGGGACAGAACATCGAGTGGACTCCGACCGTCAAATACCTGGGCTGCATTATTAACAGGACGTTAACAATGGGTGAAATGGCCTGCCACGCCGTCAATCAGGCAAAGGCGGCCCGAGCCATGTTACGTCCTGTTATGAATTCCAGCTTGCCGCTCAGGTTGAAGGTCCGGATCTACAAGATGTTCATCCGTTCTCGTCTCACCTATGCTGCGCCAGCCTAGCACCACCTTCTGGCCAAGACCAACAGGGACAAGATCCAAAGTCAGCAGAACATATCGCTCGGAGTGGTTTCCCGAGCGCCATGGTTCGTGCGTAATTCCGTCTTAGCTCGAGATTTTGAGATGCCTACTATTGAGGAGTTTGTCGTTGGCCTGACTAGACGTATGTTCTCTCGGGCCGACAACGGACACTTCAAGCATCTCCAGAACATCGCTCCGTCTTGTGCATGGCCCCCTAACGGGAGACCACTTCCTAGAGAAGTACTCCTGGAGGAGAGCTGAAGCAGTCGAACTTAGCCCCCTGGGTTCGTGAGCCACATGGGCGCTGTTATACTAGTAACGGCGCCCAGCACTAAACGTGCATGAATTACCGGCGGGTGGTTACCCGCTGAGATCCTGCCGGGGAAAACGGGGGACTGTCCCCATCCCCAACCCACGCCCATTAGGCATCCGGGCCTGGACGACCCCACTGTCTGTCTGTCTGTCACAATATGATCATCCGTCCCGTCTCACCTATGCCTGGCACAACTTCCTGGCAAAGTCTAATAGGGACAAGATCCAAAGTCAGCAGAACATATAGCTCAGAGTGGTCTCCCGAGCTATGGCGGAATTATTTTATGCACTCAATTTATTATTTAGATGCCCTGCGGAGGCGGGCAATTCGGATAGTGGACGACACCATAGCGTCCAAACATCTCGAATCACTGCAGCTTCGCCGTGACGTTGCCTCTCTAAGCGTGTACTACAAGCTATACCACGGTGAGTGTTCTCAGAAGCTCCATAACCGTATCGCCAACCAGTGTGTTTCCCCACTCCTATAACCTGGAGTCCTTCAAGCGAAGTGTGAAAAAGCATCTTGTTAGGCCGGTATAGTGGTAGAGACTGATGCCGGTCGTTAATGACTGGCGTCAGTTGCTCCCATTCTTGGAACTAGCGTACTGCTTACCATCAGGTGGGCGCGATGTCACATGTCGGGTTTAGTATTAAAAAAAAAATACGCACTAACCATGGCATTCGGGAGACCGCTCTGAGCGATATGTTCTGCTGACTTCGGATCTTGTCCCTGTTAGTCTTGGCCAGAAGGTGGTGCCAGGCTGGCGCAGCATAGGTGAGAGGGGAATGAATGAACATCTTGTAGATCTGGACCCTGAACCTGACCGGCAAGCTGGAATTCTAACCATTTATTTCACTTATCATATATATGAATATATATATATATATATGTATTTTATATTTATTTGTTTGCATATGACATTTATTTATGTATAAATAAAGTTCTTATATGTATGTAATTAATAATTTCAACTATCTATTTTCTTCGTAACATTCTGCACCCGCTTATTACATATCTCAGTCACAAAGGTTAGTTGGTAGAAAATGCATTTACGGCATTAAGCTCGCCTATGTACCCGCACTTGTTTTGTTTTTGTACAATAAATAATTTATTATTATTATTATTATTTATTGTTAAGGTTAAAATACACTTAAAAAAGATATTATTGGATAATTGCTACTACACGATCGACGAATTCCTAAATGACAAGGCAATTATATAAAAATTTGGTTGGACATTAATTTTTAAATATATATTATGTAGCTATTTTAGTTAGAAATAAGTTAGACTATTTAGAGTTTTAAGAATAAATTAAGTTTTATTATTATGTTTTTAACAAATTAGATGTGAAGGGCTCGGGCAGTGCATGGGAGTAATTTTGAAAGAGAAAATCTTTTGAATTCGTTTGAAAAAGAATTTGTTTGTCATTTTTTTATTTTGTTTTTTTTGTCTGTTCAATAATAAAATGTACTGACCTAAATTTAATTATATAATGATGACTAAACTTTCTGGATAAGAATATATTTAAATAAAAACAATTTTTGCATGCCACAACAATGGCTAAATGTGGCAGAGCCAACTTACTAACCATATTACGGTATGTACCACATTTAAAGCAAATAAACGATTTTGAATTTGAATTTGAAGGTCCTGTTGATGCAGCCCAGGGGCCTCGACGTCTTAACTGTCGTTATTTGTCTGTCTCAGGGGTTCGAACATGGAACATTTTCGACAATTAAATTTAGTAATAAAGGCGTAAAGGCGATACAAACATACCTTATAATGGAATAAAACAAGAGAAATTGAGTTAAGGACTACATTATTCAAACTAGTGAGAATCTGCGCAGGCTATTAATGTCAGGGTGATAATTGAATCTATATCTTGGGAGCATTATAAATCGTCGAACATGTAATTTATCTGTCGGTCGGTGACACTCATAGAGCACAAAAAACTAGTAGAAATCGTTAGTGCTTGTGAAGCAGCTAAACATAATATATATATTTTAATTTAACGAAATGTATTTATTCGGAATAATATACAAACAATATTAAAGAATTACAATATTAAATAAACTATATTACAACAAAATCTAAATTTAACCTAAAATAATAATAATAATACATAGAAAATAAAAATTAAATACTTACAAAATAAATAGCTCCTCCAAATCGCTGTCTTGTGGCATGGTGCCCAATACACTAGCAAAACTAAATTATAATTATATTAAAGAAAACCTTAAATTAAATAAATATACAACAAAAACTAAATTTAACCTATAAAAAAACAGCAGCTAAACTATTCCACGAGAACTGATAGTGACGTCATCAGACTATGCAGGTGTGTGTTTAAACCTTTTAGAGAATTATATAAATAATAAAATATATATCCCAACACCGTTAGTAATACAAGGGCATAATACGAAAACTTGTTCATAATTCTATCTTGTGCCCCTAGCATTTAAAATCACACTAAACAAAAATTTTAATTTAGGCTCTTATGCTATTAAGGGTGCGATATATAAACTGGTTTATTAATTATTTAACAATAATTTCAAGTCAAAATTTGTGACATGTCATAATTTAAATTATTTTGAATGATTCTACTGATGCTAATAGAAGATTAACCAGTAAGGCGGACTAAAGAGTATGCGGAAGACCGCAGCTATTAACTTAAAAATAACAGCTAAATGGGTAACACGTTATCATTGATCAAAATGACGATCAAATTGTACGTATGAGTACGTTTAGACGCGATGATATCACTATCAGTTCTAGTGGAATAGAGTTTACACTCTTTGTTGCTACAAAGATTGTTCGGATTATTGCTGTCAAACGGAGGGTCGCCTTGGTACACCTATCTACGCTTGAACTGTCAAACTCAAGGTCCCTACATCGCGACATAATTTGAAAACTCCTTGAAGAAGAACTTGTATTATTTACTTTCTTACTCATAATAAGTTAAATTTATTATCTTTTTAAATAACACATTTTTAACATTACAAATTGTCAAACTCATTCAAATCAAATTAGTTTCAAAATCTAATAATATCTTTATTTTATCTTTTAAAAGAGTCCTTCACGCCATTTTGCGTGGACTAATAATTTATATAATTAATTTACTATGGATATTATTGGTCAAAAGTGGTGTTGTTTTGTTTAATAATGTGCTACAATATGAATAATTATGGAAAACGATAAATCGGATTTTAAATATGGGGCACAAGTTGCAGTTTTTTTTTGTGGTTTTCCCGCGCTGTCAACTCCCGACGATTTGAGCTATGGTGCCGCGAGTGACTCCAAGAAAAGCATCAAATTCTGCAGCATCTGGAATTTGATGATGACCTCATTAACTCATAAAAATCACAAAAAAGAAAGATATATTACGTCAGACTTGGCTGTATGGGCTAGACCCTTTGCCTTCCCTATCATCTCATTTATCTTAAAATCTTAAAATACGGGTGTTAATCGCTGAACCACGGAGGAAGCTCAATGATCCAGGGCGATAAATTATTCCCCTTTTTTTTCTGTTCTGTGGTGTCAGTGCAGCCATTTTGCATTTGCACTTTGAGCAGCTGAATAGAAGATCGAGGGCGCGAGTAGGTTTAAATGCTAAATTGACTGAATTCTATTCAGACAACTCTAACTATTGTTTCAATTAGTCCAGCTATTTTATTATTATTTTTTTACCATGTTTTTATTAACTAGCTTTCTTGTAAGTGTACCCGGAGGTTATTTTGTAATTGATGTTCAACTAACTTCACAATGAGTTATAGACTTAGCTCAGATATCGTAAAATATCATCACGACTGTTTCCCTTTCGGGGTGGTCAGAAACCACGCTTATAAGTGGGTTCACATTTAGCCAATTTTACTATAGGCAAGTGGCAAGCTCGTCGATGTCTCTAGCGTACCAAACTCGAGAAATATAACGAATAAATTAAATATTAATAAATTAATTAATTTATAGATAGATAAATTCTTTATTGCACAGAAAATAAAACATTTTACAGTACATAGGCGAGCTTAATGTCTAAAAACATTATCTAACAGCTAACCTTTGGGAGATGTGATCAGGGATTGTGGGTGCATGACCACTAATGTTTGACAAAGAGTTTTATTGAGAAAACAACTTATAACTAAAAGAAATATATATATATATATAAATAAATAAAAATAAAAAGCTATGGTACTTATCTACCGATATATACATAAATAACACATACTTATATACCCTATATAATACTACCATACTATACGAGTATAATAAATAAATAATATACATATATATATATATAGATATATAAATGTACAAATAATACATACAATAATATACGGACTCTGTAAAGTTATGTAGATTCGTCTTGCTTTTTGTGAAAGTGTTTGGTAAGCAAACTTTTAAAACTAATGATAGATGGTGCTTTACGAATGTAAAGAGGTAGTCGGTTCCACTGGCGAGCTGCTGATACTGTATAAGAATCTAAACATCTGCTGGAAGAATGTGGTGGAATTTTAACTTGGTTATTGGAGGATGATCGAAGAGGACAACTGTGTGTGTCACACAAAAATTGGAAACGATCTTTCAGGTAAGGGGGCGCCATTGGGTTAAAAAGGATATTGTAAAGAAAGGTTTATTTAAATTAATAAATGTTATTGTGTCCCGACCAGGAATCGAACCCAGTACCTCCGAGTCTAATTCCACGGAGTTAACCGCTAGACTACGGAGGCAGTTTTAGAGACTCTAATTTATTATGGGGCGTTAAGTACCATACTCTTTAAAAGATCAATTCTAATTCATAATCGGTTTAAGTTTGGGACTAGATGACGGCCAGTATTCAGCTCTGATGAAGTCAGAAACTTTCCTTGTAAGCCACGCTTGTGTGGATCGAGATTTATGACTCGGTGCTGAGTCTTGCTGAAAGGACCATTTTTGGTTATGGAACATGGTGTTGAAGAGCTTAACCATCTCAAGAATCGTATCTTGGTTACCTCGGTCGTACCTGGTTTTGATTCCACAAAAATATGGCTCAGATATAATTTTCTTAATATATATAATAATATGATATGAAAAAAAATTGTAGGTATGTAAATTGAATAATAAAAATCTGCATTGGAAAAACTTGAAGCAAGCGGTTGTTGGGTTTTTTTTTTAATTCGCTTTCAGAGGCTGCAAGGAAAATGGTTTACATTCCACCTTTGTGTCGAACAATAGATCGTTTCTACAAAAGGAGGAGCCGATTATTGACCGACATTCCACCAGGCCAATTACTAAGAACCATAGGAGACAGATTATTATTATTATTCAATTATTTATTTTTCAAAATAAGTGTATTTTATTGCCCGCTTGCCTTACTCTGGCCACCTAAAGCCGCTGCGCGCTGCACCGGCCAGGATTAAACTGTCCTTCTTGGCTGGCACCGACTTCAAAAATAACTGTTTTTAATTGCCTTTTAAGGCTCTTGCTTTGAAGTAATTATAATATTATTTTTTACTTTTTAGTTTATACATATAGTTTTGAAGTCGGTTTAGGATTTTTTTTAAACTAATTTAATTTTTATTTTTTCTGTGTATTATTTCTTATACTCGTCTATAATTGGTAGTTTAATTTCTTTCATCTTTAAGAATAGGTTTTATTAATGTATAATAATTATGATGACGGCTCCTTATATCAGATACATACAACCTTCTTTGTTCTTGCCTAATGTTTGTGTGATAACAGTTAACAGCAACAAAAGAGATTGAAAGTCCTCATCAAAAACCTCTGCTGAAACCATAACATGATCTGTGAACCAGTCTTCACAGAGGTTTAGGTGTATGGTTGTAAAATGTAACTAAATGTCTGCTTTATTTACTACGGTTCTGATAAATCACTTGCGAGATATAGACCCCACCGTTTGAACTTAAGATAAAGAAAGAAAGAAAGAAAGAAAGAAAATATTTATTTGCACACAACAGCTAATACAATAATCAAAACGTAAAAAAAATATATAAAATTACTAACAAAAAATAGGCAAGATAAATACATAAAAAATAAATGAGTGAGCTGCTGCGACAAACAGGCACTCAGGTCATAGGCATAGGCTGCAACATTTCTGCTGCAGCGCTGATTTTCACTGAGCCCCATGAATCAAATAAAATTACAATAAATAAATTTGTATTAGGTGCGACAGTTTGCCTAAATTTTTCTTTTAACCATTATCGACACATGTAATAAACAAAAAAAAAAAGAACTGTCAACATTTTATAACTATACACATACAATTTTTATTTATACAATAAATATAATTTTAAAAATAATAATAATACAGTAAAAAACTAAACTATAAGATACATATATACATACCCACACATACAAAATACATACACATACAGAGTGAAATAAAAATACAGTTATGTCTGCAGCTGCGCAGATAGAAGTATCTTTTTAAAATTAGACTTAAACCCAGACAGAAAGCGACTGGTAACATGAGTTCAATCTGTGAATATATTTTCGTTTTAGTTGATGAACCTATATGTATAAATTTTGTATGGGACCACGTTATCAATCATCAAAATCCATTTATTATTGGCGGAGAAATCGCGTAACAAACATACAAAAAAAAAACCAGTCGAATTGTCCCCTTTTTTGAAGTCATTTAAAAAGTGGATTTCATTAGGATAACCTATAATCTTGTACTATTATATATCTTGCTGATAGACAAGTGCTACTATTCAGTGCGGGACTTTCTAGAAGATAAATCGCTTGCTATAACAAATTCTTAAAATTATAATTTCCAACTTTGACATTAATATTATTGTATATGTAAGTTAGTATTTAAAAAAATCTATGTAAATAAGATATTAATATAATTATCATTATAATATTGTACCGTATTAATAGACGGTTGTACTTGTTACTTATACGCCCTCCGGCAAAACATAGAGTACAACACCAACTACACTGTATAAAATCACAGAAATGTGAAACCTATTGTTTATAAGAAATAAATGAATTATGAATTAATAGTCTGAAATTGATAAAATCACGCCTTCAAAGGATAAAGTAGGTATTAGTTATCTTGTGTTTTGTCAGGCAGATAACGTTACGTAATTAAAGTTAGTGGGTCGGTGGAAGCATGTATCAGAAGCTGGCACTCGGGACACGCGCCTTCTTGAGCTGGCACTCGCCTTTAATTAACGACAACACACAACTACACTTGTGAACAGCATTCAGCGCCCACGTATATTTTTTTTTGTATATTTCTTTCATTAACATCATGAAAACCAAAAAACATAGCCTTCAAAATTAGTAAGTTGAAGTGGAAATGGGCTGGACATGTCTGTCGCAGAACCGATAACCGATGGAGTGGACGGGTTCTGGACCACATACAGGAAAACGTAGAGTGGTAAGACTACTCGCCAGGTGGACGGATGACCTCAAAAAGGTCGCTGGTGGGGGTTGGATGAGGATGGCAAAAGATCGTGTGAAATGGCGAGCCTTGGGGGAGGCCTACATCCAGCAGTGGGGAAACATAGGCTATATTTTGTAGATTAATTTTTATTTACTAGGTATTTGTATTATATTATTTTTTATAATTAATTTATCATTAGGTTTTAATTTATTTTATTTTTTAAATTTTACTTTGATTAAAGTATAAACAATCAGCCATGGGCTTTGTATTACGTGTAATTGTTTAACTAAAGACAAACTTGGTCGCGGCGAACGAGTGAAAGAGAGACGGTTATAGGATTTTAGTCCGTAGGCGCTTTGAGGTCTCCACCTCGTGGGCGGTGGCTCTTCAGGCTATGGTCGTATCGTTAGAACATTTGTGACTCCGTCTTTTAAAAAAAATCAGTCTTGGGCAATAACACGTTACAGAATCCGTGTTGAAAAACCCGAGTAATAGAACGGTAAGTTAACTTGAGATTTTTAGAGGATGGGCGGTTAGTTGTGCACCACAGTGTACATCTCAACTATTATTATCAATTACAAAGCTTCTCAATCATTAAAATCTATGAAAGTGTAACTTTAGGTACCTACAAATTTGACGGTTAATGACGTCTTTGTGTTACTTTTTTACCTTTGTGTATAGTCTTCCATTAGGCAAAAAAGACAAATTCAGAACCAGAGGAATAGATAAAAACTCTATTTGTCTATTAACAGTAGAATAGGTAAACACTGCAAAGGTGTTAACACTGGGTGATAAGCCTGGCTCGTGAGGCCCTCTTTTCAACTATCATTTCAAAACTTCTCTGCGCCGTAACTTAAGATTTGATTACGAGCAAGTGCAGCGGCTAAATTGGCTGCAAACGGCAAACGTAATAAGTACATAGAGTTGGCAAATCGTTGGCACCATTTTGTGCCGTTTGCCGTAGAGACGATGGACCCTTGGTCTGGGGACGCTAAATCGTTAATACGCGACATAAGGGTTGTCATCCGAGCGTCAACAGGTGATCCTTTGAGTAGGGAATATCTTATTCAGAGGATCAGTGTTGCCATCCAACGAGGTAACGTCGCCGGAGTCCTCGGAACATTGGGTTCATCTTCTCCTGGATTCGATGACATGTAGAGATTATAATCAAGATATTGACCGCCTCCGTGGTCTAGTGGTAAACGTTGCCGTCGGGAGGTCGTGGGTTCGATCCCCGGTCGTGGGTTCGATCCCCACCGGGGGCAAGTTGTACATTGTATAATTTGTCTCGGTCTGGGTGTTTATATGTATAATATGTATATATTTACAAAAAAAAAAGTATAATATGTATTTTTCAACCATCTAGTTTCCGTAACACAAGCCTCGTAGTTTACTACGGAAACTAGATGGCGCTGTGTGATGTGTGGAAAAAAAAGAAAAAAAAGTATTTATTTAGTTTTTATATTAATTAGGTTTATTAATTATTAAACTATACTGAGTGTTTTTGACATATTCTAAAAGTGTTAAGTGCTCTAAATTAATATAGATTTTATATAGGTAATATAAATTAAATATTTATGATTTCAACTAAATCATTGATGTACTAAGTAATTAAAATAAAAAATACGTAATTCTTTAATTTTATTTTAGATTATATTCTAAAAATATTTGTTCCTTAATTAATTCTACGTAGTATACGTATAGTCTTGAAGAAAATTGAGTGATTCGCCAATTGGAAACTGTAATTACTTTGAGTTCATGTTAGTACGAGTATAATGTTCAGAAAAATATTGATTGTATGCTGTTTTATTATTCAGGTAAGTAAACGTTATTCTATAAAATAATATTTTTTTATAGGTGGTAGGCAGACTGATGGTGGTAATTTGCCCAGTCTGCCGGGGCGGGGAAACATCCACCGTTCGTGCCGATAAACCCAGTAAAGTGTATCCACACATTTCGGGATCAGACTCGAATTGCCGTCATGTCCAGTCAAGCCGGCATATTGTCAGTCATGAGTGTCTGATTACAGTTGCATCTATAATAACATTCATGCATCTCGCTCCCCACTTACCATCAGATGGGCGCAAGGTCACAAGGTCACGTCAAAAAAAAAAAAAAACTACCTACGTGGTCTAGAGTGCCGTGGATTTAGACTCGGAGGTACCGGGTTCAATTCCTGTTCGGGACACATTAATAATTAAATTGATTTTTAATATTTCTCGAGTTTGCTACGCTAGATGCATCGACGAGCTTGCCAATTGTCATGATGAGCCAATAGTGAAGTTAGCTAAATCATTGACCACCCCAAGGGATACAGTCGTAATAGTTTTTATAATTTTAACGGGTCTTTACGCGATTTACCTTAGAGACATATTTCTCCCGACGTTTCAGCCAAGTTGCATTGGCCGTGGTCACGGGTCGACTGAAGCTATGCTGTGTAGTCTCGTACATACTGGACGGTAGATGTAAACCTACCCACTTATCACTTTTAAAAGTTTTTAGAAATCACGACACACGACAATATCCTTGACGACATCGGGCGATTTTTCCCGGCGTCGAAACCTATTGATTACAAGATTCCACGATGATGATAGCTTATAACCCCCCCTCTCGATTGAAATTTTTGTGGTGGTAATAGTGAAATATGTCTCTAAGGTAAATCGCGTAAAGACCCGTTAAAATTATAAAAACTATTATGAATGTGCACGAAAGTTTAAAAAGTTTACAGTACTTAACTTTTATATATTATACAACATTTATTTTAGCTAGCCATATCGCAAATCCCTCCACACACGGATCTTCACGTAGTCGGTTCAGTGTCCTACAGCGGAGAGCCTTACAAAGTACTAAAACCTATAATTCACAAAACTAATGACTATCTCCTAGCTACAGCGCTAAGACGACGCGCGCAGGGAAGGATATTTCTGGACAAAGATGGATTTAGACATGCTTGGGGCGATTTGGAAAATGAAAAATCACTCAGAAGAACGGAAAATCAAAGGTAATACGCCAATTTTGCTATAATAATAATAATAAATTCTTTATTGTACAGAACCAAAAATAGTGTGGGTAACTAACCTTTATGAATGGGGAGCTATTATAGGCTGGTGCAGAAATACTATTGTGATCAATAACAATGAAATATAAAAACATACAAATTAAATATACATATCCTACATATTAAATAAATATATTATACATAAATAATAAATACATATCTAAGTACATAGTAGAAAGTTATGGTAAGTTATTCTGTTTATGGTGTAAAAAATTGTATAACTTGTCTTTAAATATTTTGAGAGATGGAGGTTGTCTGATTACCAAAGGTCGTCTGTTCCTATATCTATAAATGTGCATATAATATACAAAACCCTTGATGTTAGTCAGTGGTGTCGTCCAGGCCCGGATGGGTAATTATCCGCTGGTAATTCATGCACTTTTAGTGCTGGGCCCGTGTGGCTCACGAACCCAGGGGGACTAGGTTCGACTACTTCAGCTCTTCTCCAGGAGCACTTCTCTAGGAAGCGATCTCTCGTTGGGGGGCCGAGCGCAAGATGGATGCCTCCGTGTACTATCGATTAAGTTCGATTCCTTGTCGGGACACAATAATTTGTATAATTTATTTGTACAAAATATTATAGGTAAGTAATTTCACTAGGGAAGGCTGTGGTTGACAACAATGTAGGATAGTTTTGGAGAAGCAATTGTCAAAGGGAAATTCTCCTTCTTGCTTTCCCGGATTCTCGGCTACTGCAAGCTGGTATCAGGAACGGACATCACCTGCTTTGAACGCAAGAAACGCGCGTTGCAGTGTCTTAGGTATCAGACCATGGTGTTGTGGCTACCTATTCGGTTCATTCGAGTTCCAGGGTCAGGGAGCGGCCCGTTGCGCGCTAGATACATTACATCTTCTTGCAGGAGCTCTAAATATAATATTCATAATATATACGAGAGGCGCGTTGGTGGCTGGGTTGTTAAAACACTTTCCTTAAATCTTACAAAGGTCGTTTCATGTACCAATGAGAAATACCTTCCCTACATAGATTTATAACACCACCGTTCCCATACCTCGGATGCTAAGCCGTCAGTCTCGGTTCCAGTACTACCAACTTGTGGAATCGTTAATAAATTGTCATTAAAAAATGACATCAGATCCTCGCCAAGCCGTCTGGCCAGCGTGGCGAGTGTAGGCCAAATTCTCCCTCTATATGTTCTGGAAGGCCCATCTCCAACAGTGGAGGTCTAGGACGCTGTGTTCTAGGGGTGTAATGATGAAAAAAAAAATGATGATACAAGTCGCATCTCGGGGGAGAGCGGGGGCCGCGGCGGAAAATGTGGAGTCCGGCAAGCGGCGGCGCAACTATGGAGGTATATTAAAAGATTATGTATTTGTGCCATTTGCTGTAGAAACTCTGGGCCCATGGATTACAAGCGCAAAAAAAATATTAAAAGGCCTAACACCGCGTCTTGTTGTCTCCTCCGGTGACAAAAGGGCTGGCTCTATCTTCGCCCAGAGAATCAGTATTGCAATTCAGCGGGGAAATGCAGCCAGCGTTCTTGCCACCATTTCACGCGGATGGGACTTATATATATATATATATATATATATATAATATTTTTCGAAATATATATAATACTTTTTATTTTTTATATATATTTGACAGATGTTGTTTTTTTAAATTAAGTATATACCAATACATTATATATTTAAAAATAAAAAAATAAACTAAAACAAAAAGACAAGACAAGAGCCCTTCGATTGATGTCGTTATGAGCTGTCTTTGTCATATTTTTTAAATATCAAACATTTATTACTGCAAACTACATACAATTATTAATATACATATATAACGAAAACTAAATGCAAGCCCACCTCGATCCTTGATACTGAAAGAATTGGGCCTTATCAGGTCTGCCGTCAATACATTTATAGAAAGAGCTTCCAAGACGGCATTAACGTAATCATACAGTATTTGGTTGGGTAGGGAGAGGACTAGAATTGTTGATGATGAGCGTATTATCGCGCAATAAAATAAAAAAGAGGCCTCCTTTTTTAAACCAGCCTATTGTCGGTCGCAAGCCCGAGACACCATTCTTCTCATCTCTTACCCACACACGATGGACCTGGCACCTGCAAGGTGAATCGATAAAATGCTTAGAAATTTGTCTTTCCTATAGATACATGAGCTATATATTATTTTCTTATATTCTCATTGCACAGGGTGGATATCGTATCTTCAGACAAAACAGGATCATCTTTAAACGAAAATAAAACATTAGAAAATCAATCCTTTACAACTACTCCCGAAACTATGTTAAAAAAAAGACTGAAGAAGCGAAGAAAAGTGAAAAAACTAGTAAAGAATGTAGCAAGGAACGATGACAAGCAAGTCTTTGCAACTACGACGTTTTTTTGTCCGTTTTTCGGTGTTATTAAATTAAAAACACGAATTGAGTGATTACAAATGTTTTTATAACATACTTAAAAAAAATACTTTTATAATTTCTCTAATCCTTATATAACCCCAACCCCATATATGAACCCCATATTTACAGTATATTTATTGGTACTTATTAATAAATATTATGATCTCACAGAAGAAATGATCAGGAACGGGTTCAAGACTCAGCTTTACGCAGTGGAAGTTGGTGCAAGAGGAGTTCCAGCAAAATCTTTGCATCACTTACTGAAAGAGTTGGGCCTAAGCAGGTCTGCCGTCAATACATTTATGGAACGAGCTTCCAAGACGGCATTAACGGAATCATACAGTATTTGGTTGGGTAGGGAGAGAAGTAGAATGGTGGATGGTGAGCGTATTATCGCGCAATAGAAAAAAAAGGAGGCCTCCTTTTCTTAAACCAGCCTATTGTCTGTCGCAAGCCCGAGACACCATTCTTCTCATCTCTTACCCACACACGATGGACCCGGCACCCGCACGGTCAATCCATGGAATGCTTAGAAATTTGTCTTCTTAGGGTTTTTTTTATATTGTACTCTTTAATTTGGTTAATAAATATTATTATATTAATAGATTTTTTTGTCTTGGTGTAGACTGGAGTGGTAGTGGATTTGGACATGGGACGTAATGCGTGTTCTGTGTGCGTACCAAGGTTCTAAGTCTGGAAACTTTAAAGTACTTTTAAGCTGGGACTCAGCTTGAGAAGGTAACTTGTGTCCGCTGTGTCGCCACGTTGTCTGCTTGGGATCGACAGCTCGCTCCAAGTTCCTTTCTTCAGGCTCTCCGAGGGCAGCTACCTCATCGTTCGGTCAACGGATGCATAGAACTAATAGGGCTAAGTTTTCGCTTCATCACTACTATACTATGGTGAGTGCTCCGAAGAACTCTATAACCTAATCCCTCCCTCTCCATTCCGCAACCGAACCACACGCACAGGTCAAAATATGCACCCAATACCGTAGTCACCATCCCTTCGCGTACGTATAAATTTGGGGACTCATACATCTGTCGTACAATAAAGATGAGGAATGCTCTTCCAGCCTCTGTGTTTCCACTTTCCTATAACTTCCTTCCTAAGAGTCCTTTAAGCGAAATGGAAAAAAGCATCTAGTCAAGCCAGCAAAGTGTTAGGGACTGATGGCAGTTATGAGTGTCTGACTTCAGTTGCTAACATCCATGGACCTTGCGCGCCACTTACCAACAGGTGGGCCAAAGGTCACATGTCGTGATAGTATAAAAAAGAAAAAAAAGGAAAAAAAAAGTCCCTAGAATACAGCGTCCTAGACCTTCACTGTTGGTGCCATCATTTCTGGCGGTTGGCGAGGATCTGATGCCAATTTTAATGTCATTTTTTAACGATCCTACAAGACTCTCTGAGGCACGGGGTTGTAAATCTATGACAATTGTACCTAAGAAAATTGTATTATTCATTGGTACATGCCAGAGGGGTTTGAACCGACCTTTGTAGGATTTTAAGGAAAGCGATCTTACAACCGAGCCACCACCGACTTTTGGCTTACGACTTGTTTAATAGTAGAATCTCTTCGTGGCTGTTTTAACTTCATTTGACTTAATAAACCTAACTTCTGTTACTTAATTTGTCGTTGTTTCAATTTTTATATTTATATATTTATCGCCATAGGATCCTATCGGAACACTCGGTTAAGTAATTTTTTCTTAATAACAACGCTAAACAAAATACCTGGCCAGATATGGTGATACAGTATGGCAAGGAACAGCCCCAATTTCCATTATTATTATTATTATCTCTATCTCTTCCACTTCTAAGCCTAATAATTATTATAATATATAATAATTTAGGTCTAGTTTGTGGCTGTAAAGGTGCCTCGTCGGGTATTTTAATAAAGAGTAGTTAAAATTATTTTAAAATTAAATGTTACTTACTACTTAAAAGTAAAAAATAATATTAATAAATGCTTCCGTATTCCAGCGGTCAAGTCCGTGTCTGATTTATATAAGATATTTGTCGAGTTTGGTACGCTAGAGACATCGACGAGCTAAAAAAAGAAGCGTGGTTTCTGACCACCCCGGAAGGGAAACGGTCGTGATAATACTTTACTTTAATAATAATATACTATTATGTTGTTGACATATTGAAAAATACAAATTCGTTGTTACTTTTACAAGCTCTTTTACTAATTCACGCAAATCACGCGTTGGAACGCGCGCGCTTGTCAAACCTAACCTAATTTTGTTGAATATCTAAAATAAATAGTTTTAGCCCATTATTACTCATAATCTTTAATGTTTTAAATAGTTTTTTAATAAATTGACAACAAATAGTGTTTGTGAAATGTTTTAGTGAAGTTTTGTTGCATTATAAATGCAAACATTCTGCCAAACACGTGCAAAGTTTTCACGCATATTTTATGATTGTATTGGTGATTTGTGATAATAGATCAATAGAAAGTTTATTACACACGACGATTAATAGTTTTTCCCAAGCAATATAACCAAAATAATCTTTAAGATACTATAACCTAAAATCGGTGTGGCAGTAATTTTTTTATTGCATTATGCAGAGAACACGTACCAAATCAAAGCCGGAGCCTTGTGGTAAATGTCATAGTGAAATACAAAGTAAAGAATTCCTTACTTGTTTAGCTTGCACGACAAATTACGACATTGCATGTGTTGGTATTTCTGATAAACGTTTTTATAGCTTTTATGCCCAAGATAAAGAACGCAAGCTAAACTGGAAATGCCCTGACTGTCTGAGAGATCCATCCATAATGTCTTCAAATGCTCCATGTGCCAGTGGTGAATCTAATACTCCTGCTTCTGACAATGAACCACCTCTAAATGACTATGTCACAAGAAGAGTAAAACGCAACAAACACTCTGATACAATATCAACAGTCCCTATAGTTCCGTCCGACAACATTCAGCATTCTGACAACTTTATAACCGAAGATAGACTTGTGAACATCCTACAAACTACTATAAAAAATCTAGTCACTACGGAGCTGAAGAATATGAATGAGCAATTTAATGATTTTCGTGAAGCTGTAATATTCATTAGTAGACAATATGAAGACCTAAAGAGCCAGTTTGAAGAAAAAAATGCTATAATTGATGACCTGCGCAAGGATAATATACAGCTCAACACATCTGTGAAGGACCTTTCTACCCGGCTTCAAATGGCAGAACAAAATATGAGAGATAGCAATATTGAGGTTAACGGTATACCGGAACAAAGATCTGAAAACTTAAACAACATCATTGAGCAGCTTGTTAGAGTTGTAGACAATCCCATCACTTCAGACGACATACTGCATGCTACCAGAGTGTCAAAACTAAATAAAAATAGCGAGCGGCCCCGCTCCATTGTAGTGAAACTACGAACCCCAAGGCATAGAGATGTTGTTTTAGCTGCAGTCACTAAATTTAACAAAGAGAATTCACATGAAAAACTAAATACTAAACATCTTGGATATGGGGGTCAAGACAAACCAGTGTTTATTTCAGAGCATCTAACACCTACCAACAAAGCTTTACATGCTGCCACACGTGTAAAGGCCAAGGAGTGTAACTATAAGTTTGTGTGGGCGCGTAATGGGCGCATTTTTACTCGAAAGGACCAAATCAGCGAAGCTATAATCATTCGAAGTCTAGACAGCCTGCAGTTAATGACATAAATATTTAATTGTTATTAGTAATAGTGATGTGGTCTTTACATAGTAAAATTCAATATTTACTATCAAAACACTCGTGGCATAAGAACAAAAACCAATGATGTCTTACAAAATATTTTACTAAATGATTATAATGTTATCATTTTTACAGAAACATGGTTGAACTCTAGTATAGCTAATAGTGAATTTATTGATTCCCGATATGTTGTGTACCGCAGGGATCGTTCATGTACTTCCAAGTTGGACGGTGGTGGTGTGATGATTGCAGTAATGCGCAACATTACCTCATCTCGAATTCAAAAGTGGGAAAGTTGCTGTGAAGACCTTTGGGTTAATCTACAGTATAACATAAATGGATCTTTTCATAATATTGCAATATGTGCTGTTTATTTAGCTCCGCCGACCAAATTGGAAGTGCAACAACTTTTCTTAGACAATGTAGATGTAGTACTGAACCAAGTTGAACATGTTATACTATTGGGTGATTTTAACCTAAACTTTATTAAATGGAATGCTAAAGATAACTGTAAATATCTGACACCATCAAATTATAATACCAGCCTTGGCTATTCTCTAATTGATTTTATGGCACTTAATGACCTTTACCAGGCAAACAATATTTGTAATAAAGATGGCAGAACTTTAGACCTTGCCTTAAGCAATTTTTCTAATGCATTTGTTTCTCATCCTCTAGAGGTATTAAGTAAACTTGATCCTCATCACCCGCCTATTCTGTTCTCTGTACCTATTTCTGTTTTCAAGGGTGACTGTAAACTTATTCCGAAGGATCGTGATGATTATAATTATTATAAGGCTGATTATGATTTAATTCTAGAAGATTTAAACAAAATTTCATGGTGGCAGATTTTGGGCAAGTGTGATGATGTTAATTTAATGGTTTTAGCATTTTATGATATTCTTAAGATGTCAATATCAAAATTCGTTCCTAAAAGAATTCCAAATAAATCAAAATATCCAAAATGGTTTTCTCATAAACTTATAAAATTGTTAAAAGAGAAAGATAAATTTCGTAAAATATACCGTAAATATTTAAATCCAAGGGATAAGTTAGAGTATGAATTATCTCGTGAACGGTGCCATAAATTATACTCCATTTGCAATGCTAAACACAATCAGCATATAGAATCCAACATTTGTAAAAACCCTAAGTATTTTTGGCAATTTATTAAAAACAAACGTAAAGGACTATCTAATCTACCATCCGAAATGAAGATGAATGATTTTTCAGCAACAACAGGTTCACAAATAGCAGATCTGTTTGCCAGCCATTTCTCCTCCGTGTACAACAGCAATTCTAATTCTCATCATATTTCTCCCTATGTACCGCCTTCTAATTACCTCTTCGCCAAAATAAAATTTACAGAAATTGATATTTTAAAACAAATTAAAAAACTTAATATTCATAAAGGATCTGGTCCTGATAACATACCTCCTCTATTCATCAAACGATGCGCAACTGTTATTGCGCTACCTTTAAGTATTATATTTAACCACTCTATACAAAATGGTGTATTTCCAGAGGAATGGAAAAAAACAAGAGTTGTACCATTACATAAGAAAGGTGATAACTCATTAGTTCAAAACTACAGGCCTATATCAATATTGTCTTGCTTCTCGAAACTGTTTGAACTACTTGTCTATCTTAACATTAATAATCACATTGACAAACACTTATCCGAAACTCAACATGGATTCAGAAGTCATCGCTCAACCTGTACAAATTTAGTTTCATTTATAACCAATGTTTCTCGTGATGTTGATATGGGCCTGCAAGTAGATACTATCTACACAGATTTTAGCAGTGCATTTGACAAAGTGGATCATACCATACTACATTCAAAACTTAAAAGAATGGGTATTGGTGATCCATTACTAAGCTGGTTTAAATCATACTTGCTAAATAGGCCACAAGTGGTTGCAGTTAATGGATTTGAGTCAGTTATTTACTATGCCCGTTCCGGTGTCCCTCAGGGTTCGCACTTAGGCCCTGTTCTTTTCCTGATTTTTATAAATGATATTGTGGATCATATTAATTATAGTAAGGTATCACTGTTTGCAGATGATTTAAAAATCTGTAGAACCATAAATAGTCAACTCGATAATGAACTGATGCAATCAGACCTAAATAATGTAGCATTATGGTGTAACAACAATGGTATGTCCTTAAACGTCAATAAATGTTGTTATATTAGAATTACAAAAAAGAGAAGACCTATAAAACATAGTTATTTTCTAAACAATGTTGCCCTTGATAACGTTCACGAAGTTCGAGATTTGGGAGTGCTAATTGATAGCAAGCTTAAATTTACTAACCATATTGACAATATTACTAAAAGAGCTGCCCAGATGTTAGGCTTCCTAAAGCGGAACTGTAAAGGTTTTAAAAAAGTCAAAACTAAACTAGTATTATATAACAGCCTCGTTAGAAGTTATTTAGAGTATGCCAGTATCGCCTGGAATCCAGGATACTGTGCATCATCTCAAAGAGTGGAGGGTATTCAAAGGGCCTTTACCAGACATCTTGCATTCTTTTCACAAGGCATCTCACATAGGAGTTCTTATGCTCAGCGTCTATCTTACTTTAAAATGAATACTCTCCGTAATAGACGCATGTTATCAGATTTAACATTTCTACACAAACTAATTCATGGAAAAATAAACTGCACACAGCTTCTTGAACAAATCAAACTCAGTGTACCAACAAGATACCCCAGACACAAAATTCAAAACATTTTTAACATACCCTATCACAGAACTAACCTAGGTATACATCATCCTCTTTCCAGAATACAATCAAAATACAATGCTCATGCTGCAAAATTTCTAGATATTGACATCTTCGGAGACTCACAAAGAGTATTTAAACATAAACTGCTAAAACAACTTGCCCAAAATTTATAAAATTTATAAAATTTATGAGTAAATTTTATGTAGGTTTTTTTTATTATTATTATTTTTTTATTTTATTTTAATTTTACTTTATTACTTGAAGTAGGTAATATTTTAGTTATTTTCGTTACTTTTTTATTATTTCTAAAAGGAATTGTATGTTTATTATATATATATTTTTAAAAATTGTTTCAGAATTAGTTTTTCGAATAATATTTAGTTTTTGTATACTTATTGAAAATTTTATAATTTTGTTATTTCTTATAGGCAATAAAAGCTACTGTGGTAATGTGGTGGTCGCCTATAATAGGTGCAACATCTAACTTCTGATTTAGTGTTAAGTACAAATAAGTGTGTGATGTTAGCACTGTTGGCTACCCTATTATAAATAAATAAATAAAAAATCACATTTGCGTGATACACCCAATTACTTATCCCTTTCAGCACGACAAAAATTATTTGAATATTAAAACTTTATTCATGGTCCTTAAGGTCTAAAATAGCTCGTAAAAATAGTGAAAAAAAAACATAATATAAATTGCATATTCTTTTTCTAATATGCACCATCGTGCGTTGGGTTAGGTATATAAGGAAATAAAAATCACTTTTGTATGTTTTTTTCTTTGCCTAGGACTAGCCTAACAATGTAATAAAGGGTAATTATGCTCAACTTCAGCACGGGGTCACCTCGCGAAGTGTGCAGACACATTACTTACTTCACTCTATCGTACAGAGCTATTTAGCATGTTATAAAAATATGTACTTATATCACAATAAATATATTTGATTTGATTTGAATAACTAAGTAGCTAGATTTTTTTGTTGTTTACACACGCCTAATACTGTCTGTGCTGAAATAACGCACGCTTGGTATTGTCCGTGCTGAAAGGATTATAAGTTTAAAAAAAAAACATTTGAGTCAGACAGATATTAATATTAAGAAAAAGTTACTTAAATTTCGTAGGTATAATAATAATGTTTTTTTTTTTTAAATGTAATATCAACAAATGTTTACCCCAGCATTAAAATATAATTTAATTGGTTAAGTTTGTTTTGTTGTTTGTTCTCTTCTCCCGATTGATGATGAATGAGGTGATAGGGAAGGCAAAGGGTCTAACCCATACAGCCAAGTCTGACGTAATATATATTTGTAATAATAATTATATTGCAAACGACGAGTTCCAATAAGCTTTAAAGGTTATGAAAATGTGAAGACATTTTCCAAACTTCGACTGAAGGTGCATTATAACTTTGCTGGAGGAGACAAAGTTTAGACTTAAGAAATACTTAACTGCGCTTCAGTTTTTGAATCCTATACTCTGCATATTACTGGAAAGACTTAAAAATAGTATGATTATTAAATTTTCTTCTTAAAGTGGCAAATGTATGAAAAAAATATGATAAATGAGAATACCCATTTTTCTTACAGAAATTTTTTTTTGCTGTATGCCTCAACTAATTATAAATCATTAATCATGACAATTTATTGTGTTTTTTTTTTAATGTAATTACAACAAATGTTTTACCCCAGCATTAAAATATAATTTAATTGGTTAAGTTTGTTTTGTTGTTTGTTCTATTTTTTTTTTTTTTTGAATTGTCTTTAAAGGACATTGTACAGAATACATCAGTCCTAAACACGTAATTTATTTGCATAATATATGTTCATAACAGAGTTCATAACCGAGTTGGGGATCATCAAATTCCAGATGCTGCAGAATTTGATGCTTTACTTGGAGTCACTCGCGACACCATAGCTCAAACACGTCGGGTAAAATATGGGAGTTGAAAGCGCGGGAAAACCGCAAAAAAATAAACTGCAACTTGTGCCCCATATTTAAAGTCCAATTTATTGTTTTCCATAATTATTCACATTGTAGCACATTATTAAACCAAGCAACACCACTTTTGACCAATAATATCCACAGTAAATTAATTTACAAAACAAAAACTTGCACTTGACATGTCCACGCAAAATGGCGCGAAGAACTCCCCTTGTTTGTTCTCTTCTCCCGATGGATGATGAATGAGGTGATAGGGAAGGCAAAGGGTCTAGCCCATACAGCCAAGTCTGACGTAATATATATTTCTTTTTCATAGTTAATATATAGTGATTTCTTAATCTGTAATTAATTTTATTTATTTTACCCTAGCATAACAACAATAGACAAAAACTTTTTTTTACCTTAATAATTACATAGTTTTTATCCCGCCAAATTAGAAATTCAGTGTTTTATCTGTAATAAGGTACCCATAATAAAGAACCTAATCATATAATTAGTGTTTTATAACTATTTCATACATAAATATTAATCAATTAACTATTTAATTAAATTATATTTTAATGCTGGGGTAAAAGAGATGTTGTAATTAAATAAAAAAAAACACAATTATTTGTTATGTTTATTCAATTGTATTTTGTTGAGGCACGCTGTAAAAAGTTGGGGCCTGGTTTTGGGTAATCTCTTTAAATGACTGGCTTTGTGGCTATTTTTTTTAAATTTAATTTTTAATACTAGCAATACATGTGACCTTGCACCCACCTGATGGTACGTGGGGCGTGAGGTCCATGAATGTTAGCAACTGAAATCAGACACTCATGACTGACATCAGTCCCTAACACTATGTCGCGTAGGCTTGACTAGGCATATCGGCAATTCGAGCCTGATCCCGAAACGTGTGGATACACTACTGGGTTTATCGCCACGAACGGTAAATACCTCCCCGCCCTGGCAGACATATTCGACTCCTGGTCAAACAACTTACACATATTGATTGGAGCTTTTTAGAATATGTGAGTAGACCAGTTTTTTAAATGACGATGTGGTAGATGACCGCCTCCGTGGTCTAGTGGTAACAAACGTTGCCGTGAACTCGGGAGGTCGTGGGTTCGATTCCCACCGGGGGCAAGTTGTACATTGTATAATCTCGGTCTGGGTGTTTATATGTATAATATGTATATATTTACAAAAAAAAAAGTATAATATGTAGTTTATCAACCATCTAGTTTCCGTAACACAAGCCTCGTACCTTACCACGGAAATTAGATGGCGCTGTGTGACCTGTCTGGAAATATTTATTTATTTATTATTTATGTTAATAGGTAGATTGTTCCACAGATTTGACGCAACAAATACTCAATGTCTGAATACTAAGGTTTTCACAGTAATGTCGTATAGAGCAGAGACGTGACGGTGGGTCTGGTCCACAAGTTAAAAGTCGCTCAGCGAGCTATGGAGAACGATATATGCTTGGTATTTCACTGATGAATAAAATTCGTAACGTTGATATTAGCCAGAGAACCAAAGCACACATCTGTCGCAGAACCGACGAACGATGCGGCAAACGGGTTCTAGAGTGGAGACTACGTACGGGACGACGCAAAGTGGTACGACCCCCTGCCAGATGGACAGATGACCTAAAGAAGTCAGCTAGCGGGGGATGGATGAGGGTTGCAAAAGACCTCGTGCAGTGGCGAGCCTTAGGGGAAGCTTATATCTAGAAGTGGAGATACACAGGCTGATGATGAAATGTTTTATTGAAGTATTCGCAAAATGACAGTTTGTTATGAGTATTTTTTTTCAAGCTGTTAATTTTTATTTATGTCATATTGGCCTAGCTTTGATTGTCATACCGTTTGGCTTCTTGCCCCCACTTGATCGGGTGCTGCTGTGGGGGCCTGGGACCTCTGCCGAACACGTTGAATTTATTGTTCTTAAATTAGCAGAGGTTTTGCGTTTTTTCAGCTTTCGAGTTGGACACAGGCAAGTCCTAATTCTAACATACCTGGTGGGGTATCACTGTACCAGGTTTTATAATCTCATGGGTGAATTTGAAATATATTTATTTATTGTTATTGTGTAATTCTGTATTTGTTTTATTTGTAAATCTGCTATAGCTGAGTTTTCCTTGCAGATTCCTTTGTCAGTCAGATTAAACATTAACAGGTCACTGGAATTTGCTAAGTTGTTAGTCTTCTGCTAACAGATTAATCCTTGGACCACTTTGCTGCTTAGTCTTCCACTAAAAGGAGTAGAATCATTCTAAATAATTTTAATAATGACGTGTCACAAATGCCTGTAATAGGATATTTTGACTTTGACTTTTGTTATATATTTGTCGCCTTTAGTTATTTGTATATTTAAAATAAATAATACAAAAGTATGAGAAAACAAAAAGATAACTCTTAATTAAAAATTAGGCTATATTCTACAACGATGGCGTAATTTAATATAAAATTTATTAAATGCGGCCTTTATATTTTCGAGGAACAATTAACAGCTTTCCTTAATTATATAAATAGGTCACTTCGTATTTATTAATAAATTACACTTGAGCTAAATTCACTCACCGACAATAACAAGACCACAGATACTTAAAAAATATTTGTATTTTTGTGTCCCGAATTTGTGTCTAAATCCACGGACTTAACCGCTAGACCACGGAGGCAGTTACTATTAACAAAACATCATGTAAAGCGTAACACCGCATGTAATTGTCAAAAGAGTAAATATTTTAGTCTTAAGGTGTCATTAGTAGAATCTTATTTGTATATTTCACCTATATAACAATCGTTATATTTTGGTATGTCAGTTAATGCTCGCGCCCATTTAATTTTAAATGGGTTATTTGTTATTTTTTAGTTGGCACACTTTTAATATTCCCTCCGTTTCCGCTTCCTGTTAGCAGTGCACACCGCACTTCACTCTGCGTTTTGGTGTCTCCGCCGACGCGTGTCACCGCACCGCTGTTATATTTAAATTTCGTTATAAAACCGCAAAATACTTTGAGTGTGTACTTTTACCATCAGGACTATAATTCCTCGTGAAATTTGTGTGCTTTCTTTTCCTGGAGACAGATCATTTCTCTAATTTCTCCGCACTATCTCCACTCTCTCTTTTCCTACACCTTATTATTATGTGTGTCCCGCAGGTCCCTCGAGTTTTTTATATATTTAAAAATTACCGCTAAATTAAATTCGCATCAACCCAAATAGTTGCCGCACGCCACATGGGCTTGGCCATTTTGGCCACCCCAGTTAACAAATTTTAAAATAATAACAAAAATGCTATTAACACCATGCATCGTAGACAAAGGAGCATTGGAACACAATACAGTAGAAGGCATAAGACCACAAAACTATACAACTATTTAAACGAATTTTCCGTCAAGGGCATGTCAATAAATTCTGACAGGTTATAAAAAGCATTATTTTGGAAAAAGAGTTTCAATTTTGTTTTAAAATCACCTGGTTGTAGTCTAGTTATAATCTCAGGTAGTTTATTGTATAATGTAATTTTCAACGGCAAACCTTGTTTAAACGTTTTTCTCAACCTGGTTTGCCTTATATAGATTTCATTCTTGTTTCTTAGGTTATACTTAGTCAAACTAGAATTTTTTAGAAGTTCATTAGCTTTCGCATGAACCTCCTGTAAGCAACTATATACATACATAGACGTGACTGTCATAATCTTGGCATCAACAAAATAATTTCGTACTGTGGTTTTAGCTTTTCAATTAAACAATATTCTAATTGATCTCTTTTGTAATCTCTACAATACAGATAAATTCATTATCCGAAAAACAAAACACTACTGCATGGTTAATACTACTGTAAGGCCGCGTCTGAAAATCACGTTAAGAGAGAGAAACAATTTTGTAAGTCAACGTTCGCACGATTGTTGCGCTACCTACTTGATTAGGCTCTGTATGAGTTGCAATATTTTTAGGAATACTTCTCTGCGCCGTAACTTAAAATTGTATTACTGAATAATTAAAATAAAAAATACGTATTGCTTTATTTTTATTTTAGATTATAATATAAAAATATTAGCTCTTTAACAAATACCACGCTGTATAAATTTTTAGATACATGTTGGTCAACAAGATCTACCAGAATCAGACCAAAACAACTGCTAGTCTTAAATCTTAAACTTAAAGACAAAGCAAATAGGAGTAAAATTAAATAGTAAAATAAAAAAAAAGTAAAATAAAATAAAATCAATGTTATAAATAAAATAAATTAAATTAAATTTTATAAATAAATAAAAAAAAAAATAAAAAAAAAAAAACAATAAATACCTAAATTATTATAGTAAAACGAGAAAAATACTACTATTTCTAAATTTATTTATTTATTTATTCGAAGAGAAAGAACAGAGACAGGCAGTATAAGAACAATTAAGAAACGCTACAGTAGGAGCCATTAGAATTATACCCGTCACCAAAATATTTCCCACTCTGGACAATAGTGCACCAATTATATTTTTATATACGTTAGTACTACATATGTATACCTTGGCCAGGTATAATGGATAATACAATTGCAGTGTTCGAATTTATGGAACTATCAATGAACTCAATTTAAAGATATATATTAATAATGCGGAGTAGCTGTGAAGTACAGTTCGAAAGGTGTTTAATTTGATATATTAAATAGTAAATGATATAATAATACACAATTTATTTAATGTCAAACAGGTTGTATATAAAACAAATACGCACAATATTTAAGTATATCACACTTACATCGCCATACCCACACAAACACGTAACACATGCACTCGCGCATCCATAATTATTTACTATATTGTATCCTCTTACGAGTGACTTTATTGTTGTGTACACGCATATAATTATTATTATGCATATTGGCTTATGTTTTTGTTTGTATTCTTTGCTTAGTTTAGTTAGACTTCTAGTTTTAGTTTAGTTTAGTTTTATTTCCACAAAGAAGTACTATTTATATAAAATAAAGCCATGTATGGCCAATGTGTTACTTATAAGGCATACCTATATATTTATTTCTGTAATGACCTGTGTTTTTGTAATAAATAAATAAATAAACATTCCTAATTACAAGTAAAACAGACCAGTAGTTTTCAAAATAGTAGTTTACGGACAGACGCTAAAGTCTTTCAAGGTATTATTATATGCTGGCGTTGCTGATAATTATACTTATATTTGATATGGTTATAGATAGTATTACATTTTATTTTATATATATGTATATTATTATTGTTTATATGTGTAGTTTATAAGTATGTATTTGCATGTAGTATTAGTATGTAGATATGTAAATATTATTTATTTAGGTATCTAAGTATGTATTAATTTATATATGGCATTATATTGTCTAATTAAGCCTGTAATTGCGCCTACCTTTCATTGTTAAATTGCTTCTGTTGTCCCGAAGGTTTGACTGTCATAGAGTGCCTAGCGGCATTAAGTCCGCCTTTGTACTTTGGGCAATAAAGAATTAAATAAATAAATATTACAACAATTATATATTTTCAGTCAGAGTAAGAATCTTGCGAGATTAAATAAACTACAAAATAAAAACAATGTGTGATTTTAGGTACTCTGATAAAATAAAGACAAAAACACATATTTTTTACAACTACCCTATTGCAAAGATTTCATTTTGGTGCAACCCAGCCTAAGTGTTACATTAGTATCTACACGATGCGCTAAAAGCTGCTTACACACGCATATTATAGTAAGATACGTGAGAGCATGTACCGCATTGATTGTAAAGTGCCCTTCTGCTATAAATTTAAGCATATTACAGAGTTAACGATGGGTTCTGTAGTTTCGATGTAAATTGCGTGTTGTTATTGAACATGAAAGAAACTCGGGTTTAATATAACACGCAATGTACAAGGGAATTCAAAACAAAACTAGTAAGTAAAAAAGTAAAAATCGTTTATTGAAGCAAAAGTAAATTGAGGTACAAAAATGGGTACAGTAAAAATAAAAACAAGTAACCAAGCATAAGATACAGAATTCCCTATAAACTGTCTCTCTTTTACTGTTGGATTTGTGTGCCTTTACAGCTAAGTAACACTGGATCGTGCGAGGCTGAAATTCGACGACGCATCGGAATGGCTAAGAACGCCATGTCTCAGCTAAACAAAATATGGACCGACAGGACGATCTCCATAAAAACGAAATCCAGGCTAGTTAGATCACTGGTTTTCTCCATATTCCTATATGGCGCTGAGACATGGACTATAAAGTGCGCTGACCGAAAGCGTATCGATGCTTTTGAGATGTGGTGTTGGAGAAAAATGCTGAGGATCGAACTAACGTATCGATTTTAAACCAACTAGACATATCGACTAGGCTATCCACCATATGCCTTCGTCGGATACTCCAGTACTTCGGACACATTGCCAGAAAAGGAGGGGATAACCTGAAGAAACTTTTTGTTACTGGCAAGGTGGAAGGAAAGACACCGAGAGGCCGTAGTCCGGTACGCTGGTCCGACCAAATCCGCTCCACCACCAACACGAGCGTCCATGATACTGTGCATGCCGCCGAAGACAGGAATATTCATCGGGAGGTCACGACCCTCATCAATGAGGAAACACAACGCAGGGAGGACAGCTAAGTCTGAGTCGTGGCTACGGAGCGAAGGCACTTGCCGCATTAAAAACTAACGTACAATATGCAAAGCGGAGTCTACTCGATGGCAGCAGACCAAACCTGAGGGGTAGGGGTTTGCGGGGGAGCCATCGAGGGGGAAATGGGGTCGGGGGGTCCTTAGGTTGGCGGCTAGAGGACTTGGAGGCCTCAATCAGAGCATTGAACCTCGTCGTGAATGGGTCATCGGTGTCTTAACCAGAAATATCTGGAAGGCCTATCTCCAATAGTGGAGGTCTAGGACTGCTATGTTCCAAGTGGGTGTGATTTCTCGAGTCTGGTACCCTAGGGACATCGACGAGCTTGCCACTTTTTTTTTTTTTTTTAAAGTCGATGAATCGCATAATCGCCTAATCGACTCAAGCCTGAAGGGCCACCGCGGGAGGTCGCATGCCCGAATCACCGTAAGAAAATCACCCAAGACGCCTACGGACTAAAACCCAATAAACCGTCTCTCTTTCACTGTTGGCCCTGCGTGTCTTAACAGCTAAGTCTGAGCCGTGGCTACGGAGTGAAGGCACTAGCTATACTTGCCACTCGTCCTATAGTAAAGTTGGCAAAAAGCGAACACACTCCTCAAACATAAACGTGGCTTCTGACCACCGCACAAGGCATTATGAACGTGATGTTACTTAACTTTTACTCATAGGAAGGATGACAAATTTCTAAGCATTCCATGGATTCACCGTGCGGGTGCCGGGTCCATCGTGTGTGGGTAAGAGATGAGAAGAATGGTGTCTCGAGCTTGCGACCGACAATAGGCTGGTTTAAGAAAAGGAGGCCTCCCTTTTTTATTTCATTGCGCGATAATACGCTCACCATCCACCATTCTACTTCTCTCCCTACCCAACCAAATACTGTATGATTCCGTTAATGCCGTCTTGGAAGCTATACATAACTTACTATACCCGTAAGTACCTATATATACTAAGAAAAGGCCTGTCCACTAAATGATAACAAAAAGTGTCGAAAAGTAAAATGTTATTTATATATAAGTTTTTCGGGTCCTTTCATAACAACAAGAAGCTTAGCTACTGGCCGTAACGTAACCTTAGTAATAGTTGTTAGAAAAAAAAAAGTATCTTCACGACCGTAAACTTTTTGGCCTATAGTAAAGTTCTATTCTAGAGAATGTCTCATTAAGTCCGTCCCTTGTATATATTGTGCAATAAAGTTTTAATAAATAAATAAATAAAGTTGGCTAAATGTGAATCCGCTTATTTATAAGCGTGGTTCCGACCACCCCGAAAGGGAAACGGTCGTGATGATACTTTACTTTTACTTTCGGTCGGTTGCAGAAAGGGTGATGATTAAAATAATTAATTATCAATATTTTTATATACGCCACGGAGTAGTTAGCTCGGATATTTCAGCCAATGTCGTGCCTCATAGGCATATGTTAAACACGTCGAAAGATAATCAGCCATTCTGCAACCGGCCCTATGTCTTTCTGGCCAGCATCCGTAGTCCGTTTTAATAAAAAATAAAAAAATGCGTTAGTTTTAAATTAATATCTATAGGGGTTAAAATGTTTTTTTTTTTTTTTAAATACGCAGCGAGTGCGTCCTCAGCACACTACGCTCATCGCACGATTACCATTTTAGTATTTAATTTTGTGTGTAGTGTAGTTTATTAATAACTAGCTGTTTAACCCGGTTTTCGGCGTCACGAAATTAATTCGTTGCGCATTATTTTAATTTTGCTATATCTCCTAAGGTATTAATTTAATTTGCATGGTGTAAGGAGAGAAAATAATCTTCATGAAACGCTCAGGCCAACTAACGTACCTATTTAACGCCAGACGTTATAATTTTTCCGACACCTCCCACTTATATTGTTAATGTATACAAAAACTTAACAAATTATATACTAAAAAAAAACCTTCTTTGAGAACTACTCTATCCATTGGTAAAAACAACATAAAAATCGGTGCATTAGTTTTTGAGTTTATCGCGAACAGACAGACAGATGCAGCGGAGGACTTTGTTTTTTTATATGTAGTGATAGTGAATTTGTGTTTAGTTTTACGAGTATATTATGTAAATATTTATCTCAAATACTCATTTTTTTTACTAGCACAACTTTTGACCTAGCGCCCACCTAATGGTAAGTGGGGAGCGAGATCCATGAATGTTGGAATCAGATACTACTAACATCCCTAACACTATGCCGGTTTGACTGGCCATGAAGGCAATTCGAGCCTGATCCCGAAACGTGTATATACATATATATACACTTAACTGGGTTTATCGGGACGAACGGTATATACTTCCCCGCCCCAGCAGACTGGACAAATTACCACCTATCAGGCTGCCTACCACTTATTATTTTAAAATATGTATATAAATTGATAACAAAAAAAAACCTATCTAAATATTTCTCATTGGTACATGCTGTTTTGCTTGCTTTCCGATGGAATGGAAGCCATTTAATATTTTAAGAACTCGGCCACAAACACGACAAAAGCGGCAGCTAAAAGTTTTTAAAATTAAATTATGGCTGGCTATGATAATGATAGCTCGTTACGTTAACGGGCGAAGCCGAGCTGCACGTACTAAGCGAGAAAAATATCATTAATGGTAGGTAATGGCGAAAAAAGAAATGACAGTCGAAATATTATTCATTTAATGAAAGGTTCACTCGTTGACTAACATTTAAGGACCAGGTCGAAATGAAATATATTTTTATTTGATGTATCAATTTTATTTGTTTATGTCAAGTCTATTTATGTTAACTAGTGGGCACACATGTTTTTTTTTTATAAGACGGAGATCACAAAATCGCCTGACGATACGACCCAAGCCTAAAGGGCCACCGCAGGATGTCGTGAGGCGTTCTAAGGAGACCCCAAGGCGCCTACGGACTAAACCCTATAAACCGCCTCTCTTTCACTGTTGGCCCTGCGTGCCTTAACAGCTAATTTTGACTCGTGGCTACGCAGCAGTAGCAAAAAAATACATGTAAACAATAAAACAAGTAGTTCTCGAACTTTTTTTGTTATACGGAATGATTTTGTATAGTTATATTTTGGACTAATATGTTATTCTATGGATAGATAGACGAGATAGAACAACTTTTTCTAAGAAACCATATAACGGAGGTAAAAAAAATTTTGGCTTCACCATACAAATTGGCTATGTTTAATTTAATTGTAATTTGGTTCTATCAATAGAATAACACATAAGTCTAAAGTAAGACCACACAAAAACATGCGGTATATATATACCTATAAAATAAAGTTCATAAAATTTTATTTTAATGTAATTTTGCCCCTAATATATGAGAATACTGAGAAAGATAATTTTCAAATTAAATCAAATCAAATCATTTATTTCCTTTGGTTGTCCCAAACAACACTTGGATATTGTCAATACATTTTTTCACCTTAGTTTATTATCATGCAGAATATAAAATAAAATAACCAGCAGCTACTATGGGTGGACCCATCATATCAGCTATACCATCATCTTTGACTAAAACACTGTTGCCATAAATAAGTTTTTGCTTAAAACTAGGTAGTTAATATTAATTCGTGGCTGTAAAAAGGCCGTGTCAGCTTATAGACTAAAATAAATTACACATGTCAGCTTAATAAATTAATTCGTAGCTCTAAAGAGGCTGTGTCAGCTTACAATCTAAAAATACATAAAAATTGTATTAAACTACAATATTTATGTCAATAAATGAAAATTCGTGGCTGTAAGGGGGCCGTCTCAGCTTACGATCGAAATAATAATAATTATTATAATTGGTATGTCAACTTAATACATATTCGTGGCTGTAAAGTGGCCGTGTCAGCTTACAATCTAAAATAATAAAATTAAGAATCTTAAATTAAACTAAATTCGTGGCTGTAAAATGGCCGTGTCCAGCTTAATAGCTATTAGTAAATATATGAGAATAAATTCTATGCAATGGTATCAATTAGTGCATCCCTAAGTTCGTAATAACTTTTTTTTATTAAAATAGATTTAACTTTACTTTTGAACTTTAAATATTCTAAACATTTTATATCTTTAGATAGTTTGTTGTATAGTTTGATACCAACTCGTTTAACGACTCGTATATATGATCACATCTATATTACGAGTATAGCAATAATTCCATAACAAAAAACATTTTTTTTAGGTTAAATTTAGATTTTGTTTTAATATATTTAATTTAATATTGTAATTCTTTTATATTGTTTGTATATTACTTCGAATAAAAAATATTTAATTATTACGAATTTAAAATTAAAGTTCAGATTTAAAACAACAGCGTGCCAGTGAGACTCCGGGAGTTTGTATGGTAGAGATACCTCCCGGTATAAAAAATAAATATCGCAACGTAATATTCTAACATTACTTAGTTCATCGCAAATTCGAACAATAACATGTAAAGTTAAAAAAACAGTTCATTTTTACTATTGACTTTATTATTCCAAAAATAATAAAATACTTTAAAGGTCCATCGTGTTTATCCATTCAAATAACTAACCTAAATATATATTTTACACATTTGATTAAATATTTATTTTTATTTATTATTTAGGAATGTTTTATTTTTTTACGCATTTTGTGTTTTCATCTGGCAAGATTTTAATTGTTGAATGCCTGGTGATTAATAATAGGTCAATTTCGCAGCTAAAGTTCACAGGCTGTTCGTTATGATATCATAACGGGAATTGTTTTCGGAATAGAATTAATGTGACTCGTATTTGACATTTTCTGTTTATTTATAATGTAATAAAATTTGTTCCTGCCTAATATTGCTATTACCATAAATTGCATGGGCTGTTTTATTTATATTATAATCATTTAGTTATTTACAAATTGTCTTCATGCAGATAACTTAATTATATTTATTAGTACGTATTTCGCCGGGTTAGAGCGAAAAGTTCTTCTTTATAAGCGTGGTTTCTGACCACCCCGAAAGGGAAACGGTCGTGATGATACTTTACTTTTTACTTTTAGAGCGAAAAGTTGATAACTCTTTTTTTAGTAAAAAACTAAAGTATCATCACAACCGTTTCCCTTTCGGGGTGGTCAGAAACCACGCTTATAAATAAGCGGATTCACATTTAGCCAACTTTACTATAGGCCAATCATGACAAGTGGCAAGCTCGTCGATGTCGCCAGCAGCGTACCAAACTCGAGAAATAACACAAATGATTTAAATTTAAATTTATAAATATTTTTGTGTCCCGAACAGGAATCAAACCCCGTACCTCCGAGTCTAAATCCACGGACTTGACCGCTAGACCACGGAGGCAGTCTAAGAAAATCTATAATTAAAGGGCCTGTAACAATGTTGATTCAATTCCTGACGAAGCGAGCATCATTAATCTACTCTGCCATGCATGTATACCTAGCTTTTTAGTATAATTGTGTAACTTTTAATTTATAAGTGTCTACCCTGTAATAAAAAAATATATATATTATTACTACGTGAGAATAGGAACAGGTTGAAAAACAGCGTCGTGCAGGTCCAAGTACTTGTAGGCACTGCTGCATGACAACAGCTGACACCTGATTCCTTTTGTCACATATTGTTCGAAATTGTAAAACTATGTAATACTGTTATGTGACAATAAATGGATTTTTAATTTTATTTTATTTATAACCCGACGTTGACAGTATAATAAAATGCTCAGAATGACAAACCTTCAGGTGGCCGTAGGGTGCCATGCTATATTTAGATTTATCCATATCCGTTCCTGAATTTTAAGGATAATTTCTGACAATTTTTATCGAAATCGGTCCAGTATTAACCGGTATTAAACTGCCTCCGTGGTGTAGCGGTTAAGTCCGTGGATTTAGACTCGGAGGTCCCGGGTTCGATTCCTGGCCGGGACACAAAAATATTTATTAATGTAAATAAATACATTTAATTAATATTTAATTTATTTGTGATGTTTCTCGAGTTTGGTACGCTGGAGACATCGACGAGCTTGCCACTTGTCATGATTGGCCTATAGTAAAGTTGGCTAAATGTGAATCGGCTTATTTATAAGCGTGGTTTCTGACCACCCCGAAAGGGAAACGGTCGTGATGATACTTCACTTTACTTTACTTTTATTAACCGGTTATGGACGGACAAAAAAATATACATTCATTTACATAATTAGTATAGATGTTTCGGTTAATTATATTAATATTATTGGCGGTTTGAATGGATCGATAGTTTGGCAATTTGGGGAACAATGTTAATATATTGTGGTTTTGCCGTTGAATGTCATCAATCATGTCGTCAGCAGGACACGACGTAATAAACCCTTTTAAAACATCCTGTTTCATAATTGTTATCATTTAATCCCATAGATCTCCACCGTCTAAGATATTATTTTTGAGGTGGTAGGTGGACTGATGGTGGTAATTTGCCCAGCCTGCCGGGGCGGGCAAGTATCCACCGTTCGTTCCGATAGACCCAGTAAAGTGTGTCCACATGTTTCGGGTACAGACTCAAATTGCCGTCATTTCCAGTCAAGCCGGCATAGTGTTACGGACTGATGTCAGTCATGAGTGTCTGATTCCAGTTGCTAACATTCATGGACCTTGCGCGCCACTTACCATCAGGCGGGTGCAAGGTAGTCATACAAATCTATCCGATTTCCGACATTAATATTTTTTTAAATCTCTTTTTAGGAATTTGGTAATTTTATCTATTTAATGTCGCCATTCTTTTTATCGATTAATATATACATTATTTTATCGAAGTAATAAGATACATTAGATCATGCAATATCCACCACTTTAACTAATATTTATACTTACATGATCTTTACAGATAAATAAACGTGCCTAAGCTAATATATACAAATAAATGAAAGAATTATGCCCAAATTAACCCAAGTTAATGTACAAAAGTATAATCTGTTTTTTTTTTATTGTATTATATTTATGTAGTATTAGTATGTATGTGTATATATTATATATATGTATATATATATATTATAGTTGTCTAAGTATGTTAATTTTTAATATTATTTATGTTTCATTTTAATATTTTATTTCTCTATTTGCACCGTACTCATATTTAAATGTCCCAATGTCCCAAAGGTTAACGGGAAGAGAATGTCTTGCGGCATTACGTTCGCCTTTTGTATAGATTTACAATAAAGTTTTTAAATAAATAAATAAATAAATCGATAAATGATTAATGATACGCCCCCTGCCTAAAGGGCCAACGCGAGTGGGGGTCGCATGCCCGACTCACTGTGAGGCCTCCTAAGGAGACCCCAAGGCGCCTACGGACTAAAACCCTATAAACCGTCTCTCTCTCACTGTTGGCCCTGCGTGCCTTAACAGCTAAGTCTGAGTCGTGGCTACGGAGTGAAGGCACTGGTTCGCCGCGTCATGCAAGCATGCGAAGCAAAAGTCTACTTGACGGCAGCAGACCCAACCTGAGGGGTAGGGGTCTGCGGTGGAGCCATCGAGGGGGAAATGGGGGACGGGGGTGGTAGGGTCGGAGGGGTCCTTAGGTTGGCGGCCAGAGGACTTGGCGGAGGCCTCAATCAGTAGATTGAGCCTCGTCGTGAGCGGGTCATCGGTGTCGTGCAGGGCACTTCTGGGGCGACGCCTCTTCCAGAAGGGTATAATCTGTATGGGACCAAAAATATTTAATATTATTAACGACGACATTGAACTTTTACTGCATTGTCTGTTTAAAAGGACGTTAACTAAAGTTCTAATTGAAAAATCATATTATTCTGTGCAAGAATTTTTAAGTGACCCAAATTTGCATCTAAATATTAATTTTAATTCGAACACAACCAGAATTAGATACAATTTTTTACTGTCAATTAACTTTTTATTTTGTGTTGTGTAATTATATAATCATATGTATCTTTACAATATATATATATATATACAATATTTGTAAGCCTCATGCTGCACTTTAATAAACTAGGTTAATATATTAACTACAAATACATGATTTGATTTGATTTGAAAGCTTTTAACAGAATCGGAGGCGACGATGTTAATATCATAAAAGTTATTGTTGTGACTTGTGGATTTCTTCCATAACCATTGTCCATCATCAAACTCACTATTTAAATCAACACGAAAGCGTACGCTGCAACGGTTAAGTCAAGTGGTGTATGCTTACGCCCTCTTGTGAAAACTGGAGGTGTCGAGCAGAGTTCGGCTTTCGTCGCCCTTGCAATGCAATATTAATAGCATTTAGCTAAATACTCCTAATAAGTAATTTAAAGGACAATAAATCAAGCCGTGGTTTAGGGTAAAAATAGATATAGTGAGTTTTTGTGCCGTGAATCGTGACAAGCCACAAGGTGTGAGTATCTTGTCTTTTCTATACTTTGTACTAGTGTTTTCTTTATGCTGAGTTTAGCAGGTTTTAAGAAAAGGATATAAGCGACACAAAACCAAAGTCATCATAAATAAAAATAAAAAAAACTATTTCAAAATTTCTGCCACGAACACCCAACGAATTAGTTTTCTGGTCCTTCGAGCCGAATTCCTATGGTGTGCTATATTATTCATTAAAATATAAAAAATATTTTTGATTACAATCGTGATATACCAGGTTTTTACTGGTGATATACTTATAAACTAGCACTTCCTGCACTATCAGTACTGCTAAGTCGATAATAAATTGTGAAGTAACTTGCGCTCAACTACACCGACTACCGATGTAGCCTAGTTACCTACTTCACAGCGAAGCAGTTTAGATTTTGTAAAATACTAATTGCGATAGACAATTTTCTTTATGTACAATTAATGGTAGTTGGGTGGTTTAGTTTTGTTATTTTGTAATTCTGTATTAACGCTTAACGATTGGATACTTTAGTTTAAAAATAACACATGATTTCAAAAGTGACCGCAGCCGCGTTCCTAAATAGGATTTTCTGTTTACTCTTATGCCATAATATAAACTTAAAATTAGTGTACATAGGCGAGTTTAATGCCATTTAGGCATTTTCTAACAACTGACCTTTGGGAAAGTGAGAAATCATGGGCAAAAAAATATACTACACGATACTTACATATACTACATAAAAAACCAACTACATATACTACATAAAAAACCAACTACATATACTACACACTTAAAATATATAACTTATTATGTCGCACAAGTACTCGAAGCATGATTTTAGATAAAATGGAGTTTTAGGATCTGTTTCGATTGATTTTTTTATAAAATAAATAAAATACCCTAACAAATGCAATGGTCATGGGTTGCCATGAAATATGAAAAAAAAATATATATATATATTACTTGCTCTGGTGTGGCGCCACGTGCGTCGACACCCTCGTCGCGTCGCATCTCAGGGGACAGCGCATAAAGCGGGAGCCGCGGCGGAAAATGCGGAGTCCAGCAAGGGGCGCAAGTATGTAAGTATATTAAAAGATTACATATTTATGCCGTTTGCTGTAGAAACTCTGGGCCCATAGAGTCCAAGTGCAAAAAAGTTTTTAAAAGACAATTCAGCGGGGAAATGCAGCCAGCGTTTTTGCCACCATTCCACGCGGACGGGACTTATATCCCTATCCTTAGTATTAATATTAATTTTATTTTATATTTTGTAAATTTTTTTTTCGAATAAATGTTTTCATAAAATGTTCCGTGCTATAATGATTTCTTTTTTTTAAATAGTTATTATATTGTGTTTTTACTTAGATATATACATACATACACATTATTTTAATATTATATATATACTTTTATAAGAAAGTGTATTTACTTTTTTATTTTTATTTAAAACAAGCTGTTACCCGGCTTGGCTCGTGCGACACTAATTAATTTCATTGCGCATTCATTTGATTTTGCTATATCTCCTAAGGCATTCATTTAATTTGCATGGTGTAAAGGGAAACAATAATCTTCATGAAATGCTCAAGCTAACTAATGAGTTTAAAATGATAAGGGTTAATACTGTATTTGTGTAAATAGCTTTTCAATTACCGCTTTATAATTGCCCATTTTTTTAAGTATTAAAATGTATATAGTACGTTATCCTTAAGAGATAGACATATGCAATCGCGGACTTTTCTGTAGACCTATATAATATACACAATTTCACCATACATAATTTTGGTATATCTCAAAGGGTTTAGGCAGCGTATTCGTTGAAACCTTTCAGACTGCTTATGTTTTTCCGACACCTGCAACAAATGTATAAAAAAACTGCCTCCGTGGTCTAGCGGTTAAGTCCATGGATTTAGACTCGGAGGTACCGGGTTCGATTCCTGGTCGGGACACAAAAATATTTATTAATGTAAATAAATACATTTAATTAATATTTAATTTATTTGTGATATTTCTCGAGTTTGGTACGTCGGAGACATCGACGAGCTTGCCACTTGTCATGACTGGCCTAGTAAAGTTGGCTAAATGTGAATCCGCCTATTTATAAGCGTGGTTTCTGACCACCCCGAAAGGGAAACAGTTGTGATGATACTTTACTTTTTTTAAACTTTACTTTTATAAAAAAACTTAACATATACTAAAGCCATTCTCGAGAATCACTCTATCCATTGGTGAAAACAGCATAAAAAGCGGTGTAGTAGTTTTTGAGTTTATGGCGGCTTTATTTTAAAATATGTAGTGATAGTGATTACATATCTTTAATTTTTTGTTTTTGACTTTTGGATATATTTTTTCCGATTTTCTTCTGTTTATTTGACACTTAAGTATCAATAATAAAGTATGTTTTCTTTACTTTTATTTTATAGGTATATATACCTTATTTATTGTTATTATACTATAATTTATTTATTATATAGTACACACAGCAGTACTTATATTTTCACATACATAACATAGTATAATTATAACTTATCTAATATATGTACCAATTAGGTGTCACAGCATTCACCAATATAAAAAAGGAGAAATTAGAAACTTATTACTTTTAAAACAAAAAAATATATTTAACAAAAACTAACAAATTTACATAATATAACATATAAATATCACTTCTAAAATAAAATTATTCATTTTTTTTAAATAGAACTATAAAGGAAACATAAAAAATACATATATTTGGTACCTTAAAAACGAAAACAAAACACTTGTTAAATAAATTATAAGCTACTTACTTACAGTACTCCCAAATTAATAATGCGCATGCAGATCTTCGCTAATTGTCGTATTCCCGGAAACACCCGAATCATTGAATCGTAAAAGCACTAAACAATGCACTTGCATTTTGCACCTTGTTCCAAAGAAATAGAAGTCAATATCATGAGTACACAATCGAAAACAATTCGGGCAGTGTTTTATGTTTTTGTTTTTTTGGCGGTGACTGCACGTGTTCTCTCTGTGTGGAATTATATAGAGCTGCTATTACACAACCTTCTTGGTTTTGTTTTCAAAGGTGAATTTAATTTCAACTTTAATTATCTTATTTAAATAGTTTATTTGACAATTGCTTGTCTGTCTGACACAGGCAGAGATTTTATATTTAAAGGAGGCCACTACAGTACTATAAAATTTTCGAAGTAAATCAATCCAACAAAGATTGTAGCATATTTTCAATCGTATGGTTTTCCTCGCTATTTACTTTGAATCAAATTTCGTTACTGATAAATCAATATTTATCTCTTTTAGCACAAAACACATAATTCTACTAAATTATGCATAAAGAAAATGCACTTAACCACTCTATATACATATCGTCTTCCGACGCTCGGGGAATACGACCGTTGCCGAACAGTGACGAAGATTTCTATGCGCATTATCACTTTGGGAGAGCTGTACTCGTAAATATAATATATCAGAGCGGTGGTAGCTCGGTTGTAAGAACGCTTTCTTTAACACCCAAAAAAGTGCGTTCTAACACCAGCATGTACCAATGGTAAATACACTTTTCTTACGTACAATTGTCATAGATTTACAACACCACCGTTCCCGTACCTCAAAGGGCACGTTAAGCCGTCGTCGGTCCCGATTCCACTAATACAAACTTGTGAAAACGTTAATAAAGTGTGTCATTTAAGTAAACGTTAATAAAGTGTGTCATTTAAGTAAACGTTAATAAAGTGTGTCATTTAAGTAAACGTTAATAAAGTGTGTCATAAAGTGTGTAAACACCACCGTTCCCGTACCTCAAAGGGCACGTTAAGCCGTCGGTCCCGATTCCACTAATACAAACTTGTGAAAACGTTAATAAAGTGTGTCATTAAAAATTGACATCAGACCCTCGCCAACTCGTCTGGCCAGCGTGGCGAGTGTAGGCCAAATTCTGCAGAAATTTCTGTTCTGTTATACGAGTATAGTTAATGTCTGTGGTTAAGATATAATTGCATATAGCTAGCTCCTACCGTAAAAAAATATAGTTTTAGATACGTAGCAATATAAACTGTAGACTTTGAATATGATTTTTGTAATAATATAATTCATTTCACGTGAGCATATGCCAAATAAGCAGTTTCATTATTTATACGTTTAGAGTGGGTCTTGAAAAACGCCATTTCACGATTCGTTATGAAAAATAAATAAAGCGTGAAGCTGGAATTATTTCAACTCCATGATCTTGAAATTACATAGATGTAGCATAGTATTGAAAAAAAAATTTATATTAAAAAAATAAAGCATAAAAAAATGTCTTGAATTAAAAACTGAATCGAAACTTTTTAGACTCGGAGGTACCTATTATGTATGGGAATAGGAAATGTATGTATTAATTTAAATAAATACATTTCATATATGTTAAATTTATTTGTGATATTTCTCGAGTTCGGTACGCTGAAGACAGACGAGCTTGCCACTTGTCATGATTGGCCTATAGTAAAGTTGGCTAAATGTGAATCCGCTTATTTATAAGCGTGGTAACCACCCCGAAAGGGAAACGGTCGTGATGATACTTTTTAATAATCTAATGTTAATTAAGCTTTGGTATTTTTATCTTCTTAAAGTCATAAAAGTGCTGTGATTACCTTCCGATGAGTACGAAAGTAGACGTTTCGTTTTCAGTAGACGGGGCTGTCGTCTCTACTGGGGGTGATGCAGAGGGGCCAATAGTGTCTCGGATTTGTGACCGACCATGACTGGTTTATCAATGCCCCGCTTTTTATTTTACAGCGCAATTACACGATCACCATCCACTATCTGCTCCCTTCCCTACCCAAATACAGTAGATTTTTTCTAATGCAGTATCCTTCAATTTGAAGATCACTGTGTCAACTCCTAAACGAAGGTAGCAGACGTGAGTTGCAATTTTAAGGGAGCATTTGAACAATAGACGTAAACGCTTTTTGTATCGGCTGGTTTTTCATTTGTTCCGTAATGGGTTTTTAAGTTCACGAAGTAAAAAAACATTAGTTGTAAATGTTTCTACATTCCAATACTAATTCTTTGCAGTATATACTAGAGAATATTAGGTCCGTCCACAAGAATATAAAACAGTTTAAAAGAAATTGTGACTTGCATTCTCGTAGCAAACGCAATAAACACAAATTAGCTTTGCCTCACCTCCGTAAAAATAAAAAGTCTTTTTTGGCATTTGGTGTTCGTTTTTAAAATACACTACTTAGCAATTGATCTAACTAAAGTGTAGATAAACTAATACATAATGTTAAACACAGACTTATTGGTAAATCCTATTATAAGATAAATTATTTTATTAGTGACTAAAAAGCCTGGTTGTTAACTTATTAAATCACTATATTTTTTATTTATATCTACTACATTTAACATTTATACGAAAAAAATATTTACAACATATAAAATAAAATTAATATTAATACTAAGGATAGGGATATAAGTCCCGTCCGCGTGGAATGGTGGGAAGAACGCTGGCTGCATTTCCCCGCTGAATTGCAATACTGATTCTCTGAGCGAAGAAAGAGCCAGCTCTCTTGTCACCGGAGGAGACGACAAGACGCGGTGCTATGTCTTTAACTTAACTTTTTTGCGCTTGTACTCCATGGGCCCAGAGTTTCTACAACAAACGGCACAAATATGTAATCTTTTAATATACTTACATACTTGCGCCGCTTGCTGGACTCCGCATTTTCCGCCGCGGCTCCCGCTTTATGCGCTGTCCCCCTGAGATGCGACGCGGCGAGGGTGTCGACGCACGTGGCGTCCCACACCATTTTTTATTATATTTATATAATACCAATTTAAATTATATATTTATATATTAGAGTCCTAGATCTCCACTGTTGGAGATGGGCCTTCCGAAACATATATCTAAAGAATTTGGCCTACACTCGCCACGCTGGCCAGGCAGGTTGGCGAGGATCTGATGTCAAATTTTAATGACAATTTATTAACGATGATTTATTAAATTCCATAAGTTGCTAATAGTGGAACCAGGACCGATAGCTTAACGTGCTCTCCGAGACACGGGAACGTTGGTGTTACAACACAACATCAATAACAAATGTACGTAAGAAAAGTGTACCTAGTGTGTAGTGAAAAGCTACCTAAATAATAAAATTTAAAATAAACTAAACTATAAATAAAAAATGTCCTTATAAAATAGTCCCAAGGAGGCTGGCAACATTTCCCTTCTGTATAGCGAGGCTAATACGTTGAAAGAAATAATTGCCAACATTTCTGTCTCCAGATCTTTCAGTTAGCCGCTTTGACAATTCATTGGCCGGGCGCCTTGCTGAATGAGCCCATGACGATGGCGTCTCGACCCCAAATGGCGCAAATTCGTAACAAGTACCAATATTTTTTTTTGCGCAACTTGAGGTTCTCAGCAGAAGACGCCGCACTTTCCGAGCCTGACGAGGTCGCCTGGATGTGAGATGGAGATAATGTGTCTACACACGTCGCATCCCACACCAGAAACATGCCAAGTTTCCACGGCCCAACAGTCATTCCATCGGGTCTCTTGCCATCACTCCGCACAATCCCAGATGGTTTCAAGATTGCGGGTACAAAATATTTGTCGTTTGAAAATCAATATACCCGTAAATTCACTGTTTGTTCATTTATCTTTGTAAAACTTCTATTACGGTTGGGAGGGTCGGCACAAAAAATGTCGACGATTATTCAAAGGTAGGTTACCCATCACTAATCGGGTTCATCAATCAGCCTGTAAGGGCAATTCCGTATCTCATAGCGTGCTTTTAGCTATTATTTCCAGTTCCATTGCGTTTTACGCATCTGTAGTCATTGCTTGAGCACATTCGCAAGATGTAATGGATTAGTCGGCTGTTGAAATAGAATACGTAATAGCCCTGGTGCCCAGCTGCTATCGGATCAACTCTCGGACTTCCGTCAACTTTTCCATCCTACAGCTTTTAGTCTAAATTTTTTAATGTTAGATTTTTTCAGCTTTAGATTTTATTTATAAAATTTAAGGAATTGCCATTATTTTTAATTGGGTACTAAAAAAAAAAAGTTAAGTATCATCACGATCGTATCCCTTTCGGGGTAGTCCAAAACCACACTTGTTTCATTTAGTGATGCGGATTCATATTTAGCCAAATTTATGAGTAAATTTGGAGACTCTTACATCTGTCGCACGCTGAAGATGTGGAATGGTCTCCCAGCCAGTGTGTTTCCCCACTTTTATAATGGAGTCCTTCAAGCGAAGTGTGAAAAAGCATCTTGTTAGGCCGGCATAGTGGTAGAGACTGATGTCGGTCGTGGTGACCGGCGTCAGTTGCTCCCATTCTTGGACCTCGCGTACTGCTTACCATCAGGTGGGCGCGATGTCACATTACGTGTCCAGTATAAAAAAAAAGTATCCGTTCTTGGCCCAATAGAACATACGTCTAGTCAGGCCGACAACAAACTCCTCAATAATCTCCATATCTCAAGTTATGTCCTATCTATCCATTCATCTAGTGCCCTACTTGGCACAGACAGCTGAGGCTTTCAACTCTCTAGAAGCAGTCCTGATCCACGTCTGCCGTCGGTCATCTCCTGATCATCATCAGAATCCACGGACCAGGATGCACACAACCGCTGAACTCCGAGTGTGCAACAGCGAGCTGGCTTGAACCAAAACTATATGAACTTTTGTGACCTTATTGTAAAATAAACCTAATTCTACATAACCTTAAACTGTCTTATTTATTTATTTATTAAATACTTTATTGCACTTTACTTAAAAGTATGTACAAAGGCGAACTTAAAGCCATTTCGGCTTTTTCTACCAGCTAACCTTTGGGAGAGTGAGACAGTATAAATATGTGGGGTGCAATTCTAACCAATAAACTACATAAATAGTATGAATACATAGACTACATAAATACTCATATATATATAAGTATTATAGAAGATATACATATATGAGGATAATATATTATTAGGAAGTAGAAATTTATGGAGTTAAAATATATTGTTCTGCTTGTTTAAAAAGAAAGTATTAAGTAGTTTTTTAAAGATGTGAATGGAAGGAGCTTGTCTGATGGTCAGTGGAAGTTTGTTCCACTGGCGAGCAGACGATACGGTAAATGAATCTGAATATCTGCTGGAAGTGTGGGGTGGGATTTTAAGTTGGTTGTTATGAGAAGAACGAAGAGGGCGGTCGTGCGAATCACAAAGAAATTCAAAGTGTGTTTTAAGATAAGAGGGAGCTATAGGATTGTAAATAATATTGTATAGAAAATATAGAAGATGTGCTGACCTGCGAAAGCGGATATTGAGCCAATTTAACTGTGTACGAAAATGGGAGACGTGGTCATACTTACGCAAGCCGAAAACAAATCGGATACATAAGTTTAGAAGGCGATCCAGTTTATTTAGTAGCTCTTCAGTAAGATCAGGATAGCAGACGTCAGCATAATCTATAATAGGAAGCAGCAGAGATGTGACTAACATTAGCTTCGTCTTGATGGGAATAAAAAACTGTAACCGCTTCAACACGTGCATACTAGCGAATACTTTCCTACTAATCTCGGACACATGGCAACTCCACGACAGATCATTGGACATAAAAAGGCCGAGGTTCTTGACACTTTGACAGAAAGGAAGTGGTATGTTATTAAACAACAATGGAGAAAGAGAATCCAAATCCAATCTGTCCAGCATGTACCTCGAGCCTAGGATAATGACCTGCGTTTTACTGGGGTTTACCAAGAGCCCGAGACTATGTGAGCAAACACGCAAAGCCTCCAAGTCCGCGTTCATTTGAAGAATAGCTTCATCAATGGCGTTAAAATGAAAGGACAAAGATAACTGCAAATCGTCGGCGTACAGATGGTAGGAACTGAAATTAATAACCTGAACAATCGTGTTTATGAAAACCGAGAAGAGTAGGGGAGATAATACGCCTCCTTGCGGGACACCAGCAGTCACCGGACACCAGTCAGAGTAGACATCGTCTATTCTGATGCGCTGCTTGCGCCCGCGAAGATAAGAATTGAACCATTGTGTCGCAGACTGTGAAACACCATGAGATTCCAAGATAGCCATCAGTATGTCGTGATCAACACAATTAAAGGCGTTGCTGAAGTCTAACAGCGTCAAAAGGGAAAGCTTTTTGTCGTTAATAGCCAGCCGGATGTCATCTGTGATCTTGACAAGAGCTGTAGCAGTACTGTGGGCCGGGCGGAACCCGGATTGAAAAGGATTTAAAAACTTATTTTGGTTAAGGAAAGCGGACAGTTGTTTTTGAACAACACGTTCTAATATTTTAGAGAGGAAAGGAAGAATAGATATAGGACGTAGCTGGTTATAATCGGTAGGGGTGGGTTTCTTAGGTAATGGGATAATATGAGCATTTTTCCACAATGAAGGGAAATGCCCAGAAGTAAGGGAGAAATTGATGATGTGGGTTACAACTGGAAGGATAATATTAAGAATAGGGATTAGAAGAACTCGACCCACGTTATCAAAACCCACAGCCTTGCTGGTCACTGATTGGATTATCTTATTTATTTCACAGCAGGACACAGGTATAAATTGAAGTGGAACATTACTAGGAACAGTTTTAGAATTAATCTGAGCGATACTAACAGCCTTAATTGCAGGGTCAATAGTAACCGGGGGAATGGAGAAATGCTGATTAAGACCGTTAATATCGACAGTGAGGATAGATTCGGGCTTGGTTTTACCGAGACCAAGCGTTCGCAGAAATTTCCAAATATTTTGAGGAGAACAAGTATCTATAGAGTTGTGAATATATCGGCGTTTGGCGTTCCTACACATCTGATTGACACGATTTCTAGCAAGTTTAAAGCTGTCCCATCGCTCGACACTGGGAGACTTCTTGTGCTTACGTTTCAGAGAGTCCCTCCACCTCATGGCTTTGCGAATTTTATCGTCCATCCAAGGCGCAGGGGGTCTCTTCATGCGGACCGGTCGGACGGGAGCATGTTTATCATAAAGTTTTAATAAAAGATCGTTGAAAACTGATATTTTCCCATCCACCGTATCCTCCAGTATAACATCGTGCCAGCTTGCCCCGGCTGCATCTTCCAGAAGCAGTTCCAGTCTCATTCTGGCGAAGCTACGTTGAAAAAATACCCTGGGCTTATACTTAAGAGCTTTAACTTTATAAGAAGAAAATATAATATCGTGATGAGAGAAACCAGGCGCTTGGTATTGGCCATGTAAAGAAATTCGCCCAGGGTTAGAAGTAAGAATTAAATCGAGAAGACTGCTGCTGTCATTGACGTGAAAAGTAGTGTTTAGAGGAAGAAGAGAAATATCTACTGATGAGGTTATCTGTTTAAGCCTCCTACTGCGCGAATCATTCTTTAAGAGACACGTGTTGAAATCACCCATAATCAGATTATGACTATATAATGGTAAGTAGGTTTCCAAAAGTTCTTCAAATGCGCTAAAATAATCGACAGTAGGGGGCGAGTAAACAACGCCTAGCAAAAACTTTACAGAGTTCAGGTCCAATTCTAAGAAAATGTATTCATACGTACCTGTGTAGACAGAAGTTGACTGAGTTAACACTTTGAATTTAATGTTCGATCGCAAGTAAATTGCGACACCGCCACATCCTCGGCCAGTTCGATCATTGCGCAGAAGAATAAAACCGGGAAGGGAATAACTTGTAGAAGGGAGAGTAGGTTTAAGGAATGTTTCAGAAACAAGGACAGCATGAATATGATCGTTGTCGAACGTGGCAAGAAGATCAGAGTAATGACAAGGTATGCTTTGAGCGTTTATATGGCAGACATTCAGATTTTTTGTCAGTGGTAAGAAGGTATCCCGTAATACGTCGCCAAGGTGGTCAGCATCGTCACTGACATCAAACTTGTCAGAACTAGAAGAGCTACAGGAAAAGAAAATGTCAGATTCAGAACTAGATAAAATATCATCGGAAGTACGCATATGATAATAAAATAATATAATATACGATCTTTATAATTAATATTAATATATAATATAATAAATACAATATAAACTCTGTTATATATATAAGTATTAAGAATTGCACAATAATTTGGTATCACACCTACTGCTAGTTAGCTGATTTACAAATTTAATTATTATTTATGAAAATATCAGGGCATGATCCTTCAATAGGCAACATAAAATGAAGTATTTCTAAATAAATATGATGGTAAAAAAGCTACTATTGAAAGATCGACCCATTTAAAAACAAAAAACCAATTAAAACTAAACTAAACACATTCGTAATAATAGATAATTTCGGAACGAATATTCCGGCAAATGACAGTTCCATATTATGTCGTACATTACGTGTTATTATTAAGACAAAATAAATAAAATTAAAAAGAATCAATGTACGTCGCACAAAAGAAATGATAGCAGCGAAAGAAACCGGCGCACGCACACAAGCACACCGAGCTCGAAAGGTGTTACGCTCACGGCTATATATTAATTACGCAATATCATAATAACATAATATGACGACGATAGCCATACGGTTAATTTGGAGATCTAATTAGAATACGACATGAAATTAAAACAGAAGTAAGTACTTATAAAACCATAATGAAAGCAAGGATTAATCTAATGTCTTTTGCAAGAGCGTGTGCGTAATCTTTTCGTCTCTGTTTCAGTGGCGGACGAGGCAGATGTTCCTGGAGGTTGTTTGGCCGCCAAATCCTTCAGCTGGTCTTCAGAGATCAACCTATGCTTAGCGCCATCGGGTAGCTTCAGATAGACTTGTCCCTCTTGCGACCAGCAGTTGCTCATGCCGTAGATCTTCCGGCCCTCCAGGAGAACTCGTCTACGGGTTGCTGTCAGGAACTCAGCAAGAGAGATGGGGGTGCCCTTGAGCTCCCTTTTAGCCTGCCACACATTACTCCGGGTGTCCCTGTCACGAAAACGGACCAGGATGGGCCGAGGCTTGTTGGAATCTGCATCACTCCTGCCCAGCCTATAGCAAATTGGAATATCCTTGGCTGTCACCTGTAGCTTCAGCTTATCCGTTGCTATGTCACAAATGACCTGAGAGGCGTTTTCATTGGTAGACTCCTTAATACCCCGGAAAAGAAGAAACTTTCGTCGGCTACGGTTTTCTAAGTCATCCGTCATGAAACCAAGTTGCTGGATCTCAGCCCGAAGAATAGCCACAGTGTCCCTCATAAACTCTTTGAACATATCAAATTCCTTGACCAGCTGCTGCAGTGAAACAGATGAGCTAGTACTTGTGAGTCTAGCTTCAAATGACTCGACTTTCTTGGCTAGCCTGTCTTCCATACTTCTGATAGCACTTAGAGGATCTGACATTGAAGGGTTCATTTTGTTTGGTTTAGTGGTGAAAGTGAGAGGAAATAAGCAGTGGTGTGACAATTAGTGTGTCAACATAACCTAATATGTGCCAGTGTGTGTAAACAGTGTAATACAGTTAATGATCAAGAAAACACAAGGTACACAGCACTTTAGAGTTAATATTCTTAATAAAATCACCAACAATCACTTTAATTATTAGTTAATATTAATAAAATTAAATGATTTTTTCAAAAACAACTGTTGACTTTGCCTACCCACATATCAACATCCCTGTCTTCGTCTGCTGTCTTCGTCAGCCAGTAGGTATTTTCCCCCTACAGTAAATATAATTAAATTAATTTGGTTATATTTTTTTGTTAAATATTTTATTTATTTAGGAAATATACAGATTAAAACACACAATCCAGCTATATTTCTACCAAAAAATAAATAAATTATATTTTTATTAATTCCTGTCAAGTTTTTTTTGCAATGGTTAAATCGTCAATATGTAATGACCTCTAGGGCTACGACGCGACACGGTTATATATATTATCTTTTTTCATGTCGTTCGGTTCATATAATGTTTACGTAGTATCTCGTCGGCTAGCCATGTTCTCCGTAAAAACACACGGTCCCTAACGTAGATATATATTTTAAAGGACCAACAACATTTTTATACTTTTAATTTATAATAATAATAATATTTCCAGACAGGTCACACAGCGCCATCTAATTTCCGTGGTAAGCGGTAAGCTTGTGTTACGGAAACTAGATGGTTGATAAACTACATACTTTTTTTTCTGTAAATACATACATATTATACATAAAAACACCCAGACCGAGACAAATTATACAATGTACAACTTGCCCCCCTAGTAGGTAAGTTATTAGTTTTATTATATCTTTTCAAAATAGCTGCATCCGATAGAACCTCTAAGAAAAGCACTTTGTCCACTCGTCCTTAGGGATCTCTTCGATACGTTCATAAAACGTTTTTATCGAAGTTTCTCTTTTATTTTGGGAAAAAATAAAAACCGCAATTTCTGGGCTATATGACGGGTGGCTCAGTAATTCCACGTCTGACGTCGCCAAATCGCCTCCGTGGTCTGGTGGTAACAAACGTTGTCGTGAACTGCGGAGCTCGTGGGGTCGATTCCCACCGGGGGCAAGTTGTACATTGGTGTACAGGGTGTTTATATGTATAATATGTATATATTTACAAAAAAAAAGTATAATTTGTAGTTTATCAACCATCTAGTTTCCGTAACACAAGCCTCGTAGCTTACCACGGAAACTAGATGGCGCTGTGTGACCTGTCTGGAAATATTTATTATACTATTGAGGAGTTTGTCGTTGGCCTGACTAGACGTATGTTCTCTCGGGCCGACAACGAACACTTCAAGCATCTCCAGAACATCGCTCCGTCTTGTGCACGGCCCCCCAACGGGAGACCACTTCCTAGAGAAGTACTCCTGGAGGAGAGCTGAAGCAGTCGAACTTAGCCCTCTGGGTTCGTGAGCCACACGGGCGCTGTTATACTAGTAACGGCGCCCAGCACTAAACGTGCATGAATTACCGGCGGGTGGTTACCCGCTGAGATCCTGCCGGGCAAAACGGGGGACTGTCCCCATCCCCAACCCACGCCCATTAGGCATCCGGGCCTGGACGACCCCACTGTCTGTCTGTCTGTTATTATTATTATTATTAAATAGTCGTTCGTTCGTCTGGCTGTGTGCGACAAGGCGTTGTCGTGATAAAGGTGGATCCTACTGCAAGGTCGTTTCTCCCGAACTTTCTCATAAACAAGTGGCCATCAATTGTTAGTGTACCATTCTGCAGTAACTATTTTTTGATCCTCTAAAACAGTTGTCGCGTAATGAAGAACGAGGCCACCATCTTTTTTCCACACTTCGACCACTCTTAACTTTAGTTCGCAACTCATCGGAAGGAAGCAGATCAGTGGGTGAGCAGACTGTATTTTAGTTTCCGGATCATAACAGTAAATAAATGGTGAAACACATTGGCTGGGAGAGCACTTAACATCCAAACACATATGTATATGTCTGCGGTCCCCGATGGCTTCTCTCGCGATGAGCTGGCTGAAATATGGTGCGTGCCGTGAAATTTATGTCGCTTAGATAGGAATGAAATCAATTTTATGTGAAACAATTCAAAGTTGCGCGGGTCGACTGTTATTTTATGTGATAGAACAAATTTAGTTTGATGGAAACTTATTTGCTGGATGTGCAATGATCCGGAAATTGATGCCGAAAAATAATAACTCTGTTTTATTAGGTTAGCACGGGTATGTAAATTGTTATAGCTCGTTGTGAATTTAATTAATAATTGTGGATCTCTGTGTCGTGTCTACTGTTCACATAATTCATCATCTCGACCGTATCTCTTACGGGGTGGTAAGAAATAATGATTGAAAAGAAACGGAATCACATTTAGCTAACTTTACTATAGGCCCCATCATGACAAGACGCAATCTCGTCTTTTTCTTTTACACTTTCAAAATGGCTCCACACAGAGTTCGAAGTATATGTATGTTCATGGATAATAATATGTATGTCTATTTATTATATTCAAATATTTATTCGAAGGAAGTAAGGTACAATGATTTTTAAAAATAAACTAAATTACTAATTAAACAAAAAACTAAAATTTTAAAACATAAATTAATATTAATTTAAAAAATCTCTGAGAACTGCCTGCGTGGTCTAGCGGTTAAGTCCGTGGATTTAGACTATTTAAAGGTAGCGGGTTATAAATACATTTAATTATTATTTAATTTATTTGTGATATTTCTCGAGTTTGGTACGCTGGAGACATCGACGAACTTGCCACTTGTCATGATTGGCCTATAGTATAGTTAGCTAAATGTGAATCCGCTTATTTATAAGCGTGGTTTCTGACCACCCCGAAAGGGAAACGGTCGTGATGATACTTTTCTACTTGAAATTCAGGAAGATTATGGGGTGTAAGATGTCAAAATATAAATGGGACATGTGACCTGCCACCTATAGGTTCATTTCACTAATCACTAATAGTATAGGTGCATTTAGGAAGGTCAGAATCAGAGCTTACAATGTTCGTATAAGAACAACTCGTTATCAGATGAACTAATGGTCAATGGAAATGTTACCCCTCAAGGAATCTTTGAAGTGGAATGATTTGATGAGCGGACTGTAGGTGAGAGTCGAATGCAAGGCATACCGGAGGAAATGACGCGCACGAAATGACGGAAATGGTCCCAAATGTTGACCTAATATAAGAACCGGGCTTTAAAACCTTCGCATATTTCATTACTCATTCAGTGAAAAAGAATCCCTATTGCTCTCCATAATCGACTACACGTATAATAATAATAATGATAATAAAGCCGTTTATTCTTTAATTAATTAACATATACAGTTTGTTTATATAATCGACACAATTAATAATTTTAAATTAAAATATAAGTGAAATAATAATAATAATACTCTTATAACATTTAGACTAAAGCTATGTAGGTACTTATATCTTATTTTTATTTTTATTCTATTCTCCCGTTGGATGATGAATGAGATGATCGGGAAGGCAAAGGGTCTAGCCCATACAGCCAAGTCTGACGTAATATATATTTCTGTATTATGAGTTAATGAGGTCATCATCAAATTCCAGATGCTGCAGAATTTGATGCTTTTCTTGGAGTCACTCGCGGCACCATAGCTCAAACACGTCGGGTAAAATAAATTGCAACTTGTGCCCCATATTTAAAGTCCAATTTATCGTTTTCCATAACTATTCACATTGTAGCACATTATTAAACAAACAGCACCACTTTTGATCAACAATATCCACAGTAAATTAATTTACAAAACAATAACTTCCACTTGACATCTCCGCGCAAAATGACGCGAAAGACTCCTCCTAGGTACTTATATCTAAATTATAAATTAAATATATTTTTTTTTAAATTCTAATGTCAAAACTAAATTCTAATAATATCTATTATAATGTTTTTCTTTCTACACGTATACCTAGGAAACAATTGTTATGTTGATGCTTGTGTGTGTCTTGAAGGTCGTTGTTAGTGTTCAGGTTCTTATGGTGTGGCGTGTCCGGTGATCGTCCCTTCCTTAGATGGACATTGCAGTGGTAACGCGTGTGTCCGCACCCTAAGGACCTGGTTGAACGTGTGGATGGCTGTCACATGCGTAACATCCGTGAATGGGTGCTGCTGTGAGGGCCTGATGGGACCTCTGGCGAACACGGCAGCGGTTTATGCGTTTGTTGACTTTCGGGTTGCACATGGGCAAGTAGTCTATCTTAATTCTGACGTACCTGGTGGGGTACCGCTGTACCAGGTATTGTAATCTCATAGGTACTCATAGTTAAATTTAAAAGGTTATTAATTGATCATTGTGTTGAAGTTCTGTATAAGTTTTATTTCTCAAATCTGATATAGCTGAGTTTTCCTTGTAGATTTCTTTCTCAGTCAGATTAAACTAACATGTCAATGGAATCGGCGCGGTTGTAAGAACGCGTTCTTTAAATCCTACAAAGGTCGGTTCAAACCTACCCGGCATGTACCAATGAGAAATACACTTTTCTCACGTACAATTGTCATAGATTTACAACACCACCGTTCCCGTGCCTCGGAGAGCACGTTAAGCCGTCGGTCCTGGTTTTACTAATACCAACATGTGAAATCGTTAATAAATTGTCATAAAAAATGACATCATGCCGTCTGACCAGCGTGGCGAGTGTAGGCTAAATTCTCCAGTCATATGTTCTGTAAGGCTCATCTCCAGCAGTGGAGGTCTAGGACGCCGTGTTCTAGGGTCTGTAATAAATGAAAAAAAAAAGGAATCTGCTAAGCTGCTGGTCTTCTGCTAACAGCTTACTCTTTGGACCTAAGATCTTTGATGCTAAGTCTTTCACTAGCAGGAGTGGAATTATTCAAAATAATTAAATTATTGACGTTTCATAAATGCCTGTAATAGGTTTACGTGAATAAAGATATTTTGAAGTTGACTTTAAAATTCTTCTCTTACGTACATTTGTCATAAACGCCCGTTCCTTATGCAGGTGGATGATACCGGTCAATTTGATGGCTATTTGGGATATTTTGCGAAAACTACGCGATCTTAAATCTCTAGGGAGGAGGGTGAGGTATATCCTGATATCTTGATTTGGAAATGCACTATTAACGTTTTCGGATGATTGTATCGGAAACTATTTACAAAGTATGTACCCGTCACTAGTTCGACGTTCCTTTTTCATTCGGATTCACAAAAAGTGGACCGTGGGGATTGTCAATTTCAAAGTCAAAGTCAACAGGAATTTATGAAACGTCATTAATTTAATTATTTTGAATGATTCTACTCCTGCTAGTAGAAGACTAAGCAGAAAAGTGGTCCAATAAAAAAGCTGTTAGCAGAAGACCAGCAGCAGTGTCGAACGTACTTTATCCTTTATTTATAATACATATAAACGTTATATTCTTTAACATATACGAGTCTATGCACACGAAACAATTTTTAGCATTACAGTTTCAAAAAATGATGGACATAGTATACTCGTATACTATACGTATACCTCGCCAACCCGTCTGGCCAGCGTGGCGAGTGTAGGCCAAATTCTCTACAAATTTTTGGAAGGATCATCTCCAACAGTAGAGTTCTGGGACTTTGCGTTCTAGGGGCTGTGATAATGTGATGATGATACTCTTATATTAAAGTAAAAAAAATTAAGTATCATCACGACTGTATCCGTTTCGGAAACCAAGCTTTTAAAGAAGAACTCGAGAAATATCACAAATAAATTTGTTTACTCTCAACTGTAGTTTCCCAACTTTAAGGGAACCTTTTATATCTGGCAACACTATAACTGTGTGTCAGTGCCATTATTTTTGGCAATTGTAAATCTGAAGTCGTTGAAAAAAGTTCAACGCCGAACACTGTAGTCTGTAGATGTCACTGTAGACGTCCCTCTCTGTATTGTGTCGTTTTATGCAAAACTGTAGCTCTTGAAGACCCTATTGTAGCAAGTGTGAAGTGTTATAATGTCCTTCCTATTCCTGGTGTTGTGCAAAGTGTGTTCACATCAAGAAAGAAGAAGCGGCGCCGCTGTAGTCTTTGGGATAGGAAGTAAGAGGAGTCCGAACCACCCTGCACGTGAGTCTCTCACCATCCTGTATTCCTTTCACCCTCGCGTCCAGGCAACCAACTTAGGACCTGGATGCACCAAAATTAAATATTTTTTACGCCCCGACCAAAAATCGAACCCTCTGCGTCTTAATTATAATTAAATCCACAGACTTAATCACTAAGTCTATTTAGTATATAGACATTGCTAAAAGTTAAAGTGTGTATACACAATATCAGCTATGTTTTATAAACAATCACGTACAAGGTGTTTTATTTTCAGTTACAAGTAAACAGAAAGCTAATAAAAGAATCAAATCAAATGAAATATCAAAATATATATTTATTTTCCAGAATACTGTGTACAAAATAATAATGTGATCTTATACATAATTTCCGATGCAGTCTACAGCTAACGGCATGAAAATATATACATGAAGTTTATAAAATAAATGTTTCATATATATATAAATAGGATAATAACAATAACAACTATATAAAATTGCTATTTTTTTATTTTTTTTATTTTACTTACTTTAATTAATTACAGCCCATAGACCTCCACTGTTGGTGATGGGCCTTACAGAACATATATCTGGAGAATTTGGCCTACACTAGCCACGCTGGCCAGACGGGTTGGCGAGGAACTTACTTTATTATATGTCAATGTTTTAAATTAATTTAAGCGCAATAGTTATTTTCATAATTTAAAATTAGATGTAAAATAAATATAAATAACAATGAATGAATAAATAGTTGCTAAGTTTATGATGTCAACTTATCTTCGAAAAATTGACCATTGGCCATTAGACGTGCACCGTCTATCGGCGTCTTTAAACGTTTGATAACCACATCGTTCCTGGATAAACATAATAAAACACTATTTAAATAACTGTGTATTTATTTAAAGGTCGCGTTCGTTTTAAGAAATGTTAGCATGAAAATACCACTTTTTTTAGCACAAGTCGTTCTTTTAACGAAAATTCAAACATTTGATGCTAATTTCGTATGTCAGTACCGTGTTGAAAGGAGGGTTATTGATGTTACATTTTGACAGATGTCATTAACATATAAAATTTTTATATACTTTATATTTGTTAAAAAGGTATTTTAAACGATTTTATGTAATAAATTTTTTTTTTTTTTTTTTTTTTTTTTTTTATATATACATTTATTCGAAAAAATATTTACAACATATAAAATAAAATTAATATTAAGGATAGGGATATAAGTCCCGTCCGCGTGGAATGGTGGCAAGAACGCTGGCTGCATTTCCCCGCTGAATTGCAATACTAATTCTCTGGGCGAAGAAAGAGCCAGCCCTCTTGTCACCGGAGGAGACAACAAGACGCGGTGTTATGTCTTTTAAAAACTTTTTTGCGCTTGGACTCCATGGGCCCAGAGTTTCTACAGCAAACGGCACAAATATGTAATCTTTTAATATACTTACATACTTGCGCCGCTTGCTGGACTCCGCATTTTCCGCCGCGGCTCCGTAATAAATTGAAAGACCATATTAATATCATGTGTGTTGGATGCCATGGTATGATAAAACATGAACGAAAATACTTGTCAAAAAGTAGCCTCACCGCTCGTTTTATTTAAGAAATGTTATCATTGTTAAAAAAAGTGGTATTTCTTAACAAAAACGACATTTCGCGCTGGTTTATGAAGTTGCTACGAGATGTTGGAAATGCTATACAACAAACGCGGGGTAAGTTATAATGTATATGATGTACTTGTATGTATAGTTTATGTGTTTAGGTATAATATGTAGTATATTATAATTAGTTAAGTAACTTATTACTGGCATTATAGCTCGCCTCTGTACTATTTTGTAAGTGTATTAAATAATTTAAATAAATAAATAAAACAGGGGTTACATGATATCTTTCAAGTGTCGAAAGTCTTCTGTCAAAAATATTTGTGCCTAAAGAAACGAAATCCCGCTGTTGGAAGGCCTATCTCCAGTTATAGCCTAGGGCTCTGTGGTCTAGGGGCTGTAATGATATAGAATTTTGGAAAAAAGATGATTTTATTCTTTTTAAGGGGAATTGTAAACTATAAACTCGACAAGAAATGATAAATAGAGGTTCGAGTGAAAATTTCTCAAAGTTTGAGGCATCGAGGCGTGTGCCAAGTGCGGAAAAGCGCAGCGAAGTGTTGCTTTACGATAGAAGTTCAGAAACATTTTTGAAATATTGATCAAAGTTTTTTATAAAAAAAAATGATTTTATGGGCCCTTTAGTTAATTGATTGAAGAGCAGACTTGGGCTACCACCTATGCTCTATTATAGTACAGTAAGTCAAAGTCAAAATATCTTTATTCACGTAAACCTATTACAGGCATTTATGAAACGTTATTAATTTAATTATTTTTACACCACCACAACGATCAGTTACCTTTTAAATTTAGTTATGAGTACCTACGAGATTACAATACCTGGTACAGCGGTAACCCACCAGGCAAGTCAGAATTAAGATAGACTACATGCCCATGTGCAACCCGAAAGTCGACAAAACGCAAAAACCTCTGCTAATTTAAGAACAATAAATTGAACGTGTTCGGCAGAGGTCCCAGGCCCCCACAGCAGCTCCCGATCACGGACGTCACGCATGTGCCAGCCATCCCCCCGCTCAATAGTAATTTTAAATAATCAAGTAGGTAGCGAAAGGTCGACGATCGCGCGAACGTTGTCTTATGCCATTGTTTTTCTCTCTATTTCGTCTCTCGGCTGTGGGCGACAACAATTAATACTCCTAATAACACTTGTTTTAGGGATAATGATTTTTATTTTATTCGAAGTTAATTCTAGTACACTAAATATAAATTATAAGCTACCTAAATAATAAAATTAAAAATAAACTAAACTATAAATAAAAAATGTCCTCTAGAGACGTCCCATCCGAGATAGTCCCAAGGAGACTGGCAACATTTCCACTCTGTATAGCGAGGTTAAAACGTTGGCAGAAATAATTGCCGGCATAATATAAATATATTTGCACATTTTTATTTAAAAAAAATTACATTTTTTATTTCAAAAAGGGGTTCTACCAAAGTCACCTGAAGTCTAAAAAAAATATTTGCTCTTTTGACAATTACACGTGGTATAATAAAAAAAAAACAGGAATTTTTTATTTATTTGAGTTATCTGCAACAAATAAAATGTGTTAGATGTGTTTCTTACTTGGTAAAATATATAAATTGAAGCTTAAAATATTTTTTGCCAAATATTTCGCCTCTCTTTGGAGCGGCGTCATCAGTGACAGTGACTGAAGGTCTTTGTCATAAATTTTGAAAAAAGTAATTTTATTTCTTTTAGCAATGGTGAAGGCAATGCACTATATAGTTTTGTATTTATTTTTTAGAAAAATATCATCATCACCTCGCGCATCATGGAAAACATCATCAGTATGTTATGTCCATTGTTGGTTCGATATTAATAAATTTACAAAACAAGTTAGACAAAACCTAATGCATTACATTCAGACCAGGGCTATAGTATGCACCAAGCTGCCATATAAAAGAGCTTTCCCATGTTTTTAAATCAATAGACCGAATAGTTTTAGGAAAACTCTTTAATACTCTTACTGTGAAACAATTGTTAAAGGTAGTGTTATGTATACGCGCATGGGTGGGCACAGGTAAAATATTATTAATTTGAGAATCTACTGAATGTCTGTGTCCATTCATGCGAGTACGAAGGGGTGTCGTAGTCTCTCCCACATAAAAACTGTTACAAAATCTGCACTCCAGCATATATACGCAATGAGAAGTAGTACATTGTGCGAAATTTTGAATTTTGATGACAACAGGGTTATGATGAGTTTGTATATTGATATCGGAATTTATTATGGGACATGTTTTGCAACGAGATTGGTTGCACTTGTGTGTACCTAACAATGTATTATTACTCCGTGTATTTTTATTTTTTGCTAAAATAGCTTTTAAATTTTTATTTTGTTTATACGTTACACTAGGGCACGTTTCCAAAAGATTTCGTGTAATATTATTATTCTTAAGGATAGAAAAGCTATCCTTTAATAAATTTTGAATTTTGTGTGCCCCGTGGAAGTATGGTATTATAAGCCGAAGGGAATTTTGTTGTTGTGTGTGTATAGCGTTTGGAGTGTTAGAAGGCCTGTTCATGTGTTTGTGTAAAAAGTTTGGGGGATAATCGCGCCTACATAACCCATTAAAGATTTTGCCTTGATATTTAGCCAAAGATGTTGAATTATTACAAATTCTTTTACCGCGGATAGAAAGTGAATGTGGTATAGACCGTTTTGTGTGCGACGGGTGGCAACTACTGTAATGCAGATACTGTAACTTGTTGGTTTCTTTAAAATGAACAGAAGTTGAAATATTATGATTATTATAAGTAATATCTACATCTAAAAATGTTATGTTAGTTTTAGAAATTTCATGAGTGAATCTTAGACTGCTAAATGAATTTAGTTGACTAAGGAATGTATTAAGAGTTTGTAAACTATGAGGCCAAATCATGAAAATATCATCTATGAATCTTAACCATGTTAAAGGTTTGAGAATTTGACTATTTAAAAATTTTGTTTCGAGAGAACCCATATATAAATTTGCATAAGAAGGTGCCATGCGCGTACCCATGGCAGTGCCTTTCTCTTGGTGATAGAATTTATTATCAAAAGTAAAATAGTTATTGGTTAAAACCATTTCTGCTAAATCTAGTAAAAATTTTGAAGAAGGCAGACGCGGGTTTGGGCGGCTATCGAAATACTCTTTTAGGGCATACAATCCTTCGTCATGTGGTATATTAGTATATAAGGACACAACATCTATAGTTACTAAGAAAATATCATTACATTTTGGAATTTGAATATTTTTTATAATATTTAAAAAGTGGTAAGTATCTTTAATATGCGAATCTAAATTTTTTACTAAAGGTTGCGCATAAAAGTCTACAAATGATGATATTCTTTCGGTAGGACAATCATAAGAAGCTACAATTGGTCTACCTGGATTACCAGGTTTGTGTACTTTCGGCAACATGTAAAAATGTGGTGTCCTCGGATTAGAAGGAATTAAGGCCGAAATATCATTGTCAGAAAGTCCTTCATCGGACGCATTTATGTAAATATAATTTTGAATTTCAATAACTAACTGTTCACAAGGGTCAGCTGTAACAGTTGTATAAAATGCAATTGTTAGCCAATTTTACTATAGGTCAATCATGACAAGTGGCAAGCTCGTCGATGTCTCCAGCATACTAAAATCGAGAAATATCTCAAATAAATTAAATATTATTTTAATGTATTTATTTACATTAATATTTTTGTGTCCCGACCAGGAATCGAGCCCGGTACCTCCGAGTCTAAATCCACGGACTTAACCGCTAGACCACGGAGGCAGTTTTATATATATATAAATAACACAAAATAACATTTATTATCTTTGGTATTATCCTATAAAGATTTATTATTGTTTCAGTTTTCATATTATGGGTAAAAAGACCTTTCGATGGCGCGTTGGAGTGAAATATTTTCTGCTATTAGGTACAATCTATTAGATTGCAGGAGGGGCTTTCAAACGATTTGTTGTGGACAGCGTCGGGCAAATACTTTGTTCTCGCTTTGTATCCATTAAATAACGACTATTTATTTACGGTTTTCCTCAAAAATATTTACTATTGACCTTTTAGAAAGAAATAAACATATTTATTTGTCGCCAAGCCATACACATAGCATCATTTATCATTACAGCCCCTAAAACACAGCGTCCTAGACCTCCGCTGCTAAAGATAGGCCGGGCTCGATTCCTGGTCGGGACACAAAAAAAAAATATGATTGTAAATAAATACATTTAATTAATACATACATACATATCTTCACGCCAAATCCCTTGCGGGGTAGGCAGAGACAATTGAGCGCCACTTGTCACGATCACGACATACCTCTTTCGCTTCTTCGACATTCATCAACCTCTTCATACATGCCCTTTTGTTTCGATGCTAATGTTTTATTTATTTGATCATGATAGGCAAGTCTTGGTCTGCCAGGGCCTCTTTTATTAATATTTAATTTATTTGTGATATTTCTCGAGTTTGGTACGCTGGAGACATCGACGAGCTTGCCACTTGTCATGATTGGCCTATAGTAAAGTTGGCTAAATGTGAATCCGCTTATTTATAAGCGTGGTTTCTGACCATCCCAAAAGGGACACGGTCGTGATGATACTTTACTTCTTACTTCACTATATATATAACTATATATTGACTTTGCCAGTGTAAAATTTGCCATGTTCTTTTGTTTTTGTTTTTGCTTAGATTTACTTAGTTGTTGCTGTAATTGTATTGTGTTTTTGTTTTGACTACTCAAAGGCCCAATTAATGGATACTGTAATAGCATGTGGTGGTTGCCTGTAATTGGTGCAGCATCTGTATTCTGTCTTAGTTGTAAGTAAAACTCGATGTATCTTTTGTTGCTGTCACTGTTGGCGACCCTAATAAATAAATAAAATAAAATAAAATAAATAAAAGGCGACACGAAATTAAATTCGTTGCGCATTATTTTAATTTTGCTATTTCTAAGGTACTCATTTAATTTGCATTGTGAAAAGAGAAAAAATAGTTTTCATTAAATATTCAAGCCAACTAACATATTTAAATTACAAGGATTAATACTCTCTTTGTGTTAATAGCTTTCCAATTACCGCTTTATAATTGCATTTTTTAAGTATAAAAATGGGTGTAGTATGTTATCCTTAACATATGCCAACGTGGACTTTTCTGTAGGCCTATTTGTTTCGAATTCCTTTGCGGTTGTTGCTACAAATCTGTGAAACAATCTACCTATTACCATAAGGCAGGCATCTACCAGATCATCATTTAAAAAGCTGGTCTACTCACATTTTCTAATTTGATGTGTCACTTATACTTTCCTTGCACCTACAGTTGTTCTAATGGGGTGTATCAGGCAAAGCTATTTGTAGATGTCGCTAGCGGCACTGGTACCTCGTTTACACCTATGTCGGATCATTTTTCAAATGTTTTTATAGATTTTTATTTTTATAGCAGATAAATGAATTTTAGCTTAACGTTACCTACCTTAAAAGACGAATTAGGAAAGCGAACACCGTATTTAAAATGAAAAAAGGTTTAATTAATAGAACGGCAATTTTGAGATCACAATATTTTTGATTTCGCTTGGAAATTTCGATTTGTACACTTAAAAGCTGCGGCTTCGGCCATATATCCAGAAAATAATAAATTTCCTAATAAAAGTTCAAGATTTCTATGCAACTGACAGTTCTATTAGGTGCCATCTATGATGCGCCATCTATCGTGATAAAAAGTTAGTGATACACCCCATTAGTCCCAAAGGTTTGGCTGTCAGAGAATGTCTACGGGCATTAAGTCCGCCTTTTGTACTTTGTGCATTAAAGTTTTGAAATAAATAAATAAATATATAAGATACACATATATATAATATATAAGATACATAATTTTGTTATATCGGGCATGCCACTTGTCATGGTGGGCCAATGGGTAAAGTATGCTTGATGTAAATCTGCTTCTGTAAAAGTTTGGTTTCTGAACATCCCGGAAGGGATACGGTCGCAATGAAAAAGTCCCGATTAGGAATTGAACCCGATACCTTCGCGTCTAAATCCACGGACTTAACCGCTAGACCATGGAGGCAGACTAGATTTTCATTAGTCAAACTTTTTTAAAGATGCCATAGGTACCGAGATATAGCGCTTTAAAGACGTAAAAAGTTTTTTTAACCGTAAAATAACTAAAATACATGTACGAGTATATATAACAAAAATCCGGAAAAATCTATTACAGAAAATTGCCTTCTTAGTGAGTGTGGTCATAGTGATTTTTCCTGTCACGTTTTTCTATTGACTTAAATATTGTACCGGGCTTAAATAAATTATTTATAAATAGGTATACTATTTTAAATAAGTAATACCTAAATAATTTTAACTTTAAAGAGTACTTATTTCTAGAAAAAAACAATTATAGCTGGATTTACCTTTGTTTAACTAATTCGACTAAAAATATAATAAAACAATTCTATTTATACAAACGTCGTCGTTGCGTCGGATATGCGGCGTCACTTTGGCGGATCGCATACGTAACGTCAAAATACGGAAAATGGTGGGTATAAAAGAAAGCATAGGGACAAAAATAAGGAAAGTCATACTACGATGGTTTGGGCATGTTGAAAGGATGATAGTTGTTTCAAAACGGATAACGGTTAAGTTTTGATATTTGAAAAAACTCAAATTGACACAACTCTAATAAAGAAAGAAGAAGACAAATTTCTAAGCATTCTATGATTCACCATGCGGGTGCCGCGTACATCGTGTGTGGTTAAAAGATGAGAAGAATGGTGTCTTGAGCTTGCGACCGACAATACGCTGGTTTGAAAAGCCTTTTTTTTTCTTATTCCTCTCCATTATATAATTCGTGTTTTAGTATGTTACTACCTATATCTAAGCTTTTCTGTCATAATACGTAATTTAAAAGACCCGGGTCTTCAAATGTAAGTCAATGTTCCCTGTTTTTGTATGTTATCGGCAGTCGGCTGGCTGAGGAGGCGCGGCTAACGAGCTCTGTTGATGTCGCTAACCGTAACGACAATGATTTATCGACATTGCCCCTCAATCGACGACCTCCAAGCAAAATTAATCCAAACTTTTATAACGTCAAGATACCTACGTGATTTTACGTGCGATAATAAATTAAGTGATATTTTTTATTTGTTTTGTCTTCTCCCGTTAGACGGTGATATAGGGAAATGGTCTAGCTCATACAGCCAAGTCTGACGTAATATATATTTTTTTATGAGTAACCTAAAGACCGCCTCCGTGGTCTAGTGGTAACAAACGTTGCCGTGAACTCGGGAGGTCGTGGGTTCCATTCCCACCGGGGGCAAGTTGTACATTGTATAATTTGTCTCGGTCTGGGTGTTTATATGTATAATATGTATATATTTACAAAAAAAAAGTTAAATATGTAGTTTATTAACCATCTAGTTTCCGTAACACAAGCCTCGTAGCTTACCACGGAAACTAGATGGCGGTGTGTGACCTGTCTGGAAATATTTATTTATTTATTATTATTATAATGAGGTTATCGTCAATTTCCAGATGCTACAGAATTTAATGCTTTTCATGAAGTCACTCGCGGCATTATAGCCTAAACTCGTTGGGCGTAAACGACGAAAACTGCAAAAAAAATAAACTGCAACTTGTGCCCCATATTTAAAGTCTAATTTATTGTTTATAATTATTCACATTGTAGCACATTATCAAACAAAACAACACCACTTTTGACTAACAATATCCAATATTAATTTACAAAACAAAAACTTGCACTTGACAAGTCCTCGCCAAATAGCAAGAATGTTTTTTTTTTATAAATATATTTTTAATAATAAGTTGCAAGTCCCTCTACAAAATATAATTTAATAATCATACCTTATTTTTGTGTTTTTTTTTATATCAACGAACCAGAAACCACGCTTATAAATAAGCGGATTCACATTTAGCCAACTTTACTGCCGGCCAATCATGACAAGTGGCAAGCTCGTCGATGTCTCCAGCGTACCAAACTCGAGAAATATCACAAATACTCATAAATTAAATATTAATTAAATGTATTTAAAGTATCATCACGACCGTTTCCCTTTCGAGGTGGTCAGAAACCACGCTTATAAATAGCGGATTCACATTTAGCCAACTTTACTAGGCCAATCGTGACAAGTGGCAAGCTCGTCGATGTGTCCAGCGTACCAAACTCGAGAAATATCACAAATAAATTAAATGTATTTATTTACACTAATAAATAGTATTGTGTCCCGACCAGGAATCGAACCCGGTACCTCCGAGTCTAAATCCACGGACTTAACCGCTAGACCACTGTGTCATTTATTTTATTAAATTCCCAAAACAAATAGAAAACCCATTACGTAGTTATTTATGAATTTGCTTTGTAATTTAGATGCTATCTAATACGTAGAAATATTTTGTAGTAACAATAAATATTTAATTAAATCGCCGACTTAAATAAATGCCGAAGCTTTTTCTGAGAGATGCTAAATTATTTCAATGTCAATTTGTGAAATCCGATTAGCCGAGTTCACGAGACTTCGAAATCTGCGTAGATATTTTAAATAAATTCAGATTTAATCAAACTCCATGCATAAATACACTTTTCATGTGTGCTTTGTCATAGATTTACAACAACACTATATGTGTAGATATTACAATGAACTGACACGCAAACACAACATCGACATTTTTGACAGAAGACTTTCGACACTGAAGTCGAGTTTGAAGGATATAATCTAACACCTGCTTTATTTGATTTTATCAGATTATCATTGATTTTATATTTGGTCTCTTTTCATTTTTTTTTTAATAGTTTAATTTTCTTTGATTTACTTGTAATTAAAAACACGTTATACGTGATTGTTTATAATACATGGCTGCTATTGTGTACACATACATACATACATATCTTCACGCCAGGTCCCTTGCGGGGTAGGCAGAGACAATTGAGCGCCATTTGTCACGATCTCGACATACCTCTTTCGCTTCTTCGACATTCATCAACCTCTTCATACATGCCCTTTTGTTTCGATGGCTTTTTATTGCACCGGCAGCTATTGTTTTATTTATTTGATCGTGATAAGTGAGTCTTGGTCTGCCAGGGCCTCTTTCACCCACAACTTTCGCATTATATATCTGGTTCGTCAATCTCTCTTCAGTCATCCTTTCAACATGCCCGAACCATCGGAGCATGCCTTTCCTTATTTTTGTCCCTATGCTTTCTTTCATACCCACCTTTTTGCGTATTTCGTCATTACGTATGCGGTCCGTTAAAGTAACACCGCATATCCGACGCAACGACCTCATTTCCACTGCATTAACTCTACTCTCATGCGTGCTCTGACATATCCACGTCTCACTTCCATACATAAGTGTTGGTACCAGCATGGCATTGTGTATGGCGAGTCGGGCTTTGTCACTGACATTTCGACTGGCGATCAGTGACCCCAGGGCACCGTTAACACTATTTCCCGCGTTCACTCTATTGTGTACACATGCTTTGAGTTTTAGCAATGTCTATGCACTATATCCATTATTTTTAGAAACTGTAATGCTAAAATTTGTTTTGTGTGCCTACTTAATAAATAAATAACTCGTTAGTGAGAATACCTACAATAGCGTGGTTAGCTTGCAGCCTGATATTGATGTTTTTGACAGTGGTTTTGCAAAATTTGCGTATAAAAAGTCCATTACCACAGATCTCCTCTGCCTTATTAGACTCATATTATCTTTAATCTTTTTTTAGTCATTGTTATATTACCTGTATCTATGTTGTGCATGTATATTTTGTTAAAAATTCAATATTAATAAATATTTCCAGACAGGTCACACAGCGCCATCTAGTTTCCGTGGTAAGCTACGAGGCTTGTGTTACGGAAACTACATACATATCTTCACGCCAGATCCCTTGCGGGGTAGGCAGAGACAATTGAGCGCCATTTGACACGATCACGACATACTTCTTTCGCTTCGTCGACATTCATTAACCTCTTCATACATGCCCTTTGGTTACGAAGACTTTTTAATGCACTTTTTAATGCAGTGTTTTATTTATTTGATCGTGATATGTGAGTCTCGGTCTGCCAGGGCCTCTTTTACCCACAACTTTCGCATTATATATCTGGTTCGTCAATCTTTCATCGCTCATCCTTTCAACATGCCCGAACCTAGATGGATAAACTACATATTATCCTTTTTTTTTGTAAATATATACATATTATACATCTAAACACCCAGACCGAGACAAATTATACAATGTACAACTTATCTGCAACAAATAAAATGTGTTAGATGTGTTTCTTACTTGGTAAAATATATAAATTGAAGCTTAAAATATTTTTTGCCAAATATTTCGCCTCTCTTTGGAGCGGCGTCATCAGTGACAGTGACTGAAGGTCTTTGTCATAAATTTTGAAAAAAGTAATTTTATTTCATTTAGCAATGGTGAAGGCAATGCACTATATAGTTTTGTATTTATTTTTTAGAAAAATATCATCATCACCATCTTAAAATTAATCATAATATAATATAATATAATATAATATAATATAAGATGATAATATCATTATCATCTTAAAATATTTGGCAAAAAATATTTTAAGCTTCAATTTATATATTTTACCAAGTAAGAAACAATGTACAACTTGTATTGTATTGTATTTTTATTTATATAAGGAATTTGTTATTATTGAATTTTGATTATGTTTGAATTTAATTTGTGTAATTTGTCTTCTAAATTGAATAATAATAATTATAATTTTAGATGGTTGATAAACTACGTATTATCCTTTTTCTTTGTAAATATATACATATTATACATATAAACACTCAGACCGAGACAAATTATACAATGTACAACTTGTATTGTATTGTATTTGTATTTATATAAGGAATTTGTTATTACATAATATAATAATTATATTACATATATTTCTTTATTTCTCCAAATATAATATTAAATGGTGAGCAATTGGAGATCATGGAAAGTACAGTATTCTTAGGTATAACAATAGATTCCAAACTCCAGTGGGGTGCTCATATTGCAGCACTATCCAAAAGGCTAAGCTCAGCGGCGTATGCCATTAGACAGGTGAGGCGTGTGACAGATGTTGATACTGCTAGATTAGTTTATTTTAGCTATTTCCATAGTATTATGTCTTATGGAATTTTACTGTGGGGAAATGCTACTGACATTGAAACTATCTTTATTTTACAAAAGCGGGCTATTCGATATATTTATAATTTGACCGCTCGCACTTCGCTAAGAGATAAGTTTAAGGAGTATGATATTCTTACAGTGGCATCTCAGTATATTCTAGAGAATATTATGTATGTCCACAAGAATATAAAACAATTTAAAAGGAATTGTGACTTGCATTCTCGCAACACACGCAATAATCACAAATTAGCTTTGCCTCACCTACGCCTCAGTAAAACTAGTAAGTCTTATTTGGGACTTGGTGTTCGTTTTTATAACACACTCCCAAAGGAACTAACTAGCTTGTGTTTCGATAAACTAAAAATTCATGTCAAACGTCGACTTATAGGCAAGGCCTATTATAAGATAAATGATTTTATTAGTGACAAAAATGCCTGGTAGATGTGCAAATGTATATTATTAATATATTTTGGACACCTGTTACTGTTGGTGTATGTTTATATTTAGGTCAATTCAATTGTATTGTAATAAATTTAATATAATTTATTTAAATAATTATAACAATGTGATGTGACAATACAAAAGAGCCCGAGAAGGCCAAATTGTAATAAATGATTTGACTTTGACTTTGACTTGACTTTGACTTTGACTTATTGAATTTTGATTATGTTTGAATTTAATTTGTGTAATTTGTCTTCTAAATTGTATAATAATAATTATAATTTGCATGTTGTGTGTGCTGCTTGGATTCCAGGCTAGTCCATGTATTACGAGTAATTAAACGATATATTATATTTAATTATTCTTATTATTTTAGATCCCACACTATTTTTGGTTCTGTACAATAAATAATTTATTATTATTATTGGTTGAGCTTCTAGGAGTGGACTGTATATTTTTAATGAAGAAGAATTATAATAGCTCGGTAGTTTTATTGCATTAAATTTTGTATTGCTTACGTTTAGGGCTATCCCTGATTCACATGTAAGCTGGTGAGCCTGCTGAAATTAGTAGACAAAGGCATACGACTTGGGGGAAGAAAGATAGGTACTCACAGATCTCGAAGCACACTAATAATAAATAATAATAATAATAAATAAATAAATAAACTAATTCCAGCTTAGCCAAGCACTGCACTTTACACATAACATTTATTATTATTATTTAGTATTTTGGTTGGATTCACGTATTTTCGCCATGCAAGCTCGGGAATGCGAAACGTCAGTAGATGTCACTTTTTTCTTTAGGGAAAGAATAAGCAACTTGAGGAATCTGGATAGGATACCAAGCCGTAAGAATAATAATAATTATAAGCCGTAAAATTATTAATCTCCTAACTCTGCACCCCACAATATGTCGTTCTCCCAAAGGTTAGCTGTTAGAGAATACCTATTATTAAGCTCGCCTATGTACTTAATTTTATTTTGTATATATTAATGTGCAATAAAGAATATTCGAGGACTAATTAAAAATATACAAATGCCCAGTTCATACATCTAGGTCATTGTTTTGCTGACTACATCTTTCGAAAATGCCTATTTTGTTTTGAATTTAATCCTATTCCAGTCTGCAGATTCCATAATAATTTCATTAATTCAGCCAGATTCGACTGTGCGACAAATTACAATTCCATTTAAACCGATGAAGTTACTAATTGTTATTTCTCTTTCGTTTGGCTGTCTTCTTGGTTTATAATTAGTTATATTGTGTGGCTATAGTGTGATACACTACGATCAAGGATTAAACTAGATTTATAGTCACATACAAAATTACTGCGAAAAACTGGCAAGCGGACCTCTACGTATATGCTATCTCTTTCTCTCAATAATATACGACAAACAAAGCGATCGGTCAGAAATAAAATAACATAAATGCTATTAAATATTTATTACAAAATCAACCTAATTCATTTAAATATAAGTTATAAATTGTCTAGACAGAAGGTGAGAGTTATCATGGTTTGGAACTCGTAAATATTGATACCTAACAGTTTTTTTTAGAATGGCAGGTTTTTGGCGAAATAATTTTAATGTAATCACATAATTTATGTGTTTAAATGTATACTACTGATTTGTACTTACATAAATAAATATATTGCTTTTAGTGTTACGGTGGCTGTTTTTGCAGTTTATCAACGCACCCTGTGGCTTCTAACACGTCAGCTAGTTAATTCTTGATCGATCTTGTAACAATATTTTTATGTCAGTGAATGAAGCTAATGTCAACCTTATTGCTAGTGTTTTTTAAGATTATATTTGTGTGAAACTATAATGCGCCATCTATGATTGACTTATTTCCTTAACAGATACTTTTTAGTCTAATAGTCAACTGAGCAATAATTAGAGACAATGTGAACCTTATGATTAGTGTTTTTAAGGCAACAATGTAAATTAAATTATTAAATCTGCTTTTGTTTACAAATACTTTAACAGCGCTCTTAAGACGTTTTTTTTTAATTTGATAATTATTTATGGTTGAAAAAGGACTCCGTTTGAATGCGAGAAAAACCTAGGTACTAGTGTTTGAAAGAAGAAGGATGACAACCGTGACGATAAAGATTGATGATGAAACTTTAGAAAAAGTACAATCCGGGCAGTGTTTTGTTTTAAGTACGATAGGGATGTTAAAAGAAGAGTGAACGCGGGAAATAGTGAAAGCATAGGGACAAAAATAAGGAAAGGCATGCTACGAGCATGTTGGCGCAGAAAGATTGACGAACTAGATAAATAATGCGAAAGTTGTAGGTAAAAGACTTACATATCACGATAAAATAAATAAAACACTGACTGAAGGTTCATTGAAAAGCAAATATATCAAATTAAGAGGTTGATGAAAGTCGATGAAGCGAAATAGGTATGTCTGTCGTGATCGTCTCAAGTGGCGTCCAATTGTACCCCGCAATGGTTCTGGCATTGTTAAAGCCAGTTCTGTGACCCATCGGTGGGTAGTAGTCGCACCTCAACCTCGGTCGGCGGCGGACGTCAACAATTTGTGTATCGGTGACGTCACACCGTGTGTGCTCAATTTTTCGGTGCTGCAGCAGTATCTGCTGAAAAGCCACGCGAGTGTATTTATAGATCGGAACTTGGATTATTAGTTTTATGTGAAAAGAGTTTTAGCATCAGAAGAGCTGGTATTCTTCTGGAACCCTGGGGACGACTCCACTGAGACGTTGTCAGCTGCTGCTGGAAGAGGTAAGTGCTTCTGCCCCTTTCTTTGGACTTCACAGAGCTGGCTCGTCATCAAACCCCCCCAAACAATATACAGTCCACTCATCTACCACACGGGTGAGGGAGTTGGAAATCTCCCCCACAATTTTTTGGGCCTTGCGGAGCCGGATTTTTGGCCCTTACGGAGCCTAACTGCGGCCTATTTATTCGGTTAAAGTATTTCATTATAAAAAAAAAAAATCTATAAAAAAAAAATTTTTGTTAGTTTTTTTTTTATTATCTCGGATCGGTATTTTTTTTATTTAAATTCATACACCTCGGTTTAAACTCTTCGGTAATACTCTTTCATTTCGGTTAAACTCTTTTAATTACATAATATCATTCGGTAAACTTTTTTATTTTATGAGTAACTCGTAATACATACGAGTATATCTAGTTTATTTGTTTCGGGCTATATAAATATTATAGTAAATTCCATCTTTATTAACGGCATCGGTTTTAACTTACAATTTGAAGGTAGTCCTGGTTAAGAGATTATCAGATAACGTTTATCATTTTAATATTTTGGTGGTTCCGTACATTTATTAAATATTAATAATAAAAAAAATGTCGAAAGCTTTTGAAATTAAATTTAAAATACATTATGATTGGCTTGAGCAATCGGTTACTCTCTTGTCAACGGAATCGGTTTCGGGAATATTATCGGTACGGTTTCGAAAGTTAGACGAACATTTTAATATTTTGTCAGATGCTTATGAACGTATCTTAAACCTCATAACGGATGAGGAACTTATTAAGATGTACGATGAACGGTTTAAAACGGCTACTATTAACTATAATAAATTGGACTCGGCGGCTATGGGGTTTTCTGGGACAGCGGACGGAACCCCAAAAACCCTACAAAGTTCTTCCTTTGCTCGGCTACCTAGTATTAATTTACCGGTTTTTGACGGCGATATTTTTGGATGGACAAGTTTTATTAGCTTGTTCACATCTTTGGTATTATCACGGACGGATATTTCTAAAACTGAAAAATTCCACTATTTGCATTCTCATGTCGGTAATGAGGCAAAATCGCTTATTCGGCACTTGCCTATGACTGATGAGTCATTGGATTCGGGATTGGAAATATTAAAAAGTAGGTATGAAAATATACGGCTGTTGGCGGATTCGCATATTTCGCGAATTATGAATCTACCTGTCTTGAATAAAGTATTAGGGCTTCGGAGTAAAATATTAAACCCTTTGTTAGAATCTACTCGGGCTTTAAAAAATTTAGATTTTAAGATTGAACATTGGAGTTATATTTTACTATACATTAGTTTAACTAAGATACCAATTGATACAAAAACTCGGTTTGAACAAAGATACGGCGGTAATAATAACAAACTACCCACATTTACGGAATTTTTAGATTTTTTACAGATGGAATGTCGATTGTTGGATACTTCGGGCAATGCGGATATGTGTGCGAACAACATTGAGCGAGAGCGTCGGTCAACTAGAAATGTTCATCTTGTTCAATCGCAAAATAGTTTGGTTAAATCTTCGGCGGTACATAATGTAAAATACTCGTACAACGATTGCAAATATTGTACGCGTTCAGGTCATAACTTATCTCGGTGTTATAAGTTTGACACGCTGTCACGTGATGATCGTAGGTCATGGGTCACCTCGAAAGGTTTATGCTATCGGTGTTTCGGTGATCATCGCGCGAATAGTTGTAATAAAAATATTCCTTGTTCTCGGTGCGGTCATGTCGGTCATAATGAGTTAATTTGTACAATTACTTCCAGGTCTGGTTCTCCTGGGGATAATAGGAATCGTAATTCTCATATTGTTGTTAGTAGCAACAATTATAACAATTCTCGGGCAGATAACAATTTTCGGTCGGCTAGTCATAATAACAATTCTCGGCGGTCGGTAAATAACAATAACAATTTTCGGTCTGAAAATAACAATTTTCGGCCAATGAATAATAATAACAATGGGACTGTGCGTAGGAACAGTCCAGGCGGTTCGCGAGTAGAAATTCAGCATTCATCGGTGTCGGCTCGGCAATCTGGTTCTCGCCGCGTCACTAGTCCAGCCGTAGTAGTAACTCGGCGCCGGGATAGTGGAGGGCGCGTAAGTCCTAACTCGCAATAGCAATTACAGTCTCATGTCGCTTCGGTACCACGGATTTTAGATAATGTCATTTTACCCACGGTTATTGTAAATGTTAAATCGGTACATGGTTATTTTATAAAAGCACGTGCTTTATTGGATCTCGGCTCGCAAGTATCTATAGTACGTAGCAATATTATTTCCATGCTCGGCGTAAAGCGACATAGATGTAATACTCCTTTGTCAGGGGTCGGCGGAGTGCGTTCAGAATCCAGTCTTTATTTCTCGGTACTACAATTCAAATCTGAACGCATTAATCAACCTTTACTTACTGTTTCGGCAATTATATTAAAATCACCTACAACTTATTTAGCTCAAAATTTAAAACGGTTTAAAAATATAAATAATATTGTTATCTCAGATGACGGGTGTAGCGGAATGTCTCAGATAGACATTATTTTTGGTTGTGACGTGCTCGGAGAAATTCTAGATGGTAATAAAATTACTTTAGGCCCAGGCGGTCCATATGCCTTAAATACGATTTTTGATTTGGCCATATTCGGGCCAAATAATGGCGGAGAAATATTGCCTTCTAGTGACGTCACAAATTATTCGGGAGTCACGCTTATTGAAGCGATTGAACGTTTTTGGAAGTCGGAAGAGCCACCTATGGCCAAAATTAAAGATCCCGCGGATCTTGAGTGTTAAGAAATTTTCTCACGCACTACGTCACGCGGTACGGACGGGAAGTATACGGTCAGACTTCCTTTTATCTCGGATCATGTTCGGTTGGGCGATTCTAAACAAACGGCACTAAAACGGTTTTTAAGTTTGGAACGTCGTTTTAGTAAGCATTCGGAATTTAAAGAAAAATATATTAATTTTATGCGCGAGTATATCGGACTCGGTCATATGACGGTTTCAGACTTTAAGGCTAGTTCGGGCGACGAACATTATTTTCTCGCACACCACGGAGTATTTAAGACGTCTGGTGACACAAATAAAATTCGGGTCGTGTTTGACGGCAGCGTTTTGACATCAAGCGGGGTGTCATTAAACGATTCTTTACATTCGGGCGAACGGTTACAAAATGACATAACTTCAATTATTATGAATTTTAGATTACATTTATTTGTGTTTACGGCTGACGTGAGAATGATGTTTCGGCAAACGTGGATTCATAAGCAAGACCGGAAGTATCAACTTGTATATTGGCGAGAAGCGCCCACGGATCCATTACTTGTTTATGAATTAACAACTAATACGTACGGATTAAAATCTAGTCCTTTTATTGCTATTCGGTGTTTGTATCAACTAGCTGACGATGAGCGGATTCGGTACCCTCAGGCGGCTGAGATTTTGAGAAATCGTAGCTATGTTGATGACTTGAACGGCGGCGCGGATACATTGCAGGTAGCACGGCAAATTCGGAACGAGCTGATTGCGCTCACGGGTACGGCGGGATACGAACTTCGGAAGTGGTCTAGTAATGTACCATCCTTGTTAACAGACCTTCCTGGTGAGTTTTGTGAACAACCACGGCGGTTTAATCCTGATGACGGTCCGGGGTGCATTAGTATACTCGGAATACAATGGGATCCGGTATCTGACAGTTTTACGTATCGGATAACTTTACCATCGGACGAAATTATTACTCGGCGTAATATTTTATCCATGGTAGCTCGGCTGTATGATCCGCTCGGTTGGATTAGCGCAGTAGTCTTTCGGGCTAAGTTGTTGCTCCAGTCACTACTTAGCGAGACTAATAGAAAGCTAGATTGGGATGTCCCGGCTCCAGCGCATATCGTGGAGCAGTGGAAACGGTTTTTAGCGGATTTACCCAATTTACGTGATGTGTCTATAAGGAGATGTTTAAAAGACTCGGTCGGAAATACTAAATACTCACTACATGGTTTTAGTGACGGTTCATCTCTCGGTTATGCGGCGGTTTTATACTTATATTCAGTAGACGATTCCGGTGCGGTCTCAGTGCTTCTACTCATGGCAAAGTCCAGAGTGGCGCCACTGAGAACTAAGCAGACTATTCCAAAGTTGGAATTGAACGGTGCTGCTCTTCTAGCTCGGCTCATCAATCATGCTGTATTATCTATGAATACAGTTGTCTTCGATGAGATTGTAGGATGGTGTGATAGCTCTATTGTGCTAGCATGGTTGCGAACACCAGTCCATAAGTTAGAAGTATTTCAAGGTAATCGGGTGTCCCAAATTAATAATACAGTAAATAATATTAGTTGGCGTTATGTGCCTAGCGAACTAAATTGTGCGGACGTGGCCTCTCGCGGAGCTTCGGCCGCAGAGTTGGTCATACATCGGCTGTGGTGGGGGCCTCCGTGGCTGTGTGAGCCTCGTGACTCCTGGCCACATGATAATTTTGTGTATGACACTTCTATTTCGGGACTTCGTAAAAATATTCAAGTTAATATAGCTATTTCGGAACAATTTAATTTATTTAATCGGTACAGCTCGTATGACAAATTAGTTAATGTCACTGGCTACATTTTACGTTTTTATAATCAAGTTACTAAACGGTCAATCTTGCTAACTAATAATCTGCACTTATCGGTATCGGAACGTCGGAAAGCGCTTTTATGCTTAATTAAATTAGTACAATCGGAACATTTTGGTAATGAGATGTCTTTGCTTCGGTCTAAGCGTCCTTTGAGAAACGCGTTACGGAAATTGAACTTATTTATTGACGATGAAGGTATAGTGCGAGTCGGCGGTCGCATTCAATATTCGGAATTACCTTACAATGCTAGACATCCCATTTTGTTACCATACAAACATCGGTTTACGGAGTTGTTAGTTAGACATTATCACACGGTTTATTGTCATGTCGGAGCTAATTCTTTAGCGGCTATACTTTCGAGAAACTTTTGGATAATCTCGGTTCGGCGGATTACTCGAAGTATAGTCCTAAGATGTATTTCATGTTTCAAGGTTAAACCTACTATTGTTCAACCTTACATGTCGGATTTGCCCCCGGATCGCGTCAGATGCGCGCGACCTTTTCTCGGTGTCGGAACGGACTTTGCAGGACCGTTTTTTATAAAGTCTAGTCGTTTGCGTAACGCTAGAATTCTAAAATGTTATCTATGCGTCTTTGTTTGTTTAGCGACAAAAGCTGTCCACTTGGAAGTGGTTTCGGAATTATCGGTTGAAGCTTTTGTTGCTACCTTTACTCGGTTTATATCTCGGCGGGGCTTACCATCGTTGGTTAGATCGGACTGCGGAACCAACTTTACCGGCACGGACAAGTACTTAAAAGACGTCTATATATTTTTACGGAATAATCACTCGGATCTTTCTCATCGGTTAACTAAAGATAATGTGACTTGGCTGTTTAATCCACCAGCCAGTCCTAACATGGGCGGATTATTCGAAGCGGCGGTTAAATCGGCAAAGACACATATGCGGCGTGTCATCGGTGAGCAACGTTACACATTTGAAGAGCTCAGTACATTTTTTACTCGGGTTGAAGCGGTAATGAACTCGCGTCCACTTTGTCCACTCAGCACGGATGCTGGTGATCTTGACGTGTTGACGCCGGGTCATTTCATTATTGGCCAGCCACTAGTAGCGCTGCCAGAATATCCCTATGAAGATGTTAATATCGGTCGGTTATCTCGGTATCAACAAATACAAAAGCTTTCGCAACATTTTTGGAATCGGTGGAGACTAGAGTATCTACACACTCTTCAACAGCGGCTTAAATGGAACTCTAGAACGGAACCTCCGAAATCGGATGACTTAGTCATAATTAAAGATGATAATCTCCCACCTTTGCAGTGGAGACGCGGTCGGATTGTAAAATTGATGCCCGGTAAAGATGGTATTGTTCGGGTTGCGGAAGTTCGGACTAATACTGGTGTCCTTACCCGCCCAGTATCTAAATTATGTCGGTTACCTATGCTCGGATAGGAACCAAGGCATTGCCTTGGTTGGGGCGGGGGATGTTAAAGCCAGTTCTGTGACCCATCGGTGGGTAGTAGTCGCACCTCAACCTCGGTCGGCGGCGGACGTCAACAATTTGTGTATCGGTGACGTCACACCGTGTGTGCTCAATTTTTCGGTGCTGCAGCAGTGTCTGCTGAAAAGCCACGCGAGTGTATTTATAGATCGGAACTTGGATTATTAGTTTTATGTGAAAAGAGTTTTAGCATCAGAAGAGCTGGTATTCTTCTGGAACCCTGGGGACGACTCCACTGAGACGTTGTCAGCTGCTGCTGGAAGAGGTAAGTGCTTCTGCCCCTTTCTTTGGACTTCACAGAGCTGGCTCGTCATCAAACCCCCCCAAACAATATACAGTCCACTCATCTACCACACGGGTGAGGGAGTTGGAAATCTCCCCCACAGGCATGAAGATATGTATGTATATTGAAATTGTGATCGACGATGGCGACAGAACATAGTTAAGCCACCCCTTTCTAAAATAACATAAAGTTAAAAACTTACATATTTCAATAATAAGCATACGGTTAAATTTTAGTTGTTTGTAAGTTGAAACAGAAAAATAACGAGCTTAGTATGCGAGCGGCAGGAATAGTGGAGTAGCGATGTAAGCAAGACCCTCTAGTCACGTGCAGCCAGTTTATCGCGGGCACGCTCGCCGAATGTTATAAAAACTTCTCTAAAATGAAATATTTAATGTAGGGGTTGTTCTACTTTCGAATTTTCCTACATCAATTTCATCTTGGAACTAACCTAAAAAGATATGGAAATTGCTGAATGCACACGAACCTGAAATTTTTAGATACATAGTGCAGCATTCGTGTCCTTGTAGATAACAAGACAATGCGTCTGATCTCATGTCATTGAACGCCGGCGTAATAATAGTTTACATTTGAGTAATATAAAATGATTATTTTTATAAATTTATTTTGTTATTTATATCTTTATCGTACGAAGTAGGACTTAATGCCCGTAGACAATGATATTATTGACTATTTACTTTTCAATATCCGGTTCGAAGGACCACTTTATTACAGAAAGGAACACTTTAATCTTGAAATGATTACTTAATTCTTGCTTTTAAATAAAAATCATAAATTTTGTCTTTAATTTTCATTTATTGCGTCTTCATTTCGTTGTCATCGTCTGTGTTCTTAATTCAAAGTCATTCTGTCATAAAATAAAGTCGTCTAAAGTTGTCAGTCAGAAAGGAGGTCAAAGTCCGTCCAAAGAGGTTGCAAAAAGCCGCAACAGATGTCAAATACCATTTTTTACTTTTAAGGAGAACTAATATTGTTTTAAGCTTGCCATAATGATATTTATATAAAAATAAGTCCGCTTGAAACAAGACTTACTTATTATATGTCGAATTGTAAATAGAAAATGTAAATATATTTTTAATAAAAATACGAAAGCCTCTTTTAAACCTTTTAACCTTTACAGCTGGAGGACATCTTTTATATTTCACCGAAAGTATCAAATAAATTATGAATCATTTATTGAAATTTTAAGCGCCTTTTTATATACACATTTCTTTAGGAGACGAAAAGAAATGTCAAGTCTTGTTGAAGTAAAATCTGAACCCAAAAGTTATTTCAAGCGTCATCCCTTTTTGTGATTGAATAATTGAAACCTCTTTGTCATACGACCTTGAAATGTTTGTATAATATGATATACAGAAACCGGCGTAAGTAATGAGTGCTGGTATTAGGATTTTGCTGGCAACTATCGAAAAAAAAAACAGTTAAACAAAACAACATGTCTACTGAGCACTGAACGGAATTTCAACCTTATGGAAAGAATTAATTTTTATATCGGTTTATTTTTATATCATTTTTTTTTCTATTACCTCTTAATTTATGGAAAGTGTTTTTAAAATTATAATTGTGTGCATCACAGCGCCATCTATAATCGACTAGAGCAAGTTATATAGTTATATTATATAACTTTTGATAAGTGTTTTAAAGGCTATAATTGTGTGCATTGATTATTAGCGCCATCTATAATCGAGTAGCGGAACTATTTCATAATGACAACTTCTAGAATATTTATTTAAATACTTTATTGCACTTAAAAGGCCTTAAGGCATTCTTCACTAGCTAACCTTGGGGATCACGAAAGGTGATGGGCAGGATGAAGAAAAATATTAAAATAACTTACATTATTAAAATAAACATAATTACGCATTTATAGTACTCAAATATTCCGTATATTATTATTGGAAACTTTAAAAGTATTAGAAACATAAATTTCTAAGCATTCCATGGATTCACCGTGCAGGTGCCGAGTCCATCGTGTGTGGGTAGGAGATGAGAAAAATGGTGTCTCGGGCTTGCGACCGAAAGTAGACTGGTTTACAAAGGAGGCCTCCTTTTTATTTTATTGCGCAATAAGATGCTCACCATCCACCATTCTATTCCGTTCCCTACCCAATGAAATACTGTTTGATTCCATTAATGCCGTCTTGGACGTCTTTTTCCATAAATGTATTGAAGGCAGACCTACTTAGGCCCAATTCTTTTACAAAGTAGTGCAAAGATTTTGCATAAATTCTTTTCGCACCGACTTCCACTGCGTGAGAACTGACATGAGACTCTTTGAGTTTAAACCCGTTCCTAATCATAATATTTGTTCGACTTCATGTTGTGGTCTTTTGGAATATTTTCGTCCCACAGAATGGTAAGTTCAATAAGATGTTTTTTCATGTTCCAAGAAAACACTAAGATGTCTGGCCTATAGGCTAATACAGCTAGTTCATCTTGGATCCTATAATGATGTTTAAATCTCTTCTAACAAATCTTGCTAAGTTTACGAATGACGTCATGCTCAGCATGGACCAGCGCATCCAGGTCGATGTAATTTATACAGACTTTGAAAAGGCATTTGACCGCGTGGACCACACTCTCCTTCTTCGGAAAATGGATAGGTTAGGTATCAAAGGCAATCTTCTTCGATGGACAGAGTCCTACTTAAGGAATAGATGTCAAGCCGTGGTTGTGGGTGGTCATCGTTCAGACTTTGTCCACGTCCCTTCAGGAGTTCCCCAGGGATCACTCCTTGGTCCCCTTTTGTACATTGCCTTCCTGAGCGACATACCCACATGTTTCCATCACGCTAAGTTTCTGCTTTACGCTGACGACAAAAAGATATACATGAATATCAGAAACATGTCAGACTGTGCTCTACTACAGGATGATCTGAACCGGCTTAGTCAATATTATAGTGTCAACCGCATCACGGTCAATGTTGCCAAGTGTAACTCTATCAGCTTCACTCGTAAAACCAACCCCATACAGTACGCTTACACAATCGACGGTTGTCCGATTGAAAAGGTTACGGTGATTAGGGATCTAGGAGTGATCCTCGACAGCCAATTAACCTTTGCACAGCATATAGACAATATTACCACCCGAGCGTACAAGAACCTCGGCTTCGTCTTACGAGTTAGTCAACCCTTTACAGACTTGAACTGCATAAAATGCCTGTATTACGCATATGTGCGTAGTATGCTGGAATACTGTAGTCCTGTCTGGAACCCCCAATATATTAAATACAAGCAAAGCATCGAGAGAATCCAAAGAAAATTCACAAAAAATCTCAACTACAAGAAGAAACATTTCTGCGCGGACTATGACCTATCATGTCGATCTCATAACCTTATGTCATTGGAAGATAGACGAGAACTTTGTGACTTGCTTCTGCTATATGACTTGTGTAATAGCAAGCTAGACTGTCCCGACCTTGTCTCTGAGACAATTCGCCTAAATGTACCCAACTACAGAACTAGAGCCGCCTCTTCACACTTATTTTCACAATCTTTGTCTCATACCAATTATGGTTCAAACTCAATCATCCGTAGGATTCTGCATAGATACAATAGGGACTTCGCAGACGTGGACATTTTCTACCTATCAAAAAATCAGACCAAAACAACTGCTAGTCTTAAACTTAAAGACAAAGCAAATAGGAGTAAAAACAAATAGTAAAATAAAAATAAAATAAAGTAAAGTAAAAAATATATATATATATATATATAAATATATATATATAAAATAAAACTTTTTATAAATAAATAAAATAAAATTTATACATAAAATAAAATTTATAAATAAATGATTATAGTAAAAAAAAAAAAAAAAAAAAAAAAAAAAAACTACTAATTCTAGATTTAAAGATATATTTAATAATACGGAGTACAGTTCGAAAGGTGTTTAATTTGATATATGATAAAATAATACACAATTTATTTAATGCCAAACAGGTTGTAATACATAAGATAAAACAAATACGCACAATATTTAAGCATATCACACTTACATCACCATACACACACAAACACGTACACACTAACACAACCCATAGGTACACTAACATAACACACATGCACTCGCGCATCCATAACCATTTACTGTATTTTGTCCTCTTACGAGTAGCTTTATTGTTGTGTACACGCTTATTGTTATGAATATTGGCTTATGTTTTTGTTTGTATTCTTTATATTATTATTTCTAGTTTTTAGTTTTAGTTTAGTTTAGTTTTATTTCCACAAATAAGTACTATTTATATAAAGTAAAGCCATGTATGGCCAATGTGTTACTTATAAGGTATACCTATGTATTTATTTCTGTAATGAGCTGTGGTTTTTGTAATAAATAAATAAATAAATAAATAAATGTAGCCATGAGAATTTTTCATGATGGGGCGCCAAGGATCGAGATAGGCTTGCATGTAGTTTTCGTACTTTGCCATTTCTTCACAAATTTGGTCACAATTTTATTTGTAGTCAGTCCCGTTCTGTCTCTTGCAATAGAAAGACTCTTTATGCATAACACGAAGGATTTAGTCATGTCGGCGCAAATAATAACCCTTTCCTGGAAGAGTAACGCACCCTACAAGTGTGTGAGACTCGGTCTCGCCGTTCAATGGGCAGCGAGTGTCCTCCACTACGCCCATTTTTTTAGTTTTATTTGTATAATGAAGTTTATTTTTGACCGCCTCCGTGGTCTAGCGGTAACAAACGTTGCCGTGAACTCGGGAGGTCGTGGGTTCGATTCCCACCGGGGGCAAGTTGTACATTGTATAATTTGTCTCGGTCTGGGTGTTTATATGTATATATTTACAAAATAAAAGTATAATATGTAGTTTATCAACTACCTAGTTTCCGTAACACAAGCCTCGTAGCTTACCACGGAAACTAGATGGCGCTGTGTGACCTGTCTGGAAATATTTATTATTTATTATTATTATTCTCACAACTCACTTCTTTCTGTTCCCTTACATCATTCTGGATTTGTTTCAAATTCTTTTACAGTTGTTGCCACAAATTTATGGAACAATCTCCCTGTAACCATAAAGCAAGCGTCTACCAGATCTTCGTTCAAAAAACTCGTCTATCTACACTTTCTAAATAGCTCCCAACAATGTTAATAAGTGTATATATGTATATTTATGTATATTTTTGTGTATGTATTAGTATTTAGTATATTGATATTACAGTATATGTTAAAGTATATTATGTAAGTATATATAATTATGTTGAATTTATCCTACTATTAATATTTATTTCATTGCACCTATAAATGTTCTAATTTGTCCCTAAGGTTTGGCTGTCAGAAAATGTCTACGGGCATTAGGTCCGTCCGCCTTTGTACTTTGTGCAATAAAGTTTTTAATAAAGAAATAAATAAATAAATATTATATTTTATTGACCTCCTCCGTGGTCTAGTGGTAACAAACGTTGCCGTGAACTCGGGAGGTCGTGGGTTCGATTCCCACCGGGGGCAAGTTGTACATTATATAATTTGTTTCGGTCTGGGTGTTTATATGTATAATATGTATATATTTACAAAAAAAACGGATTAAATGTAGTTTATCAACCATTTAGTTTCCGTAACACAAGCCTCGTAGTTTACCACGGAAACTAGATGGCGCTGTGTGACCTGTCTTCAAATATTTATTATTTATTATTATTATATTTTAGTTAGTGTTCAAATATTTTTTGCGAATAAACGTTTTATAATAAAAGAACATTATTATAGACTATGTAGATAATACTGCGATTCCCAGTGTTTTATTTGTATTTTTCCCGCCCCGCAATTTGGCGGGAAAAGAGTTCCGGCGTAAGGTGCAAGAATAAGAGGTGTGGTAATTAGGATCACAAGGCTCTGGTGTGAATAAAGATATACTAATATATAATGAGATAGACCCAAGCAACACCCCCGTGGTTCCACAAAACAAATACGGAATGCACTCACCAAAAGCTGCAACCGCCAAGAAATGTCTTGCGGAATCTATGTCGCTCATCCGCCGGGCCCGGCTCTTCAAACACGAACAAATATTCACACCCTCTCAGGAGACCGCAAACTACTCCTGGGAGCTGATCTTTCACCACTTTTAGTACAATTAAAGTTAAATTTCACGCCAAGCTTTTTAGCTTCGACCAAAGGCGCGCAAATCCGAATTGTCAGTGTTGCCACACTATTGTTAACCCAGTACCATATATAAAATACATGCATAAAAATAAAATGTGTGTGTGTTACTAGTAATAAAACCTAAGCCCTATTCGGGTCCCTACAAATACTAAACACCCAGGATGGTAATTCTAGCGTATGTATAAAATTTATTAACAAACGTAACTAATTTACGCAGTTAGAGTTCATAGAAAATTAGGGAGCCGTGATAGCGGTCACAGAGGCCAAATGAAGGCACAACTTTAGCCAAACAAATAAGGCGGTCAAATATTAATTCAGGCCGCATTCGCTGCGAATGTCCATGTTTGCAGAGATACAACTTTCCGCCCATCGAATTTAGAATGGTTTGCTTTGGGTCTGGCCGCGTATTTGACTATATATGCAAATTTAATCCTATGTGTAAACATGCTTATTGAAGTACGGCGCAATAATGCAGCTGGGTTATGTTAGTTTATTGAATTTTAGACATGTTTTTATATGTATCTACTCTCATATTTTAAAATTGGAATTACTTAAGTGTACGCTATCAGAATTGTACCTACCGAGATCCAGTTTAACGGTCATTAGCCACGATAAATGATTTAACTAGATTAATAGTCAGATACAAAATTACTGCGAGAATCTGGCACGCGAACCTCTACATAAATGCCTCTCAATAATAATAAATAATTAAATATTTATCACAAAATCAACCTAATTCATTTATACATAAGTTATAAATTGCCTCGGCAGCCCTCAGCATTTTACACGTCCATACGATGGCCGTAGTTGAAACGTACTGTCGGAAATATCAGCACCGATTATTTTGTGCCGTCATCTATAATCTAGTTGATACTTGATCGATGATCATTAGTAATAATGTAGAAATAACGTGTATTCAAGTTTATAACAAGCTACCTGATGAAATAAAATTGTTACCTGAAATGTCATTTAGACGAAAACTCAAAGGCTATTTACTGTCACATGGCTCTTAAATAAACGAATACCTAAATATTTAAGACATACTTATATTGTGTAAATTATATTGTATATACAAACAATATAAAATAATTACAATATTAAATAAACTATATTACAACAAAATCTAAATTTAACCTAAAAAAATAATAATACATAGAAAATAAATATTAAATACTTACAAAAAAAATAGCTCCTCCAAATTGCTGTCTTGTGGCATGGTGCCCAACACACTAGCAGCATTTCCCATTTGAATTATGATACTTAATTTTTGGGAGAAAAAACTGCCAGTCCTATTGTCATTGTATTGCTCTTATTATTTTTAATTGGGATCATTGGGGATCAGAACTGAAAGCTTTCTATAAAGAAATTGTTCCAAGGCTCATTGACGTCTCTGGTGACGTATAGAGGTTTATACACCCGTCTCGTTCGCACAATCCAATAGTTTCAAAGAGTTTTTCGAAAAATGTAGTCTATCAACTTTCTATATAATACAATTACCGACATGATGGGCATATTTTCACTTTTATAAACCGAATTTTAAAACAAAATAGTAAAAAAAATATAACATTTTTTGATTTTACTAAAACAAGTAGGTATATGATTAACATATTACCAAAATGTTCGTAACAAAAGTACAGTCAAACTTGAAAAATCTTTGAAAATAATGTGTCTGGAAAGTCCAAAATTTATTTAAGTTAAAATGTATTTATGTAAATGTATATATTATTGATAGTCATATTATTAGGTTTTTAATTTAAATTGTAATTATATGGTTATAAGTTTAGAAGAGAAGACAAATTTCTAAGCATTCCATGGATTCACCGTGCGGGTGCCGGGTCCATCGTGTGTGGGTAAGAGATGAGAAAAATGGTGTCTCGGGCTTGCGACCGACAATTGGCTGGTTTAAGAAAAGGAGGCCTCCTTTTTTTTTTATTGCGCGATAATACGCTCACCATCCACCATTCTACTTCTCTCCCTACCCAACCAAATACTGTATGATTCCGTTAATGCCGTCTTGGAAGCTCGTTCCATAAATGTATTGACGGCAGACCTGCTTAGGCCCAATTCTTTCAGTAAGTGATGCAAAGATTTTGCTGGAACTCCTCTTGCACCAACTTCCACTGCGTAAAGCTGAGTCTTGAACCCGTTCCTGATCATTTCTTCTGTGAGATCATAATATTTATTCGACTTCATGTTGTGGTCTTTTGGAATATTTGATTCCCACGGAACGGTAAGTTCAATAAGGATAACTTTTTTCAAGTTCCGAGAAAACACTAAGATGTCTGGCCTATAGGCTGATACAGCTAGTTCATCTGGGATCCTATAATGGTGTTCAAATGTATCCATTAGAATTTTCCAGTCTGATGCAGTTATTTATAAAATTTATAAGTAAATTTTATGTATGTTTTTATTATTATAATTTTACTTTATTACTTGAAGTAGGTAATATTTTAGTTATTTTCGTTACTTTTTTTATTATTTCTAAAAGGAATTATATGTTTATTATATATATATTTTTAAAAATTGTTTCAGATTTAGTTTTTCGAATAATATTTAGTTTTTGTATACTTATTGAAAATTTTATAATTTTGTTATTTCTTATAGGCAATAAAAGCTACTGTGGTAATGTGGTGGTCGCCTATAATAGGTGCAACATCTAACTTCTGATTTAGTGTTAAGTACAAATAAGTGTGTGATGTTAGCACTGTTGGCTACCCTATTATTTTTCTTATTAGTACTTTAAGTCGAATAATACAAGTTGACAAATGCTGTGCTCAACTGTAAAAAGTTTATGTACTAGATAAGTTTTTCAGAATTGTATAATAATAATAATAATATAATTCTTTATTGCACACAAAATATAACATATAAAATAATGTACATAGGCGAGCATAATACCGTATGGTATTCTCTACCAGCTAACCTTTGGGAGAGTGAGAAATTATTATAATGGGTGCAGAGTACGAAATAATAATAATAATATATAATCATTTCATGTTAAGTATATATACTGTTGTTTGAGTCTTAATAAATAAAAAACCCTCTTGAGTTACTAAAATCCTTTAATAACAATTACAATTGGATTGCACTTTTCAAAACGGGCAGATTTCCAATTTGATGCCAACGCCATACGTCACTACTCATCAAATCTCATCATTAGGTAGATGTAGCAGCACTAATCCAGTTTCCTTCAGACTTGTCAACTAAGTGGATGTATAACTAGCAAACTAATGCTATTAACTCCGATACAATACAAGCCTAACTAATTGTGTAACTCTGTATGCATCTGTACGTATAATGTATCTTCATTGGAGTATTTATTTATTTACTTAAAAACTTTATTGCATTATGTACAAAGGCGGACTTAATGTCGCTAGGCATTCTCTGACAGCCAAACCTTTAAGACATTTAGACAGTATAGATGGTAGGTGCAATCAATAATTAAGTTATTCGTAACAGTATTAATACATACATAAGAATATTACGTATCATATATCGGTGACATCTACAGCTCACTGCTACGTTACGGCATTATAATCTTGGGTAATTCAGTAGATATAATGAGCTTGTTCATAGCACAGAAAAAGTGTATTCGTGCTATTGGAGGTCTAAAGTGGACTGACTCTTGTCGTCCTTTATTTAAAAAATATATGATACTCACCTTACCATGTGTATATACCTTACCATCTTTGAGGCATGTAAATTTGTTAAGTCAAATATTGAGCTGTATCAACAAAGTAATAATAATGGCAAACGTTCCATCACACACACACCCTTAGTAATGCCTATACCTAAATTAGAAATCTTTAGACGAAACGCCTCCTATATGAGCGCTAAAATATATAATTGTTTGCCTAAAGTATGGACAGAGATGCCTTACATACTAATACATATACAAATACATAAATATATATAAACATAAATTACATCATAAGTAAACAATAATATAAAAATAAAACTACTTACATGATGAGGGAAGTGAAATATGATGTTGTTGCAATTGAGGATAGTGAGGACATGAAAAAGAGACATAAATTTGGGACAATCTAGTTAGAAAGAAAGTGTTTGTAAACCATATTTTTGAAGATGACTCGATTTAGAGCTTGCCTAATACCTAAATGTAGGTCATTCCAAAGATTTGCAGCTACAACAGCAAACGAATTAGAGACAAAAGAGGTGTGATGGGAAGGGATGGAAAGGGTGGAGTTAAAAGAAGAGCGAAGAGTTCGATCATTTATAGAAAATACACTCAGCTTATTGGGAGATGTGTTTTTGCGCCGTTTGGAGTTGAAACTCTCGGGCCGTGGGGACCAAGTACACACGAAATTTTCAAGGCGTTGTCAAAACAGCTCGTCAACACCTCGGGAGACAAAAGGACTGGGCAATATTTGGGCCAAAGGATCAGTATTGCCATTCAACGTGGCAATGCTGCCAGTATCCTTGGCACCTTGCCCATTGGCAGCGATTTGGAGCAAATTTATTATTTATAATAATTTTTATTTTGTTTTTTCTTCATTTTAGTTTTTAGTTATGTTTTTATTTATTAATTAGGTTTATTTTTATTAATAGTAATTTATGTTTTAAGATGTAAGTTTTTAGTTTAATTAATATTTTATTATTCTTTTAAATCATTGTACCTTATTTTCTTCGAATAAAACTATTTTATAAAATTACCATTATTTTATTTTACACTAGCTCTTTGACTCGGCTGCGTTGCCCATATATAATATTAATATCCTCCTCCTTGCGTCGTGACCCCCTCCACGGTAGTTTGTCCCGGACGATGCTGCGCCATCTGCACACGGCGGCAGAGCATTGTAAACTGGAGCGTTGACTAACTAACTAACTAAGTCATCTCAGACCCCCCCCTTCCGGGGGAAGACGGGAATTTGTAACGAGGTGTTGGCCTCCTAACAAAAATAGCATTCGCTGCACGTAACTACGGACAGGGCGTGGGAACCTTTATTATAGGTTAAATTTAATACGAGCGGGCGCGGCGGAGGCCGCGGAAAGTCACCGTGATCAGGCTATCAAATCGCGCGCCATGCGCCGTGGAACCTCGGGAGGTCTAGCGTGCAGAGGGGCCAGATCTCTCACGAGTGGGAAATTTGACCCCTCTGCCCGTGCGAACATTCCCTTGGCTAGACGGCGCACGAACTCATCCAGTGTTTCCATCCGCAGATCGCGGAGAATGACGTCATTTCTCACATAGCGCGTGGCGCCGACAATGGTACGGAGTGTGAGGTTCTGCTGAACCTGTAGCCGGCCTCGTTGGGCCTGGGATGTTAAGGCGTACCATGCCGGAGCGGCGTATGTGAGACGAGAGCGAATATAGGCTTTATATATTAGCAACTTAGTGTGCAGAGCCAATGTGGATGTAAACACTGGACGTAGTTTGGCTCGGGCCAAACGTGTCGTGTTCACGGTGACTTTCACGTGGTCGCTCATGCTGAGGCGTCTGTCTATCGTGAGCCCTAGGTACTTGACCTTCGGGGCCCATGACAGATTTTCGCCATACAGCTGAAGAGGGGAAACTGAGAGAGCTACCGCTTGCCTCTCTACTTTGAGCATGATAGCTTGAGTTTTCGCCACATTCACCGACAATCTCCACTTGGAGCGTTGAGTTTGGTGCGGATCTATTTATTTAAAACTTTTTGCACTATGTACAAAGGCGGACCTAATGCCGCTAGACATTCTTACTCGGTCAACCTTAGGGACATTACGAACATTGTATGTGGTAGGTTCGCTCAAATTATAGAACATAATATAAGGGAGAAATTAAAGTACTACTAAAACTTAAGTTTATTATATATTAACTTACTAGTAAATAATATTAATATACTAAACAGTAACAGTAGTTATAATACTTAATATATACATAAAGGCCGCCAATTTGTTGAACAATTTGCCAGTAGAAATTCGCCAAGCACCCAAAAGATCACTATTTAAGAAAATTGTATATTCACATTACTTAAACAGCTCCCAACAGCGTATGTAAGACATATAGTATGTAGTATATTTATGTGTAAATATGTATAGTGTGTAGTATATGTATTATTATGTACATATTTGTATGTATATTAATATGTATTATGATATCATAAAATACGTTTATTTTATTTTTCCTTTAAATTAGGTTTCATATTTGAGCCCTTTGCACCTACCTCTTAATCAAAATTCTCTGTATTGTCCCAAAGGTTGGCTGCTAGAGAATGCCTAGCGGCATTAAGCCCGCCATTTGTACATAATGCAAAAAAGTTTTTAAATAAATAAATACAATATACTAACAGTTGTTGGGATCTATTTAGGAAGTGTCTGAAAACCATCCTTTTGAACAATGTTCTATTCTATATATCTGTTCTAAGGTAAATCGCGTAAAGACCCGTTAAAATTATAAAAATCTATTATGAGTGTGCGCGAAAGTTTAAAAAATGTTCTATTTATTATATACCAAACTCGAGAAGTATCACAAATAAATTAAATATAAATTAAATGTATGTATTTACAATAATAAATATTTTTGTTTGGAATTGAACCTCCGAGTCTAAATCCACGGACTTAACCGCTAAACCACAGAGGCAGTTTACTATAAACATTTTTAAAAATTTGCTCACCAAGCACTTACATGAAAAGCAAAACAAGACCGCATAACATGACAATATGTATCTTATATATAAATAAATATATATATTGTGTAAGTATATTATATAATTATGTATATTATATAGGTATAAAATATATTATTATTTCTATATGTATTTTATTGTTGTATGATATATATTTATTGTTTATTTAGTTGATAAGTATTTTAGTTAGTAATTTTAAATCATAGTTTCTAAATATTCTTATACACATGCACCCACACTCTCTTCTCACTCTACCAAAGGTTAGCTGTTAGAAAATGCCTAGACATTAAGCTCGCCTATGTACATTGGAATGTTTTTTTATTTTTTTGTGCAATAAAGAATTTATCTATCTATCTATAAACATTTATAGAAGGATATGTCCGAATCACATGTCGTTATCAGATGAAGGCGTCTTATAGCCTATGACCGTCTCTGGTTTCCTAGGAACAATTCTGCCAATTCCTTTTGCTATTTTTGTTTGTCTAAAGTTAGTTAATATGAAAGTAAAAATATAGTGAAACGTTAGAAAATACTTAGTCACTAGGCTTGTCTAAGTCTTAGACTCTAAGCTAATGCTATGTACCTACATTTGTATAAAATTAGTACAATGCAACATTATTCTGTAGCCTGGTTTCAAACATTTCGTATACGATATGATCCTAGGCTTTGAGCCATGTGAGCCTCAATTTGAGACCTGTCTAGAGGAAGCCTGACAGATGATCCCGGCGGCTGACCACGACGCCTGTGCTTACCTGCAGTCCTAGCATGGCACTCAAGACTTTATGATAATTTTGTAGTTTTATTGTATACGAGGTGTATGATTTGGTCGCAGTTTTTCTTTGACATTGAAAAAATGCAAAACAACTAAATTGCACAGTTTAAATTTGACATTTGTCCATCTGTCAAAAAGCAAACCACTTCCCGTGGCACTTTTAAAAATCTTATTTTTGATGTTAACAATTTTGTTATGTTTTGTATGGCTTCTCAATGGCCGTGGAAACTTAGCAGGTCTCTGGTGTAGGATGAGACATGTGTAAACACATTAGCACGGGGAGTGCGGCGGTTTCTGCTGAGAACCTCAAGCTGAGCAAATACGCCACCTCGGTACAGGTTACGAGTTTGCGCCGTTTGGGGTCGAGACGATGGGACCATGGGACCCTCAGCCAAGTGTCGTGCCAAAACGGCTGACGGAGAAATCTGGAGACAGGAAGGCTGGCAATTATTTCTGCCAATGTATTAGCAACGCTATACAGAGGGAAAATGTTACTAGTCTTTTTGGGAGTGTCTCTGATGGGACGTCTCTTGAGGACTTTTTTTATTTTTTATTAAGTTAAGTTTATAGTTTTTTAATTTTATTATTTTTATATAAGTAGTTCGTAATTAATATTTTATACTTTGTAAATATTATTTTTCGAATAAATATCAATTATAGATTTAAAAAAAACTACTCTACAAACAGTAAAATATAAACTGAAATTGCATTGCATGACACTCGCTGCGTTCCCCCGTTGAACGGCTAAGGTGACTCTTTGGACGAAATATTCTCTACTCAAAGGGTCACCCGTCGCCGAGCGAAGTTTTTCCCCATGCTCACGAGAGATCGCCAGAGCCTCCTCGGATTGGACTGCAACTGGGATGAAGTTTTGATTTATGATATTGTATGCGTACTTGTTGCGTTTAAGGCGTGCGGCTGACTCTGCAGCGACTTCGGGTTTCTTATGGCTGGATGTCACATGTGACAGACGGCATCCGAAACCAGTGCGCGGCCTTGTTTGCATCAAAGTATGTTTGGAATGCTTAATGTCAGTGTTTATTTTATGCTAGCGACCCGTTGGTAATTTCTATAAACAATATTTTATAACTTAAACAGATATAAAATATGTAATGTAAAATTGCAAAGTGACAGTCCTACTATAATTCTTATTGGATTATACACGTAAGTAAGTACACACATCAAAAAAGTCTAGGGATCAAGCATGTTTATGCGGATTTCTTGTGATTGAGATGTGGCTTTGTAATAAATTTATGATTTTATAAATTTATATGGATCCTTTTTGGTGCATTTCATAATTTAAAACAGGAACTGTCAATCAAATTCGAGTAAAAGATGAAAATCAGCTGTCAATATTTTCCCTATAAAAACATAAGACGCATTGAAGACATTATTAGTGCTACTGTTTCCCTACTACTGATTAAAACCAACGTTATTATGGAGCGGCGACGTCATTTAAGCAGGGAAGAAATGATCAGAGCCGTGGGAATGATAGAAGCTGGTTCCCGGCAACGTACTGTGGCTTTAGCTCTGAATACAAGTCAGAGTGTTATCAGTCGACTTTGGACACGTTACCGAACCACTGGTACCGTGGCTGAGCGCCATGGAGGACGGTATCGCTGCACCACACGGAGACAAGACCGATACATTCAAATCACAGCTCGAAGAACTCCAACAATAACCGCCATGATGTTAGCCGTGAGCCTTCATCGCTCTTCAGGGAACTTAATTAGCGACCAAACAGTCAGAAACCGCTTGCATGAAGTGAACCTTCATTCCCGAAGACCGCTACGGGTACCACCTATAGCAATGCACAATCGTAGGACTCGATATCAATGGGCTCTTGAACACAGAAATTGGACAGAAAAACAATGGCGTTTCGTGTGCTTTTCTGATGAGTCTCGTTTTGGTATGAGGCCGGATACAAGACGTATACGACACTGGAGAACCCCTGGACGCCAACAGCGATTAAAATCCTGCCAGGAAGTCCATCCTTATAGTGGTGGAACCATCATGGTATGGGCGGGTATTTCGATCGGCGGAAGAACTGAGTTGATTTGGATCAGAGGCAACCTCAACGCTCAAATTTATGCTGAGACGGTTGTATCAGACGTCATCGTTCCTCTACAAGTGCATATCGGTCCCTTATTTCAGTTAATGCATGATAATGCACGACCGCACACCGCAAGAGTTGTAAGACAGACTCTCGCCGCAGCTAACATCAATGTCCTGCCCTGGCCTGCTCAGTCGCCAGACTTGAACCCGATTGAGCATGCATGGGATATTCTTCAGAGAAGAGCTCTGCCGAATATGGAGGGTATCCAGTCGCAAGAAGACCTTTTTTTGTTGTTGCAACGAACATGGGCGGCCATTCCACAGCGTGATTTGGATGAACTCATTTTGAGTATGCCAAACCGATGTTCTTGTGTTGTTAGTGTTCGCGGTAGAAACACGGATTATTAATTGTTTAAGTTACCCAATAAAATTAAAAAAAAAACTGTTATTTCAGTCTTTTTTTCGAACTTTAATGTTAGTGGTTCAAATGTCAAAAATCCCTTTATTAGGAAAATGGCAATTTTTTTTACTAATGCAAAGGTGACTTGGTTTATCGTTACTGTAGACAAACGAAAACATTTTATTTGATCAATCCTTAAAGAAAATTTTAATGAATATCAATCAGGAGAAAAGTTATTGCAAAAATATATGTTGATCCCTAGACACTTTTGATGTGTGTATATATGACTAATATACCCTATATTTGACTTGATACTTTAAGCGCTTTTTTAGGCTTTGAAAATCGTTCGACTTGGCGTTGCTCTACGGTTTTCATATATTTTAAGCAAAGTTTGGTAAATAAAAACGTTGAACGCTTTGCTTTGATTTCAAGTCAAACACAGCATTAATGTTGTATAAAATGATGTATACAAACAAAATGTCACAAAGACTCTACAAGCCTTGGCTCAAGCCTTAAGTTCACATTAATAACGCCATAAAGAGATCCATTAAATATAATTTATAGCTACAACAATGTTGCAACACAAAAGAAAATTGAAAATTCTACACGCAGCTTTTAACAATGTGCAATAATTGACATTGATTTTGTTATTGTAGTACGTGTCTGAAGTCAAGAAAACTTTTAGTATGGTGTTAAAATTCTAAGAATAGTAAAGGGCTACATAATAATAGATCGAACTTTTTAACATATTTTTCTGTCTGAACCATTGAGATCAAATATAAGATAGAGCGCCCGATTTCGTTGATGTTTTCTTACAAAATGGCTGTTACATTTTTTTTTACGACATCTACTTCTCTTCTCTTGTCAAAGAAGTAGATCGGCATTATGTCCGTGGAACAACAAAATCAATTTTGAAAGTATCCATCGAACACGACCATAAGTGGCAATGCTACATAGACTAAATACATGGTTGTGTCACAAACACACCCTGACATAGTACCGGTCGATTGCAGATAGCATTTTTAACTAATCTATAATCATTAATTTGATATATGCCACGTGATTAGTGTTTAGCTTGTCACGTTGGTTATTTCCGCCATAAGGTAATCAGCATTTCTGCAACCGACCTTCAATCTTGTTTATGAGATAATTAGATAATTATTTTAGAGAGAGCTTTTAGCGTATGTTAACTATTGATTTACTTATAACTTTTGTATTTATATTTATATTATTGTGTGTATATAAATTGTGAAAAATATATTCATAAAAAGTAAGGTACAAAGAAATAAATCATTACATATTATAAAACAACGTCCTCCGCCGCGTCAAAAATTCAACTCAAAAACTACTGCACCGATTTTGATGCTGTTTTCAGCCCTTTCGAGTGATTTCAAGGAAGGTTTAAGTATATAATTTGTTAAGTTTTTCTATACATTAACGATATTTGTTGGTGGTGTCGGTAAAAATTAGCCTTCTGGGAGTTTTCAACGAATACGCTGCCTAAACCCTTTGAGATATACCAAAATGATGTATGGCGGAATTGTGCATCTTATATAGGTCTACAGAAAAGTCCGCGTTGGCATATGTCTATCTCCTAAGAACAACATCCATTTAAATACTTTAAAAAAAAAGGCAATTATAAAACAATAATTGGAAAGGTATTTGCAGAACTACGGTATTAATCCTTATCATTTTAAATACGTTAGTTGGCTTGAGAATAAAAAAATAAGAAGATTTTTTCCCCTTTACACCATGCAAATTAATACCTTCAAAATAATACGCAATTAAATTAATTTGGTGTTGCCGTTTACATAGGCAAGTAATAAATAACACCCTTGAATAATCCTTGATTTGATCACGACCAGCCGCTTAGACAGTTCTTTATGGAACTTCTATATTGTTGTTGTATATATTTTAAAATGTAATGGTAACTTGGTCTTAAGAAAGCTTTTCTTAATATAAAAAAAAACATACATACATTTGCTATAGATTTACAAGCTTCAGATCTTCGCAAACCCGTCTGGCCAGCGTGGTGAGTGTAGGCAAAAAAATTCCAGACATATATGGAAGGCCCATCACCAACAGTGAAGTCTAGGACTTAGGTGTTCTAGGGGCTGTGATAATGTTTATTTTAATAATTTCAAAATAAGTAGATAGAGTTGGCAAATCGTTACCATTTTGTGCCGTTTGGCCCTTGGTCTGAGGACGCTAAATCGTTAATACACGACATAAGCGTTGCCATCCGAGCGTCAACAGGCGATCCTTTGAGTAGGGAATATCTTATTCAGAGGATCAGTGTTGCCATCCAACGAGGTAACGTGGCCGGAGTCCTCGGAACATTGGGTTCATCTTCTCCTGGATTCGATGACATGTAGATTATAATCAAGATATTTGTAAGTATTTAGTTTTTATATTAATTAGGTTTATCTTTTAGTTAATTTAATTTAAGGTTTTGTTTAGTTTATTTTTAATTTTATTAGTTTTGTATGGTATATATCGATATATTATTTTATATGTCCTATCAAACAATTAATCATCTATGTTCGGGTTACTAAACTTGTTTACTATACGGCTTAAAAATAGAAACGAAAGTGAAATACAAAAGTTATTTATTAAATTCGCGTTACTTTTTAATTCGATATAATTTAAATAATTTTATTATTATTAATTAAAATCATAATGGGCAACACGATGCCCAAATTGTTACAGGGTAAACATAAACTCGATTATTAGAAAATACTGGTATCTCGTACAAAAATAAATTTGATTTACTCCTCTTGTGCATCTTTATTGTAAAGATGCATATCTTTGCTTACAGTTGAGCCAGTTATGTTTCTCTAACATTTTGCTACTGCAAATCTGGCTCTTCTGGAACTAAAAGCTTTCGTAAATAATCTCTAAACTTACATTTAAAATGTGTCCTTACTAGTAACGGGAATCGCACTGATATCAGTATGACAGTTAACTAGTATAGTTACAACTAATCAAACTAACAATTGATAGTGTACCTAAAGATATATTTTATCCAAGATATACCACTTATTTAATGAATGAACACATTTTTATTATTATTGTTATTATTTGTTAAATTCTTGTTTTTGATTGTCGCTCCGCCATGCTATGACCGATTGAACTGTGTGCACTTAAATCTCAAATGCACCTTAGACACATGACTACAAAAGCTGGCTGTTATCGAATACTACCGATAATGCGAATTTGAATGATGTTGCATGACATCACGGTCTACACAGTTGGATATTAACTGCCACGTTGTATATAACGCCGATTAGCGTCGGTTTTTCTGCACTCTAAGTACAAACATTTATCACAGAAAAGACTATGCACCCTAATTTATATCGAGTACCCAGGTTAGCTGTAAGGGAATCCAAAAAAGGTATCATCACGACCATATAACTCGCGGGGTAGTCAGAAACCACGCTTTTAAAAAAGCAAGTTCATTTTAGTCAATTTTACTATAGGCACATTAGCTTGCCACTGTCATGATTGGCCTATAGTAAAGTTAAGTATAAGCGTGGTTTCTGACCACCCCGAAAGGGAAACGGTCGTTATGATACTTTACTTTTAATTATTATTATTATTAATGGAATCATATACTATTTGGTAGGGTAGGGAGAGGAGTAAAACTGTGGATGGTGAGCGTATTGTCGCGCAATAAAATAATAAAAAAGGACACCATTTTCTCATATGTTACCGACACACAATGGACCAGGCACTCGCACGGTGAATCCATGGAATGCTTAGATATTTGTCTTCTTCTTCTTAATAATAGATTTGTTTTAGTTCAATAGAGGAAAGTCGTTATTATGTTTTTTTTTAAATTATTATTATTAATTGCTCTGTCTAAAATTAGGATTATGAAAGTGAATATATGTCCATTTTTAAAAGTACACTTAAGAGTTAAAATCTGTAAAAGTATTGGTTGTGCGAGCGAGAGGGAACCACGCGTTAAACCCACTCTTAGGGGAGTAATTGATTTATAAAATAAAAGAGAAACACATTGTATCTAAGCGCCCTTTAATATATACAGAGATGATTTTTCAATCCGCACCCATTATCTAGCGATTACAAGGGTGGGTCTTGACAGATTTCGGCTGTTTTTGCGAATTTTCGCCGACCATCAGGCCATGAGGGTGGTGGGAAAAAGGGAGACTGGTCCATGATTTATTGATACTGTTGACGGCATAGAGTATAGAAAGATACTAGAAGTGTATGTTATAAAATTAGAATTCCTTATACTATATGGAACGTATTCTCGAATGTGGCTCGAGTTTGTTTACAATAATTTAATTGGGTATAAACTTCATTATTTAATACTTATTAAATATTATATATCTTAAATGAGGCTGAATAATTGTTATTTCTGGCGTATAGAAAACTTGTAATTTAAAAAGCTATAACACGTACGAGTAACGTGGCGGTAGTGGCTCGGTTATACGAACGCATTAGATCGAACCCCGGCATACACTTCAGAAATACACTTTTCTTACGTAAAATCATAACACCACCGTTTCCGTGCCTCGGACTGCAAGTTAAGCCCTCGGTTCCGGTTCCACCAACTTATGGAGTCGTTAATAAATTGTCATTTAAAATTGACATCCGACCCTCGCCAATCCGTCTGACCAGCGTGGCGAGTGTTGGCCAAATTCTACAGTAATTTCTGAAAGACCCATCTCCAGCAGTGCATAAATAACCAAATTTAAAGGATAACTATTGGTGACCTGCGTTCTCGTTCTCAGAAATCATCCGCAAAGCGCAATAGATCGGTTGATTAATAGCAATTCTAACGTTACGTATTGTATTAACAATGGTGTTGTTATTTTGAATTTCTGTTCCGCTATCTATAAAATATGGCTAGAGACGCTTTGGATCTTCATATTCTGGTAAATAAAATAATATATACGAGAACGCGGTATTGCAATGTCATTTCTGGTCTATTCTTAGCTCTGTGATGGACAGGGCGGCTGCGTCGACCCGTATATTTTTTAACCTTATTTTATCTTTACAGTTTTTAGATAACTTATATGGTTTTTGGTGCTCAGTTTTAAAAGGATATATGGTATTTCTGATTACGGTATCTTAAGCTCAAATCATGCCTAGCATATGTTAAGCCAATGACGGTTTTCACACCGCAACGATATCGTCAGCTTGAATGATAACGATATTGTGACGATATCGTTGAAAACAACGGTTGACAACGGATATTTATCTAAAGTAGCCGATAACAACCTATAATAAAAAAAAAAAAAAAAAATTATATAAAAAAAAAAAAAATTATTTATTTATAAACTTTATTGCACAAAGTACCCGAAGACATTATCTAACAGCCAAACCTTGGGACAAATTTGCTCAAATGTAGGTGCAATCATAACGATAATACGAGAAATAAATAACTATTTAAATTGACAGCTAATTAATATACCTATACTTACTTACTTTATATAGAATAATATAATATCGATAAACTAAATACCAATACATACATAAACATACAAATACATATATACTACTTACTAACGCTGTGTAGAGCTATTTCGAAAGTGTAAAAACACCAGTTTTTTGAATAATGTTCTGGTAGTTGCTTGCCGTATGTTAACAGGTAGATTATTCCACAAATTAGTAGCAACAACTACAAAAGAGTTAGACACAAATAAAGAGTAAAAAGATACGAACCTTATCTTCCGAAAAAGTTTTCTGTATACACAGAGATATACATATATATATATCCGTAGTTTAGTTAGTCTAGGTATGTTAACATTATTATTACCCATCACCAAGTATCTATCTATTAGAGAGATACCAAGCAAAGCTAGCTGAGCGTCCTTGAATTTATGGACCAAACCCACTGTCAGTGTCCACCTCTCTGTTCTGTACAACATGACCGGGAGGACGCACTGGTTAAAGGACAATGTGCCGGAGTTTCCCGAATGCCGCCCATCCTAGCTGAATGTGTCTGTCGGCATCTTTGCTGAAGGTAGACGTAATTCTGCACAACTTCGAGAGTAGCGTAAATAATCAAAATCAAATAAAATCAAATCAAATCAAAATCAAAATAATTTATTTGCTAGAAAGCATGGTTACATTGCAAGATCTTATAGCTATAAAATTCGCTAATATGATATGATGAAATATGAGAAAAGTCAATGCAATTGAAATCAGTATTGCATTTGAGCGGGAAAGGCAGCCAGCGTTCTTGCCACAATTATATCACATGCTTCGCTATTTCATACAAATATTTATTTAGTCACCTAACTTTGTCGAGCTTAGTGTCTAGGTATTCTTTTGTCGAATAAAAACATTTATTAACCAGCATTTGTTTGACTTCTAATTTGAGCAGTTTTAGTGGCAGCTCCCTTATAGTAATTGGTAGCTTATTAAATACCTTTGTTGCCATTGCATAAATTTTGGCTATATTGGGTTCTTTTATGCGCTGGAATAATTATTCTACTAGGATAACGCGTTTTAAAATTGCATATATCTCCAAGAGTTAAAAAAATACATTTATATAAAAAATATTTTTACAAATAAACATCATTCGTTTTTTTCGTTAGCTACTTTAGTTAATTTCCACAAAGCGTAGATAAATATATTTATTTTAGTTGTTATATTACTTGTATGTTATGTCCAAGAGCAACATTGGTTAATCGTTATGACTAAAAATTTTATTTCACTCGATTGATTTATTTGATCGCCATTATTTTTTATAGTAATACGTATGTTTCTTGTTAACGTTCTGTCTGTTTATAAATTAAATGTGTGTCATTTTATTGATATATTTTTTTAGATTGTTATTTAATTATTTATAAACTTTTTATTGCACAAAAAAACCTCTTAAAGTAGTGTACAAGGGCGAACTTAATGCCTTCCGGCATTTTATAACAGCTAACCTTTGGTAGTGTGGCAGAGGATTGCGGGTGCATTAAGATAAATACAATAACTTAAGAATAATTAAATACTATTCCACAAATACTTAAATGATATATAATTAAAATAATAAACATAAATATATCTTATGTAAGAATATATAAACAAAACTAATGTATTCGTATTTTATCACATAGGTACAATCATTTACGAAAAAATATAAGAATAATAAATAAATATTATAATGCATAGGAACTCGTAGTTATTATGACAAATTATTTTGTTTACATATTATATTGTTAGCATTTAGCCAATTTATAATGTCCCCAATAGTTTTATTTATTATGTTATTTTAGTTATTTATTTTATCGTCTGTTATTACTTATTATATATTGCTTATAATATTAGTTCTCCTTTAAAGTCTAAATAGGCATTTGACATCATTGCAAATGGCACATACTTTCGACGAGAACAACAAATAGGTGGTAGGCGGACTGATGCTGGTGATTTGCCAAGTCTGTCGGGGCGGGGAAGTACCCACCGTTTGTTCCGATAAACCCAGTAAAATGTATCCACACGTTTCGGGATCAGGCTCGAATTGCCGTCATGCCCAGTCAACCCGGCATAGTATAAGGGATTGATGTCAGTCATGAGTGTCTTGATTCCATATGCTAACATTCATAAACCTCGCACGCCACTTACCATCAGGTGGGCGCAAGGTTACATGTCGTGCTAGTATAAAAAAAAAATATTGACTATTTCGCTCTGCGGAATAATTTGGCTATATTCAATTAGAAGCGACGCTCCGGCACGACAATAATGTAGAAATTCGGGGAATACGCATTTATGAATATTGGGTTTTCCGTATAACAGCCGCCGCGCCGGTCCCAAATAGTGCCCAAGGCAAAAACAAGGCCAGGACACACTGAGTGTCAAATAAAGACACAGAGAGGGACGACCCTCTGAAAGATAGACGGATGACCTGAAGAAGTCGCTGGTGGAGGTTGAATGAGGATAGCAAAAGTAAATCATAAATATCGTAACGACCGTAATTTCTGATAGGGTGGCCTTTAACAGCAGGTTATATGACACCTTTTAAATGTTTTAATTACTTTTAAGTCCAATAAATATTAATCTGATTCGTTAGACTCCAAAGTTTTGTTGGACGTTTATTTATTAAATTATACAACCTTTTTCATAGTTGGGATTAATTTATGTAAAGCTCGAATAGTTAGAAGGGGAGTCAATTAGTTTAAGCCGGTTAGGGCGGGCGGGCGGATGTGCCTTTCATTCTTGTGAGCTAATCGTCTGACGTGAATGCTTGATTGCATGTGCATCCATATTTTTTTCTAAAAGCTTAGGGTCTGCCTAGGGTTGGTATTGTTAGCCTTATTAAACAGAGTAAATTTGTCATATTGACAGTCAAAGTATATTATATAGTCATAGACAAACAGGAGTCGTCATCAGGCTAAAAATATATATTTGGCATAATATCTATGTATATATACGTTTATTCAAAGTCAAAGTCAAATCATTTATTACAATTTGGCCTTCTCGGGCTCTTTTGTATTGTCACATTACATATTAAATTTATTACAATACAATTGAATTGACCTAAATATAAACATACACCAACAGTAAAAGGTGTCCAAAATATATTAATAATATACATTTGCACATCTACCAGGCATTTTTGTCACTAATAAAATCATTTATCTTATAATAGGCCTTGCCTATAAGTCGACGTTTGACATGAATTTTTAGTTTATAAGTTTGATGTAACAGTGTAAGTATCTATTAGTATGTAGTGTGTGTAGTATATTCTATATTGTTAAACTTGATATCGGCACTACCCTTAATCTCACACTCTCCCAAAGGTTAGATGTTAGAAAATGCCTTGTAGGCATTCATCTTCGCCTTTGTACACTTATTTTGTACAATAAAGAATTTAATAATAATAATAAAGTGTTATTATATAGGTAAGTCTTGTTTCAAGCGGTGTTATTTTTATATAAATATCACTATGGCAAACTTACAATATTATCTCGCCCTGAGAGAAAAAAATAGCATTTGACTTTATTATTGTAGTACATACATACATACATATCTTCACGCCAGATCCCTTGCGGGGTAGGCAGAGACAATTGAGCGCCATTTGACACAATCACGACATACTTCTTTCGCTTCGTCGACATTCATTAACCTCTTCATACATGCCCTTTGGTTACGAAGACTTTTTAATGCACCTTCAGTCAGTGTTTTATTTATTTGATCGTGATATGTGAGTCTCGGTCTGCCAGGGCCTCTTTTACCCACAACTTTCGCATTATATATCTGGTTCGTCAATCTTTCATCGCTCATCCTTTCAACATGCCCGAACCATCGTAGCATGCCTTTCCTTATTTTTGTCCCTATGCTTTCCTTCATACCAACCCTTTTCCGTATTTATATAAATCCGTAATATCGATTATTGTAGTATAGTCTTAAAAAGAGAACTGTCATTTATGTTAAACTGATTGACACATTGTAATTATGTCATTAATTATAAACATGTATTTCTTTAAATGATATTTTATTTTGGTAATTTCCAAGTTATTTCAAATGGCGACGAGGATGGGATACGAACCCACCCATTGTTTTATCTCACTAGCCATTAGTGTCGCTACAAGTAAGTAATATTATAAATATTAAAGAAGTCTTGTCTGTTTGTCCAACTTTCACGCCTATATTACTGGAGCGATTGGGATAACATTATTATATGACGACATCATCGAACCACGATATATAACCATACGCCAGTTTTTTCATTAATATTTTTTTCATTCAGTACAGCCCCTAGAACACAGCGTCCTAAACCTCCACTGCTGGAGATGGGCTTTCCAGAACTGATGACAACTTTTTAAGACAATTTATTAACGATTCCACAAGTTAGTACTAGTGGAACCGGTACCGACGGCTTAACGTGCTCTCCAAAGCCGGGAACGGTGGTGTTTTGTAGAAAAGTGTATTTTGTAGGATTTAAGGTACGCGTTCTTACAACCGAGCCATCACACGCGACGCCACGCGAGTCTTAAATGTCCGTAATTTTATTACGTAGAAATTTGATTTCTCTACTTGAAAGCTTTTAAATTATGCGAACGAGAAGGAAGCAAAAGCGTCAATCCTTCCATAAATGCGAGAGAGTGACAACCCTAGGTCTAGCTGGTTTTTATTAAAAAGTTCAGCCCAATAGAATTGACTTTTAATGGGCATTGAAGCTTTACAGTTTTTTTTGGTTAACAAATCATTAGGTGCAGTTTTAAGGGGGCAATAAATGGAGAGAGTGATTTTTGACCTAGAAATTGTTCTACATGAGCTCGAAATCTCTACTAGGCTGTTTTACATCCACCTACAACGAGTATTTGAGTATTTTAGCAAGAAAGATCTGCTACAGAAAAAGATGAAGGCACGAGACCACGTAGCTGAAGCTGTTGGATAGTAAACTATGTTTTACTTATGATTGTTTTATAAAAAGTAGTATGTCTAGATTGTTATTATATGTCTAAATTAATTACTATTGTTTTGTTATCTATTGTTTTTAGTAGAAGGGTCAGGTTTTATTTTATGAATTCATTTTGTATTTATTTATTTATTTATTTATTTATTTAAGGACAACCAGTGGTCGGTTACATTATTGCTTACTTAAAAACTAGGACATAAATTCAACGATAAATGTACCACCTTTAGGTGCCACAACATGCACAAAATACAAGTGGTATATATATATATAAGAATAATTAAAAAAAATATAAAATGAAATGAAATTAAATTAAATTCTAAGTTTATACATACAAAAAGCTTAATAAAAGCTTAATAAAAAAAAAAAATGAACCACGTCTTAAAAACATAAAATAAAATATTGTACTTAATCTAATTTAATAATAATATTCATAGGAACAATGTATCTTAACATAACACTTAAATTTTGAAAGCGAATCGTTGAACATATCTATTTCTTGACCAATCTCTTTATAATTTTTTAGTATTATTATTGATTATAAGTGAACATAGTTTAAGGGAGGGTGTTGGATAGTAAACTAGGTACGTTTTACTTATGATTGTTTTATAAAAAGTATTATGTGTAGATTGTTATTATATGCCATTGTCATTCAGAAATAAATACGCATAGAGAAAAGATGGTATTTTCCTTGTATTAATATTCAGAGGAACTTATAACAGAAGCCCAATACGCTGGTCTTACCAGTTTACTCCGTCATGTATCAATGAGAAATATATCTTACGTACATTTTTCAAAGATTTACAATACCACAGTTCCCGTGCGTCAGAGTCTATGTTAAGCCGTCAGTCCCGGTTCCACTCATACCCACTTGTGAAATAGTTATGATATTGTCAATAAATTGACATCAAACTCTCACCAACTCGTCTGGCCAGCGTGGCGTGTAAAGGCCTAATTTTACAGAAATATGTTCTGGAATACCCATCTCCTGCAGCGGATCTTTAGTACTCTATGATGATGATGGGAAAGAAAAAAGGAAGACGAATGAGAAGGAATTTTATCATTTTCAGCCTTAGACATCACCCAAAAGCGGATTTCAAGTCTCAAGTCATGATTTGTTTAAAAAACCCTATTACAGACAAATCATCTTGAAAACGTTTTTGTGTTTGTAGTAGTATACGGTGAGTAGATATGGCTTTTTATTTAGAAAGTTTTAATTTTTAATTCTGAATTTCATTAATTCCAGACATTTTGTAGTCATCCTCGTCCTTGCTTTCAACCGATGATTTATTTAATAATTAGTTCAGATATTGTATCTAAATTATTTGATTTAATAAAATATCAAATAACAACAATTAATAACACTAAATCACCTGAATAACAAATAAAATTAATGAATTTATTAATATAAAAAAGAATAACAAAAAAACAAAATGGGTTGACACTTCCGGAGTACATTGTGAGAACTCTTGTAACCAAAAATGTACAAACAATCACAATTTATGACAATAAATGTATTTTTATTTTATAATTCTAACATTAACTTATAATATAATCGACTGATTACACACTCCTGGCAAGGCACGTGGTAGCTAGCGCAAATTCGTTTATTGCGGATTTAGTGACTGTATGTATTACACTACCTACACCAAATGCAAAAACATCTCTAGCCGATTTATCTGTACCTAATTCTGTTCTAAACAAAAGTTCCGATCGAGTTTTCGAAGTGTATTTTGTAGTCCATTTCTCGTGTAGTACTATCACTATTATCTGTAAGCTTAGTTCCGAGTAATGCGGATCTAATACGTGCTAGGACTGGAGAAATTAGGGTCTTCTCAACTTCGCCAATTTCACTTAGAAAAGAAAATCTTTGGAAATAATACCACATGTACAGTCGACTACATGTAGTGCATTGGAAAATATATTTATTTATTTTAAAAACTCTATTGTGAAAATACAAAAGGCGAACGTAATGCCGCCAGCATTCTCTGCCCGTAAACCTTTGGGACATTGGGATCATTTAATATTGAGTACGGTGCAAACGGCGCGGTGGTAGCTCAGTTGTAAGAACGCGTACCTTAAATCCTACAAAGGTCGGTTCAAACCCACCCGGCATGTACCAATGAGAAATGCACTTTTCTTACGTACATTTGTCATATATTTACAACACCACCGTTCCCGTGCCTCGGAGAGCACGTTAAGCCGTCGCTCCCGGTTTCACTAATACCAATTTGTGGAATCGTTAATAATTTGCCAATAAAAATTTACATCATATTGTTTTAGACCAAAGAGCTGACTAATTAAATAGCAATACACATATATATCAAGATAGGTAGGTACATACACATACATACCAATATTACATAAATAATATACATTTTTTACTTATTTTATTTTTTATTTCCAGACAGGTCACACAGCGCCATCTAATTTCCGTGGTAAGCTACGAGGCTTGTGTTACGGAAACTAGATGGTTCATAAACTATATATTATACTTTTTTTTGCAAATATATATATACATATAAACACCCAGACCGAGGCAAACTATACAATGTACAACTTGCCCCCGGTGGGAATCGAACCCACTACCTCCCGAGTTCACGGCAACGTTTGTTACCACTATATATATATATATATGTGACCGCCTCGTATATAATATGTGATTATTCTGTTGGATGCTTGCCGAATATTGACCAGCAAAGTGTTCCAAAGATTTACTGCAACAACTGCGAAAGAGTCAGACATAAAACCAGAATGATGTAAAGGAATGGAGAGGACAGAGTTGTGTGATGAACGAAGAGACTGATCATGAAGAGAAGAGAGGTAGGTATATAGTGGATGCGTACTCCAAATGAGGAGGAATGTCAGTTACAAACAGAATTCTGTATGTAGTAAGGATTTTAAACGGCTTGGCTGTTCTTAGTACGAAGCCCATCATTCTATAAGCTTTGTTACATATGCTTTCTATATCCTTGTTTAGTATTCCGAGTTTTTGGACGGTGTTTTGGTTGTCCAGCTAATTTCGCTTGTGGCATGTAATTATGAGGTTGTGCCGACTGTACAGGAGTCACGTAAGTTTGGCTCACCTCGAGGGATTAAGTGAGCCGTCTACAGTTTTAATTACATGCCCTACTTCTATTATAAAGACAGGATAATTCCTAATTTTCCTCATTCGCCATTTCCTAAATTCTTCTTATTAGTTAATTCTTATTATCACGAACTAATCCCTTCCGGAATAGACAGATTTTCGATCACAGTTGATATCTCGTTTTTATACAAAAATGTTCGGTTATTATCCTTTTATGTAGGTATCCAATTTCTGGTGGGCGTCGTCGGATTTAATTCTCTAGAAACCAGGCACGACTACGACTCCTAGTTGCAATGCCGTGTCCTACGCGCCGAGTCGGACAGTCCCTTAGTTTAAGACGGTGAATCGCAAAATCGCCTAACGATACGACCCCAGGCTGAAGGGCCACCGCGGGAGTCGCATGCCCGAATCACCGTGAGGCCTCCTAAGGAGACCCCAAAGCGCCTACGGACTAAAACCCTACCGTCTCTCTTTCAATGTTGGCCCTGCGTGCCTTAACAGCTAAGTCTGAGTCGTGGCTACAGAGTGAAGGCACTCATTTGCTGCGAAAATCGGATTGTCCCGAGCTGGTGCGATTGTATGCACCAGATAAATATAATAAAAATAGGAACTTAATTAATATTAATATTAAGTCACCATTTTTCAGCAACATCAAAAGCTATTTTCTTCATCCTATAAGTAGCGTCACAACATTTATTGGACAACCAATCAAATAAAAGTCGATCGATAAAGGCACGTTCTACCCGCACTGAGCTCGTTAGTTCACTGCAGCTGCACGCCCGAATCTTATCCATGAATATTACGGAACATCAGACACAGCAATGATCTTGAAATTATGTAGATACCGCATTAACGGGAAAATTAATGCTTATAAAAAGTTCATTTCTCTCTAACTACACAATTAGTTTACAACAAAACAAATCTGGCCATGAGAGCTGGTGTCCGAAGTAGATATCCTAAAGATTTTATATTATTTAAAAAAGCTTTAATTAATTAATATCATTGGCTCAGTGTAGCATGAAACCACAATCATCGACCATGCTGGAAGTCAAAGTTTCAAAATTAAAATGATTATACGCGTAAGTCCCTGGCTAACTCGTCTAGCCATCGCGACTGAAAGGCTTATTTCCAACAGTTTAGATGCTGTTTGTTGATCGTTTTAGTAAAATCGAGCAAAGTCATTATAAAATGAAGTTTTCGCTATTTTTCTCTGTCTATAATTAGGTATATGAAAGTCAAAATATGTCCATAAAGTTCGTAATTTTAGTCGATAGACTACATTTCTTAAAAGTACACTCAGATTCAGACAGAAAATATTGGATTGTGCGAGCGAGAGGGAAACCTAAGCGTTAAACCTTTCAAGTAGCTTGACCACACAAAAGATTGTTTTGATTTGTTGCGTGGACAAGCTTACCGTTTCAAAACTCCTTAACACAAAGAAAACAATTGTGTTTAAAAAAACAAATTGTCGCGGTATCCATATTTAAAAAATCTTTGAGCATCAGACACCTGTACGACCAACTTGCCAAACTTTGGAAAAGTTTACTTAAAGTGTTAGAAATTTACGACAGGTGGCGTACGCGGCGTTGTCGCGTTATTTGTCAAACTAATGGTATCGATGCATGCATGGAATTTAAAATTGCACGTTTTTCGAATACCTAATAAAAATGTCAGCGATTATTTTTTTAAAAGAAAGATTAGAATGTCTAGCGGCATTAGTACCTTTGTACTTTATGCAATATGAAGAGTTTGCCATTTGTTATAATAAGTAAATATATATAATAAATATAGTAAGTAATTGATGATAATAAATCTTGAAAAACAAAATTTTACTTAATCTCCTCACCTTGGCATATATTATTTTATTAGTATTATATAATATGTATTTTATTGTATTTATTATTCGTATTTATTACATAAGTGTATTATGGTCCTATTTATCCCATAGTTTATTAATTATTTTATGATTATTTTTCTGACTCTGCACCCATAATATTCATTCTATCACTCTCCCAAAGGATTAGCTGGTAGAGAATACCTTTATGGTATTAAGCTCGCCTATGTACATCTTTTTATATTTTATATTTTGTGTGCAATAAAGGATTTTATTATTATTAAGTAAAATCGATTTCATTAGGCAACCAACACAGATAATCGAAGAGTCCCACGAGCCAGGCTCATTACCTAGTGTGGGCTCACTATTAATTCACAATTTAATTTAAACTCCTGCAGTGTACTAGAGTCGAAATTGTTTATTAGGTTTATATATAAGTTTTGTAGAACACTGAAAATATAAATATTATTATTATTATAATTGGCCTATAGAAAAGTTGATTTGTACTAGCTCTTTACAAAAGGATTACGGTCGTGATGATGATACTTTATCAATTGATAGATTAAGTATCTAAGCCCATATTATTAAATCGATCTCGAGATCCGTCATTCATTCAAGTATGACTTGTCTTCTTTCAACAAATGTCAACTCAAGTATGAATAAAAGAGACAAGTTGATATCAAATTTGACATCGATCTTGATCTATTTATTAATACGGGCCTTACACATTTTCTCTGCCTAAGAAATGTTTTCCATGGACAACAGCTCTTGATCCCCACAAAAGCATATTTCAGACGCAATTCGAGGGCATCCTGGAAGCAGCTCAGGCTGTTTTAAGGGTGACCAGGAACTTCAACATTCTTATCCAGACCACAGACTCCAGACAGTCTAGGGAGGCTCTTCCCAACCCTGATAGGCACAAGACAAAGCCAAGCTAGACTTATACACTCTAAATATGAAAGATACCCCCCTGTGCAGAGGATGTATGGTGGAGGAGAAAACGGCATGGAGTGCTGCAGTGTGAGTATACGCAGGCTGAGGTTCCTCCAGATTGCTAGGACTCTTTCGGTGGTCTGCAGGAACTTAACGGTCTTCCTAGAGGAGCAAGATGCATTAATGGTCTTAAGGAGACTGAGTGAGGAATTTTTTAACAGTGTTGTAAAAGGAGGGGTAGGGGAATGATGTCGCGACAGCATGTTGCTATGAGGCGACAGCATTGCAGACACGTCATTCGCAGATTCTTGATAATATACTTACCTTATAAGGTCAAACAGACGACGTACCGCGGATGTCTCACGAATGCAGTCAGTGTTTTGCTAGCATATTAATGGTCACTGTTGACCTCGGTCCACGGTTCTGTTCAATAGTAAATAAAAGCCAGTTTTAATTATGTGAGCAATAGTAGCACCCAATCTACGATCGGACTGGCGACCCAATAAATCCGTCAAAACAGTAATTGTAACGAGCCCAAGACAAGTGATTTTTTAATTATGCCAAAAACACACACTCTTTCATTGGATCGTGCGATTGAGCCGCGCTAAAATCCACATCAAAACACAGACAGGAATTGAAGCAAAACCACAGTGTTTTACAAAAGCGGGACGAATAGAACGTACTAACATACCTATATTATGTAAGCACTTAGGAGGAACACAAAGCACCAGCGTGGAGGAACGTAATAGCGAGCCCGTTAACCGTACAGAGAATACCCTACACGTATATTGTTAAGACGAGCTATGTCTAATAGAAAATGCTACGTCCGTTCCTATCATCTACTCGATTCTTCTACGTTTTGACTGTCTCGCGTGGTCTAGCGGTTAAGGCCGTGGATTTAAAGAGGTGCTGGGTTCGATTACACTAATTAAATTTATGTGATATATTTCAAGTTTAGTAAACTAGAGACATATTGTTGCACCAAATGAGTGATTATGTATTTCATTATACGTAGATTTAAGAAGACAAGAAAATGAGTCTTTCACTTGGCTATAATATAAATAAATATAATTGTTGTTCAACAGACAATTTAAAATTAGTTGTAAAACTTAGGTTGTAACCTAATTGAAAATCTCATTGAAACAACGTCACAAATTTTATTAAATATTTTTGTATGGATAATCATTGTCTGTGCACATTATCATTGTTGTTTTATATAAAACTATGTTCCGAAGAGATCTTTTAATTGGCTTAGACAATTTATGGTGGTGAACTTTAATTTACCCTTTATGTTACCATATTATTTTTCAATGTCTTTATTAGTATTCGTGAAATAAAAATCCCACCAAAAACATTCTGTAAAAAACTAGCCAAGTCTCGATGGAGCTGCTTAGACCTTAAGGAACCTTAGACTTGGCACGACTTTGTCTAGATTTCATTACTTTTTAGAGATAAACAACCAGCTCCATCGAGACTTGGCTAGTTTTTTACAGAATGTTTTTGGTGAGATTTCACTTCTTTTTGTAGAAACGTGGGCATATTGATTTATTTTATTATTTGAGGGTTCTTGATCAGATACTTCAGACCTTCGATTTTTGACATCAAATGAAGCGGCCCACCAAGTTGAATACTTTTTGTAAAGGCGATTTCCATCTCTAATAGTTTGGTTGGGCTCTTGTGTTTTCTAATCAGGGTCACCAGGTACTATAGATCTTCGATTATCCTAGTGTTTATAGTTTTCCATTTATGTGGACTCTGTAACTGTAACTCTGTACCAAATTTCAGCTCTCTGAGTTTATGGGAATTCTGATGATGATGAGTGAGTGTCATAAATGCGAAACTTTGCTTTCGCTTATTTCGGAACTAAATGACCTGCAGACTTGAAATTTTGGGTTTTAAGTATGTGATTATAGCTTACTGGATGACGAAAATATCTGCGTTCTGGTCTTATCCAGAGATTCTCAAATAGGGGCCTGGAGATGCGGCGAAATGGTTCCAGTAAAGGATGGTACGGTAGTGTTTGCTTCGCGCTCGACTTGGCGGGGGCACTGCCGTGCCCCCAGATAAAAAACTAAATATTAGAGAAGGTTAAGTGTACATTTTCTTTTAGATTAGTCTCATACTTACTTAGACCATCGCTACGACATTTAATTGCATATTACAAAGCTTATTTGACTTTACTATGTCCAGCAAGAAATTTGCACGGTCCTTATTTGTTTATGCACGTCTATGTCAGAATACCGTAGCTTATTTAGAAAGAACAAAGCTGATTAAATTGCTGTCGAACAGCCAGCGCTTCTTTATTGAAACTCTCCAAGTGGTTTAACATGGCTGCCAAAGTTTGTGTTCAGACTATCACAAAAACGAAACAACACGATCTGCAGTGAAAAAGCATCTATAAAACCGACTTTTTGCAAACTAAGTGGCAGTGGAAATTTAGCGTCTGTCATAGAACTGATGCACGATGAAACAGACGGGTTATAAAGTGGAGATCACGCACAGGAAGCAGCCAACAGTCCATTACACAAATATTATACGTATTTGTACTTAAATTTAAATCAGAAGTTAGATGTGCACATATTATTACAGTAACCTTCATGACCTATAAAACATAACATCGGTTGGATACTCCTTGAACGAAATACATTGACCATGGCAATGTGCCTTCCTCTTGGGGCCCGGACGGCCATTGTGGGGAACCAGTGGAATATCTCAAACACCACGAGCTTTTTTGTGCTAGTAGTACCGGCCGCATTCGTCACACAGCTCTTGTCACCCGCGATCCTAGAACCTAGGGATTGCGCGAAGCGATTTAAAGAGACCCGACGGCATGGCTGTGAAAACTTGGGTGACATTCCATGTGCGACGTGTGTAGACACATTAGCCCCATCTTATGTCCAGGCAACCTCGTCCAGCACAGAGAGTGCGGCGGGTTCTGCTGAGAACCTCAAGCTACACAAATACGACAACCTCGGTACGGGTTACTTGTTTACGCCGTTAGGGGTTAAGACAATGGAGCCATTGGGACTCTCAGCCAAGCGCCTGGCGAAGGAGTTCTCCAAACAGCTGACGGAAAAATCTGGAGGCAGGAAGGCTGGCGTTCGTGTTAACGTATTCCCTCGCTACACGGAGGGGAAATGTTGCCAGGCTTCTTGGGATTATCTCTGTTGGAATGTCATTTATTATAGATGTTTAGTATATTTTTTTATTAGGTATATTATTTAATTTTATTCTTTTTTACCTAATATTAAAGTTATTATAAAGGGTGAAACAACTACTGAAATATTTTTTCTAATAAGATGTTAAAAAAAACTATTTGTAAACTGGTTTGATTAAAATATATAAACATTTTTGAAGAACTTCGTTACACATTGGCGTTAGGTCAAAATAACATAGATATAGAATTCTAGATCTGTGCAAAATAATAGATTTAAAATTAGCTAATAAGACACATGATTGTCTGAAATAACAAAGTGACAAGGAAACAACCAATCACATAGGGTTTAACAAAATGTTAAACGTGGATTATTTTAAATGTGACTATAAACAGAGATAATTAAAACAACAACATCACCATGACATAACATATCAACATAACCTGTAAAGCAAACGCAGACGGTCAGTATCGTAAATTTTGCTTAGCAAAGAACGAAATACCGTGACCTTAATCTTCACAATACCTCCGAGCTGAGTAATCTTCAGATTGGGGATTAAGATTAACGAGCAAGTAGCAGACCTCAACTGTATGCTCCTATATCCTTTGTCCAGATTGATTGAATGACTTTCTATAAGCAATGCTGACCATGAGTTTCTATTACGATCCGAAGACCTATTCTTGACTGTGAAGATCGAAACGATTTGAAACAATTGGAAGCATGACATTTACTTCAGAGGTGAACTAGCTAATGTACCGTAACGTTGGTATTAGTGGAGCTTAGACTGATGGCTTAACGTGATTCTTGAATACACAGGAATGTTGTTACTGGACCTGGTGATCTGCTTCACAGCAATCATCATAATATTACCACAGCCCCTAGAAAACAGAGTTCTAGAACTCCACTTGGTTGGCGAGGGTCTGAGGTCTGAGGTTCATTCCAGTTGGTATAGTGGAACCGGGACCGACAAAACATCTATGAAAAATGTATGGAAAGACCGTTCCTTCTATCTACATGCTTGAATGCTTTTTATTTGTAAAAAGCAACTCGAAACTTTTTTAAACTCTTGAGGATAATTGGAATTTTAAAACGCGTTATCCTAGTAGAATCATTATTCCAGTGCATAAAATTACTCAATATAGTCGAAATTGTTATGCAATGGTAACAAAGATATTTAATAAGCTTCCAGTTACTATAAGGGAGCTGCCACTAAAACTGTTTAAATTAAGAGTCAAAAAAATGCTGGTTAATAAATGTTTGTATTTGATAACCTAGACACTAAGCTCGATAAAGTCATGTGACTAAAAATTTTTTTGTATGCTAGAAATAGCGAAGCATGTGATATAATAATTTACATCCCTGTACCTACCACGTTTCTAACAAATAATTTAATTTAATTTCATACACAAAATAAATAAATAAAAAATAAAACCTACCGATTTTATTATACACATTGATAATTGACCTTTTCAGCGATACTGTGAATCTAGACATTTTCAACCCAAATGTTAGTCTATTTAAGAGACAAGTGTTATTGATTGTAAACTAACGTAAAGTGACTTTTTACTATTCTTATATTGACTTTTTTGACTTATACTAATATATAACATATGATGTAACTTTCAACATAAATTGGCATTAATAATAACATATTTATTCTCGTATATAGTATTATCATTATTGATAATGATAAAATGGATGAAACCTAAAATTTTAAAACTGAAAAACACAGTTAACTCTAATCATCCAAGTAGCTACGAGGGGCGTTCAAAATATTCTCGGTATGTGGATAAAAACAAACAAGTACGAAAAGTTTGATATTTTTATTTTTCAATATACTCCCCCCCTATGTTCATACACTTATAAGATCGATCAATTATTTTTTTTAATCCCTCATAAAAATATTTTTTATCTTTGGTGTAAAAATGCTCCTCCACGGCCGTCTTCAACGCTTCATCGTCAGAAAATTTATTTCCACGCAGATCCTTTTTAAGATTGGGAAACAAAAAGAAGTCGCTTGGGGCTAAGTCCGGACTATAGGGTGGATGAGTAACAGTTTCAAACCCACATTCAACAATAGCTGCCTTGGCAATATGAGCAGTATGGACAGGGGCGTTGTCATGCAGAAGCAGAACACCTTTGGTTAACTTTCCTCGCCTCTTTTCTTTGATCGCATCTCTTAATTGACGTATAACGTTAGCGTAGTACTGCCCTGTGATATTTACACCTTTTTCTTTATAATCGATAAGCAAAACTCCTTCACAATCCCAAAATATTGTGGCCATGACCTTGCCAGCTGACGGGATTACCTTGAACTTCTTGGGATGAGCTGAACCCTTAATGTGCCACTGCATGGACTCCTGTTTGCTCTCTGGGTCATAATGATGAACCCAGGTTTCATCTCCAGTAACTATTTTTTGCAGCACCTCATCGGGATTTTCACCACACAGGTCGATAAAATCTGAACAGCAAGCCACACGCATATCCTTTTGAAGAAGCGTCAGCATTCGCGGAACCCATCTTGCACTTACTTTTGACATATTAAGATGGTCATGTATAATGTCATGTACGGTACCAATAGAGAGATTGGTTACTTGAGCTATAGATTTTACCTTCATTCGGCCGTCTTCCAATATAAGTTTTTCCACTTTATCAATATTTTCTTGTGAGGTAGCCACTACAGGCCGGCCAGGTCTAGGGTCATCTTCAATACTCTCCCTTCCACGCTTAAATTCGCTTGACCATTTTTGAATAGTAGATAAAGAAGGAGCAGACTCACGGTAAACACAATCCATTTCCTCTTTTATGGTTTTTTGATTTTTACCCTGTTTTGTCAAGAATTTTATGACGGATCGGTGCTCTAATTTCGTTAAAATTGTTAATTCGCTCATGGTGTTCATGTTTGTTCGGCAATTGCAGAAAAACAAAAGAACATCTCGGTTCCAATTTTACTTTTTTTTAATGTCAATGGATGAATCTTAGCGGCCAGTAACAAATATATATATAAAAGAGGTTGTAACGTATCAATACCGAGAATATTTTGAACGCCCCTCGTATGTGTAGCATGCCGTGTACACTGCTCTTGGGTGGCAATTCCGACTTTATGAATTAATTGTGCTTGATATGTATTAATTGTAACCTGTTAGTGTACCTTAAGTAATAAATAATTGCTTGGTTGCCCTCTAGTTTCAAAGAAAAACAATATACTTTACAATTGAAAGGTTTCTCTAATTACACACATCAAAAAAGTCTAGGGATCAAGCATGTTTATGCGGATTTCTTGTGATTGAGATGTGGCTTTGTAATAAATTTATGATTTTATAAATTTATATGGATCCTTTTTGGTGCATTTCATAATTTAAAACAGGAACTGTCAATCAAATTCGAGTAAAAGATGAAAATCAGCTGTCAATATTTTCCCTATAAAAACATAAGACGCATTGAAGACATTATTAGTGCTACTGTTTCCCTACTACTGATTAAATCCAACGTTATTATGGAGCGGCGACGTCATTTAAGCAGGGAAGAAATGATCAGAGCCGTGGGAATGATAGAAGCTGGTTCCCGGCAACGTACTGTGGCTTTAGCTCTGAATACAAGTCAGAGTGTTATCAGTCGACTTTGGACACGTTACCGAACCACTGGTACCGTGGCTGAGCGCCATGGAGGACGGTATCGCTGCACCACACGGAGACAAGACCGATACATTCAAATCACAGCTCGAAGAACTCCAACAATAACCGCCATGATGTTAGCCGTGAGCCTTCATCGCTCTTCAGGGAACTTAATTAGCGACCAAACAGTCAGAAACCGCTTGCATGAAGTGAACCTTCATTCCCGAAGACCGCTACGGGTACCACCTATAGCAATGCACAATCGTAGGACTCGATATCAATGGGCTCTTGAACACAGAAATTGGACAGAAGAACAATGGCGTTTCGTGTGCTTTTCTGATGAGTCTCGTTTTGGTATGAGGCCGGATACAAGACGTATACGACACTGGAGAACCCCTGGACGCCAACAGCGATTAAAATCCTGCCAGGAAGTCCATCCTTATAGTGGTGGAACCATCATGGTATGGGCGGGTATTTCGATCGGCGGAAGAACTGAGTTGATTTGGATCAGAGGCAACCTCAACGCTCAAATTTATGCTGAGACGGTTGTATCAGACGTCATCGTTCCTCTACAAGTGCATATCGGTCCCTTATTTCAGTTAATGCATGATAATGCACGACCGCACACCGCAAGAGTTGTAAGACAGACTCTCGCCGCAGCTAACATCAATGTCCTGCCCTGGCCTGCTCAGTCGCCAGACTTGAACCCGATTGAGCATGCATGGGATATTCTTCAGAGAAGAGCTCTGCCGAATATGGAGGGTATCCAGTCGCAAGAAGACCTTTTTTTGTTGTTGCAACGAACATGGGCGGCCATTCCACAGCGTGATTTGGATGAACTCATTTTGAGTATGCCAAACCGATGTTCTTGTGTTGTTAGTGTTCGCGGTAGAAACACGGATTATTAATTGTTTAAGTTACCCAATAAAATTAAAAAAAAAACTGTTATTTCAGTCTTTTTTTCGAACTTTAATGTTAGTGGTTCAAATGTCAAAAATCCCTTTATTAGGAAAATGGCAATTTTTTTTACTAATGCAAAGGTGACTTGGTTTATCGTTACTGTAGACAAACGAAAACATTTTATTTGATCAATCCTTAAAGAAAATTTTAATGAATATCAATCAGGAGAAAAGTTATTGCAAAAATATATGTTGATCCCTAGACACTTTTGATGTGTGTATAATGTTATACGTAGACTTATGTAGTTGGCTTGTTAATTTGGTATTTAATATCTACTAAAAATATATTTTTTTTTTTTTCTTCTTCAATATCAGCTTTTTTTCAATCGAGTTCAGATTGATATGATGTATGGAGTTTGTCCCGATACAATGATAGGAGTATTATATCTCGAGAACGGTTCAGGTAATATTGTTTCTCGTTTATCTTTGAATTAGCTGAGCGGTTTGTATTGTTCCCCTTCGCTTGTTTACTCGTAGTTGTATGAATTTGTATGGGATTTGGAAGGTTGTTATAAATACAAAAAACAACTGTATCTTTTATTAACCACACAAATTCAGCACCTATGAACCTAGAATTGCCTATATATAAAATATAAAAAGAGTTTGTAAATTCAATGCTTCTTTAGTGGCTTTGTTTAAGTTTATATAGACGAGAAGACAGATCAAACAGACAGACATATCTATTATGGCCGTGGTATCATGATGACGTCACAAGAGAAAATATTTTTTTTAGGCTTTAGATGTCATTAGTAGAACCTCTATTTAAAATAAAAAAGGTCACTTTCAAACATCACTATCCGAAAAACAAAACGCATGGTGAATAAGACTGCATTTGAAAATCGCCATAATAATCGTGATAAACACCTAAAGGCTGAGGAGTGTTATTATTAATTAATTTCGCCCACAGAAGAGAGACGTTATAAAGAGAGAAAGAATTACGTAAGTCAAAGTTCGCGCGATCGTCGACCTCTCGCTACCTACTTGATTAGGCTCTGTATGAATGGCGATATTTTTAGGAATAATTCTCTGCACCGTAACTTAAGATATTATTACTAAATAATTAAAATAAAAAATACGTAGTTATTTATTTTTAATCTAGATTATAATATTAAAATATTTGCTCTTTAATAAATTCCACGCAGTATATGTTTATTAATTTTGGAAAACCAACAGCTGACAATTTTAAATAGCTAAAAATAACATATATGCATACATTTAACATGTCAAAATATAATCAGCAACTTTTAAGAGGGTTTAACGCTGAGGCTAACGAGTGCCTTGACTCCGTAGCCACGACTCTGACTTAGCTGTTAAGGCACGCAGGGCCAACAGTGAGAGAGAGACGGTTTGTAGGGTTTTAGTCCGTAGGCGCCTTGGGGTCTCCTTAGGCCTCACGGTGAGTCGGGCATGCGACCCCCTCCGCGTTGGCCCTTCAGGCTGGGGGCGTATCATTGATAATTTATCGATTCACCGTCTTTTAAAAAAAAAAATGTGCTTTTTCTATTTTCCAATTATCAATCCAATATTTTTAAGGATTTTTTAAATCTGAGTGTATTTTTGAGAAAAGTAGATTTCGGATATCGCCTATGTCCGTGTTGAAGTTCGAAGAAACATTTCAGACATAGATACATTTAGCTTAATATTAGTATGAATACATTATAGTCATCATATAGTAGGTATATTATATTTATGTATATTCACAGAACATATGTATGTATTTGTGTATGTATTAGTATGTAAATAAGTATTTATTCACTAGTATATATTGAAGTCTAATATTTTTCTATTAGTCTTGATAGCACCTGCCTTATCTTGTCATAACTGCTTTAGTTGTCCCAAAGGTTTGACCAGTATAGAATGTCTAGCGTCATTAGGTCCCCGCCTTTGTACTTTGTGCAATAAAGTTTATAATAATAATTTATAAGTGGCTAGTAATTATTCGACACCACGGATGTTGCCACAAAGCAACTCCGCCTACACACGAATTAAACAATTTGTTTTTGAAAACGATTCTTTTGTGTTTAGAAATATGATACACATATTGTCGTGATGAATCTTCATAAAAGTGTCATGTAAATATCATATGTCATTCTGTACGACCCGAAATATTCATTAATCTTTTTTATTATACGAGTGAGAAGAAAAAAGAGATATTTCCTGGTGTAAATAACATTAAAAATTACAGTTTACCGAAATATATTATGTGTCTTTTTAGGTTCAAAATAAGATATTAATAAAAATGTAATAAATTAAAATATGGAAATGTGGTGATAGGGAAGGCAAAGGGTCTGGCCCATACATCCAAGTCTGACGTAATATATCTTTATATTTTATGAGTTAAAAGTCATCATCAAATTTTAGATGTTGCACAATTTGATGCTTTTCTTGGTGTCACTTGCGGTATTATAGCTCAAACAAGTCGGATACAATATGGGAGTACACAGCGTGGGAAAACCGCAAAAAATAATCTGCAACTTGTGCCCCATATTTAAAGTACAATTTATAGTTTTCCATAATTATTCACATTGTAGCACATTATTAAACAAAACAACACCCGTCATATTTTATTTAACATATTTTACCCGACGTGTTTGAGCTATAATGCCGCGAATGACTCCAAGAAAAGCATCAATTCCTGCAGAATCTGGAATTTGATGATGACCTATTAACTCATAAAAAATAAACATATTACGTCAGACTTGGCTGTGTGGGCTAGACCCTTTGCCTTCCCTATCATCACCTCATTCATCATCTATCGGGAGAAGAGAGAACACAAACAAGAACAAGAGTACATCCCGCCATTTTATACGGTCATGTCAAGTGCAAATTTATTATTTTTAAATTACTTTACTGTGAATATTATATATAATAAGTCATAATTAGTGTCATTTTGTTTAACTATATGCCACGATGTTAACAACTAATGAAAACGATTATTTTGACACCATACGAATATATTGGGTATACACAGAATACACAGGTCGCAGTTATTTTTTGCGATATTCCCGCGAACTGCTTTAAGAAAATAACTAAATTCTGCGAAATCTCGAATTTGATGATAGCCTCATTACCTCATAAAACAGAAAGATTACGACAATCATGGCAGTATGGGCTAGATCCCTTTGCCTTTCCTATTATCTCTTACATCATCTATCAGCACAGAAGAGCAAAAAAAATGACACCATACATCAAGCAAAGCGATCAGCGTTAGATGAAATCAGGCAATATTCATAATAAAATCTGTGTGATAGGATTATTTGTAACATGGGCCATAAAGCCGTCGCTACCGGTACGTCCATCCATACGTCATAGGGTTAGTGTTTGTACGCCAATGTCTAGTTAACGTGTCCCATAAAATATATTGCACCATAGACATATTATACAAAACAAATATATATCTCGGAGCAGGAATTCATCTAGCTCAATACGTGTATTCGGTCTTCGGTCTACCCAATCGAGAACAATATATCATAACGACACGTTGTTGTTTTCTTTCTTTTTACATTAAACATTGGAGGCAATAAACACTCAATCGAAGCTCTTAATTTAAATTTAGAACGCATAGCTGTTTTTTATTTATTTCTTTAAAGGGCATTGTACAGAATGCATCAGTCTACACCTAATTTATTCATAATATTTCTTTATAACCGAGTTGGGGATCATCAAATTCGAACTGTTTGAGAATTAATGCGTTCACGGAGTAATTAGCGTCAATATCACTCTAACACGTCAGGTATATAGGAGTTTACAGCGCGGGATATCCGCAAAAAATATACTGCAACTTTTGCCTATATACAACGTAACGTTTATCGTTTTCCAAAATTATTCACATTATTAAACAACAAAATCAACAGTAAATTTACAAAACAAAACATTCTTGACATGTCTGTGCAAAAGGCGGGAATTCACATCTTCTCCACGCACCACAGATAAGGTAGTGTTGTCTATGGTCAACGTTTTTTTCTTTAAGCTAAGAAACCACAAGCCGAAGCGATGTCATTTCGTACTGCTATCTCATATTGCTAATGCAATTGATTTACGATAATGACAACAATACATATGAACGGGAAACGACTAGGCGCTGGTAAAAATATTCCGAAATTGAGCGAAAGAAATGAAATTAGCAGCAACTAACCTTTTGTTCCGTGTCTCGAATGTCGATAGAATTCTTGTAGTTTTAATAGGACTCGTCGTGAAATGGTCGGTGCCGACGAGGATCACAGCCTAAATACAAAACACAAGCACAGCAAAAAAAATATGCACGAAATTTAAGAGCAACGATGTGCTCCACGACCGGCGTGATAGTTTCACTACTGTCCATCAGAAGGCGTTGCGTCCGGCAGAAACGTCAACGACAGAAAGATCGCCGAGCACAGTCGCTATCGCCCACCATAGGGCGTCGTGTCGGCGTACAAAGGCGTTGCCGCTAATATTCAAATGAAACGACTGAAATAATGAAATATCCAACATCATATCTGGCCCTAAAACAATGCTTTGGTTTACTAACGATTCGGTTTGTATTCACAATATATCTACGTTGTTTATGGAGCTGATAACACGCGGCTACCAATAAAACCTAACCTTATATTTTATAGCTTTCACATAGCAGTTAGTACTTTATCAGTTAATTATGCATGATCGAGATTTATGATATTATATTACTTATTTATAATCAATTGGGCGTAACCAACTTCAGCAAAGAACCCAAAGAACCCGGTAGACGCATTCAGCTAGGACGGGCAGCATTCAGGAAGTTGCGCCACATCTTATCAGACATACCACAGTGGTTAAACACAAAAGTTTTCCACCAATGCAATCTTCCAGTATTGTCGTTACGGAGAGACATTTGACACTGACAAACTATATAGAAATGGAGAAATTCCGAAAGGTGGACTTCCGTCAGAGAACCAAATTTAGAACCGACATAGCCTTCAAAATTAGTAAGCTGAAGTGAATTAATGTCCAATGAAGTAAACCGTTCTGTAGTGAAGACCACCCACGGGAAGATGCAGAATGGGACGACAACCCGATAGCTGGACGATGACCTGAAAATGGTGACTGGTGGGGCGAGCCTTGAGGGAGGCCTATTTCCAGCAGTAGACAGATACAGGCTAATGATGATGATTTATATATAAATGATGAGAAACGGATTAAAGACTCAACTTCAAATTTCAGTGGAAATTGGTACGAACGGAATACTTACTGAAAAATTGAGCCTAAGCAGTTCTACCGTCAGTATATTAATGGAAAGAGATTCCAAGACGGCATTAACCTAATCATACAGTATTTGGTTGGGTAGGTAGAGGAGCAGACTGGTGGATGTTAAGCGTCTTGTTGCGCAATAAAAAAGGAAACATTCTTCTCCTCTCTCTTTCCCACACACGATAGACTCGGCAACCGTACGGTAAATTAATTCAATGGCAAAGCTTTTTGTAGATGTCGCTAGCGGCACTGGTACCTTGTTTACACCTTTGACGCATATTTTTTTAAATGTTTTTGTAGTTTTTTATGTTTATAACAGAAAAATGTATTTTTAATTAACGTTACCTATCTTAAAATACGAATTAAGAAAGCGAACACTGTCTTTAAAAAAAGAAAAAAGGTTGAATTAATAGAACGGCAGTTTTGAGATCACCGTATCTTTGATTTCGCTTGGATATCTCGATTTGTACACTTAAAAGCTGCTCACTTCAACATTATATCCCTAAAATAATAAATTTCGTAATAAAGTTTTCTATGCAACTGACAGTTCTATAAGGTACCATCTATCATGCGCCATCTATCGTGATAAAAAGTTAGTGACACACCCCATTCAATTCAATATCATTTATTTCAGGCATTACCCATATAAAATACAATTTACAATAAAATAAAAAAATAAATGCAAGACTAAAAACTTTTTTTTTGATACGTTATCTATTAGGTAAAAGTATGAAATAAGCTTAGGTAATATAATTATTGTTAGTATAAAAGTCGGCTTTGAGATACTTTTCTGTCACTTGCGAGTTTTTACGACTCCGCAATAGACCTACACAATAGTTACGTTTACGACCGACCAAACTATGTACTATTGACCTTGCCTTTACTTAAATATTTTAACTTTACCTGCTGGGATACCCAACCTCTTCCCATCTTTAAGCTGCAGGTGATTGGCCTTGGATCAGAACATCATAAGATCCAAGGAACATTCAGTGGTTTTTTTATAAATAAATTGTTTCAATGCTCATCGACGTCTCTGGTGACAATAGGGGTTCAAATTCAGAAGGGAGGATGAGGTGAGCTGCCAGCGTACAGGACATGCCACAGGTTAGAGATTATTTACGCAAAAAGTTTTATTATTGGATTGGATGAATGAGGTGATAGGGATGGCAAAGGGTCTAGCGTGAAATATCCTTCTTTCTTATGAGTTAATGAGGTTGAATGAAATTAATGAATTCCAGATGTTGCAGAATTTGATGTTTTTCTTGTTGTTACACGCGGCATCATAGCCCAAACACGTCGGGAATGATATTGGAGTTCACTAGTTAAATTAATCTGTTACAAAACATTATTTGTAAAAAGGAAAACCTAAAATTATATAAACTATATCTACTACAATAAAGAAGAAGAAAACAAATTTCTAAGCATTCCATGGATTAACGGTGTAGGTGCCGGGTCCATCGTGTGTGGGTAAGAGATGAGAAGAATGGTGTCTCGGACTTGCGACCGACAATAGGCTGGTTTAAGAAAAGGAGGCCTCCTTTTTTTTTCTACTGCGCGATAATACGCTCACCATCCACCATTCTACTTCTCTCCCTACCCAACCAAATACTCTATGATTCCATTAATGCCGTGTTGGAAGCTCGTTCCATAAATGTATTGACGGCAGACCTGCTTAGACCCAATTCTTTCAGTAAGTGATGCAAAGATTTTGCTGGAACTCCTCTTGCACCAACTTCCACTGCGTGAAGCTGAGTCTTGAACCCGTTCCTGATCATTTCTTCTGTGAGATCATAATATTGACCGTAAAAATAATACTTTTTGGGATTCCTTCGCGCCATTTTGCGCAGACATGGCGAGTTTAAATTTCTGTTTTGTAAATTACTTTACTCTGGATATTGTTAGTCAAAAGTGGTGTTGTTTTGCTAAATAATGTGTTACAATGTGAATAATTATGAAAAACGATAAATTGGACTTTATATATGGTGCACAAGTTGCAGGTTATTTTATGGTTATTTATATATTCCCGCGCTGTGAACTTCAATATTATAACCGATTGTTCGGGCGATAATGCCGCGAGTGACTCCAAGAAAAGCATCAAATTCTGCAACATCTGGAATTTGATGATAACCTCATTAACTCATAAAAATACAGATATATTTCGTCAGAGTTGGCTGTATCTATCACCTGGTATCAAATTTCCGTGGTAAGCTACGAGGCTTGTGTTACGGAAACTAGATGGTTGATAAACTACATATTACTCTTTTTTTTTTTGTAAATATATACATATTATACATATAAACACCGTCTGGGAGACAAATTATACAATGTACAACTTGCCCCCGGTGGGAATCGAACCCACGACCTCCCGAGATCACGGCAATGTTTGTTACCACTAGACCACGGAGGCGGTACACTGTACAATAATTTGGGTATTTTTTTAATTCCGTCCAATATAAGTTATATAAAAGTTTTACACTAAAAGCAGACGCTGCAGAAACGCGGTCTGAGTACAGAATTTCCTGTCGCGGGCCCAGAGCTAATGATGTGTAAAAAATTGCATAACTTGTAACAATTTCCCCCCGCTTCACTCACGCGTCATTTGCCAAACTCGTCTGCTTAACCGTAGAATGGAAATTAATAAGGCTAATAGGTAAAAACCTCGCAAAACTTGGATGTTCGAACTTTATGTTTATTTTATGTTTTAAGAAAACTAAGTTTTACCATTACGACGGTTTTCCCTTGGGGAAGTAAGAAACCTGCCCTTTTTTAATAGCACAATGGGGTCTATCAGGCAAAGCTTTTTTATAGATGTCGCTAGCGGCACTGGTACCTTGTTTACACCTATGTCGGATCATTTTTTAAATGTTTTTGTAGTTTTTATTTTTATAACAGAAATACCAATTTTAACTTAACGTTACCTACCTTAAAAGACGAATTAGGAAAGCGAACACCGTCTTTAAAAAGAAAAAAGGCTTAATTAATAGAACGGCAATTTTGAGATCACCATATCTTTGATTCCGCTTGGAAATATATATTTGTACACTTAAAAGCTGCTGACTTCGGTAATATATCCAGAAAATAATAAATTTCGTAACAAAAATACAAGTTTTCTATGCAACTGACAGTTCTATTAGGTACCATCTATCATGCGCCATCTATCGTGATAAAAAGTTAGTGATACACCCCATTAGAAAAATTTACTATAGTAAAAAAATATTAATTAATTAAAATTCTTTAATGCACGACGTGCAGTCGGTGGTCGTTTTTAAAAACAAACTTAAAATATATTTGTTCACATCTCAACAATCATTGCAGCAGCACGCCTAATTAAGAAACTAGGTTATAATACTTTGTAAACATTATTTATTTATTTTAAAAATTAGCCAAATTATATAGCCATAATTTTATGTATATTATATTATTTATTTGAAGGACAAGTTTTTTTATTTTATTCTTTATTGTATAGATTGCTTATTCTAATTACAGTTGTGTGTACATGTCATGATGATGCAATCTGCCCATATTGTGGGCATACAATATGCTTATGTCAATAGATATTTATTTACAATATTAATTTGTATATAGTTTATATTCAATATTGTTTTTGTCAATTTATTGGAATACAATGTTAATGTCAAAATTATGAGGGATCAGCTGAAAATCAGCGCTGTGACCTAGTGTTGCAGCTTATTGCTGAGCTGATTCCCTATTTGTCACCACACTATCTTGTTTGTTGTATTATCATTATAATTTTAGTGCTTGTGTTTTTTTGTGACAAATAAACTTTTTTCTTTCTTTCTTTCTTTCTTAATGCACTTAAAAATTTGTACAGATGTGAGCTTTAATGCCAGTAGGCATTCTTTAACAGCTAACCTTGGGAATCGAGACCCTAGCTTAAGGTAGGTTAAGCTAAGGCACGCAGGGCCAACAGTGAATGAGAGACAGACGGTTTATAGTGTTTAGTCCGTAGGCGCCTTGGGGTCTCCTTATGAGGCCTGTCGGTGAGTCAGGCATGCGACCTCCGCGGTGGCTCTTCAGGCTGAGGTCGTATCATTAATGATTTTGCGATCACCGTCTTTACAAAAAAAATAGGGATCGAGTAATGTGATAGGATAGGGTGAAAAAAAAAGAAATTTTAATCGTACAGTATCATCATCATCACGACTGTTTCCCTTCCAACGTGTTCAGAAACAACGCTTATAAATAAGCGGATTTACATTTAGCCAACTTTTACTATAGGCCAATCATGACAAGTGGCAAGCTTGTCGATGTCTCCAGCGTACCAAACTCGAAAAATATCACAAATAAATTAAATATTAATTAAATGTATTTATTTACATTAATAAATATGTTTTGTGTCCCGACCAGGAATCGAACCCGGTACCTCCAAGACTAAATCCACGGACTTAACCGCTAGACCACGGAGGCAGTTGAATCATACAGTTAACTAATTATAATATACTACACTTTATACATACACACATAAACATACAATACACAAATATACATACATACAAGTACATCATATACATTATAACTTTTATTTAAGTTATTTAAATAGTGTTTTATTCTGTTTCTCCAGGAACGATGTGGTTATTAAACGTTTAAAGACGCTGATAGACGGTGCACGTCTAATGGCTAAGGGTAGATTATTCTATTGGCAAGCCACAGATACAGTAAAGGTTAATTAGTGTCTGGTTAAGGAATGAGAAGGAATCTGAAGTTGGTTGTTGTAAGAGGAGCGAAGGGCACAGTTGTACGTATTACAAAGGAATTCGAAGTGGGATTTAAGATATGAGGGCGTATTAGAATTGTTAATGTAAAGTGAGAATGGACAGAGCAGATATTAAGCTACTATCATCATCATCACGACTGTTTCCCTTCCGGGGTCAGACACCACGCTTATAAATAAGCGGATTTACATTTAACCAACTTTACTATAGGCCAATCATGACAAGTGGCAAGCTTGTCGATGTCTCCAGCGTACCAAACTCGAGAAATATTACAAATAAATTAAATGTATTTATTTACATTAATAAATATTTTTGTGTCCCGACCAGGAATCGAACCCGGTACCTCCAAGTCTAAATCCACGGACTTAACCGCTAGACCACGGAGGCAGTTTTATTAAAAAACCTAATTGCACTAAAACAAAATGTTCTACATATATAGTAGTAGATTATTTAATTCATTTTTTTCGGAACCCATATGTAAATTTATGACTGCAACCTAAACGGGCACAGAGTCACTGAAAGTGTTTAAATTCAATTTGTCGATTACGCTTCGAATGGGATTAGAAGTTGTTTTCAAAGGACTAATGAAATCTAAAATACGACGTCGTAAAGTAAAAAAAAACAATTGCCATTGTTTTATTGGGTGAAGCGTACTCAGGTGTCGGGCGGTGAATAATTAACGACTCAGTGTATGCCGACTCTGAACGTGCGGGATACGAAACTTCCGAGACATAAGACTATTTATATTAAATAACTTCATATCCCCCTACAACACTGAAAACACGTCCCACGCTCTTTCTTCGGCTTCAACAATAACAATGGGGTCTTCCAGGCCCATATAATGGGTAGGACTGGATTGAGGAAAAGGAAATTCCATGTCTTTTCCTGACAGGCAAACTTCTGCTGGTAACTCAATGTACACTTGCCTCTCATTCCGAATCGTGCTCAGAGCGCTTAGAACGAATATGACACTGACCGTCGTCGTTCCGAATCAAATATTGCGATTTGGAACAAATATCAATTTAATCAATTTGTAACGGTCTAAATCACATTTTCATTCTTAAATGTTTTTTTTTTTTAATGTATGGAAGATAAATTTAATTGAGTATGAATACTAACAAATATACATCTCTCGGTTTATTCATATTTATATGTGTAAAGTTTAATATTATTAACTTATTTTGGTCTTTTAAAATAACTTGCCGTGAACAGACATTTTTTTTTCACTTCCTACTTAAATAATCATTATAGATTTGTTTTAGAAGTAATATACAAACAGTATAAACGAATTAAATAATTTAAAAGATAACCTAATATTAAATAAACTTGAAAATGGCGCGCAACATAATAACAAAAAACTGAGAGCGCTCAGAGCGATCTACCTCTAAGCGCGAGGAGTAATGTTATTTGTGACGTCACATAGCTTTGGCAAAACAGTTTAAGCGCGTCTCGGAACACCTTTAAGCGTGCTTAGGTTACTATTATCTAGTCTCGGAACGAAAGGTTGGTGTAGGGTGCAGTTACTTAAGTGACAGTATGTATGTAGTGCAGTTACTTAAGTGACAGTGGTATGATGGTCAGGATTACCATTAATTTCGATGCACATTATATTACTATTTGCATGGTGTAAAGGGCAAAAATTATCTTCATAAAATGCTTAAGCCAACTAACGTATTAAAAATGATAAGGATTAATGCTGTATTTGTGTAAATAGATTTTCAATTACCGCTTTATAATTGCCCATTTTTAAGACATATGCCTTAGCGAACTTTTCTGTAGACCTACGAGTATATAAGATACACAATTCCACGATACATTATTAGGCAGCGTTTTCGTTGAAAACTCCCAGACGGCTTATTTTTTTCCTCCAACAAATATTGTTAATGTATATAAAAACTTAATAAATTATATACTAAAACATTCCTCGAGATCCATTGGTGAAAACAGCGTGAATATAGTAGTTTTTGAGTTTATCGCGAACAGGCAGGCAGACGCAGTGTAGGACTTTGTTTTATAATATGTATTGAGAGTAATAGTGGTGATAGTGATAGTGGTGACAGTGATAGTGGTGATAGTGATAGTGGTGATAGTGATTGTGGTAATAGTGATAGTGATTGAAAGGTTGTTATTATTCTAAAGAATAGAAAGATAAAAAAATATGTAAAATACGATTGTATTGGTGTTTTATACAAAGCAAACACAGACTTACCGATCCAGCAGGGAAGCACCAGGATACCAGGATTGACACAATTATTTAGTTAATTTATGATATTTAGTAATATTTTAATGCGCGCACGCGGCTTCAGGCAGCCGTGGTGGAATAGAAGAGGATTTGACAGGTCGTGGTGAGAAAGAGAGGGAAATACGGAAAATGACAACGTAAGGTTGGACGGCAGCCGTTTCGCTGTTGTACTGAACATGCATGGTAACCCGACAAAATAAAGGCTGCGCACATTTGCCAATGACCATTTAATCTTGTCTCATAATAACAAGTTGGGATGTAACAATTGGTTCGATTAAGGTTTGTATCTTAGTACTTCTAGAGTAGATCCCCAGTGCATGTCCGAACATGCCAAACAAACTTGCCGCAGTACAGCTGTTTACAAATGTACGACATCGTGCACTCATTGTCGAAGGTTTAACTACAAAGTGTTTCATGTTGTTCCTTTTGCATTTTGTTTTGCCCATTCTAGACCATCATCAGACTTTTCCACTGCTACATAGACAAACATGCACATATATATATTTTTTTTTATTTAAACTTAATTGCACAAAGTACAAAGGCGGACCTAATGCCGCTAGACATTCTATGACTGTCAAACCTTCGGGACAACGAGAGCAGTAAGTACATAAGGTAGGTGCAATACTAAATAAACTTTAGTTTTATTGCAGATAACATATACATACTTAATAATAATTACATACTAATACATACATATAACCTACATAAATAAAATATTAACAATACAATATAATATATACACAATACTATACCTACTAATGATAAATCACAGTCTGATTAGGACAGCTAAAACAAAAGGAGGAACAACGAAAATTACGAACCTCGGTCTTGCATGTAGTGAGCATACACTAGTTTTTAAAAATACATCTATTCGGAGCTTGGCGAATTTTAACTGGCAGCTGATTCCAAAGGTTAGTAGCCACAACTGCGAACGATTATCGTATCGTATCCTCATATCGTAGTCACTAGTTATTTATTTAAAAACTCTTGCACAAAGTACAAAAGCGGACTTATTGTTCTCTGACAGTCTTAGGGACAAATTTCAATAACTTGTGGAATGATAGAAATAAATAATAATAGGAAATAATTTTATGTCTTATTAATAATTAGGTACATTATATATCTTTGTTTATAACTGCCTTCGTGGTCTAGCGGTTAAGTCCGTGGATTTAGACTCGGAGGTACCGGGTTCGATTCCTGGTCGGGACACAAAATTATTTATTAATATGAATGAATACATTTAATTAGCTTTTAATTTATTTATGATATTTCTCGAGTTTGGTACGATGGAGACATCGACGAGCTTGCCACTTGTCATGATTGGCCTATAGTAAAGTTGGCTAAATGTGAATCCGCTTATTCATAAGCGTGGTTTCTGACCACCCCGAAAGGGAAACGGTCGTGATGATACTTTACTTTTCTATTATAATCATCAGCCTGTGTCTCTCCACTGCTGGATATAGGCCTTCCTTATAGGCTCGCCACTTTACACGATTGACGGACTGCCACCCTCATTAATTCCCCACCAGCGACCTTCCTCTGTAGGATTCAAGGAACGCGTTAATACAACCGAGCCACCACCGCGCCTATATAAGGTCGGTTCAAACCCACCCGGCATGTACCAATGAGAAATGCACTTTTCTTACGTACATTTGTCATAGATTAACAACACCACCGTTCCCGTGCCTCGGAGAGCACGTTAAGCCGTCGGTCCCGTTTCCACTAATACCAACTTGTGGAATCGTTAATAAATTGTCATTAAAAATTGACATCGTTTCCTCGCCAAGCCGTCTGGCCAGCGTGGCGAGTGTAGGCCAAATTCTCCAGACATATGTTCTGGAAGGCCCGTCTCCAGCAGTGGAGGTCTAGGACGCTGTGTTCTAGGGGCTGTAATGATGATGATGACCTTCCTCAGGTTATCTGTACATCTGGCGGGGCTACCTCACTCTGTGTCTTCCAGTACGTGTTATCCACTCCAATACCCGTTTACTTCATCGTTCATCGATTCTGCGACAGACGTGTCCATCTCTAATTTGTGAATTTTATTTTATTTATTTATTATTCAAACTTAATGGGATGTATCAGGCAAAGCTTTTTGTAGATGTCGCTAGCGGCAATGGTACCTTGTTTACACCTATGACGCACCATTTTTTAAAAATGTTTTTGTAGTTTATATTCTTACAACAGAAAAATGTTTTTTAACTTAACGTTACCTACCTTAAAAACGAATTAGGACAGCGAACATCGTCTTTAAAAAGAAAAAAAGTTGTAATTAATAGATCGGCAATTTTGAGATCACCATGTCTTTGATTTAGCCTAGAAATTTCGATTTGTACACTTAAAAGCTGCTCACTTCGGCATAATATCCAGAAAATAATAATTTTCGTAATAAAAATACAAGTTTTCTATGCAACTGACAACGATTAGGTACCATCTATCATGTGCCATCTATCGTGATAAAAAGTTAGTTATACACCCCATTGCACAAAGTACAAAGGCGGATACCGCTAGAGATATACATACTTAATAATAATTACATACTAATGCATACATATAACCTACATAAATAAAATATTAACAATACAATATAATATATACACAATACTATACCCACTAATGATAAATTCATAGTACTAAAAGGTCTGCCTGCCTGCGCGCGGGAGGGGTAAGACGTGTAAACAGTGACGCCCCGTAAAAATATTTCTAAAAACCGATTTAAAAATGATTTTAGCACCTAAACTAAAATTAAAGTAATATGTGAAAAGGTGTTTACTATTTAAAAGCTAATAATATAGTGAATTCATAAAGATAAGTGAAAAAATTGAAACAAAACGGCGGGAGTGTTAAAGTGACTTGCAAATTATAAAGTTTGCTCGTTCGAGAACCATCTACGTGTGCCCTGCTGCCTACGAATATAGTCACAATTTACGTAGATCGCCTGTGAACATCGGCAGTTCGGCGGTTAAGACGGCGCACTGCAGTGCTTCGCTGACCGGTTCAAACCTCCCCGGATATTGACTTTATTTTTATTTTTAATTTTAATTTTTATGTTTATTCTTTGACATTTATATAATTTAATGTGTTTTTTATTCCATTCGACATTTATTTATTTATAATTTAATTTAATTTTTTGTGAAATTTTGTATTATTGTATAATGTCATACTTAAAAAAACTTGGGTTTTGTATGAGCTCTAGTTATAATAATAATTCAGTCTCAGCCACTGGCCACAGCTTAATTTGTAATGCGGGGTAGGCAGTAGAATGAGCCGGAGCGGCGATGGGGTCCGCAACCCATCACGCATGGCCTAAAAAGCGCGGATTGAGGGCAGATGAGTGCCGTTTTGGCACCTGGAATGTCCGAGGGGGGATGAATGATAAGATGAATGAACTCCTAGATACGATGGATGAAATGAAGTTGGATGTAATTGGCGTGACCGAGACCAAGCGGAGGGGTAGTGAGATGCAGGACTTGCCGGGAGGGGGGATCGCGCTCTGGTCGGGAGTGGGAGATAGCGATCGCGGTAGTCAGGGGGTGGGCATCTTACTATCCGGCCGCTTGGCCGACAGTATGTACGAGTACTGCCTGGAAAGCCCAAGAATACTCTGGGTTCGTCTTAAAATAGGCCTTAAAAAGTTATTTGTGGCCGTGGTGTACGCACCTGTTAGCTCAGCACCACAGCTGGAACTAGAGAATTTTTGGAACCAGGTCAGGACAGTTCTAGATTTGGCAGTTGGGAACGAAAATATAATATTATGTGGCGACTTGAATGGATGGGTGGGGACACGTCGTGCAGATTACGAAACGGTCCTAGGTGATTTTGGAGATAGGAGAGTAAATGATGCAGGTAAGCTTATTCTTGACGTGTGTTTAGAAAAGAATATTTTTGTGTCCAACACAATGTTTGCTCACAAAGATATTCACATGTATACAAGAACGATGAATAGTGAAAAGAGTATAATTGACTTAATAATAGTTGATGAAAGACTGCGAACACAGACTCTGGATACCAGGGCGTATCGTGGGCCAGAATTGGGAACAGACCACTACCTAGTAATTACTAGGATTAGTGGCCTGTTCACAAAATGGCGCCACCGGCGATCAGGTGGCAATCTGTCAGCAGTAGAGAGAATAAAGAGTGAAAAGTTACAAGATGATAGTGTGAAAGAGGAGTATATGAAATGCGTCAATGATAAACTTATCAATTTGAAAGATGTGAGCAAAGATGTAGAAGAGTGTTGGAAGTACCTAAAAAATGGTATGGTAGAATCGGCAAGAGAAGTATGTGGAGTAGCAAAAAAGCGAGCAACCAAGGGTGACGCGTGGTGGGATCAAGAGGTCAAAGATTCGGTAGAAAGAAAGAAGAAAGCTTGGATAGATTACGTTGCTTCGCTGAATATGAATGAAAGTATAAAAAGAGAAAAAAAAGAGTTGTACCATCGCTGCAAGAATGAGACAAAAGTTTTGGTTAAGGAGAAGCGTGAAAGATGTAAGGAAATAGGTGAAAATAGGATGACGAGCAACTTTAAGGAGAACTCCAAACTTTTCTGGAGGGAAGTTAGGAAGGCCAAAGGTAGCTTGTCATCTTGTCGAATGAACAGAGTGAAATCAAAAAGCGGTAACATTCTTGCAAACACAAATGAGGTGTTGCAGCGATGGAATGAATATTTTAGCGAGATGTATGCTAGTAGTACTCCTAACGACGTTACGACGGGTACTTTACCTCCAGAGCTATCCACAACTATAACGTCCACTTTTAAGGAGGAAATAAGTGTGCAAGAATTGCAATCGGCAATTAGAAGCCTGAAATGTGGCAAAGCAGCGGGAAAAGATCGAGTGCTCGCTGAAATGATCAAATACGGAGGTATACCGGTCTGGAACGCTTTCCACCTACTGTGCAACCTTTGCTGGCAGGAGGGAAGAGTACCAGAGGACTGGCGGCAATCAGTCATCGTTCCTTTATACAAAGGTAAGGGATCTAGATTGGACTGTGCCAACTACCGAGCGATTAGTTTGATCAGTTTGGCGAGCAAGATGTATGGCAAGATTCTCACGAAACGCTTGCAAGAGAAGACTGAAGGTCTTTTATGGGAGGCACAAGGAGGCTTTAGACCTGGAAGAGGATGCACTGACCAAGTCTTTTCGCTCCGCAATATCACAGAGAAGTTTTTGGCCTTAAACCAGAAGGTTTTCTGTGCTTTTGTGGATTTGGAAAAGGCTTTTGATAGAGTTGTAAGAAAGAAGCTTTGGGACATATTGCCGGAGTATGGAGTGAATGACAAACTGCTACAGGCTATACAGTCCCTGTACAAGGGCTGCAAAGCTTGTGTGCGGGTGGAGGGGGGTATGTCGCCTTGCTTTGAATCCCAAATGGGCGTCAAACAGGGTTGTGTGCTTTCTCCTAGATTATTCACTCTATATCTCGACAAATGCCTAAAAAGAGTGAGAGAGAGTGACTGTGGGATAAAGATGAGTGATCTAGTGGTGAACTGCCTGCTTTATGCAGATGATGCTGTTCTTATGGCATCGTCCGAACAACAACTGCAATCACTAGTCACAAGAATGAAGGAGGGATGTGCAGAAAAAGGACTCCGTTTGAATGCGAGAAAAACCAAGGTACTAGTGTTTGAAAGAAGAAGGATGACAACCGTGACGATAAAGATTGATGATGAAACTCTAGAACAAGTAAATGAAATTATATATCTGGGCAGTGTTTTCACTGCGGATGGGAAGTACGATAGGGACGTTGAAAGAAGAGTGAACGCGGGAAATAGTGTTAACGGTGCCCTGGGGTCACTGATCGGCAGTCGAAATGTCAGTGACAAAGCTCGGCTCGCCATACACAATGCCATGTTGGTACCAACACTGATGTATGGAAGCGAAACGTGGATATGTCAGAATACGCATGAGAGTAGGGTTAATGCAGTAGAAATGCGGTCGTTGCGGCGGATATGTGGCGTCACTTTGGCGGACCGCATACGTAACGTCGAAATACGGAAAAGGGTTGGTATGAAGGAAAGCATAGGGACAAAAATAAGGAAAAGCATGCTACGATGGTTCGGGCATGTTGAAAGGATGAGCGATGAAAGATTGACGAACCAGATATATAATGCGAAAGTTGTGGGTAAAAGAGGCCCTGGCAGACCGAGACTCACATATCACGATCAAATAAATAAAACACTGACTGAAGGTGCATTAAAAAGTCTTCGTAACCAAAGGGCATGTATGAAGAGGTTAATGAATGTCGACGAAGCGAAAGAGGTATGTCGTGATCGTGTCAAATGGCGCTCAATTGTCTCTGCCTACCCCGCAAGGGATCTGGCGTGAAGATATGTATGTACTAAAAGACTTAGAATGTTCTTTTAAAGACAACGGCATAGAAGATACTAAATTATTCAGTGAGCTGTAACCGGTGCTATAGTTAAAGTTCATGGACAGTAAAATTTTGTCTTCGACTGTACATTTGTTTTTAAATCGCGCTTTTGTTATCGGATATGAGTCCGTTTGCTGTCAGTTTAAATAAATACGATATTATGAAAACGGATCATAACAAATACTTGCATTTGGGAACACAATGGACGGATCTCTATTTGAATTTCATGACTCGCCAAAGGGAATTTGGTTTTATATAAAAAAGGTTTTTATTTGACTTTAAATTTAGTCCTGGGATTTCAATCGGTACAATATATTAGTCGATGAATGAAATACATTTAAATTTAGATTAAGTGATCACACATTCACATTAGTCGCGATCGCAGTGACACCATCGTCGCTCGACCAATACCACCGTATATATTTATTTATTAATTTAATATTATTTACTATTAAAATATATGTATTATATGAGTATTATGTTTTATATATGTATGTATTTGCTTACCTGTTTTTAAAGAGTGTCTCAGAATGTTTTTTATCTTTTAATTGACCAATACGCGCCAACCGTAGGTAGGAAGGGGAAGGAACTCAAACGCTTGGCTGGCTTGTTAAGTTTAGTAGCCATGAATCGTTTCACGGGACCACAGCGCGCGTTTTGCGTGATTATTTGTATATACATTATTTGTATATACATTATTTGTATAGTATCATCACGACCGTTTCCCTTTCGGGGTGGTCAGAAACCACGCTTATAAATAAGTGGATTTACATTTAGCAAACTTTATTATAGCCCAATCATGACAAGTGGCAAGCTCGTCGATGTCTCCAGCGTATCAAACTCGAGAAAAGTCACAAATAAATTAAATGTTAATTTATTTATATAAATTAATAAATATTAGTGTTTCCCGACCAGGAATCGAACCCGGTACCTCCGAGTCTAAATCCACAGATTTAACCGCTAGACCACGGAGGCAGTATGTCGCACTAGTATAAAAAAACATAAGTCTAAAAGAAAAACTAAAATAACCAAAAGATTCCGTTTAATAAACATAGATACAACTTTACCTTTTTCTTTGTCTGTTAATTGTTTTGTAGATAAATAAAGTTAAATTGAAGGCCCAGTTCTCAAATATTAGGTCAATGCTTTAAAACATTTTTTCATGACGTGTTCTGATTCCGAACATCAGACTAATGTGTAGAAGAGAAACATGTCAGAGAGAGATATGAACGGTGGTAATACGACAAAGGCTGCTCTGAAAACGATCCATTCTGCTCTGCTTCACATTTGAACGGAACATTGTCTACGGTCTCGTTTATTAAATCGTTAGCAACACATTGACCTATGCATGAATTATGGTATTGAGCTATTTTCCAACGTTGATATGAATCCCGGCATGTTATTATGACACAACAATAATAAGTATACCATAGTAATTATAAATAACATACCAATATGTTAATATATACATATCTATATATACCTTGTATATATATATATATACAATATATATATATATATATATATATACAATACAATACGACAGAAATGTCCAGCCACTTCAGCTTACTAATTTTGAAGGCTATATCGGTAACTTTGGTTCTCCGACGGATTTCCACAGCTACTATACATTCATAAAATTTAAGATTAAACACAATTAAGCTAATGACAAGTTTTCAGTTATAAGAAAACATAATTAATAAAAAAATAAACAAACTAATTTCTTATAAACCAAAAAATAAAATAATAAATCGTACAAAAATCAAAATGGAAATTAGATATCATTTTGTTTTTTGAGAAAGTATGTAATTAATGTAATTATTCGAAAAAAATATTTACAAAATATAAAATAAAATTAATATTAATACTAAGGATAGGGATATAAGTCCCGTCCGAGTGAAATGGTGGCAAGAACGCCCCCTGCATTTCCACGCTGAATTGCAATACTGATTATTTGGGCGAAGAAAGAGTCAGCCCTCTTGTCACCGGGGAGACGACAAGACGACAATGTAAAAACGGAGCTTGTCTGACTGTCATACGTAGCCTGCTCTATTGATGAGCTGCAGAACCGTAAGAGAATCTCAATATCTGCTAAAGAGTGAAGAGGAATTGAGAGTTGATTGTTGTGGGTAGAGAGACGAGAGCGGGAGTGCGAGTCTCGCAGGTACACGAAACGATTGCTAAGATAAGTGGACGTTTTGGGATTATAAATAATGCTGTATTAGAAGGTTAGTTTAAATAGGTGGTAGGCGGTGGTAATTTGCACAGTCTGCCGGGACGAGAAAGTATCCACCGTTAGTGCCGATGAACCAGTAAAGTGTATCCACACGTTTCCGTAACAGGCTCGAATTGCCGTCATGCCCACTTAAGGAATAATATTGGAGACTGATGTCAGTCATGAGTATCTGATTCGAGTTGATAACATTCCAGGACCTTACGCGTCTTTCGTCGTGCTAGTATATAAAAAAAGGTATGTGTATAGATCTACGATAAATGCCCAGTATTCTATATCTAAGTCAATGTATGGGCCTTTACATCTTTGAGCGGGATGCTCATCCCTGCATGACCTGGCTGGCAGACAAACGTTGAATTTGAATACCTTCCACAAACGACGAGCTGACTGACTGAGTTCACTTTTAATATCCAGAAGTATTGGAAATCTCAACGTAAGCTTTCGTACGATGTTAACGTTTTCTAAATAGTGCAAATAATATCGAACTATTCTGGAATGATCGGTCGTTAATAGCCGGCGTCAGTTGATGCATTGAATTACCAAACGGCTTTATCTACAAGTCTACATTTACGTCTGCCTTCGTTGTCTAGCGGTTAAGTCTGTCGATTTAGACGAGGAGAAACGAGGTTTGATTCCTGGTCGGGACCCAATAATTTATTTGTGATATTTCTCGAGTCTGGTACGCTATAGACATCGTGTTCTACGGGCTATACTATGGTGAGTGCTCTGAAGAGCTCTATAACCTAATTCCTTCCTCTCCATTCCGCAACCGAACCACACGCACTGGTCAGAATATGCACCCACATACCGTAGTCACTATCCCTTCGCGTACCTATAAATTTGGTGATTCATACATCTGTCGCACAATCGCACTAGAGTATTGACAAGCTTGCCACTTGTCATTATAGGCATATAGTAAAAACCAGTTATGGTTATTAACGTCTTTTTAGGTAGTATTTTCATAATATTTATCATTTTACTCAAGAGATAATCTTATGTAAAGTATGTTTCTAGAGCAGGAGAAAAAACGGTCAACACCAAGAATTGTCTTAGCATCGAAATAAACACGTTTAGTGTACGGGGTGAAGTAAGTCATGCGCTCAATCAGAGATAACAAACCCTTTTGAGGTTAATTAGGTTCATATTATTGGGAAGCCTACTAAAAAAGGTTTGTAATACCTGCGGTACTTGCTAAGGTCATTGTCCGTTTTTTCCGCGTGCACTGAAAACATTCTAAAGTTAGGTTTATCAAAGGGCAATCAGGTTTTCTGCCGTGACAAACCCTTTTGAGGTTAATTAGGTTCATATTATTAGGAAGCCTGCATAAAAGGTTTGTAATACCTGCGATACGTGCTAAGGTCATTGACCGTTTTCCCGCGTGCCTTGAAAACATTCTATAGTTAGGTTTATCAAAGGGCAATCAGCTTTTCTGCCGGCTGTAAGTCTAATGACTGCCTCCGTAGTCTAGCGGCTAATACCGTTAATTTAGACGCGGAGGTACCGGGTTCGATTCCTAGTCGGGACATTATAATTTATTTTCGATATATCTTGAGTTTGGTATGCTATAGACATCGACATGCTTGCCACTTGTCATGATAGGCCCATTTTGACTATATGTGTGATTTTAAGCTTGGTACATTACATTACATACATTACAACCCAAATCATACACCCATGACCCGCCTATGCCCTGCTCACGCCTGCTGTGTGGCGAGACCTTAAAGAATTGGTGCAGTATGGTCTAAGTTTAAACAAACACACCATATATATTTAAATATTTGAAGTTTAGTCGACTTTCCCCGGTCGGTCCTGGTGCCAAATGGCGTTACAACAGATTTTCGTAATACTCTGTATTGGTTGGAGTGCGCGGGAAGCACCGACCTAATGCAAGAACCGGGGCTTAGAGTTCTTTTTTTTTAAGTAACTTGTTATTTAAGCTGTCCAATATTTAAAACTAACAATATCACATTTTATTAGTATTCAATTAAATGAATGTGGTCTGACGGTTAAGACTGTAGATTTAGACGTGTATGGACACAATTATTTGTTTGACATTTTTCTAGAGTTTGGTTGTCTAGACACATTGGCGAGTTTGCCACATGGGACTATAATAAATGCCATTGTCCGAATTAACCAATTACATATTATGAAATCAAATGCTTTAAAAAAGATCATTATATCGTCTCCTACAGACGTCCCGATGAGACTGGCAACATTTTCCCTTTGTAAAGTGAGGGTAATTAATATGTTTGCAGAAATAATTGCCAGCGTACCTGAGTACAAATTTATCCATCAGCTATTTGGACAACTCGTTGGCCAGGCACTTGGCTGAGGGTCTCAATTTTCCCATCGTCTCTCTCTTGGCGTATTTGCGCAGCTTAAGGTTTTCAACAGAAACCGCCGCACTTTCTGCACTGGACGAGGTCGCCTGGTCAATTGCACTATGTACAAAGGCGGACTTAATGCCGCTAGGCATTCTCTGGCAGCCAAACCTTTAGGACATTTAGACAGTATAGTTGGTAGGTGCGATCATTAATTAAGTTATTCTTAACAGTATTAATACATACGTAACAATATTACATACTAATACATAAATACGCACTATATATATATATATATAAACATAAAGTACATCATAAATAAACAATAATATAAAATAAAACATCTTACATGATGTGCGAAGTGAAATGCTTGAAAATTGAGGATAGTGAGGAAATGGAAAAGAGTCATAAATTCAGGACAGTCTAATTAGAAGAAAGTGTCTGTAAACCATATTTTTGAAGATGAGTCGATTTGGAGCTTACCTTATACCTAAAGGTAGGTCATTCCAAAGATTTGCAGTAACAACAGCAAACGAATTAAACACAAAAAAGGTGTGATGGAAAGGGATGGAGTTAGAAGAAGAGCGAAGAGTTCAATCATGGATTGAGCCTAGAAAAGTAAAGCTGTCTTTCAGGTATTGCGGTGTGTCCGGTTCGTTAAGGATGCTAATATTGTACACAAATAGTCGTAAGAAAAGCCCGGTTGTCATTTCTAAGTCCATGGTAGGCTGGACCTCGGCCAATTCGGTCATCGATTTACAACTTCTTTTTATGTTGTTCGGATATACAACGAAAAGTATCAAGCGTTTTGTACAAGCGTACGTTCAATTTGGTAGCTCTTATCGTTTTCATTTTGTGTAGTGGCACATCGGTTTTTTATTAAATCTAACGACGCGGCCAGTTTTATTTACAATCGTGGAAAAATATTAGTTTTTTTCTTTTATATTTTTCCGACAATTTTTATACTACCTACTTGAAAAAAATTGAAAAAAGTCGTTTCGTTACTTTTATTGATAAGGGGCCGATAATTAATCACGTGATGTCTTTTTTTAAACATTTTTTAACCCCCCCCCTCTCCTTTGGTGATATGTGGTGAGGTTTAAGACATCTTGCAAGTCAGTTGTTGGCCACTGTGCTTTAAAGATCAACGTCGGTTTCATCAAGTCACTCGGCGTCATCATTCAATCACATCACGGCGAGTCAAGGTCACACTACACGCCGCTTTTTTCGGTTTAGAAATCGCGAGTTTGACGAAAAAGACACGTGATATTTTACTACACCCCCCTCCCCCCTTGTGATATTTTACTACATGTGATATTTCGTTCTTTTTGCCGCCCCGCCCTTTCGAGCCTCACGTAATTAATGACCGTCCCTAAGACTTATGTTATTATCGAGGTTTAGGATCAAACATTATATATATTTTTTATTTTTTATTTTATATACGGAGCACGTCATGTGACAGCGAGCCCACCTGATGGTAAGCGGTACGCGAGGTCCAAGAAGAGCAACTGACGCCAGCCTCAGACGACCGACATCAGTCCCTACTACTATGCCGGCCTATATATTATTATTATATTATTATATATTTTAAACAACATATTTTCATCCAAAACTGCATTCGTGGTCTAGCGGTTAAGTCCGTGGATTTGAACTCGGAGGTACCGGGTTCAATTCCTGGTCGGGACACAAAAATATTTATTAATGTAAATAAATAAATTTAATTAATATTTAATTTATTTGTGATATTTCGCGAGTTTGGTATGCTGGAGCCATCGACGAGCTTGCCACTTGTTATGATTTAGTAAAGTTGGCTAAATGTAAATTCGCTAAATATGGAAACGGTCGTGCTGGTACTTTACTTAACTTTTTTTTCATCCAAAAATTAGACCTATTTATAGAATAATGTTTTCTCAAACTTTATAATCATACCAAATGTCCTTTTAAAAAGCTTCGTTTGTAGAAATCCGAAATAAAAGGAGGGCAAGACCAAAATATAATGTAAAAGTTTGGAGTTGAGAAACACTTACGTTTGAAACAAGTAACATAAAATAAAAAATTAAGCTTTATACCCATTTTATTGTGTAACTTTTAAAATAAAGTATCATCACGACTGTATGTCAGGAACCATATATATATAAAAAAAAAAGACGATTAGGTGACTTTACTGTAGGCAATTTACAAGAGGCAAGCTCGTCGTTGTCTTTAGCGTATCATACTCGAATAACGTCACAAATAAATGAAATAATATATCCTAATAATTACGGAAAAGAGTAGGTATAAAAAAAATCATAGGAACAAAAATAAACAAAGGCATGCTACGATGATTCGGGCATGTTGAAAGAATGAGCGAAGAAATATTGACAAACCAGATATATAATGCGAAAGTTGTGGGTGAAAGATCCCTGGTAGACCGAGACTCACATATCACGATCAAATAAATAAAACACTGGCTGAAGGTGCATTAAAAAGCCTTCGTAACAAAAGGGCATGTATGAAGAGGTTAATGAATGTCGACGAACGAAAAAATTATTGTTCTTAAATTAACAGAGGTTTTTGCGTTTTGTCGACTTTCGGGTTGCACATAGGCATGTAGTCTACCTTAATTCTGACTTGCCTGGTGGGTTACTGCTGTACCAGGTATTGTATTCTCATAGGTACTGATAACTTAATTTAAAAGGTTATTAATTGATCGTTGTGGTGCAGTTCTGTATATGTTTTATTTTGTAAATCTGATATAGCTGAGTTTTCCTTGCAGATTCCTTTCTCAGTCAGATTAAACATTAACAGGTCACTGGAATTTGCTAAGCTGCTGGTCTTCTGCTAACAGCTTACTTATTGGACCACTTTGATGCTTAGTCTTCTACTAGCAGGAGTAGAATCATTCAAAATAATTAAATTAATGACGTTTCATAAATGCCTGTAATAGGTTTATGTGAATAAAGATATTTTGACTTGACTTGAAAGAGGTATTTCGTGATCGTGTCAAGTGGCGCTCAATTGTCTCTGCCTACCCCGCAATCAGACTGTGATTTATCATTAGTAGGTATAGTATTGTGTATATATTATATTGTATTGTTAATATTTTATTTATGTAGGTTATATGTATGTATTAGTATGTAATTATTATTAAGTATGTATATGTTATCTGCAATAAAACTACTCAAATTTATTTAGTATTGCACCTACCTTATGTACTTACTGCTCTCGTTGTCCCGAAGGTTTGACCGTCATAGAATGTCTAGCGGCATTAGGTCCGCATTTGTACTTTGTGCAATTAAGTTTAAATAAATAAATAAAAAATGTCCTCAAGAGACGTCTCATCAGAAATAGTCCCAAGAAGACTGGCAACATTTTCCATCTGTAGGTATACGAGTAGCTAGGCTAATGCGTTGGCAGAAATAATTGCTAGCCTTCCTGTATCCAGATTTCTCCGTCAGCAGTTTGGACAACTCCTTGGCCAGACGCTTGGCTGAGAGTCCCCATGGTCCCATCGTCTCGACTCAAAACGGCGCGGCACAAACTCGTAACCTGTACTGAGATTGGCGTATTTGCGCAGCTTGAGCAGACACCGCCGCACTCCTCGCGCTGGATATATTTTTGTGTTTTAGACCAGGAATCGAATCCGGCACCTTGGCGTCTAAACCACGGTCTTAACCGCTAGGCTAGACCACGAAGGCAGTGGAAACTTGTGAAAAAAGTCAAATTGTGTAGGCGTGTTTATGTCACAAGTTTGAAACAAAAATTTACGAACAAAAGTTTAAAAGAATTCGAAGGCAGCTCCTTTGGTTAATTTGTTATTATTAAGTATTTTATAAATATAATCAAGAGTGTGGCGATCCCAAATGCCATAACTAATAAGTACATAAGGTTTTTACTTAATTACGAGTATATACCCTTATTATTTTTTTATAATTATTATTTAATCTTTTTTTTTGTATTTTACTCGATATATTCGTTTATTTATTTTATTTGTTGATGCAGCGGCTATGACCGTACAGATACAAGGCCAGCATACAAGACCGATCCAACTGCGTAGAGGTGTAAGACAGGGCGACGTAATATCACTGAAACTGTTTACAAACTCGTTGGAAGATGTCTTTAAAATGCTGGACTGGAGTGACTACGGCATAAAAGTCAATGGAGAACATATCTCACACCTTCGATTCGCGGATGACATAGTCATAATGGCTAGCTCGCTGGAAGATCTTAGCGGAATGCTGAAAGGCTTAAATGTGGCATCTCAGCGGGTTGGTCTCGGTATGAACTTGGACAAGACAAAAATCATGTTCAACGGCCATACCATACCGAGACCAATCTACGTGGGAAATGCCACTATCGAAGTTGTACAAAAATACGTCTACCTTGGACAGACCATCCAATTAGGAATAGCTAACTTCAGTAAAGAAGCCGACAGACGCATTCAGCTAGGATGGGCAGCATTCGGGAAGTTGCGACACATCTTCCTATCGAACATACCACGGTGTTTGAAGACAAAAGTTTTCAACCGGTGTGTTCTTCCAGCAATGTCGTATGGAGCAGAGACGTGGACGCTGACGGTGGGTCGGATATATAAATTCAAGGTCGCTCAGCGAGCTATGGAGAGAGCTTTGCTCGGGATTTCTCTGAAGGATAAAGTCAGAAACGTTGACATTCGTCAAAGAACCAAAGTTACCGACATAGCTTTCAAAATTAGCAAGTTGAAGTGGCAATGGGCTGGACACGTCTGTCGCAGAAGCGATGAACGATGGAGTAAACGGGTCCTGCAGTGGAGACCACGTACTGGAATACGCAGTGTGGGACGACCCCCCGCCAGATGGACAGATGACCTGAGGAAGGTCGCTGGTGGGGGATGGATGAGGGTGGCAGAAGATCGTGTAAAATGGCGAGCCTTGGGGGAGGCCTATATCCAGCAGTGGAGAGACACAGGCTGATGATGATGATGATGATATTTTATTTTACTCTCACCGTCAGAGAGCGTTGTTTTTGGCGAAAACGTCATCAACAGGAGCATAGTCCGCTAGTCACTACCAGAGGGCGTGGAGACGATGGAACGTCATGAAGTACGCGCCGGCTCACAGTGGCGTTACGGCGAATATTCAAATCAAACGACAATTCGAATCAATACCGAAGTATCGATTTAAACAGGGAGCATGAATTGTTCTTCTGTGCCGGTCAATATTTATTTATTTATAAACTCTTTATAGCACAAAAAACTTAAAGGTAATGTACAAGGGCGAACTTAATGCCTTTCGGCATTTTATAACAGCTAACCTTTGGTAGTGTGGTAGAGGATTTGCGGGGTGCATTATTATAAATACGAGTATACAATTGACATACAATACATAATAATCGTTACATACATACTTAAATATATATATATACAAATACGAAACTAGATAAGTATATATTAATGTTATTATGTCTCTGGATTCAGTAAAATATTAGAGACAATTAATTGAATCGCAATATTGTTTCAAGAAAACAAAGGTTCTTGCGGATGACAAATTTGTTTCGTCCTTTAGGCTGCTTTTCCACCAGAGCCGTAAGAGAAGTTTACCAGTACAGATAAATCAACTTGAAGACGTTTTTGCGTTTTTAAAGTGTCAGCGTGGCGAGTGTAGGCCAAATTCTCCAGATATATGTTCTGGAAGGTCCATCTTCAACAGTGGACGTCTAGGACGCTGCTAAAGGCTAAAATTAATGAATGAATTTCTGAAAAATCGTAGTATTTTTCACGCTAAAACGGCGTTCACAGTACGATGCCGGTTGAAATAAATCATAATAACAATTGTCGTTAAACGAGCTTCTTGCTGAGCGTCAAGATTTTGTTCTCGAGCCTCTGTACTTGTACAATTATGTATTCTGTTGTTCAGCTTCCTCGCACATATCTTAGGTGGACAATCAACCTTAGCCATCGGTTGCTTTTAGGTAATTTGACAGGATTCTTGCTCCGGGCCGGATTCCGATAGCAATAATAAATTGGATTACCCAGATAGTCTGAGTATTTATTTGTGTAGATAAAGAACGGTTTAAAGGAATTATTCAAATTTCTTGAATACAGTTTGGAATTACGCAACTTGCGGCAGAACTTGCGGTATTCGTATTCATATTCGTATTCGTATTCATATTCATATTCATATTCATATTCATATTCATATTCATATTCATATTCATATTCATATTCATATTCATATTCATATTCATATTCATATTCATATTCATATTCATATTCATATTCATATTCATATTCATATTCATATTCATATTCATATTCATATTCATATTCATATTCATATTCATATTCATATTCATATTTATATTTATATATATTCGTATTCGTATTCGTATCCGTATCCGTATTCATATCCGTATCCGTATCCGTATCCGTATCCGTATCCGTATCCGTATTCATATTCATATTCATATTCATATTCATATTTATATATATTCGTATTCGTATTCGTATTCGTATTCGTATTCGCATTCGTATTCATATTCATATTCATGCTGGTCTAGCCTAGCGGTTAAGACCGTAGTTTAGACGCCGAAGTACCGGATTCGATTCCTGGTCTAAAACACGAAAATATATCTAGCGCGAGGAGTGCGTTGGTGTCTGCTGAGAAGCTCAAGCTGCGCAAATACGCCAATCTCGGTACAGGTTACGAGTTTGTACCGCGCCGTTTTGAGTCGAGACGATGGGACCATGGGGACTCACAGCCAAGCGTCTGGCCAAGGAGTTGTCCAAACTGCTGACGGAGAAATCTGGATACAGGAAGGCTAATAATTATTTCTGCCAACGCATTAGCCTAGCTATACCTACAGATGGAAAATGTTGCCAGTCTTCTTGGGACTATTTCTGATGGGACGTCTCTTGAGGACATTTTTTATTTATTTATTTAAACTTAATTGCACAAAGTACAAAGGCGGACCTAATGCCGCTAGACATTCTATGACGGTCAAACCTTCGGGACAACGAGAGCAGTAAGTACATAAGGTAGGTGCAATACTAAATAAACTTGAGTAGTTTTATTGCAGATAACATATACATACTTATTAATAATTACATACTAATACATACATATAACCTACATAAATAAAATATTAACAATACAATATAATATATACACAATACTATACCTACTAATGATAAATCACAGTCTGATTAAGACTAAGCTAAAACAAAAGGATTTATTTATAATTCATTTTTTTATTAGGTATAGTTTATAGATATTTACCTTATGTATATATTTTTTTTACAAACAAACATATCTTCACGCCAGGTGCTTTGCGGGGTAGGCAGAGACAATTGAGCGACACTTGACACGATCACGAAATACCTCTTTCGTTCGTCATTTTAATTAATCTCTTCATACATGCCCTTTCGTTACGAAGGCTTTTTAATGCACCTTCAGCCAGTGTTTTATTTATTTGATCGTGATATGTGAGTCTCGGTCTACCAGGGATCTTACACCCACAACTTTCGCATTATATATCTGGTTTGTCAATCTTTCTTCGCTCATTCTTTCAACATGCCCGAACCATCGTAGCATGCCTTTCCTTATTTTTGTTCCTATGATTTTTTTAATACCTACTCTTTATCGTATATATGAAAATATAAATTTATAATTATATATTTATATTTATATTCATATTCATATTCATATTCATATTCATATTCATATTCATATTCATATTCATATTCATATTCATATTCATATTCATATTCATATTCATATTCATATTCATATTCATATTCATATTTATATTTATATTTATATTCGTATTCGTATTCGTATTCGTATTCGTATCCGTATCCGTATCCGTATCCGTATCCGTATCCGTATCCGTATATTTATTTATATTTATATTTATATTTATATTTATATTTATATTTATATTTATATTTATATTTATATTTATATTTATATTTATATTTATATTTATATTTATATTTATATTTATATTTATATTTATATTTATATTTATATTTATATTTATATTTATATTTATATTTATATTTATATTTATATTTATATTTATATTTATATTTATATTTATATTTATATTTATATTTATATTTATATTTATATTTATATTTATATTTATATTTATATTTATATTTATATTTATATTTATATTTATATTTATATTTATATTTATATTCGTATTCGTATTCGTATTTTTTTTTTTTTTTTTTTTTTTTTAATTAGTTTACAAACTGGTTACATTCTTAAAATTAACAAATAAAATTATACATAAGCATGAAATGAATGCAACCTATTAATAGTAAACCTAACACTGATATTCAATTTAAATTCATAAAGACAAAGACAATTAATGATTAAATTAAACATTAAATAAACCAAAAAGATATCCAAATAAAAAAAAACAACACAAAATTATAAAAATGAAGACAATAAATATTAAATTTTATACTATGACTATACTACTATTTAAAAAAATATATATATAAAAGCAAAACAAAATAACAGAAAATATGATTGAACAACTGGAATCTATACACTATATTTATCCCTCAATACTCTCTTAATCGAGGCTACCGAACCAGCAAACATGTCTATGTCACTGCGAAACGAATTAGCGAATGCACATAATCGGTTAATTGGGGAGTGACGCCCTAAATTTGTATTGGTACGAGGCAAATGAAAAGGTCTATAATTGTGGAGACGACTATTTTGCCTAGGCACTATTAACTTAATACATCAGCATTTCTGGTGAGTCAATATAACCATTCAATAGTTTAAATAAATATACTAAATCAAGGATCTGTCTCCTTCGGTGTAAAGGTAAAATTTCATAGTGCCTAAGTCTTTTCTGATAGGAGTCCAGACTACGACATCTTCCGTCAGAGAAAGCAAGGTGATAGAGAAAGCGCTTTTGAACCCGCTCTATTCTTTCGGAGTGAATCTGGTACGAGGGATTCCACACTGTACTACAGTATTCTAATATACTGCGTATTAAGGAATTATAAATTATAATAGTTAGGCTTGGCTGCTTGAAAATTTTCATTTGTCGTACTACAAAACCAGACAGCTGTGAGGTTTTTTTAATAATAGTGTCCATCTGACATCTAAACTTTAGAGCAGTGTCGACGACCACTCCCAGATCTCTAATTGTCTCAACCCTTGCCAGATTATAATCCGCAATCATATATTTGGCATTCATGGGATGTCTTTTCCTAGTAAACTGCATATAAAAACATTTGTCAATATTTAGTGACATATTATTATTTTCGCACCAACGAAGGACATTGTCTACATCTTCCTGCAGTTTTAGTGTGTCTTCCACTCCATTTACAATGCGATACAATTTTAGGTCATCTGCGTACAACTTAAATTTGGAACTTATTGAGTCAGCCAAATCATTAATAAAAACTAAGAAGAAAAGAGGCCCCAGATGAGATCCTTGTGGTACACCGGAAGGAATGAATTTAACCTCTGATTTATAGCCCTTTAAAGCCACAAGCTGAGATCTCCTACTCAGATATGACTCACACCATCGCAACAACGTGCCATGAATACCTAGGTGCATAAGTTTTAGCAGCAGTATGTCGTGATCAACTAAATCAAATGCTTTCCTAAAGTCTGTATACACCACATGCACTTCCTGGTTTGCATCCAGCGCCTCGGCGACATCCGAGATGTAACTGACTAAGTTAGTTGCAGTTGACTTTCGGGGGAGAAATCCATGCTGATCTGAAACGATGGTGTGCTTGACATAGGATCTCAGCCTAGACTGCACCAGGGATTCCAAAATTTTGCCTAAAGCGGAAAGGATCGAAACAGGTCGATAATTTCTGACATCGTCCCGGGCACCAGCTTTGTGAATAGGAGTTATAAAAGCTTGCTTCCATTCCTTAGGAAATACACCAGCTTCAAGAGAAGCATTGTAAATTTTAGTCAGTGGTAAAGACAGCGTGCTGGAACAGTTCTTGAGTACGATAGGCGGTATGGAGTCTGGTCCAGCACCCTTTGTATGATCAATGGTGGACAAACACCGATATATGTCCTGCTCTAAAAACTTCATCGAACGAAAAGTGTCGTCGAGTATACAACTTTTATTTGTTTTAAAGTGACGTGCTATCGTTGGTTTGGGCTCACGATAGACTGACTGAAACTGTTCAATAAAAAGTTCGCATACCTCCTGGCCGCCTCGTGCTACCCTATCATTTAATGACATTTCACTCGGTATTAACGAGTTGCTTCTTCTTTGGTCCTTTATAAATTTCCAAAAGTATTTCGGATTCAACTTTAGGTGATCGAAAGCATGGTATTTAAATTTATTGTAACACCCCTTGATCATCTTGTCACAACGTGTTCTTAACAAATTAAATGTCAATTTATCCAAATGATTACCGTACTTCTTAAATTTCGTATGATACTTGGCCTTCTCCTTGAGTGCCTCATCAAAGACGTGCTGTACCAGATTGGAAATCTTTCGTCACGTGTCCTTCGTTTGGGTGCATTCTCCTTTATGATAGGCAACACTATATCGTAGAATTTTTGAACCATGTCGTCAACGTTAGTATTACTTAATTCCTGAGTCCAGTCTATTTTAGATAGAATCTCATTCACCAAATTATAATTACACATGTGATAGTTTATGATTTCAGTTCGCCGTTGCTTTATAGGATTACACTTTTTTAGGCTCAAATGTATATCCAAAGCTGGATGGTGTATGTCAATGGGAATTATCGGTAATGCAGCTTTTTCAACTATAATACTTTTAGAATCACTTGCAAATACTAGATCCAGTACACGGTTGTTAGAATTGAGAACTGCGTTGCACTGAAATAGATTACAAAACGCCATACTATCAACAAAAAGATTTTCAATAATGTTACCCGAGTGCACGGGGAGCATGGCGCACTGATTGTCATCGTAAACCCACTTTATGTTGCCCAAATTAAAATCGCCAATTAATAATACATGCGAATTTTTAGCCATTTTATTATGTACAAGTTGCGAGATATTTTGAAGAAACACGTTTAGATGTTGTTTCTGGACCGGTGGAGGTATGTAAGCTGTACCGACATTTAATGTCTTACCATTGCTCAATTTATTTATTTATTTATTTATTTATTTATTATTTGGGAAACAAACAGTTATTCTTACACCTAGTAATAACAAAATTGTTTATCTCTTTAACCAACAAAGTTTCCACTAAAACTAACAAAACATAAGCTTTACTAACTACATACATAACTAAGGTTGCTTCTACTTAAAAATTACATTTAAATATATACATTATTTATAACTAATATAAAAATGAAAAATTAGAAATTAAAATTTAATTATATAAAATAAAATAAAAAAGCTAAAATAAAAAAAAAAGCTTAAAAAACAAAAAAAAAACAAAAAGAAGAAAGCATAATACTTATTTTAGAGCACAGTATCACTCATCTACTAATTGTACACATTCCAATAATAGTCTTTTGTAATTGCCAATAGCACTATTAAAAGCATCAAGATTGTTAAAGTACAAATTATAGTCTTTGCATGTTCTTACCATAAACCTATCCTGAGCATATTTCCTACGACAAAAAGATACAAGAAATAAATCTGCATTTCTAACAGTTCGAGTTGGGCATTTTAAATATATTTCACTCAATAAGTAACTTGATTCTATATAATTGTTTATAATCTTATAAAGAAACATCTGGTCACGCATTGAACGTCGGGCCTTTAAGGAAGTTAAAGTAAAGTCGTTTATAAACTCGTCTCTAAATTTAAATTTATATTTCATATATTTCATGAACTTACTTTGGATTCTTTCAATTCCATCAACATAAATTTTATACCGGGGATTCCAAACTGTAGATGCATACTCCAAACGTGATCTAATAAATGAGTTATACAATAATTGTAAAGTATCAGGATCCTTAAATTCTCTGCCAATCCTCATTATGAATCCCAGTAATTTATATGTTTTAGTTATCATAGATTGAATATGTGACCGAAACAAAAGTTTATGATCTAGAACAACTCCCAGATCTCTCACCTCAGATACCCTCATTAATTCCTTGCCAAATAAGTTATACACAAAGGTGATTGGATTCTTTTTGCGTGAAAAAGAAATAACACAACATTTGTCAATATTAAGTTCGAGCTCATTAGAAACACAATATGAAGCTAGACGGTCAAGATCATCTTGAAGAGCGCAGCAATCATTTATTGTGTCTACCTTGATGAATATCTTTTTATCATCTGCGAAAAGAAGTATTTTTGAATTTACTATACTATGAATAACATCATTAATAAATACATTAAAGAATAAGGGTCCAAGGTGAGATCCCTGGGGTACACCCGACGTTATTGGCACAAAACTTGAGCAATATCCCTTAACAGTTACAGCCTGGTGTCGGTCTCTGAGGTAGGACTCTACCCATCTTAGCAAATCACCGTGTATACCGAAACTCTTAAGTTTATTTATTAGCAATACGTGTGAAATTTTATCAAAGGCTTTAGAGTAATCGGTATACACGGCATCTACTTGAGAACCTCCATTCATTGCTGCACTGACAAAGTCTACAAGCTCACAAAGATTGCTTTCAGTAGATCGATGGTCCATAAAGCCGTGTTGCTGACCTATGATAAACGGTCTTAATCGTGGAAAAATATAGTTATAAATTATCTTTTCAAACAATTTTGGAATTAAAGACATTTTTGAGATTCCTCTATAGTTTTTAATGTTGTGTTTATCGCCACTTTTGTGTATTGGGACTATATAGCAAGATTTCCAACGCTTTGGAAACACCCCCGAATTCAATGACAAGTTAAACAACATTGAAAGTGGATATGACAATTGTTCCCAACAGTTTCGTAAAAACATTGGATGCATGCCATCAGGTCCCATACCTTTGCCCACATCCAGTCTTCTTAAGTGCGAAGCTACAAGAGAGTAATCAATAGGAATAGAGCTGATGCATAATGGGGTACAACTATCACTTTCATTGGAGGTAACAGATTGCGATTGAGGTACAAATACTGATTGAAAGAAAGAATTGAAAGCATTTGCAATCCCTTGCCCATCAACCAGATTACAATCAGATACATACATATTATCAGGTATTTCGTTATTATTTTTCTTAGAATTAACAAAATTCCAAAAGAATTTGGAATTTCGCTTAATATTATTCTCACTTTGTTTAATATAGCGGTCATAACACTCAACCTCCATATCTTTCTGTTTTTGACGAAGATCTGAAAATATTGCATAGTCAGTCGCTCTCCTATAGATCTTCCACTTTTTATGTGCTTTTAATTTATTCTTTATTAATTGAATTAGAAATTTATTATACCACGGTGGATACTTGCCATTTTGGGCAATAAGTTTAGACGCAACATTTTTTTTAACTATGCCGTCAACAACTGAATAAAAATCGTCCAAAGCTAAATCAACGTCCTTACCATTTATGCGATTAGCCCAATCCACACTAGCTAGCTCCTTGTTTATACATTGGTAATCGGCTTTGTGAAAAAATCTGACCAACCGTGGGGCTGATCGAAGATTAGCATGTTTAACCGAGATAGCTGCAGTAACATACAAGCACGGATGATGCAAATCTTCACTGACTAATGGTTCTTTGCAATGTTCAACTTTACACTTACATATATTACCTATTACCAGATCCAAAGACCGTATGTTAACATTGGTAATATTATTAAACTGACCAAAACCAGTTACTGATAAAAAGTTTTTAAGAGCTGCCACTAACGGATCATTTAAATTCTTGGAAACATCAGTAATCAGCAGTGGTCTATTAGCTTTTAAGGTAGAAATACACCAACTAGCATAAGTAACATTAAAGTCACCCAACATCAAATAGGTATCATCAGGGTGTTGTATATAAAAATCAGAAAGAAAATCATAAAATGCAACCTGTGATTTGAGTTGTTCCTTACTATGTGGAAAATAAGAACAATATAGTCTAAGTTTTGTTTTAATCGAACCATATTTAATAGGTATAGTTACGTGGATAATCTCCGCATCAGTCACAAACGTTGGTGAACCGGCCACAGTATCTCTTGGCAAGACGCTAAGGCTTTGGCGAACTGCAATCAATACACCACCACCAAAGTTCTCGTCACGATTTTCATAATCTCTATCACTGCGGTATATAATATACCTTGAGTCAAATATTTCAGTATCAAATATACTTGAATTTAGCCAGGTCTCAGTTAAGCAGATAACATCAGCATTGCATTTGAGCAGGTTTCTAAAGAAAATATTAGTTTTAGTCCGCAGACCACGGACATTTTGGTATATAATAGACAAAGCCATCATTCAATTATATATAAGTATAAATAAACCAAAATATGGTTTATTTTGAATTGAGTGTGAAATTAAGAAGGGAAACCCGCTGCAGAATGCTGCTAAATTATATTTAATAGTTGAATGTATAGAGACTATAGGCAATATGGTAAGTTGATTACTACATTGCAATACATAAATATACAACAAATAATGGCTTTTGAAGTTCATGAAATATAATATTGCACCAAAGATGATAATAATGTTAAAAAAAATATTTAATGATATATGAGTAACCCATGCTTCTCGCTGTGCTAAACCAATGATAATAATTTTGTATTTATGAGAAAAAGTATAATGATTCAAAATGCTAAATGACAATATGCTAAATAAGTACATGCAAAAACTACAATAAAAAACTATAAGACCTAATGACAAAAAATTAAGCGATAAAAAAATAAAGATGCCGTTAAATGCAACGCCTATTTGATCTTGTTTAAATCCTCAGCATTTTTGATATATATTATGGGAGTTGAGTCGTTTCGGCGAACCATGATGCTACAGTTTCTAACCCAAACCCAATTAAAATTTTTCTCTTTGGCCACAATTTTTGCCTGACGAAGAAGAAATTTATTACGACTGGTTAGATGATCATTTATAAAGATTTTATTTTCTTGGCCATCAAATCCCAGAGCAGCCGTTGTAAGGCCCTTCAATCTACGGAGCAGAGTTAGAAAATCGTCCTTCCGATAACGTGATAAAAGTCTTACTATAATAGGCTTAACATTTTTGCCATTTAGATCCCTTGGTGCCACACGAGTAACGAAATCAATATCATATTGGACATTCAGTGGAAATCCACATATATTAGCCAACTTGCCAACAACTTCAAACAGATTTTCATTTTTTTTTTCTGGAATGCCAACTATCTCAATATTAGATCTCCGGGCCCATTGTTCTCTTTGATTATTGTCCTCCGTAAACTGATTAACATTTTGTCTTAGATTTGTAACTATTTCATTCACTTCCTTCACCTGAATCAACTGTCCCTCCAAGATATCTACTTTATTAGTCAAATCCAGAACTCTCGCATTTAAAGAATTCTTTATAGATGAAAGTTCATTTTTTATTTCTTTTACATCTGACTGAAGATTAGTGAGTTGATTAAGCTGATCTTGAATCAGAGAGAGTTTTGCGGCCATGTCGCTTAATACATCTGTATTTTTATTTACTATAGATTCATTACTCAAAATACCAACGACGACAGCAGGGTCAGGTGTCATTAATCGAGAGCTTGTTGACTTCACTGGTGTGTCTGAGTTGTCACCACCTTTCTTACGTTTGCTTATGCAATCAGGGCAGACCCACTCAGACTTCTCATTAGCAGTGAGCTTCTGCGTACTATTTTCGTTCAATCCCAAGCATAGTAAATGAAATGATGAGTTACAAGAACAACACTCCATAACTTTTTCGCCTCTTGCTATTTTTAGTGAACATCCTCCACATTTATTAGCCATATTAATTCTTGTTTTTAATAATACTTATAACAATATTAATGGTTTTTTTTTTTTTTTTTTTTTTTTTTTTTTTTTTTCTTCCTGTGTTCAGATGTCACAATACAATTATTTCTTGTAAGAAATTAAAGAAAAAAACCAACACGCCGAACTGCGGTCTCGAACCGACCACTGGAGTAATATGAAACCACAAGCCTAGTGGACTGACCTATCCGTTCATATGTCAGTGATGCAAAAATATGCAAGCTGTTCAAGTCACTGAGCCGATTAATTTAGGATGTGGGTACTACTGATTTACATAGTATTTTTATATGCACTATAATACACTTTTGCACTAAACCACACACAAATTTAAAGTTTTTTCATAACTCAATAAGATTCAATTTTTAGTTATAATATTAATTAAATAGATTAAATCACAACTATCAAACTATTAGCTATTAAATTAAATTAAAAATGTAGGAGCAACTAGTTACGATGTTAGCCGTACAGCCGGTTACACGCCTATGGATTTAATCGAAATCCATAGGTCTTCGCATGTTGATTCCCAGGTCGTTTTTCGCTGGGCATTGTATTTCTTTAGTATTGCTATACCAACTCCTCCGCCATCCTTTTTTGTAGCAAAATTAGATGATGTACTTCGATCGCGGCGGAAAAAAATATATCGATTGTCAATAATTTCATGGTCAAATACAGTTTCATTAAGCCACGTTTCGGTAAGTATTAGTAAATCATAATCGTTGTTTAGCAAAGATATTAGAAAAGTATTTGCTTTGGTTCGTAAGCCTCGTACATTTTGATAATATACAGAAAACAGTTTGAAAAATAACTATATAAACAACAATAAATCTTAAATAAAATTATACGAAATAGTTAATAGGAATGTTAGGTTAATGCGATGAGGGCGTTTCTTGATTTAATTAGCAATGGCTTTGAATTTTCGTTTTTTTTTAGAAATATTCGTCCGTTACGAGTCCAGACGAATTTGTAACCCTTCTCTCTTGCTGTAACTCGGGTGGCTGCGTGAAGTTCTTTATTGCTCGGTGATAGATGTTCTGTGACGTAAATTGCCTGTTTATCCCCTCCTATGCCAAGATGAGTCGAATTAAGCTTGTCTGTAGGATTGCTCTTATTAAATGTTTTAACAGCGGCCAGGAAATTGTCTCGTTCTCTGGGACTGGGAAGTTTTACTACCACTGATCGGGGACGCTTAGAATCTCTATTGATTTTGGTAACCCTGTGAAAGTTTACAATATTATTCTCTGGTATATCGTGCTTCACAATATTACCGAGTTGTTTTACGATAGAAAGTAAATTTTCGGATTTGTTTTCAGGCACACACTGAATCTCAATATTACAGTCTCTGGAATGTTGTTCAATATCATTCAACTTCTCCTTAAGAACATATACTTCATCCTGCAGACTCTTATTCTCTTCTTTAATCAAGTCAATTGTCTTACTTTTCTCATCCATCAAACTTTCCAAATTGTCATTTCTACTTGCCAGAAAATTTACACTATCCTCCAATCCGCTTAGTTTTGAAATCATATCGTTCATTTCAGTTTTCAGCTCATATTTCAGACGTGCAAGAATGTTGTTAGATAGCTGTTCGAACTTCTCATCAAAATAAATCTTTAACTCATGGAAATTGTTGGTCTCACATTCGACTGTCTGGGAAATAGACCTCACTGGCGTGTTAGAGTTGTCTCCTCGGGCAACACTGGATCTGCATTTGTCACATCTGTAGTTAGTTTTATTTAATTTAGATTCCTTGTTAAAGTTTGCAACGGAAATCCCTAAACATTGAAAGTGGAAACAAGTTTGACATTGACGGCACGTTTTTATTTCGGTGGATTTAACTGCTTCGCCGCATGCACCGCATTTACTCATTTTCTCCCTGCTTCAAACTATGTACTCTTCGTCCAACACTATATTTTATCTATCTCAGTTTAACAATTTCTTCCTTTCTCACTCATAATTTAATTCATTCTAGATTTATTATTTAGTCGACGGAAGCAAAAAAAAAAATAAATAATAATAATATTAATACTAATTTTCAGAAGCTGGCAACATTTAACTGTCACTAGTGTCACTTTTCCTGCCTCGGGTCTATCTAGTAATAATTGTCTATGGTTCGCCGTATTTATTTATCAAGTTATAATAATGCTTGTTTCATTGATTCAAAAGTAATTCACTACTTTTTCACTTCACTCGTTAACCAAACTATGTGCCACATATGAAAACACTGGCAAAATGAAACTTGAAATTGCTTTATTGAATTAAATTGTTAGCCACGGGCGTAAGTTAATGTTTACTTATCAGCTGTCAGGCCACACGTATTCGTATTCGTATTCGTATCCGTATATTTATATATATTTATATTTATATTTATATTTATATTTATATTTATATTTATATTTATATTTATATTTATATTTATATTTATATTTATATTTATATTTATATTTATATTTATATTGGCTGAAGGTGCATTAAAAAGCCTTCGTAACGAAAGGGCATGTATGAAGAGATTAATTAAAATGACGAACGAAAGAGGTATTTCGTGATCGTGTCAAGTGGCGCTCAATTGTCTCTGCCTACCCCGCAAAGCACCTGGCGTGAAGATATGTTTGTTTGTAAAAAAAATATATACATAAGGTAAATATCTATAAACTATACCTAATAAAAAAATTAATTCTAAATAAATCCTTTTGTTTTAGCTTAGTCTTAATCAGACTGTGATTTATCATTAGTAGGTATAGTATTGTGTATATATTATATTGTATTGTTAATATTTTATTTATGTAGGTTATATGTATGTATTAGTATGTAATTATTAATAAGTATGTATATGTTATCTGCAATAAAACTACTCAAGTTTATTTAGTATTGCACCTACCTTATGTACTTACTGCTCTCGTTGTCCCGAAGGTTTGACCGTCATAGAATGTCTAGCGGCATTAGGTCCGCCTTTGTACTTTGTGCAATTAAGTTTAAATAAATAAATAAAAAATGTCCTCAAGAGACGTCCCATCAGAAATAGTCCCAAGAAGACTGGCAACATTTTCCATCTGTAGGTATAGCTAGGCTAATGCGTTGGCAGAAATAATTATTAGCCTTCCTGTATCCAGATTTCTCCGTCAGCAGTATGGACAACTCCTTGGCCAGACGCTAGGCTGTGAGTCCCCATGGTCCCATCGTCTCGACTCAAAACGGCGCGGCACAAACTCGTAACCTGTACCGAGATTGGCGTATTTGCGCAGCTTGAGCTTCTCAGCAGACACCAACGCACTCCTCGCGCTAGATATATTTTCGTGTTTTAGACCAGGAATCGAATCCGGTACTTCGGCGTCTAAACTACGGTCTTAACCGCTAGGCTAGTATGAGTATGAGTATGAATATGAATATGAGTATGAGTATGAGTATGAATATGAATATGAATATGAATATGAATATGAATATGAATATGAATATGAATATGAATATGAATATGAATATGAATATGAATATGAATATGAATATGAATATGAATATGAATATGAATATGAATATGAATATGAATATGGCTGGTCTAGCCTAGCGGTTAAGACCGTAGTTTAGACGCCGAAGTACCGGATTCGATTCCTACGAATATGAATATGAATACGAATACGAATACGAATAGGAATACGAATACGAATACGAATACGAATACGAATACGAATACGAATACGGATACGGATACGGATACGGATACGGATACGGATACGGATACGGATACGGATACGGATACGGATAAGGATACGGATACGGATACGAATACTAATACGGATACGGATACGGATACGGATACGGATACGGATACGAATACGAATACGAATACGAATACGAATACGAATACGAATACGAATACGAATACGAATACGAATACGAATACGAATACGAACACGAACACGAACACGAACACGAACACGAACACGAATACGAATACGAATACGAATACGAATACGAATACGAATATAAATATAAATATAAATATAAATATAAATATAAATATAAATATAAATATAAATATAAATATAAATATAAATATAAATATAAATATAAATATAAATATAAATATAAATATAAATATAAATATAAATATAAATATAAATATAAATATAAATATAAATATAAATATAAATATAAATATAAATATAAATATAAATATAAATATAAATATAAATATAAATATAAATATAAATATAAATATAAATATAAATATAAATATAAATATAAATATAAATATAAATATAAATATAAATATAAATATAAATATAAATATAAATATAAATATAAATATAAATATAAATATAAATATAAATATAAATATGAATATGAATATGAATATGAATATGAATATGAATATGAATATGAATATGAATATGAATATGAATATGAATATGAATATGAATATGAATATGAATATGAATATGAATATGAATATGAATATGAATATGAATATGAATATGAATATGAATATGAATATGAATATGAATATGAATATGAATATGAATATGAATATGAATATTTTTTTCATACTGCCTATCACCTTACTCGATCCCCAAGGTTAGCTGGTAAAGAATGCCTACTGGCATTATAGCTCACCTCTGTACTATTTTTAAGTGCATTAAAGAATTTAAATAAATAAATTAATATATATATATTATTTTAGTTTATTTAACCATAGTTATAAGTTTTTAGGTCAATATTCATTTATTATGTGTTTATAAAAAAAACATAGTTTTTTTTTATTTTTTTATTTAAAATATTATAAAATATATTTGGCTTGTGTTTAAGGAACATGATGCCAAAGCTTGTGTTTCACTATCGTTAATTTGATTAATATAATAAGCTTGGGCATTTATAAAAATAAATAAAAATAATATTTTTAACAAGCTATAGTCGAACGATTTTTTACTCTTTCTACTAAACGACTAATGGCGTCGCCACTCGATGGCCCAGGCTGTAATGATGATGATTATGGTTTTATGTATTTTCATAGAAACGAAGTTAATTGAATACTGTTGCTTCCGTCTGGAAATTATTGGTATAATACTGGAATAAGTGTAGGTAACAGTTATTATTATTATTATTGCAAATCGATAGAATCTATATCGGAAATGTGATTATAATACATGATTGAGTTTCCTTTACTATTATACCCACTTTAGTATTATGAAAGTAATATAGAGAAGCGAACAGTTTTCCTGCTGACGCTCCCTTTACGATAATGACGGAAAATGTAGGCCAATAATATATACTATTAGGTACCTTTTGTCCAAATAAACTAACTGAAGTATGACAATGCCTCTTTACAGCAGCTATAATCTTAGTGACATCCTCATAATTGTTTTCGTCTTAGCTTGTAGTATGACAATGCCTCATTACAGCAGCTATAATCCTTGGTGTATTTATTTTATAATTGTGTATGTCTTAGTTTATAATATGACAATGCCTATTTACAGCAGCTATAATTTTAAGATTATAATTATGTATATTTGGGTTGTAATGTGCTGCTCCAAATACAAGCTATTTCCCAGAAAATCAGCTTTTCGTTATATTGATAAATTTTTTTGACATGTAAAAGTGCAGAATACATTATATTTATTGTCCTATGCCTACTTACAAAATACTTAAAATAAAAAAAAAAATAAAAAAAAAGTAGCTCGATGGGATTATATTAGAAAAAGTTGACATTTTCCATAGGTAAGAATAATCCACATAAAAAAAAAGACCGAATAGGAAGATTGTGACTGTCTCCAAGGAACTGGAAACGAGTTAACATTAGTATGTATGTAATCCTAATAACGCCGAGGCGCTGAAATCGTTTTTTATTTTCGTCCGATTTAACACTAATAAACATTTTAATACATTTACCAAATGAAGCCACAAAGCGAATAATTTAAGGCATATACATTTTAAATTGGTTCATTTGCACTCAACACTTTTCACATTGGATTTTCGTTTTGCATTTATGGTTTTGTTATCTCTTATTATGCTGACCAAACGATTTTATAGGGAACCTTGCATTACGCATATCGTAAATTTATATTTTTATACTATAAATAGACATTAATGGCGATCAATATAAATTGCCTCCGTGGTCTAGCGGTTAAGTCCGTGGATTTAGACTCGGAGGTACCGGGTTCGATTTCTGGTCGGGACACAAAGATATTTATTAATATTACATTTAATTTATTTGTGATATTTCTCGAGTTTGGTACGCTGGAGATATCGACGAGCTTGCCACTTGTCATGATTAGCCTATAGTAAAGTTGGCTAAATGTGTATCCTCTTCTTTATAAGCGTGGTTTCTGACCACCCCGAAAAGGATACGGTCGTGATGATACTTTAATTTACTTACAATACGCTAAATGCAGTTACCCTTCTTCTGATTGAGGCCTCCCCCAAGTCCTCTGGCCGCCAACCTAAGGACCCCCCGACCCTCCCACCGTTCCAGTCGCCGATGCAGCCGCCGCTGTCTTCGTCCCCCATTTTCCCTCGACGGCTCTGCCATTGAGTTGACTCTTACTTCGCATGATTGCATAACTTCACTCCGTAGCCAAGACTCAGACTTAGCTGTTAAGGCACGCAGAGCCAACAGCGAATGAGAGACGGTTTATAGGTTTTTAGTGAGACGGGTATGTGACCTCCCGCGGTGGCAAGCTGGGGTCGTATTATTGATAATTTTGCGATCTGTCATTAAAAAAAATAAAAAAATAAAACCTAAGTCCAAGTTCTGCGTAAATATATAAACCTAATAATATATAAATTATAGTGGTAGTGTAAAGATAGGAGTCTTACTTCCAGTGTAATACCCTAAGGCAGCGAGGGATTGGGGAATATGGTATTCACGTCCAGGCGCGCAGGCTCACGCGACTGTGCCTAGAGGAGGCAGGTGGCTAGGTGTCTTGACCAATGTGATGGAACCTAACAACTGAGGTCGGGTAGGGATTCAAGGTGGTAGATACACGATCAATCGATCAGGCTCACAAGATCGTACCCAGAAGAGGTAGCACGCTAAGGTGTCTTGGGCAACGTGTAGGAAATGAGACAAACAATGTAATGTTGCAATCTCGTTTATTTTTCACTGTTCAAATTCTTAAATACTAAATTTTCACTTACATAGATACGTTAATCTTTACTACATTCATACATTATCATTTATCATTACAGCCCCTAGACCTCCACTGCTGGAGATGGGCCTTACAGAACATATAACTGGAGAATTTTGCCTACACTCGCCACGCTGGTCAGACGGCTTGGCGTGGATTATGTCATACATATTTTTTGCAAAATTTGCTCTCTCAACAATTGTGACTGCTGCGGTAAGGTCATCTAAATTTACCTTAATTTACCGCCGATATACATGACATTTGTCAGAAATCTTTTTAAAGCGTAGCCTTTCTATGTACCAACATTGAATGTTGCCAGACAAAAAAAAATCATCTTACCGGAAATATTTAAAATGGTAACATTTATGCCATTCGAGGTTTGGAGTGTTTACAACTAACACCCGTATTCTAAGCCTCAACAGTTAAAAATTAAGTCTCTGTCGTTGAGACGATTAAAATTGAAAATGACGTCTAATTGTACCAACTTTCACAATAAAACTGTCGGCTCTACTCTATTTTTACCTATAATCGTAAAATTACATAAACTTAATTTTCGTTAGGCGAAAGAATATATTTATATTGATGCACAAATAATATTAATAGGTCAATGAGATGATGAATGGGCAAAATTAATCAATTAATTACCATCCATCACGGGTCGCTTCCGTAAAGCTCTAATAAACACAATGTCATAGTAATTATATTATGCGTACCCGATTGGGAGTTTGTTGTGAATGCATAAATAGGACGCTCATTTGACATACAGGCGTAACTGTTTAGAGTCATCCAGGAGTGGATGGATAATGCTCCTGGGTAAGGGATGGGAACATTAAAAAACTGTTGTAGTAGCCCGTCTTTGCCGCTTGCCACATTTCCTCTACATCAAAAAAGGCCGGTTCGGCTGCTCATACAGCCGAATTTAGAAAGCACATCAAAAACAATAGCATTAAACAAAATTATAACTTTGTGGCATTTGGGGCTGAAACAGTGGGGGTATATTCTCTTGATACCCACAAATTCATAAAAGAGCTGGGTAAACGAAATTTCCAAGAGTGTGGCGATCCCAAATGCCATAACTACCTAAAACAGAATATGTCCATAATAATTCAATGAGGAAATGCGGAGAGCGTTTTAGGTACCCTTCCTGGTGGTAAGCCCTTAGTTTATTTTGTAGAATAGTTTTAATTTCATAGGTATTTTTAGTTTAGTTTTATTTATAATTAGATTTTTTGTTTATTTTATTTTATTTTAATATTTTTGTATCTAAGTACCTACTTCGAATAAATATTTATTTGTAAAAGACAGCTGTGGAATAACTAAATGAATAAATAAAAGATGAGCTATATTATATACTATATTCTGGAGATTCTTGAAGTGTCCGTTGTCGGCTCGATAGAACATACGTCTAGTCAGGCCGACCACACGCTCTTCAATAGGAGGCATCTCCAGATATTCAGCTATGACAGAATTTACGAGAAATATGTTTTTCTATAACATTTTAAGTCAGAAAATTTATTAATTGATTGAACAAAATTCCTAAACTAATAATCTTATTTAAGATAGATATATGATAATATACCTAAATTGCCTTATATTCTTAATTGTTTTTCATTTATTTTATTACTATCACGATACTACGAGGTGCTGGCCGTGAGAAAATATCACAAATTGTCATTATCAAGAAAGAAATAGGGATGAATTATTAGTTCGGACAAGTATAGTATTTTAAAGGTGCTGAACGAATTGTTACGTAAAATTGACTTAAATTAGATACGCATATATGTCTCGTGAGCGACGAATTATTTGCCTGTATTTCAGTATTGAGCCATAATTTAGCGTTATGCTGGGTGAGCGATAAACACGGTCCAGTTCAAATGGTAATATCTAGCGTAATACGCGTAAATTACATTACAGGCTTTAATGATTTGGGACCAACTTGATGTGCATTGTGTATGCTTTAAAAATGTACTATCAGTTTTGGCTACTTTCTTAACTACGAGAACGTGTCACAAATGCATGTAATAGGTTTACGTGGATAAAGATACTTTGACATTGACTTTGATAGATAGATAGATAAATTCTTTATTGCACAGAAAATAATACATTTTACAGTACATAGGCGAGCTTAATGTCTAAAAACATTTTCTAACAGCTAACCTTTGGGAGATGTGAGCAGGGATTGTAAGGTGCATGACCGCTAATATTTGAGATAAAGAGATTTATTGAGATTTATTTATTGAGAGAAAAACTTATAACTAAAAAAAAGAACGATATTAAATCTATAATATAAATACATACAGTACATAGATAACACATACATATATTGGTTACATACTATATTTATATATATATATATATATATATATACATACATACAATAATAAACCGATTTAGTCAAGTTATGTAGACTCGTCTTGCATTTTGTGAAAGTGTTTAGTGAGCAAATATATATATCAGTGATGGTGCTTTACGAATATGAAGAGGGAGTCGGTTCCACAGGCGAGCAGCTGATACTGTATAAGAATCTGAACATCTGCTGGACGAATGTGGCGGGATTTTTAATTGATTATTAGAGGAAGAGCGAAGAGAACAACTGTGTGTATCGCACAGAAATTGGACACGATCTTTTAGGTAAGGAGGTGCCATTGGACTATGCATAGTTTATTTAATTTTTGGTTTTCTATTTGTAATTTATTTTAAGATTTTCTGTTTTTTGTAGTTAATACATAAATATTTATTTTAAAACTTTATTGCACTATGTACAAAGGGCGGGCTTAATGCTGCTAGGCATTCTCTAGCAGCCAACCTTTGGGACAATACAGATAATTTTGATTATAAGGTAGATGCAAAGGCCTCAAATTCATTCCTTCATTACAGCCCCTAGAACACAGCGTCCTAGACCTCCACTGCTGGAGATGGGCCTTCCAGAACAGGAGAATTTGGCCTACACTCGTCACGCTGGCCAGACGGCTTTTGTAAGACAGTTTATTAACGATTCCACAAGTTGGTATTATTGGAACCGGGACTGACGGCTTAACGTGCTCTCCGAGGCACGGGAACGGTGGTGTTGTAAATCTATGACAAATGTACGTAAGAAAAGTGTATTTCTCATTGGTACATTCCGGGTGGGTTTGAACCGGCCTTTGTAGGATTTAAGGTACGCGTTCTTACAACCGAGCCACCACCGGCCACCAAGGCCTCAAATATAAAACTTAATTATAAAGAAAAATCTATGATACTAAATCTTATTCTATAATACCATAAATCATAAAAATATACATACAAATATACATATACTACACACTATACGTATATACACACAGAGCACAGAATCGCCGCGCGCTAGCGGGCGGTGCGCGGCGATTCCTTGCTCTGTGTATACACAGAAATATACTTCATACAATATATCTTCTGTTTGTTTCAAATTGTTCCACAAATTAACGGCCACTACTGCGAAGGAGTTTGACTGAAAGCTAGAGTGATGAGATGGGATAGATAAAACAGAATTGTGCATACATACACGCCAGATCCCTTGCTGGGTATGCAGAGACAATTGAGCGCGACTCGACACGATCACACGAAGTCGACATGAAGGCTTTTTAATGCACCTTCAGCCAGTGTTTTATTTATTTGATCGTGATATGTGAGTCTCGGTCTGCTGGTTCGTCAATCTTTCTTCGCTCATTCTTTCAACATGCCCGAACCATCGTAGCATGCCTTATTTTTGTCTATATGCTTTCTTTTATACCTACCCTTTTCCGTATTTCAACGTTACGTCTGCGGTTCGCGGAAGTAACGCCGCATATCCGTAACGATCTCATTTCTATAGCATTAACCCTACTCTCATGCGTATTCTGACATATCCATCCTAATCTCTCTTCTTCCATACATCAGTGTTTGTACCAACATGGCATTGTGTATGGCGAGCCGAGCTTTGTCACTGACATTTCGACTGCCGATCAGTGAACAAATTTTAGTTAATGATTTGTTAAATATACAAATAAAACAAAAATGATATTAATTCTATAGAATGCTGGATTATTACGTTAATAATTACTATAACACCTAACGTTATTGTAACGTGTGAAGATATGTAGATAATACAGCGTGAAGATATTCGATATAGAATGGCGAGGAATGTTAGGCATCTGCGTATATCAGTGTGTCGGAAGTCCCTAGGCTTTCTGCAAGTCATGGATACGTGATATCAAATATCATACCCAGAAACTTCTCGATCCTATCTCCAGATCTTGTAACGTGTTATATATTCATATTTTACCATACTCTTACATCTATACTAATAATATAAATGCATAAAAAGGTTAATGTCTCTCTGTCTGTTTGCTTTCGTTGTTTCTTTTAGGCGCTTTTATAGAAGAGCAAAAGAAGCTTTCTTACTAGCACGACATGTGTCCATTAATGTTAGCAACTGTAGCAAACTGGAATCAGACACTTATGACCGACATCAGTCTCTAAAACTATACCGGCTTGACTAGATGCTTTTTCACACATCGCTCGAATGACTCCAGGTTATAGGTAGCACATTTCCATCTATATTTCCTCGCTGCATCGCTATACTGATTGTCTGAGGGACGAATAACCAGTTCTCTTGTCACCAGAGCAGTCTACAATTTTTCATGTTTATGTATAATGTTATTTGTTAATGTTAAGAATGTAAGAAGAGTGTAAACTCGTAATAAACAAAGAGGAAAAAAGTTGATTTACCCTAGGATATACAAAGGAGTTTTTATCGCCACTAAGATACTACTATATAACATATTCAAAGCCGGGTTAAGTAGCTAGTTCAACAATAGGTACGACTTATAAATTGAATTTGTCAACGCTATATTCAGTCAATAACATGCCACTGTTTATTTAGAAGATATTTTTGGTATTATCATGCTCTTAGGCTAAAATTTATGAATATTTCCTAAGGGCTGGAAGTGGTCCGGCTAGGATGCCAACAGTTAAATTAAATGGTTCAGTGGTTCAGGTTTTAGAAAAAATTAAAGATCTAGGACATGTGCTGACTCCCGACCTTAGGGATTTATTTATTTAAAAACTTAATTGCACTATGTACAAAGGCGGACTCATTGCCGCTAGGCATTCTCTGACGGCCATCATCAATTAAGTCAGGGATGACATGGACATCGAGAGGGAGAGGAGAGCTCTGGCCGTCCAGTGTAACATGCTCGCGCATAGGTTTGGCAAGTGCCTTAAAGCTGTCAAGCTGACGCTGTCAATGTATGTACACTTGCCAACTATCAGTTACCATAGGAAATCATATAATGCCATGAGGGTAGAGTACAATGATGCGTTCCGTATCCTCATGCGCCTGCCGAGGTACTGCAGTGCATCGGGCATTTTCGCTGAGGATCGCCTGCCATACTTCTTCGCGGTACTCCGAAACCGAGTTACGTCTTTCTGGGAGCAGCTACGTTCTTCAACCAATAGCGCTCTGAGAGTGGTTTGTGATATCTATAATCAAATACTACGTGTTTGTGCCGTTTGCTGTAAGACTTTAGACCCGTGGGGTCCAAGCGCTAAAACATTTTTAAAAAAACATCACCCCTCGTCTAATTCGCCCAGAGAATCAGCATAGCGATTCAGCGAGGAAATGTGGCCAGCGTTCTTGCCACCGCGCGGATATGATTTATATTTAAATTAGGTTTCGTAAGTAGTTTTTTTTTAATTTGTTTTAGTTTATTTTTTACTTCATAATTAATTTTTCTACTTAATAGGATTATTATATATTTATCGGAAATTATTTGCTGTTGTCTGTAGTTGAAACCTTTATTTGTTTATTTGTTAAAATTACAGTCGTGATGATACTGTACTAGGTATATTTTAAGACTTGACCAACAGTAAAATTTTATCTAAAAACAATATTTTAATTACTAATTTGAGTAGTAATTCGATTTAATTTAACTCCATGTGAAGTTGAACCCATATCTCCAAATTGTGGGTTCGTTGAAAATTTTACGCAATTATAATATTTCAAACACAACATTTATTGCTCGATTTCTCTATGGTAACACGTGTTCTCGTCATAAATTTGGCCCGAACATTAAAATTAGAACTGTAACACACAGGCTTGCTCGAAACTGTGTGGCTGTAAAATTTATATAGTCTTATTTGTTTGCCGTATAACATTCTTACTTAACAACTTAGAAAGTGAGAATGACGTTAACGTTAAGAGGGTTGAACGCTTTTGCATCCGTCTCGTTCGCACAATCCTTACAATAAGTCTTGTTTCAAACGGTGTTATTTTTATGTAAATATCACCATGGCTATCATATTAGTTCTCCTTGAAAGCAAAAATTGGCATGCTAATGGCACATACTTTTAACAAAATTTCGGGATTAAACTCGAATTGCCGTCATGCCCAGTCAGGCAGGCATAGTGTTAGGGGCTGATGTCAGTCATGAGTGTCTGATTGCAGTTTGTAACATCCATGGATCTCGAGCGACACTTACCATCATTTTATGTCATCATCATATTTATATTTAACATTGCTTATATGTTGACTAACCCTATTCATGTCGTCAATGAATTGTTTTACAACTACTTCTAGGGATGGTGTTTTTCCTTAAACATTGATCTTTCTGCAAAAAGAAATAAGGGGCATGGTTTTATTTACCGGGGCTATTCTCATTTGCATTGCATTTATTTGCATTTGCATTTAGCTCGCTTATGTATCTGCACTTGTTTTGGTTTTGTACAATAAAGAATTTATTATTATTATTATAATTATTATTCTCTGTTTTGCTATACTCAGTCCAGGATCACAAGATGTGAATGTAGTGTTTCGCCTAGCCAGACATAGGCTAAAGCATTTTGATGGTTTCGTTCTCATTCCCTTTATCCACGAGCAGAAATCTTCCACTATTTTCACCAAGCCCTGACTTTGCTTGGGATTTTTTGTTAGCACTACCAGGCGGTCAGCAAAAGCTTTATTTTATTTTATTTTTTTATACTGTACACGACATGTGACATCGCGCCCACCTGATGGTAAGCAGTACGCGAGGTTCAAGAATGGGAGCAACTGACGCCGGTCACCACGACCGACATCAGTCTCTACCACTATTCCGGCCTAACAAGATGCTTTTTCACACTTCGCTTGAAGGACTCCAGGTTATAAGAGTGGGGAAACACACTGGCTGGGAAAGCATTCCACATCTTCAGCGTTCGACAGATGTAAGAGTCTCCAAATTTATGAGTACGCGTAGGGATAGTGGGTAAGGTATGTGGATGCATATTTTGGCCTGTGCTTGTGGTTTGGTTGCGGAATAGAGAAAAAGGGATAAGGTTATGGAGCTCCTCAGAACACTCGCCGTGGTATAGTCGTCACGGCGAAGCTGCAGTGATTCGAGAGTTTTAGAGACTGTGGTGTCGTCCACTATCCGAATTGCCCGCCTCTGCAGGACATTGAGAGCATCTGTAAGATCCATCCCAGAGGTGAGAACAGTATTCCACGCATATCTGTGCTTTATACAGCATATGTCTTAGAGCAGACGGGAAAAACCGCTTCACCTTGTTCAGTATCCCAAGTTTTTTGGACGCTGTTTTGGTGATGCTCTCAATGTAGTTTCTGTGGTTTTAGCTAAGGCGGATATCCGTATAGATATTGCTTTGTTTGAATCTATATCCCCAATTTTTCTCACGAGATTTTATTTTGTCGATCAGGATGTTGATAATTAAAATAAAATCTACAGCAACCTTGGAACAGGCCCACATTGTATTTAGTGTGTCTGTGTAGATATTAATAATGTAACATGAAGTTTCTATGAAAATGTGATCAAAGCTCTTTTTTACATTTCGAAAAAAGTAACTATTTTAGTGTACTTACGGGTATTTATACAGCCTCTGTGGTTAAGTTAAGACCCTTGATTTAGACACGGAGGTACCGGGTTCGATTCCTGGTAGACACGCAATAATTTATTAAACTTATTTGTGATATTACTTGAGTCTGGCACGCTAGAGACATCGACGAGCTTGGCAATTATCATGATAGGAATATTTAAGTTGGCTAAATGTGAATCCGCTTCTTTATAAGCTTGGTTGCTGACAACCTAGAAGAAGATTACTTTTAATATATTTTTTACAAGCATTTGATACGTTTAAAACTGCAATCTACCTTGGTATTGTTATACAAATTGTACATGCATTATTTAAACAGGTAGTCTCCCCTGTATCTCGGATAAGTGGGACAATTTAAAATATGTCACGTGCCATATGAATATTGTAGGCATTCACAATATTATTAACATCATTCCTATAATCATTAGAATGCACAGCAGCTGGGAGTGTATTACTTTAAACACGTTATTAACTGTCAGGTTTAGTTGGAATTTAGAAGAGCTAAATTAAAAAATATTAATAAATTAAAATATATTGTATGTCGAGGCGAAGGCGCATTCTGCAACGCTATCAACGCCGCTCAACTCTTCACAAAGAACACATCTCGAGCGCGCCTAGACGCTACGCCCCGCCGCGCCTCTGCTTCGACGACTCAGTGGGTCGATTGCAGAAAGGCTGATTCGGCTAGGTTAGTACGTCAGGATTATCTGATGGCAGCAGAAATTGATGGCATCTTTTAATATTCCTCAAAGGCGCAACCGTTGCGGATGTCATTTTTTTTATACAATAGTAAGTATGCATACTTTAATGCTACCGCCTTTCTATTCGGTTTTTAAGCTAAACTATTACTTAACTTAAATCAAATCAGTGTGACTTTTTAGGTACTCTGATAAAATACATCTCTGATAAACACATATTTTTTTACAATAGTCAGCTACCCTATTATAATGATATTATAATTGACTGTTCATTGAATAAATAAAGATGGTTTTATATAATACATCATCCGTTTTATATAATTACATACATCATTTATTGTTGTAACATTATACCACGGAAGAGCACCGATATCCCGCATTACAGGGCAACCTCGTGTAGGTATCACAAACACATCACCCTATGTTGTTCACCTATTTTACATCTGTATACTTTTGTGACAATAAATAATTTTATTATTATTATTATATATCCAGATAGTGATCTGCCGACTTCACTTCGACACAACCCTTGCTAAATAGTGGAATATAGGTTACTGGAGCTTGGTGCATGTTGCTTGAACAAGTTACTTGTGCGAGCAGTATTGTACATTTATGATTCTACACGGTGCATGTTGCTGGAGCAAGTTACTGGCGCGGGCTTCTTGGGTAAGCAGTATGAACAACTTACTTGCTAGTTAGGTCCTAGTAAAATGTAGTTATGCGTCTTGCTCGTTTCAGCGTTTACGCGGTCCTGAAGTGTGCAAGTTACCCGCTTAACCAATTTTAATTTCAGAAAGGAAATAAGAAAGATAATAATTTTATTGTCATCACAAAATAAGATTTTGCAGTGTAGGTTAGGTGTAGGGTTGAGTTTATGGAGTAACAAAAATATAAGTGCGGCAGGAAGCTGCAGCATAGGAAATCAGCTCAGTTTCAAAAGCTTCATTTTAAACTTCGCAACTACGTTGTTCTGAAAATCTGACCTCTATATACTCGTAAGCAGATAATACTATAATAGCCATAAACTTGTGCCGAGTAAAACTATAACAATAAAGAGTTTGGTTCATTCTGCCTGTGATCAGAAACCACGCTTATAAATAAACGGATTCACATTTAGCCAACTTTACTATAGGCCAATAATGACAAGTGGCAAGCTCGTCGATGTCTTCAGCGTACCAACTTGAGAAATATCACAAATAAATTCATATTAATTAACTGTATTTATATACATTTTTTTTTTTGTGTCTTAATATATATATATATATATTAATGTAAATAAATACATTTAATTAATATTTATTTAAACTAAACTATTCCAGAACATACATCTGGAGAATTTGGCCTACACTCGCCACGCTGGCCAGACGGCTTGGCGAGGATATGATGTCAATTTTGAATGTCAATTTATTACCGATTCCACAAGTTGGTATTAGTCGAACCGGGACCGACGGCTTAACGTGCTCTCCGAGGCACGGGAACGGTGGTGTTGTAAATCTATGACAAATGTACGTAAGAAAAGTGTATTTCTCATTGGTACATGCCGGGGGGTTTGAACCGACCTTTGTAGGATTTAAGGAACGCGTTCTTACAATCGAGCCACCACCGCACCTTATATGTGTATTAGTGTATAATAATATGGTTAATCCATAGAATGTCTAGCGGTATTTTGTCTTTGTTTATTTATGGAGGATTTATAGGAATGCACTGTATTATTAGTTAATAATACAGTGCATTCCTATCCTCATTAAACATTGTTTTACTGTAACCAGCCTCTCGGCAACTGTGTGCTGCAGTAGCAAATATTAACACTATTAATTTTTATATCTTCTTTAATTATTACTTTTATATCTAAACACACCACGAGTGTCGGTAAATATTGAAACAAAAACTACCTGAACAAATTATGGAAATAACACGTCTAAATTATCAAACTACCTTCAATACCGCCTCCGTGGTCTAGTGGTAACAAACGTTGCCGTGAACTCGGGAGGTCGTGGGTTCGATTCCCACCGGGGGCAAGTTGTACATTGTATAATTTGTCTCGGTCTGGGTGTTTACATGTATAATATGTATATATCTACAAAAAAAAAAAAGTATAATATGTAGTTTATTAACCATCTAGTTTCCGTAACACAAGCCTCGTAGCTTACCACGGAAACTAGATGGCGCTGTGTGATTGTCTGGAAATTTTTATTTATTTATTTATTTATTTTATATAGTTTTTGCGCACTGTTAACCCTAGAAACATTGTCGTTACAACTATGCTAGATTTACTTTATTTTTATTATTATCAGCTAGTGCAATAATACAGATGAGTTATTTTTTTCTTCAAAATCATTGGATTCTTTTAAATCTAATGATGCAATTACTGTACAGTTGAACTCAAAAAAGAAGCAACAGAGAGACTCGGCAAAAAACATGTGTTCATTCTTCAAAAGTTCGAACTGAACTGACAACTGCACAGTTTTTTTGCTACAGATGTTCAGTTTTAACTTCACAGTTGTCAGTTTTCACCATACACGCAACGATGTATGTGTAGAGCCCGCTTTAGTGTAATAGTTTTACTACTATTCCTTGTAGTTTAGGATTTGGCTTCTTGAAAAAATTAACCTGTATATAATAATCAGTAAATAACGTATGTGGGGGAGATTTCCAACTCCCTCACCCGATGAGTGGACTGTATATTGTTTGGGGGGGGTTTGATGACGAGCCAGCTCCGTGAAGTCCAAAGAAAGGAGAAGAAGCACTTACCTCTTCCAGCAGCAGCTGACAACGTCTCAGTGGAGTCGACCCCAGGGTTTCAGAAGAATACCAGCTCTTCTGATGCTAAAACTCTTTTCACATAAATCTCATAATCCAAGTAACAGTTCCGATAAATACACTCGCGTGGCTATCCAGCAGACACTGCTGCAGCACCGAAAATTGAGCACACACGGTGTGACGTCACCGAAACACAAATTGTTGACGTCCGCCGCCGACCGAGGCTGATGTGCGACTCTCCCCACCGATGGGTCTTAGAACTGGCTTTAACATAACGAAGTCCATAATTTTAACAATCTACTCCCGCCGTGGAGTTCTAGTCCTTTTAGAACATATTTTAATATGTTTGGTGGATAAGCAGCCTTATAGAACTCGCTTCGAATAGCCGATGCGATATGTAATAGGGCTGATTTCAAATGAAACTGGCCAATGTTTAAAATCCACGTAATATAGAGTTTAGGCTAACAGAAAGAAGAAGATAAGAGAGGAGAGAAAGAACCTGATTAAACTGCATTCGAGTCGGGATGAGATGGGATTTCTGAGAGTCTGCGGATCCTTTGTGAAAAGCTCTTGGCTGTACAATTTAAAAACCTACTATCTAAAGTTAAAAACTATAAATAGGTACGTAAATATAATGAAGTAATATACAAACAGTATAAAAGAATTACAATATAAATTAAAACTACTTAAAAAATAATAATAATAAATATAAACTAAACCTAATAAAAAATAAACTATAAGTAAAAAATGTCCTCTAGAGACGACGACCCTTCAGTAATAGTCCCAAGAAGACTGGCAACATTTACCCTCTGTATAGCGAGGCTAATAATACGTTGGCAGAAATAATTGCCAGCTTTTCTGTCTCCAGACTTTTCCGTTAGCCGTTTGGACAACTCCTTGGCCTTTTAATTTATTTACATTACGTAAATATAGTATATATTTACCTTATTTATTTTATTATAATTTGTTTTCTTAAGTCAACTATCTATATCTTCAATTACTCGTACTCAACAAATTTTGCCTCAGAAACAGTGACCTCAAAAAAGGCCTCAGTTTAAAATCAGAGCTGCAGCTAAAGCTTGGCGAGGGTCTGATGTATTTTATTTTTAATGACAACTTATTAACGATTGCACAAGTCAAGGCTTAACATGCTCTCCGGGGCACGGGAACGGTGGTGTTATAAATCTATGATACATGTATGCATTTGAACAACCGGAACACCACCGTACCATTTGTAGACACTAAGTATTTAAATTGGACAGCTCTACGCTGCAGTTGTTTAGATAGAAATGGTAACGTACTCCACGTATTTAGCCACTGTTGTTTCGATTCACTCCTATTTTATCTTATGAAGGCAAGTTTGGTTAAGGGAAGGATAAAAAGTATTCATTGTAATCTTGTTTAAAAAAAGGTTGAGTCCGAAATGAACAAAAAGATAGATAAAGTCTTTATTGAGCGGAAAATAAAGTTACAGTACATAGGCGAACTTAATGTCTAAAAACATTATCTAACTGCTAACCTTTAGAAGTAAGTTGGACCGCTAATGTTTGACAAAGATTATAATTAAGAAAACTACTTTAATAAAAATAACTTAACAAAAAAGAAATAAATAAAAACTAAAAATAAAGCTATGGTACTTATCTACCGATATATACATAAATAGACTTACTACATACTATAATATAAATACATTATATATAAAATCAAAACAGAATCCGTATATTATTGTATTATAGACACACACAATAAATATTTAAACAAATAAGTAACAATGCGAAGTAATATTCAATTAAAGTTATTTTGCCCAGTCAAGCCGACATAGTGTTAGGGATTGATGTCAGTCATGAGTGTCTGATTCATGATCGGTGGAAGCAAGGTCCCATGTCAAACTATTATAAAAATTAGTATACATTATAATATTTAAAATAAAGATATTAATAAATCATAAGCTATCCTGTTGCAGAATTTCCCGCCATGGCTCCCTTAACACAAAATCCCTTGCGGGGTAGGCAGGGACAATCGTGCGCCATTTGACACGATCACGACATACCTCTTTCGCTTCATCGACATTTATTTATTTATTAAAACTTTATTGCACAATATATACAAGGGGCGGACTTAATTTTGACGGACCTTAGAAACACTGTAGAACATTAAAGAAGTAAGGTAGGTGCATTTAGAGAAATATGATTACGTAATAGATATGCAATATTATCTAAACTACAATAATAAATACTATAATAAACTAAATACTAATAATACATACACATAACGTTTTATTAATACATTAGGTACATACATTCATCAACCTCTTCATACGTGCCCTTTTCTTACCAAAGCTTTTTAATTTAAACGCCCTTAACAATACCATTATAAATACGAGTAGATCGTCTTTTTGTCGCTTCACATGTGCTGGTAGGCTAAGTACTTTTTGCACGCTGTTTTTCCTATTTTTCATATTTAGTTTTACAACAAACAAATTTATTTCTTTCTTAAAAGGGCTCTAGCCATCATTGAGGTTCCAGCTCTTCTGAAGTCTGCTGGAGTAATCAGAGTTGATTGCAAGAGATCCGTTGTTATGACGTTGGACCTATGGGAACGAGAAGGTGCTCTGGTATGGGACGCCACGTCCTTCGACACCATCGACGCGTTGCACCATGTATCCCAGGGGGATAGCGCATAAAGCGAGACCACAGCCCAAGTTAAAAGATTACAAATTTGAGCAGTATGCTGTAGAAACTCCAAGCGTTAAAAAAGTTTATACAAGACACCACGTCTTGTCGTCTCCTCCGGTGACAAAAGGGCTGACTCTTTCTTCGAACCAGTATTGCAATTCAGTAGGGAAATGCAGCCAGCGTTATTTCACGCCAATATTCATGCGGATAAGACTTATATTTGTATCTATAGTTTTTTTTAACTGTAATTGTTTCAAAACTAACAGGCAAAATTCGTGCCTATGAAATCCTTTTGTCCAAATTATAACAACTATTACGACCTTTTAAATTTTTATTTATTAACTGTTTGAAATTAATAAAGACCAAAATTAGCTTGGGTATTGGGTATATGAATAATGATATATTATTTGTTGTACCGTATCAGATCTAATATCTATTACCCGTACGCAACCCACATCATCACTCCAAACGGCTCTGAAACGAAAAATGTTTTCAAACACATTTGTGAATTTTCACAACAACATAAGCATATTTCCAACCCATTTCACATGACGGCAGACAGTTCGTCGCTTCCATGATCTACAGGCGTAACCATTATTATGTCAAAAATGAGTTATGTTTTAAAAATAAATATGATTTAGATAAATAAGTTTTAACTTCTTTGATTCAATGGATTTTTTATTTACATAAAAATCTTTTTTTTTCCTTATACACGTATTTAATGGCGCTAAGCATTCTCGTAAAACCAAACCTATATCTATTAGTACCTACCCAGCTTAATTATAGTAAGTATCAAGGTTGGCGTATTTGTGCAACTTTAGGTTCTCAGCAGAAGAAGATTTATATTTATTTATTTCTTGTATATTTATTTCTAGGTCTATACTTTGTGAATTCTTACATAATTACAATTCCATATCAAACTTAAAGTCTATAATATAATAAAGAAGTGCTGGCCGCATTGGAATTGGCGGAAACTTGGCAGGTCTCTGGTGTGGGGTGCGACGTGTGTAGACACAAATTGCGCAAATACGTCAACCTTGGTATCGGTTACAAATTTGCGCCGTTTGGGGTCGAGACGATGGGCCCATGGGGACCGTCAGCGAGGCGCTTGGCCAAGGAGTTGTCAAAGCGGCTGACAGAAAGGTCTGGAGACAGGAAGGCTGGCAATTATTTCTACCGACGTATTAGCTTCGCTATACAGAGGGGAAATGTTGCCAGTCTCCTTGGGACTATCTCGGATGGGACGTCTCTAGAGGACATTTTTCATTTATAGTTCAGTTTATTTTTAATTTTATTATTTAGGTAGGTTTTAATTTATATTTAATGTACTAATTAACTTTGAATAAATTAGGAAGTCTATAATTATTAATTCAATATTATATTTTAAGAAAAGGAAACAGGTTAGACAGGTAATACAAATATTAACGTGTACATTCCCTCTTTTTTCAATTACTAAATTTAAAGATACGTCCGTATGTTAGTTGAGTGTCGAGTTGAGTGATTTCCTCCACAGTTAGAATGATTTAGTAACTCGCAGTACTTCCTTGTCCGGGCTGTACTGCCATGTCGCTTTTGTTTCGCCCCATCACAATTCTCCAGACGTCCTCAGACAGATGCGTAACTTCATACGAGTATTCTCTACGGAAACTGTTGTACTAAAGTATATTGTAAATTTACTTTAGGAAGTAGCTTGTTCTATGTATAGAACATTCAATGTATGACGTTTTTGAATAAATTTGAAATTTCCTAAACCGTTTTGTCCTGAACTTGTCTATGATGCATTGTGTAGTATTATATAGATTGTATTTAGGTATGTAAGTATTTGTGTAGGTCAAATTTATGTAATATGTATTAAATTATGTATTTATATTTTTACGTACTTAATGATTTAATTCTAATATATTTACATTTATTTAAAAAATCTCATACACCCATCATATAAATCTATCACTCTCCCAAAGGTTAGCTGGTAGAGAATACCTTCATGGTATTAAGCTCGCCTATGTACATTTTTTATTTTTTTATTTTGTATATTTTGTGTGCAATAAAGAATTTTATTAATATTATTTATCTTTACTTTATATAGTAAAATATCAATAGAACAGCGATTCACCAATCGGGTATTCGAATGAAATCAAAGTTTTACATAATAAAATACGCTAAAAACAGTTCGTCCTTGCAGACATATTTTAAGTTTTTTGTGTAATAAAGAATTTATAAAAAAAAAAAAATCTCTTTTACAATATATCTGATATCGCCTTACTGAAATTTAAATAATGTCATAACTTCAGTGACACTCGCTTGATTAAGGCGAATCAATGGCGTGAGAAACATCAAAAACGGCGCACGCGTTTGGTCTCCAGTGTGCCACAAAGAAACAAATACGTACTCGTACATAGGCTGATGAACTGAATAAACCCTTCTTTGCGTCGCGCAATCAGGTAATAATAACAGCGGCATTTGGTTGCTTAACAACATATGTTTTATAAACCTATTACAGGGATTTGTGACAAGCCATTATTTGATTTATTTTGAATGATTCTACTCCTGCTAGTTTTTTTCATTTCATTTATTTATTCACCATTTCATACATTTGGTACACTCGGTTTCGTCAGATAACAAATTAATTATTTTACTAATCATGATAGCGAATGAATAACAGCAAAGAATAGCCTTCGTCGTTACCAGATAAGTACTACCTACACCAATAGATGCTGCTGTAAAAGGGCGTTGTCATGGTAATAATAATATGGTGTAATTATGTCAAAACAAAATAATAATTTCTACTACTAAACTAAAATTAAAATATATTTAAGTATATAACGAAATTAGCGGTAACTTTAATACTCAAACTTAAGCTAACTTAACAAATACCCTCTCGTGCATAAACATAATATTGGTATGTCATTTAAAAGATTACATTAAATAATAATGTCATTATAAGTATAATAAATAGGAAGCGGCTGTAAATCGGCGTTGTCACTTAAATGTCACTATAACTTATACTAACTTAACTAAAACTAGTATATATAAATGTACAAGCATATGTGTACTGTGATGTCAAAATATAAGTTTAAATTTAATTTAATGTCAAGGTTTATGGCAGCTGTAAATAGGCTTTGTCAAATTAAAAATAATATTACACGAAAAATTACATGATGATTCCTCTTTTAGTGCTTCATCTATAGAGTAATAAGATTTATTTAACAAAATACTTTTTATTTGTTGTTTATAAGCATAAGTAAAAGAGTAAGCAGAAAAGAGGTCTAAAGAGTAAGCTGTTAGCAGAAGACCAGCAGCAGCCCTATTCTGTTACTTATTATAAGCAAACGTTATATAATGGAACCGTTACTATAAATATCAATATGTATATCACGTTATTACAGTTCATATTTGCACGGTCGCTGTCAAGGTCGAGCGATAATAATAGAGTTGAGAATTGAATAAAATTTTGTAATTATGACGCAAGCTCTGACATAAATCCGGTTCATACTTTGTCTGCGCAAATACGACCACATCTCTGACAATCGTGCTAAGTTGAAGTGGTTGCCTATTCGTTGTCGCAGGAATCTCAGAGCCCTTTGTCTCCTATTTTCTGTGCTGAATGAGCCTGCGACACTGAAATATCTTAAGGACAACTTTGCCTATCTCTCTTCCTTCCACGACAAATCTCTTCGCTCCTCTCACAACTCGCTTCTTTCTGTCCCCTCACACCATACTGGATTTGTTTCCAGTTCCTTCGTAGTCGCTGCAACAAACCTTTGGAACAATCTCCCGACCAACATAAGGCAAGCTAATACCAGATCGTCTTTTAAAAAACTAGTATGTTCGCATTTTATAGATAGCTCCAAACCACGGTAGTAAGTTTTATATATGTATGTTTATGTATAATATTGTGTAAATATTTGCTTTTATTATTGTGTATTGATATTATATATATATAGGTATATAAGTATGTTATATAAGATTTTAAATTATCCTATAATTATATTATTGTTACTTTCACTTTCATTGCACCTATATTTGTTCAAATTTGTCCCTCAGGTTTGGCTGTTAGAGAATGTCTACGGGCATTAAGTCCGCCTTTGTACTTTGTGCAATAAAGTTTTTTAAATAAATAAAAATAAATAAATAACGAAAGCCACTAATAACGTTTGCGACAAAGTAACATAATAGGGCTGAGCTGCAGCTTAGTATGTTATTACTTGTATGTAAAAAAAAAAACTGATATCTTCCATTTATTTTTATTTTAAAAGCTCTTGGTAAATTTTACGTATTCTAGTGATATTCTTCAAACTTTAGGAAGTGGCATGTACCTAGTTTTGCTGCCTTCATGGCGCTCTGGCGACAATCGACTTGACTTAGATACTGTGCCCGGGCTTAGAATAATTTATTTATTTATTTAAATACTTTATTGCTCAAAAACTTAAAATTAGTTTACATAGGCGAGTTTAATGCCAGTTAGACAATTTCTAACAACTGACCTTTGGGAAAGTTAGAAATCATGGGCAGAGTGCAAATAAATATAATACACGATACTTACTTAATTTATATACACAAAATATAATTATGCCAAAATATCTATATTATCATCTTGATGAGGTTATTTCCTGTTTATTTAAAAATAATGTCGTTACTTGACTTTTAAAAACATTGGCAGATGGTGCTTGTCTGATAGCCAGCGGTAACGTGTTCCACTGGCGGGCCGCCGACACACAGAAGGAATCTGAATATCTATCTGCTAGAGGAGTGGGAAGGGATTTTAAGTTGGTTATTAAAAGTAGAACGAAGGATAAGGCTATGTGTGTCGCACAAGTACTCGAAGCGTGATTTTAGATATATAACTTATTATAAAACAATGTCCTCCGCCGCCTCTGTCTGTCTATTCGCGATAAACTCAAAAACTAATCCAACGATTTTCATGCTGTCTACATCCAATGGATAGAGTGGTTCTCGGGGAAGGTTCTAGTAATTTGTTAAGTTTTTGTATATGATACGTCTTTGGCCTTTGCTAACATTAATACACCATTGCGTTCTTCACTTACTGTGAACGAACCTATGAACCATACAAGAAGTTTTAACGTTGGCGATAGAGTTCAAGTACTATTTTACAAAAATAATAATAGATTTTGGAAGTTTGGAAACATAGTGCATAAGCATTGATTAGTACATTACACTGAACATGAAGGAGAAATATGTAAAAGACATATCAATCAAATAATAAGTGCATATGTACAAAAATAGGGGGGAGACCTGATACGTCTTTGGCCTTGGCTATGAGAAACGTATTGTCATATTTATTTATTTATTAAAACTTTATTGCACAATATATACAAGGGGCGGACTTAATGTCGCTAGACATTCTCTGACAGCCAACCTTAGGGACACTGTAGAACAATAAAGACGTAAGGTAGGTGCAATTAGAGAAATATGATTACGTAATAAATATGCAATATTATCTAAACTACAATAATAAATACTATAATAAACTAAATACTAATAATACATATACATAACATTTTATTAATACATTAGGTACCTACATACATTACATAACATAAATACATACACTACATATATATGATGTATGTCAACAATTAATGAAAGAAAATAATTATGTCTGATCTTAATATAAAATGTATTTTATTCAATATGTAAGTATTAGATATATTAGTTGGATATATTATATATTTTTGTTGGAGATGTTGGAGATAAATAAGGCGTCTGGCAGCTTTCAACGAAAACGCTGTCAAACCCTTTAAGATATAACAAAATATTTGTCTTATATATATTATATAGGTCTACATAAAAGTCTACGCTGGCATATCTATCTTAAGGATAATATACTATATCGATTTTAATACTTTAAAAATGGTCAATTATAAAGCGGTTATTGAAAAGCTATTTACATAAATACAGTATTAATCCTCATCATTTTAAATACGTTAGTTGGGTTGAGTATTTCTTAAGGATATTTTTTTCTCTTTAAAACTTGCAATTAAAATGAATACTTTAGGTGATATACCAAAATCAAAATAATGCACAACAAATTTAATTTTGCGTAGCCGTTTACACGGACAAAGCCGGGTTAAACAGTTAGTTTTTATATAAATATCACCACGGCAAAATACAATATTAGTTATCCTTAAAAATAAAAATTGCCATTTGACATCATTGCAAATGGCACATACTTTCAACGAGAACAACAAATAGGTGGTAGGCTAGGTAGGATGGTGGTAATTTGCCCAGTCTGCCGGGGCGGGGAATGCCCAGTAAAGCCGGCATAGTGTTAGGGACTGTCATGAGTGTCTGTTTCCAGTTGCTAACATTCATAGACCTTGCGCGCCACTTACCATCAGGTGGGTGCAAGATCACATGTCGTGCTGGTATTAAAAAAAATATAAAAAATTAAAAAACTTGACGCTCTGATTATTACTTAACCGATAACTTATAAATGAATAGGGTAGTAAAATCAAAACAACTTCTTATAAATCTTTGGTTGTAGACACCATGTATAAGTCCATGCATACAATGTTACAGCGTGGTAATTCCTATGCGCTAGGTGTGATAACTTTGGTAGATGGTTAGATTCGAACGGTCTGACAAAGTTGTTAACTCATTTACATATTACAACTTCTAGGTGCTAAAATGTATGCTAGAGGAAGCACCTAACACTTAACGTAGTTAAAAAACTGCCAAGTGGTAGCTCAGTTCCTAAAAATCCTACAAATGTCGGTTCAAACCCCCCCGGCATATATACCAACGGGAAAAACACTTTTTTATGTACACAAATGTCTACATAGATTTACAACACCACTGTTCCCGTGCCTCGGAAAGCACGTTAAGCCATCGGTCCAGGTTTCACTAATGTCTACATAGATTTACAACACCACTGTTCCCGTACTTCGGAGAGCACATTAAGCCATCGGTCCAGGTTTCACTAATCGTGGAATCGTTAATAAATTGTCATCAAAATGTCTGGACGCTGTGTTCTAGGGGCTGTAATAAAAAAAAAAAATAGAGCAATATTTATTACTCATACATTTTTTTTTGCCTAGATTTTGCGTAGCAACTGCCTCCGTGGTCTAGCGGTTAAGTCCGTGGATTTAGACTCGGAGGTACCGGGTTCGATTCCTGGTCGGGACACAAAAATATTTGTTAATAATTTGGCGACAAAGATATTTAATAAGCTTCCAGTTACTATAAGGGAGCTGCCACTAAAACTGTTCAAATTAAGAGTCAAACAAATGCTGGTTAATAAATGTTTTTATTCGACAAAATAATACCTAGACACTAAGCTCGACAAAGTCATGTGACTAAATAAATATTTGTATGCTAGAAATAGCGAATCATGTGATATAATTACATATAATAATTTACATCCCTGTACCTACCATGTTTCTGACAAATAAATTATTTCATTTCATTTCATTTCAATGAATAAAAATACATTTAATTAATATTTAATTTATTTGTAATATTTCTCGAGTTTGGTACGCTGGAGACATCGACGAGCTTGCCACTTGTCATGATTGGCCTATAGTAAAGTTGGCTAAATGTGAATCCGCTTATTTATAAGCTTGGTTTCTGACCACCCCGAAAGGGAAACGGTCGTGATGATACTTTACTTTTTACTTTACCGTAGCAATATTGTGTCCTAGGTTGTTATACTTACAAACTTGGGTAGGTACGTTTTGCTTGGCCCACCTCTGTCAAGATGGCAATATGGAAGAAAGGGCGCTTGAGACCACTCAAGCGAGCCTCATTATTCGGAAGCACGGGCCCTTTGTACTGAAATAAGGTTCTCTAACATAGCTCACACATCCACGTATCAACGGGAAAAAATTGAACATCACAAATAACGATCCACTCGGGAAAGAACGCAATTCAATTCCAACAATATAAATGATTGTCGTTTGGAGTAATTTGTTGAAGTATTTCTTTTACTCAAAGGCATTTACAACACAATAGAATGAGGAATGTTGATGATGCTTTAAAAAATATTCATTTCATTTATTTATTTAAAAACTTAATTGCACTTGTACAAAGGCGGACTTAATGCCCGGCATTTACTGACAGCCAAACCTTTAGAACATTAGGACAGTTTTCATGAATAATAGATATAAAATACATAAAAATAATACTTACTATTATATATACAAATACATAAATACACACATCAAAAGTGTCTAGGGATCAACATATATTTTTGCAATAACTTTTCTCCTGATTGATATTCATTAAAATTTTCTTTAAGGATTGATCAAATAAAATGTTTTCGTTTGTCTACAGTAACGATAAACCAAGTCACCTTTGCATTAGTAAAAAAAATTGCCATTTTCCTAATAAAGGGATTTTTGACATTTGAACCACTAACATTAAAGTTCGAAAAAAAAGACTGAAATAACAGTTTTTTTTTTAATTTTATTGGGTAACTTAAACAATTAATAATCCGTGTTTCTACCGCGAACACTAACAACACAAGAACATCGGTTTGGCATACTCAAAATGAGTTCATCCAAATCACGCTGTGGAATGGCCGCCCATGTTCGTTGCAACAACAAAAAAAGGTCTTCTTGCGACTGGATACCCTCCATATTCGGCAGAGCTCTTCTCTGAAGAATATCCCATGCATGCTCAATCGGGTTCAAGTCTGGCGACTGAGCAGGCCAGGGCAGGACATTGATGTTAGCTGCGGCGAGAGTCTGTCTTACAACTCTTGCGGTGTGCGGTCGTGCATTATCATGCATTAACTGAAATAAGGGACCGATATGCACTTGTAGAGGAACGATGACGTCTGATACAACCGTCTCAGCATAAATTTGAGCGTTGAGGTTGCCTCTGATCCAAATCAACTCAGTTCTTCCGCCGATCGAAATACCCGCCCATACCATGATGGTTCCACCACTATAAGGATGGACTTCCTGGCAGGATTTTAATCGCTGTTGGCGTCCAGGGGTTCTCCAGTGTCGTATACGTCTTGTATCCGGCCTCATACCAAAACGAGACTCATCAGAAAAGCACACGAAACGCCATTGTTCTTCTGTCCAATTTCTGTGTTCAAGAGCCCATTGATATCGAGTCCTACGATTGTGCATTGCTATAGGTGGTACCCGTAGCGGTCTTCGGGAATGAAGGTTCACTTCATGCAAGCGGTTTCTGACTGTTTGGTCGCTAATTAAGTTCCCTGAAGAGCGATGAAGGCTCACGGCTAACATCATGGCGGTTATTGTTGGAGTTCTTCGAGCTGTGATTTGAATGTATCGGTCTTGTCTCCGTGTGGTGCAGCGATACCGTCCTCCATGGCGCTCAGCCACGGTACCAGTGGTTCGGTAACGTGTCCAAAGTCGACTGATAACACTCTGACTTGTATTCAGAGCTAAAGCCACAGTACGTTGCCGGGAACCAGCTTCTATCATTCCCACGGCTCTGATCATTTCTTCCCTGTTTAAATGACGTCGCCGCTCCATAATAACGTTGGTTTTAATCAGTAGTAGGGAAACAGTAGCACTAATAATGTCTTCAATGCGTCTTATGTTTTTATAGGGAAAATATTGACAGCTGATTTTCATCTTTTACTCGAATTTGATTGACAGTTCCTGTTTTAAATTATGAAATGCACCAAAAAGGATCCATATAAATTTATAAAATCATAAATTTATTACAAAGCCACATCTCAATCACAAGAAATCCGCATAAACATGCTTGATCCCTAGACTTTTTTGATGTGTGTAGGTTATATATTACATAGAAGAGAGATTGACGAACCAGATATATAATGCGAAAGTTGTGGGTAACAGAAGCCCTGGCAGACCAAGACTGACCTATCACGATCAGATAAATAAAACAATAGCTGAAGGTGCATTAAAAAGCCATCGAAACAAAAGGGCATCTATGAAGAGGTTGATGAATGTTGAAGAAGCGAAAGAGGTATGTCATGATCGTGATAAGTGGCGCTCAATTGTCTCTGCCTACTCCGAAAGGGATTTGGCGTGAAGACAGGTATGTATATTACATATATACCTATACAATAATACATATAAATTAAAACTACTCATGTGATGAAGGAAGAAATTATTAAAAGTATAACACTTTTGCGTTTTAAGATTTTTCAAGGCTGAGAGTGGCTCCGTGGTCTAGCGGTTAAGCCCATAGATTTACATAGTAGGTATACAATAAATTATTTAACTTATTTGTGTAGACACATGAGCACCATCTCACATCCAGGCGACCGCGTCAGGCGCGGGGAGTGCGGCGATTTCTGATAAGAATCTCAAGTTACAAAAATACGCTAACCTTGGTACCGGTTACTGTTTCCGCTGTTTGGAGACGATGATCCCATGGGGACCTTCAGCAAGGAGTTTTCAAGTCGGCTGACGAAAAGGTCTGGAGACAGGAAGTCTAGCAATTATTTCTGCCAACGTATTAGCCTCGCTATACAGAGGGGAAATGTTGGCAGTTTCCTTGGGACTATCTCGGATGGGACGTCTCTAGTGGACATTTTTTATTTTTAGTTTAGTTTATTTTTAATTTATATTTAATGTATATTAATTACAAAACAACCTGTTTGCTTGATAGACTACAATTCGTAAATTAATTCGATTCCTCATTTAAGCAATATTGACATTTTGGGTTTATGAATAAAGTTCTTATAATAACATTACTCGAAAATGACGTTATCACAAAATGTGGCTCTTCTTTCTACAATTGAACTTTTTTGTCGTCGTATTCCATTTTGCCTCATTTCATATATTGGCGACATTTCCGACAGCAAGTTTTTCATTTAGCATTCTCGTGTTACGCCTATGCTCCCCTTACTTCCACAAAGCCGCTTGACCCTGCTATGGCAAAACATTGCATCCGGGTAATTTAATGCTTACTGTGCTCAGAGCGGCATAGTGTGTCAGATAATTTTCAAATTTTTATTAGATAATTATTTTATCCAATTTTATTTACTTTGTTCTTCTTGTATGACCTAAATTTATATTTTCTCTTTTCTATTCTTTTCGTTTAGTTAGGAGGATGTTTAGGTTGCAATTTTTATACTAGGTATATTTTATAAAAACACAATGTCATTGTTTTACGTAAGAATAAAATATATTTTTGTCACTTTTATGTCAAATCTTGCATAAGCAATTCGGTATTTTCTATTGTGTTTAAAATATAGTTAATTTTCTTGTTTACATGGATTATAGTTTTGATTTAATGCTACCCTAATTACATGTGATCACAGCATGCAATACGGTACTGACCTAACCGTACATAAAAAAATATACATACATATCTTCACGCCAAATCCTTTGTGGGGCAGGCAGAGACAATTGAGCGCCACTTGTCACGGTCGCGACATACCTCTTTCCCTTCGTCGACATTCATCAACCTCTTCATACATGCCCTTTTGTTACGAAGGATTTTTAATGCACCTTCAGCCAGTGTTTTATTTATTTGATCGTGATGTGTGAGTCTCGGTCTGCCACTTTTATCCAAACTTTCACATTATATATCTGGTTCGTCAACCTATCTTCACTCATCCTTTCGACATGCCCGAACCATCGGAGCATGCCTTTCCTTATTTTTGTCCCTATCCTTTTTTCGTACCTATCCTTTTGCGCATTTCGTTTTTTTTTTTGCGCAAAGTTACGCCGCATATCCGTATAAAATATACAATTAAAATATATTCTACCTAACTATATAAAATAGTTACAGTAAATATTAATTATAATAATAAAATATTCAATATTTTTTTTTAATAATACATATTTAACAGCAAAAAGTTTAATAACCTATTAATTACACCATGAAAATAAATATATGTATTTTATTACATAGCGATTTTACCATCAATTGTTGAAAAGATATGAGCCGGCCTCGGTTTTTAAATTTAATTTATTAACTAAATAAATTGACCATTAACAGTCTTTATTTATCACAGATTGCAGCGTTTTGTCATAACAGGCCCGCTCTATTGTACGATAAAAATACACCTACATCTGTAATAAATGAAAACTTATTGTTCCATAATATTCATTTGTATCCGTTGATCTTTATATACAATATCATGGAAGGACAGAGTAAAAAACGAAACTGTCTTGCAGAGGATGAACAAAGGCGTTGAACTACTGAAAATGGTAAAGCGTTCCTTGTGGGAGTACTTGGGACACATCATGCGCAATAAAAAGTATAGCTTGCTGCAGCTCGTCATGCAAGGCAAGATACAAGGCTTCAGAAGACCGGGGAGAAGACGCACTTCCTGGCTGAAGAACCTCAGGGAGTGGTTCGGGATGAGCACCAGATCTTTGTTGACAGCGGCCAACAAAATCAAAATCGCCTTAATGATAGCCGACCTCCGATAGGAGTATTTTTTTTTTTTAAATAAATTCCAGACAGGTCACACAGCGCCATCTAACTTTGGTGGTAAGCTACGAGGCTTGTGTTACGGAAACTAGATGGTTGATAAACTACATATTATTATATTTATTTTTTTGTAAATATATACATATTATATATATAAACACCCAGACCGAGTCAAATTATACAATGTACAACTTGCCCCCGGTGGGAATCGAACCCTCCCGCAACGTTTGCTACCACTAGACCACGGAGGCGGTCAATGGCACCTTAAGAAGGAGAAGAAGAACAATCGCAATATCATCCCACCTAACCACGCATAAAACTTTGGGGATAAAACGCTGCGTGGCCTGCCCAAATATAACAATGGAACAATAAAATACAATAAATCTGATCAAATAAAAAAATGGCTGCCACAAATTTTGCAGCAGGTTTTAATCCATTCAACAACAAACTCAAAGCGGCTTTCCGGACGGGGTTTAGGGCTGTCGGGTGTCGCATGCGATGTGAGATTTACCAGAAATTTCCAGTAGAACCCATTGAGTTTGGTTCTAAAGCAGATATCTATAGAAAATATTAATAATTTAACTATCCGTTAAAAAGGTGCGACTCTCAGTTTATACCTTTATAACTACTAGGGTGTTTTTTTAAAGTATATAGCCGTACGTATGTATATTTATGTAAAAAAATAAAATAAAACTATGTTATATAGTTCTGTGTTTTCTTGTTTTGGGGCTGTCTGGTGTCACATGCTATGTGGGATTTACCAGAAATTTTAAATAGGTCCATTGAGTTAGGTACCTACTGGAAGTATACATCTAAACTGTTTCTTTGTTTCGGGCTGTCGGGTGCCGCATACACTGATTTTATGCACTAAGTATAAGCATACGAAGCTCTGAGCTCCGCTATTTCTTCACTTCCCACCGCTCACTTCTCCGCTTGGATGCACGCTCTAAAATAAGCAATGCTGAATGTTGAATGAACTGGACCATAACTTATACGACTACAGAAAACATCAGTATGTCTCTGCTAGTAATTCAATGGAAGCATCCCGCGCATAGATTAATGTGTGACGCATGCAGCAAACTGTGCGATTCTGACTTTCAGACCGCAGAGAATAATTTGTGAAATCTGCTTCAAAATGTAGTTACACCCTTCAGTGAAGTTTGGAATTTGGAAACTGTAACTGGTTAAGTAGGGCAAAGTATTATTGAATTTCGTTGCTCATTTAGTTCGCCCATGATAGTAAAATTTTTGTTTATTTTATCTTTGTTGTTGGACGTTCTGTTTTTATTCTAGATTTTCTACATTTCGTTAAACCCCAAAGACATTAGATACAGAATAAGATGGGGCAGGAAGCCAAGCGATATAAATCAGAATTAATTGGTCTATGACAATGAGTTGCCACTTGTCGTTGTGTTCGAGGTGCCAATCCTCACTGTACTTTTTGTTTTTTATTGACTTATCAATTGCAATATTTTATCAAGAGGTAATTGACGATTTTGATCCCAAATTCAATTTAGATTTCGACAGGAATTTGTTATCGAGGTTAAGGATCAAACATATTATATATTTAAAACAACATTATGTATATTAATGTTTTTTTTTTTACTTTTTAATGGATTGTTTATCGAGTTTTAGCTAACGATTTTGATCATAATTCTCGATTAGAAAAGTAAAGATGTAGATTTTTTTTATCGATTACAACTAACACAAAGCAGACCACGCTCACGACAATCCCCACGGTCCACTCGTGGGCCGTGCAGTACGTAACAACTAGTTTTTATATAAATATCACCATGGCTAATTTACAATATTAGTTCTCCTTGAAAGTAAGAATTAGTTTTTGACATCATTGCAAATGGCATATACTTTTAACGAGAACAACAAATAGGTGGTAGGCGGTTCGTGCCGATAAACCCAGTAAAGTGTATCCACTATTCGTGCCGATAATCCTAGTAAAATGTTTCGGGGTTAGGCACGAATTGCCGTCATGCCCAGTCAAGCCGGCATAGTGTTAGGGACTGATGTCAGTCATGAGTGTCAGATTCCAGTTGCGAACATTCATGGACCTTGCGCGCCACTTACCATCAGGTGGGCGCAAGGTCACATATCCTGCTAGTATATAACAAGATGTACAGGTTACTTAAAATATATTCGGTTCATATATTGTTTATATACGTAAATATGTTCATATTACTGTATCTGCAGCCAGTGGAACAGACTTTCCCTCGTTATACGAAAAGCACGTTCATTCAACATTTTTAAATTTGTTCACCAAGAACTTACATGAAAAGCAAAACGAGACCGCAAAACATGACAATATGTATGATGTATCTTATATACATACATACATATCTTCACGCCAAATCCCTTGCGGGGTAGGCAGAGACAATTGAGCGCCACTTGACACAATCACGACATACCTCTTTCGCTTCTTCGACATTCATCAACCTCTTCATACATGCCCTTTTATTTTGGTGGCTTTTTAATGCACCTTCAGCTATTGTTTTATTTATTTGATCGTGATAGGTAAGTCTTGGTCTGCCAGGGCCTCTTTTACCCACAACTTTCGCATTATATATCTGGTTCGTCAATCTCTCTTCACTCATTCTTTCAACATGTCCGAACCATCGGAGCATACCTTTCCTTATTTTTGTCCCTATGCTTTCTTTAATACCTACCCTTTTGCGTATTTCGTCATTACGTATCTTATATATATTGTGTATATTTATTATATAATTATGTATATTATTATATTATATCTGTAAAAATATAATAATCTAATTTTAAGTTTGACATTTTTTGGCATTTAATTTAATTTTATATAAGTATTCTTAATCTAGTTTTAAAATTGACAACGTCCCTGTAATTTCAATTTTAAGTTTAAATAATATTAATTTATCTATCTTCTAAAGGTACCGCCAGTTCTGTTCTTTGCTTTTAACATAACCAGGCACGATTTAGTTCGGTAATTAAATTAAAATATCGAATGTAGAAATTGATGTAATCATGGACCTAACCAAATTCCGGTGGGAACGTTCGCTGACAAATAAAGAATAAGTATAAGAATTATATAAGTATGGAATATATTATTATTATTATAAGTATTTTAGTTAGTAATTTTAAATCTTAGTTTCTAAATATACTTATACACATTAAAATTGTAATAGTAAACTCTGAAACACTAAAAACATAAATTGTTACTAACGAGCGACCTTTTTTGCCAACAAACCTTAATGGTTTGGTGAGATTTAATGATTTAAAAAAAAAAAAAAAAAAAAAAAAAAAAAAAAAAAAAAAAAAAAAAAAAAAAACATGCACCCAAACTCTCTTCTCACTCTCCCAAAGGTTAGCTGTTAGAAAATGCCTAGACCATAAGCTCGCAAGCTGTACATTTGAATGTTTTTATTTTTTTGTGCAATAAATAATTTATTCTACTATCTATCTATATATATATATATTTTATAATCTTTATTGCACAAAGTACAAAGGCGGACTTAATGCCCGAAGACATTCTCTGACAGCCAAACCTTGGGGATAAATTTGATCAAATGTAGGAGCAATCATAAAGATAATAAGAAAATAAATAACTATTTGAATTAACAGCAAATTAATATATTCTTACTTACAATATATATATGGATATATCTGATTATTGCGTTAAGTTGAAGTGGCTACTAATTCGATATCACAGGAATCTTGTAAAGTAGGTACTCTTACTCTGGTTACTATTTTCTGTTCTTAATGAACCTGCAACACCGAAATACATCTAGAAAGAGCTTTGCCTAAATCTCTTCGTTCCTCTTACAACTCACTTCTTTCTGTCCCCATGCATTATTCTGGATTTGTTTCAAATTCTTTTGCAGTTGTCGCCACAAATTTATGGAACAAGCTCCCTGTTAACATAAGACTAGCGTCTCCAGATCTTTGTTCAAAAAACTCGTCTATCTACAACTACTAAATAAATTCAACTCCAGCATTAAAATTAGAATTTCAATACTCGTCAATTGTAAATCCTAATATGAGTCATGACTTTGCGGAAATTTTGCCAATTTTTACCACAAAATTCGATTTTAAATATATTATCGCGTGCTCAAAGCTTTATATTGCTTATCTACACCAGAGATGAGCTAGGATGTGGTAAGTGTAATTAAGTTTGTTTCAAGCAGTGTTATTTTTGTATGAATTTCACCATGGCATTTGACATCATTGCAAATGGCACACACTTTCAACGAAAACAACAAATAGGTGGTAGGCGGACTGATGGTGGTAATTTACCCAGTCTGCCAGGGCGAGGAAGTATCCACTGTTCGTGCCGATAAACCCAGTAAAGCGTGTCCACACGTTTCGGGATCATGCTCATATTGCCGTCATGCCCAGTCTAGCCGGCATAGTGTTAGGGACCACGCGCGCCACTTACAAACATAAAAAAGAGTGGCGAAGGAAGAGGCCTAGCAGTGGAGTGTCAGGCTGATGATGATAGTTTTAGTTTTTTTTTAAGTTTTTTTAACACCATACATTCCTATCGGAATTCGGTTGTAATACTCGTAATTTTCAAGATTTTTTTATACATTTATCACTATAGATAGGTACATGACAAATAACAGAACTGGAGGTTGAAAACAACACTTAAGTAAATCGAGGTTATTATTGCGGCTGTAAAGAGGCTTTGTCAATAACTTATAAGTACCTAATAAATAAATGAATTAATATATGTCAATTAACTTAACTAAATAATACTAATTATTACTAATTATTGTAGCAGCTGTAAAGAGGCCTTGGTATATTGTTAAGTTATAAAGTAGGATGAGGTCACGGAGTTCGCTTAAAGCTTTTCGTGTATGACTGGCCTTAGTCGAATCTGACGACTAATGGGATAGCTTAAAGCAGGCAGACATGCGCTAATGAAGGGATTAGGAAGAAAAAGTGCCTCGTCCCCTGATCTGGCACAAACTAGATTAGACCAGAGATCGGACCATTAGCGATCGATACACCTGATAAGTATACAAGTACAAGGTTTAAAAATGGGTATTAACCCGTTCAGAGCCATGAGGTTAACAGTTTTTTTTTTTAATTGAAATACGTAATTCACAAAGTAAGAGAGAGAAAGATCATCCAAGTATCATATTATTAAGAGGATTTATTTTTAAATCCGCTCATTTGTGAAGATTTTTTAAAGTCTTGCAGCCCTACTTAATTATTACCTAGCTAATGATTTGTTTTCTTTAAGTTTTTCTAAGTGCGGCTTTCACAAACAAATACTTAAGTTTTTTTCAGTTAATATTCTACTTAAGATTTATGACGTTCCGTTGTAGGTAACAAAAAATATTATATTTAGTATAATTGATAACTCCCTATACATTTGTGTCAATGACAGTTCTCTTATTAATTGTAAAGTAAAGTATCGTCACGACCCTTTCCCTTTGGGGGTGGTCAGAAACCACGCCTATAAATGAGCGGATTCACATTTAGCCAACTTTACTGTATATAGGCCAATCATGACAAGTGGCAAGCTCTTCGATGTCTCCAGCGTACCAAACTCGAGAAATATCACAAATCAATTAAATTTATAATTAATTAATTAAATGTATTTATTTACAATAATAAATATCTTTGTGTCTCGACCAGGAATCGAACCCGGTACCTCCGAGTCTAAATCCACGGACTTACCCGCTAGACCACGGAGGCAGTCATCTTAGTCTTCTTAATTGTTTCTTAAGTATTTCTTAGATATGTTTGTAAAACGCACTTCTTGCAAACATAGTTTGTTTTTACTTAAGAAATAATTAAGTACCAAAAATACATTCGAGAAACTGGCTGTTAGTGTACTTTTGAGAAATACAGTCAATCAGCTGCTAAGCTGCTAACAGCTTACTTTTTGAACCACTCTGCTGCTAAGTTGCACCAGAATGATTTATTTAAAAAACTTTATTGCACAAAGAACAAAGGCGGACTTGATGCCTGAAAACATTCTCTGACAGCCAAACCTTAGGGACAAATTTGAACAATTATAGCAGCAATCATAGAAATAATAATAATACTATAATTATAAAAGGTATTCTCTAGAGGACATTTTTTATTTATAGTTTAGTTTATTTTTAATTTTATTATTTAGGTAGCTTTTAATTTATATTAATTAACTTCGAATAAATGTATAGAGAATAAAAAAAAGTATTTTAATAAGATTAATATATACTTACATCATATATCTTCATAAATATCATAATATAAATATACTTAATACTAATAATACACATTATTATACATAAACATACATATATACTACTTACTAACGCTGTCAGGAGCTATTTAGGAAGTGTGAATACACATGTTTTTTAAAAGATGACCTCGTTGTTGCTTGCTGTATGATGACAGAAAGATCGTTCCATAAATTAGTAGCAACTACTACGAAAGAGTTAGAGACAAATGCAGTATGGGGTGGTCAGTAACCACGCTTAGAAAGAAGCGAATTCAATTTAGGATACATTTACAATGGCAATTGGCAGGATAAAAAAAAAATGTCGTAAAAATAAATGAGAAAAGCAAAAAAACATATACGATTATTCGCTGATTATGTAAATAATTTGAACCTCATTTGTTTCTCAAATGTGGCTTTTTCACAAAATCAAATCAAAAAATTCTTTGGAGAAAACACAGAAAAGTCCATGTCGATTTTCTTCGAAGACAGCAGGTAGCAGGTAAGTGTATTACGTAGAGGATCTACTTATATCATAGGTATGAATATGCAACGACGGCTAATTCTGGTTTACTTGCAAGTCGATATGAAATACACAAGCGAAAAATATCAATCAAAGTTCAAGGATCATCACGACTGTTTCCCTTCCGGGGTGGTCAGTAACCACGCTTATAAAGAACCGGATTTAGATTTAGTCATCTCGAGAAATATCACAAATATACGTATATAAATATTAATTAAATTCGAAGTTAATTAATATAAATTAAAAGCTACCTAAATAATAAAATTAAAAATAAACTAAACTATAAATAAAAAATGTCCTCTAGAGACGTCCCATCCGAGATAGTCCCAAGGAGACTGGCAACATTTCCCCTCTGTATAGCGAGGCTAATACGTTGGCAGAAATAATTGCCAGCCTTGCTGTCTCCAGACGTTTCTGTCAGCCGCTTTGACAACTCCTTGGCCAACCGCCTCGCCGACGGTCCCCATGGGCCCATCGTCTCGACCCCAAATTCGTAACCGGCACCAAGTTTGGCATATTTGCGCAATTTGAGGTTCTCCGCAGAAAACGCCGCTCTCCTGGATCGTGGGTCGAAGGTCGCCTGGATGTGAGATGGAGCTAATGTGTGTACACACGTCGCATCCCACACGAGAGACCTGCCAAGTTTGAATTATTAAATATTATTGTGTCTCGACAAGGAATAGAACCCGGTAAGTACGGTCTAAATCTTCAAACTTAATTGCTAGACCTCGGAGGCAGATTTTGTTTATTGTGATTTTTTAAATACAAAACTATTTTCCATATTGTATTAAAAAAAACTACTTAATAATTAAAAATACAACTGAAAAAAAAAAAGGAAATACAAAATAAAATTTAAAAAATATAAATATAAAATTTGCTCCAAATCGCTGCCAATGGGCAAAGTGCCAAGAATATGATAGCATTGCCGCGTTGAATGGCATGCTGATCCTTTCGACCAAATATTGTTCAGTCCTCTTGTTTTGGTGTTGACGAGCTGTTTTGACAACGCCTTGAAAAATTTAATGTGCACTTGGTCCCCACGACCCGAGGGTAGTTAATAATGTTTATAGTTATGTTTTATTTTTAATTTAGTTAAAATTAATATTTCTTAAATAAAAAATAAAATTGAAAAAAATCAGTTTTTACTTGTCACAAAAATAAGAGTTAATAAAAATGTAAAATATAGTTAAAAATAAAACAAATATATTATGACAAAAGGGTGTATGGTTCAGAAAATGGTGTTGGAAGCAGGTTCCAACAACCTCTGTTATTATACCATAGCCGACATTTAAAAATAGTGGAACAGTAATATAAATAAAAGTTTAAAAAAAAATATGAAACAAAATTCATTATAAATAAAATTAAAATAAAACAAAACCAAGAAAATATATAGATAATAAAAAAATAAACATAGACGGGAGCTGCCCCAGCCTGCTTCACACACAGCACACATTTTACGGAAAGTGGGTAACTTTGTAACCATCGCGTCCCGAACGGGCGGTGGAAGATCTTTTATTTATTATTATTTTCTTTAAATAAATTGAATTTAAAAGCTTTGGTAAATATTATATGTTACAAGAATCAGCTCCCTGAGTGGTCGCCGTTGAGAGCACCACTGTCGCATAATACCTTCAGTGGAAATGCTGCATTATCCGCCACCTATAAAGATTAGATAGGATACGTGACGCTCTAGCCACATTCATTACGGAATACCGGACATTCACTTTTTGTCATTAGAATTTTAACCCCTTAGCTTGCGAGTTTATTAATACACACATCAAAAGTGTCTAGGGATCAACATATATTTTTGCAATAACTTTTCTCCTGATTGATATTCATTAAAATTTTCTTTAAGGATTAATCAAATAAAATGTTTTCGTTTGTCTACAGTAACGATAAACCAAGTCACCTTTGCATTAGTAAAAAAAATTGCCATTTTCCTAATAAAGGGATTTTTGACATTTGAACCACTAACATTAAAGTTCGAAAAAAAGACTGAAATAACAGTTTTTTTTTTAATTTTATTGGGTAACTTAAACAATTAATAATCCGTGTTTCTACCGCGAACACTAACAACACAAGAACATCGGTTTGGCATACTCAAAATGAGTTCATCCAAATCACGCTGTGGAATGGCCGCCCATGTTCGTTGCAACAACAAAAAAAGGTCTTCTTGCGACTGGATACCCTCCATATTCGGCAGAGCTCTTCTCTGAAGAATATCCCATGCATGCTCAATCGGGTTCAAGTCTGGCGACTGAGCAGGCCAGGGCAGGACATTGATGTTAGCTGCGGCGAGAGTCTGTCTTACAACTCTTGCGGTGTGCGGTCGTGCATTATCATGCATTAACTGAAATAAGGGACCGATATGCACTTGTAGAGGAACGATGACGTCTGATACAACCGTCTCAGCATAAATTTGAGCGTTGAGGTTGCCTCTGATCCAAATCAACTCAGTTCTTCCGCCGATCGAAATACCCGCCCATACCATGATGGTTCCACCACTATAAGGATGGACTTCCTGGCAGGATTTTAATCGCTGTTGGCGTCCAGGGGTTCTCCAGTGTCGTATACGTCTTGTATCCGGCCTCATACCAAAACGAGACTCATCAGAAAAGCACACGAAACGCCATTGTTCTTCTGTCCAATTTCTGTGTTCAAGAGCCCATTGATATCGAGTCCTACGATTGTGCATTGCTATAGGTGGTACCCGTAGCGGTCTTCGGGAATGAAGGTTCACTTCATGCAAGCGGTTTCTGACTGTTTGGTCGCTAATTAAGTTCCCTGAAGAGCGATGAAGGCTCACGGCTAACATCATGGCGGTTATTGTTGGAGTTCTTCGAGCTGTGATTTGAATGTATCGGTCTTGTCTCCGTGTGGTGCAGCGATACCGTCCTCCATGGCGCTCAGCCACGGTACCAGTGGTTCGGTAACGTGTCCAAAGTCGACTGATAACACTCTGACTTGTATTCAGAGCTAAAGCCACAGTACGTTGCCGGGAACCAGCTTCTATCATTCCCACGGCTCTGATCATTTCTTCCCTGCTTAAATGACGTCGCCGCTCCATAATAACGTTGGTTTTAATCAGTAGTAGGGAAACAGTAGCACTAATAATGTCTTCAATGCGTCTTATGTTTTTATAGGGAAAATATTGACAGCTGATTTTCATCTTTTACTCGAATTTGATTGACAGTTCCTGTTTTAAATTATGAAATGCACCAAAAAGGATCCATATAAATTTATAAAATCATAAATTTATTACAAAGCCACATCTCAATCACAAGAAATCCGCTTAAACATGCTTGATCCCTAGACTTTTTTGATGTGTGTATTTTAATAATAGTTCCCTTTTTTTCTGCTTAATTTCAGAACAAATATTTTTAGACGGGTTGTAATCCTAGTATAGTATAATTTATTTGTGATATTTCTCGAGTACGCTACAGACATCGACGAGCTTGCCACTTGTCATAATGAGCCTATAGTAAAATTGGCGAAATAACATCATTCATCTTGTATAGGGATTTAGACTAAATTGTTTTTACAGTTGAATATGCATTTTTAAATAAATTAATTAAACAAAAAAAAAACTGCCTTCGTGGTTAAGTCCGTGCATTTTTTTTTATAATTTTAACGGGTCTTTACGCGATTTACCTTAGAGACATATTTCTCCCGACGTTTCAGCCAAGTTACATTGGCCGTGGTCACGGGTCCGTGCATTTAGACTCGGAGGTACCGGGTTCTATTCCTGGTCGGGACACAAAAATATTTATTAATGTAAATAAATACATTTAATTAATATTTAATTTATTTGTGATATTTTTCGAGTTTGGTACGCTGGAGACATCGACGAGCTTGCCACTTGTCATGATTGGCCTATAGTAAAGTTGGCTAAATGTGAATCCGGTTATTAAAACGCTATTTAAACAAGATTACAATTTAAGTACAAAAACTCTTTATTTTTTATGAGTTAATGAGGTCATCATCAAACTCCAGATGTTGCAGAATTTGATGCTTTTGGAGTCAATCGCGGCATTATAGTTCAAACTACAAAATATGTAACAATTGCAAATCGTTTTATATTTTCGACTTTTGCTGATCTGCGCTTGTTTTGCTGCAGTACCAGCTCTAACAAAAGTATCTTGAAAGTGGAAAGGGATCAGGGTTTCCCAGCAGGTAAAAGCCCATACCATGTCATTCCGTGAGGACGTTTGCCATTGTTACGACTCAATCAGGTTCATTCTTAAATAGATGAAATCGAGAATACTACAAGCAGCTCTGACAGTAAAATTGATATTAGTAAAATATTTTTACAAAAACTGTTTTGCATGTGTTTTTATCGCCATTATTTTCCATCGGTTCTCACAAGGGTATCTAGATCAACAAAGAAAGGCAAGCAAAATATCAAAACGTTTGCTTTGTTAGCCAGCTACAAGAAGAACACCATTAAAACTTGCCTCCTCTAACCAGACTAGTGATGGGTCGTTGTCGATTTAAAAACGTAACACAACCGTTTTCCGGAGAACGAAAACTAGTCGCGGAAATGCTTCTGGTTGCAACTAGTTTCATGACGGCGATAATGCGCGGCTAAAGAAGATAACGTAGGTAATCAAACTAATAACCATGTTATGTCATACTGTTGGAAGTAATAAAATATACGTTTTTCGAGTAAAATAGTTGCAGATGATATAAATTTTAGTATGAGATAAAATGGATAAAACAGTACCAGAACCTTATAGTTCGTTTTTTTTTTGTTATTTAAGTACTTTATAATTAAGAAATATACTAAAATTACTTTATAATAAATAATTTAATGCCCTGTTTATGTTAAAAAGACCCTTTCACGGCTAAATAAAAAAAAATGGCTACGAACATGTTACGGTTGGCTAAATACTGAAATTTCAATAATGGGCTGTAAGTTTAGCAATTAGAGAAACGAGAATGGGAGTGAGGTGGATAGGATGTAAATGAGTGATAAATCATTTTATATATTTAGTTTTTGCAATATTATTTTATGCTTTACACTTTAAAATAATAATATGTTTTAAATAATAATTCTATATCATTTACAGAAATAAGTTAATTTTATTATAGAACATAACAATTTAACATAACAAGACAAGTACGTGCAACGATAACTGTTTCAAACCAAAACTAAAAACGGTTATTATGTCGCTGAGCAAAATACGGTTCGCCTTTGACGCTCACCACTAAACCAGATGCGAAGGGAAAATTACATTAAACTTTAAAATGAATCTACTATTCTTAATCAATATTAGCAAAACGTGCTACTTTATATTACTTATTTGTGGTTTTGTGTTTTTGTTCTTGGTCTTGCAAGACTAAGACCATTTTTAATAGTTAATATATTGTGATTTAATAATCTGTATTTGATGTTATTTTTTTTTACCCTAGCATAACGACAATTGACAAAAACTTTTTCTACGTTGTTAATTATATAGATTCGATCCCGCCCATTTAATTAGAGATTTATGAAATGAAATGAAATTAAATATTTAAAATGAAATATTTATTTGCGGGAAACATGGTAACAAACAATATTAGGTCTTATTATTATTAAATGGGTCACATATATCGCCATAAGCATGCAAAAATTTACAACAACTGTTATAGAAGTAAAGTTACTAAAAACTCAGTAACTTTACTTCACAAAAACCTCTGTGTTGTTTAAAATACACATAGTATTCCTCCAAAGTATAGAAACATTCCTGAACTAGCCACGCATGCAGTACTCTGCAGAATCTTTTATAAGGCATCTCTGTCCATACCTTTGGCAAACAATTATATATTTTAGCGCTCATATAGGAGGCGTTGCATCTAAAAATTTCTAATTTAGACTAACACTTTGAAATCCTGTGTTTTATCTATAATAAAGTACCTGATCATAATAAAGAACCTAATCGTATAAATCGTGCTTTGTAATTATATCATACATAAATTTTAACCAATTGACTATTTAATTAAATTATATTTTAATGCTGGGGTTAAAGAGATGTTGTAATTAAATAAAAAAACCACAATTAATTGTTATGATAATTGAATTGTACTTAGTTAAGGCACGCTGCAAAAAAGTTGGGGCCTGGTTTTGGGCAATCTCTTTTACTTCGTATAAATTTTATTGGTAGCCCTAACTAATAAATTAAATAATTTTTTATCAATTTTAGATTAAGGTCATCATGTCTTTTAGCAACAAAAATAAATCCTTAGACGAAAAGCTTATATTACCAGTATAGAGAGAACAAGCTTAAAATTAATTGATATTCGCAAGAAGAATATTCTGGTAATTTAGGTTAATCTCGAACAAATTATTTTCACAAGAAAGCGAAGGATTACATTGAGATACGTAACGAGTATTATAAGAACACAGAACTTCAGAAAAGTGATTTTGGCTAAAGTGACGTTGGAATTTAAAATACAGTAAGTTAGGTTTATCATTTTCAACCATAACTATATAGGCACCATCTCTAAATATATTTAAAAAAAATATTAATTAACATTATTAATATTAACTTATTGAAAAACTAATTTTAATTTATCAAAATCAAAATATCTTTATTTTCCAGAATACTGTACAAAATAATAATGTGGTCTTATGCATAATTTCTAAAGCATTCTACCGCTAGCGGCATGAAAATATTAAACATGTATGTTATAAATCTAATTTACATATACATTTATATACATGCTACTTATTTTTTTTCTGTTGTTGAACGACCTTTTTTTGAATTATCAATTATATTTTTAATGTACATAGGTATGTATACTATTTTTTTATTTTTTTGAATCTTAGTTAGATAAAATGTCACTAGTAAATATTATAATGTATAGATTATGTAAATTATAAATATAAAATGTATTAAAACTGTTATGACGTGTAAAAGTGCTAAAAATATTGCTTATTTACTGAATAAATTATTTGATTTGATTTGACCGAGGCCTCGACCGATCTATGAAAGTAAAAGTAAGCTACTTAATTTTAAAACTTTTTATGATACTGTGTATCGAATTTACGCGGCAGTAATGTTGTATTAATTTAATATTAATTATAGTAGGATTTTGCGATACCAATCATAGCTGCTTATTAGGTAGAAGTAAATTATGATCTTCAAAGATTCTATCCTTTTTATTTAGTCTGGTTTAGTCAGTTTAGTTTGGTCTAGTCTGTTTTGGGTATCGTTTGGTTTGGTTTAGTCTAGTTTAGTCTGGTTTAGTTTGGTTTAGTCTAGTTTAGTCTGGTTTAGTCTGGTTTAGTTTGGGTTAGTGTGGTTTAGTTTGGTTTAGTTTTGTTTAGTTTGGTTTAGTTTGGTTTAGTTTGGTTTAGTTTGGTTTAGTTTGGTTTAGTTTGGTTTAGTTTGGTTTAGTTTGGTTTAGTTTGGTTTAGTTTGGTTTAGTTTGGTTTAGTTTGGTTTAGTTTGGTTTAGTTTGGTATAGTTTGGTTTAGTTTGGTTTAGTTTGGTTTAGTTTGGTTTGGTTTGGTTTGGTTTAGTTTGGTTTAGTTTGGTTTAGTTTGGTTTGGTTTGGTTTAGTTTGGTTTAGTTTGGTTTAGTTTGGTTTAGTTTGGTTAAGTTTGGTTTAGTTTGGTTTAGTTTGGTTTAGTTTGGTATAGTTTGGTTTAGTTTGGTTTAGTTTGGTTTAGTTTGGTTTAGTTTGGTTTAGTTTGGTATAGTTTGGTTTAGTTTGGTTTAGTTTGGTTTAGTTTGGTTTAGTTTGGTTTAGTTTGGTTTAGTTTGGTTTAGTTTGGTTTAGTTTGGTTTAGTTTGGTTTAGTTTGGTTTAGTTTGGTTTAGTTTGGTTTAGTTTGGTTTAGTTTGGTTTAGTTTGGTTTAGTTTGGTTTAGTTTGGTTTAGTTTGGTTTAGTTTGGTTTAGTTTGGTTTAGTTTGGTTTAGTTTGGTTTAGTTTGGTTTAGTTTGGTTTAGTTTGGTTTAGTTTGGTTAAGTTTGGTTTAGTTTGATTTAGTTTGGTTAAGTTTGGTTTAGTTTGATTTAGTTTGGTTTAGTTTGGTTTAGTTTGGTTTGAAATGAAATGAAATAATTTATTTGTCAGAAACATGGTAGGTACAGGGATGTAAATTATTATTTGTAATTATATCACATGCTGCGCTATTTCTAGCATTTGTTAGTCACATGACTTTGTTTAGCTTAGTCTAGGTATTCTTTTGTCGAATAAAAACATTTATTAACCAGAATTTGTTTGACTCTTAATTTGAACAGTTTTAGTGGCGGCTCCCTTATAGTAACTGGAAGCTTATTAAATATCTTTGTTGCCATTGCATAACAATTTCGGGTATATTGAGTATTTTTATGCGCTGGAATAATTATTCTAAGTCAAAATATCTTTATTCACGTAAACCTATTACAGGCATTTATGAAAGGTCATTAATTTAATTATTTTGAATGATTCTACTCCTGCTAGTAGAATACTAAGCAGCAAAGTAGTCCAATCAGTAAGCTGTTAGCAGAAGACCAGCAGCTTAGCAGATTCCAGTGACCTGTTAATGTTTAATCCGACTGAGAAAGGAATCTGCAAGGAAAACTCAGCTATATCAGATTTACAAAATAAAACATATACAGAACTGCACCACAACGATCAATTAATAACCTTTTAAATTTAGTTATCAGTACCTATGAGATTACAATACCTGGTACAGCAGTAACCCACCAGGCAAGTCAGAATTAAGATAGACTACATGCCTAAGTGCAACCCGTAATTCGACAAAACGCAAACACCTCTGTTAATTTAAGAACAATAAATTGAACGTGTTCGGCAGAGGTCCCAGGCCCTCACAGCAGTCCGATCACGGACATAACGCATGTGCCGGCCATCCCCCCGCTCAACCAGGCCCTTAGGGTGCGGACCGGGACCCGACTTCTACTAGGATAACGCGTTTTAATTGCAATTATCCCCAAGAGTTTTAAAAAGTTCCGGGTGGCTTTTTACAAATAAACAGCATTCAAGTATACAGATAGAAGGAACAGTCAGTAATTTTAGTTTTATAAATAAAGAACGACAGGAAGTTGTAGGAGGTGTGTTGCAAATAGCACGTATGTGTTGTTTTTGTCCAATTACTTTTTTTTGAGAGATCCTTTTCTGTGATAATAGTAAAAACAGGGGAAGTAGAGTTCTTTCTGACAAATATTTTCGTATGCTTCACCCAGCCATACGTAAAATTATTCTCCCTGGCCATGGTCCCTAAAATTTATTTTTATATTTTATAATTGTACTATAGTTTTAAAGTGAAATTTGTCTGATATGGGTGTAATACCTGAAATAAAACTTTATTTATTTATTTTATTGTTATGACTAATATTTTTATCTATTTTCTTTAAAATTTGCACTTTCGATTAGTTTGCTTACTTTTGTTACTTCCCACTATATGATCCTTATAAGATACACTATTAGCAGGTGCAGTAATGCAGGTTAGGTTTTTTTTCAGTTATGAGTTTATTATGAAGACATCATATCTCAAGAAATATGGATACTTGATATAAAAGATAACATCATTCATAAAATTTGAACATTTAGGATGGCGTTTTAAATATAATTTAGATGGTAACAGCGACCGTGATGGTCGTAAAGATACGAAGCCCCGAGCATGGATTTATATAATTTTTATTCCGACACTCAAGTGAATGATATGCTATAAAATACTAGGGACAAGCATTAAAATAATATGTGCTCGTATAAGTTACGACATCGGCTGAATTAAATGAAAATATCTCGTATCTCGGAAATTGAAAATGAAAATAATGCAGACCAATTTAATACTTACCTCACCACAGCCCCTGGAACACAGAGTCCTAGATCTCCAGTATTGGAGAGGGGCCTTCCATATATATATATATATATATTTATATATATATATGGAATATATATATATATATATATATTAGCTGACCCGGCAAACGTTGTTTTGCCATATAAATTATTTCTAGGGAATTTCTAGAGTAGAAAAAAAAAACTAACTTATTGTAAGTGTGTAAGGATGTGGTATATAAGTGAAAGAGGCATGGAGCGCTGTGAGCGATGAGCGAATATAAAAATAACAAACATCAAACATTTTTTTTTTTATTTATTATATTTATTTCTTAAAATTATATATATCGGCTTCGGTCTCATCCCTACTCCGTGCTGTTTACTAGGAAGTGATACCGGTATAGTCTGGCAAATGAGTGTTGACCCAGAAAAAGCGCGGAAAATTTAAAATATCTAGCACTGGTAACACTAATTATAGCAGGAATAAACTGTCTTGATACTAATGTTACCATGTAATAAGTTTCAATTAAATGTTAGGCTCAACTGGCGGGGATAACTTACCAAGTGATAATTGATCAGTTATCGAGCGGGATGGAAAATGATTAAATTACTATTAAAAAATAGGGGTTGGTGATAGAAGGGTGAAAATTTAGGGTATGTATTTTTAATAGCACATTTAAAAAAAAAAATAAAAAAAAATGTCCAAAAAATAAAAAATAAATGTTAGGGGTGGACAACCCTTATCACTTAGGGGTATGAAAAATAGATAGTAGCCGATTCTCAGACCTACTGAATATGCATATAAAATTTGATAAAAATCGGTCAAGCCGTTTCGGAGGAGTATGGTAACTAACATTGAATTTTATATATATATATATATATATATATATATATATATATATTTTGAGAATTTAGCCTACACTCGCCACGCTTCTGGCCAGACAGGTTGGCGAGGATCTAATGTAATTTTTTTATAAAAAAATACGTAAGAAAAGTCTATTTCTAATTGGTAGTTTAGCAAGCACAGGGTTTGAACCGGCATTTGTAGGACTTTAAGAAAAGCGTCTTTATAAAGGAGCAGTAGTGTTGGCATCGTTTTAAGAACCATTTTTTCTTAAATTCAAAATCGTTTATTGCACAGAATACAGGTAGATATAGGATAATACAATTTTACAGTTCAGCTGTATCCTACCATAATGGTATGCAAATAATAGTACATCTAAAATTACAACTAAAATTATATTTGTCAACACTTATAATGTAAAAATTCCTGGATATAAAAACATTGTTCTTTCAGCCATTTAATTAACAGCTTCTTAAATTAAATTATTGATGTCGATTGTTTTAATTCTATCGGCAAACCGTTATATATTTTAATACACATTTGGTTATTATTTTTAGAAACAATGGTAAGTTTTGTAGCAGGTTTCCATAAATTGTATTTATATTGAGTCCGAACATTTGTTCGCCCGTCCTCGTTAACAAGCTGAAAAAGACTCGGGTAGTTTTTAGTAAACATACAAAGTCAAAGTCAAAATATCTTTATTCACGTAAACCTATTACAGGCATTTATGAAACGTCATTAATTTAATTATTTTGAATGATTCTACTTCTGCTAGTGGAAGACTAAGCAGCAAAGTGGTCCAATAAGTAAGCTGTTAGCAGAAGACCAGCAGCTTAGCAAATTCCAGTGACCTGTTAATGTTTAATCTGACTGAGAAAGGAATCTGCAAGGAAAACTCAGCTATATCAGATTTACAAAATAAAACATATACAAAACTGCACCACAACGATCAATTAATAACCTTTTAAATTAAGTTATCAGTACCTATGAGAATACAATACCTGGTACAGCAGTAACCCACCAGGCAAGTCAGGATTAAGATAGACTACATGCCTATGTGCAACCCGAAAGTCGACAAAATACATGCGTCTAAAATATACAGACACGGTAATGATAAACTATTATAGTCACGAAAGTATGGTCTACAGAAGTCGCGCTGTCCGAGATTAAAAATTGCACGGATGCATTTTTTTTTAAACAGAGTATCTATATCTACAGAGTTCCTCCAAATTACAATGCCATATCTCAGCACACAGTTTACATAGCCATAGTATGAAGTAATAGCTGCTGATTTATTGACGAACTGTTACTTTTTTTAAAGCTTAAACAAATCTATTGAATCTATTGGAAACATCTTGCACGTGGTCCTTCCAATTGCAAAACTTATCAAGGGTAATAAATGCTTAAAAATACACATTTTCGTATTTTTATCATAGATTTACAAAACCACTGTTCCCGTGCCTTCGGGAACTGTTAAGCCGTCGGTCCCGGTTCAACTAATACCAACTTGTGGAATCGGTATTAAATTCCCAAAAAATCTCATCAGACTCTCGTCAACCCGTCTCCAACAGTGAAGGTCTAGAGACTCTGTATTCTAGAGACTGTATAAAAAATGTATACGAAAACATACTTCAATCCCATAATAAATGGAAAAAGCATTAAAAACGGCATTAAATAGTTATAAGAATATTTTCAAATGAAATATAAAGAAATACATGAACAGCCCGGACTTATTGGTAGCTCTTGAGATGATTCGAAATAGATTGCTGCAGCTTCTAACCATTCAATTGCGCAAACATAGCTTAACAGGCGAACACCGTCTTTTCATCTTGATCCCTCTGCTTTTCTAATTCCATCCCTCATACACTCCCAGAGCTCCTTCAGTTTCCTATATTGGTAATAGAATTTATATTTATTATTTTTAGGTACACAAACAGAAATGAGTATAAAACATTTTTAAATTTCAAATCTTTACGATGCAATTCCGGTACTATCTCCGTGGTCTAGTGGTAACAAACGTTGCCGTGAACTCGGGAGGTCGTGGGTTCGATTCCCACCGGGGGCAAGTTGTACATTGTATAATTTGTCTCGGTCTGGGTGTTTATATGTATAATATGTATATATTTCCAAAAAAAAAAAAGTATAATATGTAGTTTATCAACCATCTAGTTTCCGTAACACAAGCCTCGTAGCTTACCACGGAAACTAGATGGCGCTGTGTGATTGTCTGGAAAAAAAAAAAAAAAAAAAAAAAAAAAAAACATGTGCATACAGCATGCAATTATGAAACATTTACATATATATAGAAATAAAAATAACAATAAATAAATATATATAAATATAAATATATCCAGACAGGTCACACAGCGCCATCTAATTTCCGTGGTAAGCTACGAAGCTTGTGTTACGGAAACTAGATGGTTGATAAACTACATATTATACTTTTTTTTTTTTTTTTTTTTGTAAATATATACATATTATACATATAAACACCCAGACCGAGACAAATTATACAATGTACAACTTGCCCCCGGTGGGAATCGAACCCACGACCTCCCGAGTTCACGGCAACGTTTGTTACCACTAGACCACGGAGGCGGTCAAGCGACTTACACTACCGACAGTGAGCAGTTCATAAATATTAATTTAGTTTGCTCGCCGTATTATAAAACCTACACCTATTAATAAAAATAAACCTTCTTAATAAATAAAAATACAACTAAAATAAAAAAAAACAAAATAAAAATAATTATAAATAAAAAAATTGCTCCAAATCGCTGCCAATGGGCAAAGTGCCAAGGCAATTGCCATTATCATTTATTATTATTATTATTTGAAAATAAGACTGTAAAGACCGTGTACTCATACGGTAAAGGTACCAGGGACTTATTGATGCTCGAACCATCTTGAATTTCACGGAAGAAAGAATTCCTCACTAGGAGGTGTCTACAGTCTCCTTTGATCGTTTTAGCGATGAACTGAAGAGAGGATCTAAAGGCGAACTTACAAGCGACATAAAATGTGACAATATTTTATGTGACAAAAGAAAAATACATGAAGAACTACGAGTACAAAATATACATGTTTTGGTCTACGAGTATAAAATGTATTATAACTATTAGATAAAATCTGACTAGGTATATACAAAAATATTAAAATAAAATAGATTAAAAAACTAATTATTAATTATTCTAAGGACCCAGGCGCTGCTGCATTAAAAGCAGAGAACCTCAAGCGGCGGAAATACACTCAGCTTATTGGGAGATGTGTTTTTGCGCCGTTTGGAGTTGAAACTCTCGGGCCGTGGGGACCAAGTGCACACGAAATTTTCAAGGCGTTGTCAAAACAGCTCGTCAACACCTCGGGAGACAAAAGGGCTGGGCAATATTTGGGCCAAAGGATCAGTATTGCCATTCAACGTGGCAATGCTGCCAGTATCCTTGGCACCTTGCCCATTGGCAGCGATTTGGAGCAAATTTATTATTTATAATAATTTTTATTTTGTTTTTTTTTCATTTTAGTTTTAGTTATATTTTTATTTATTAATTAGGTTTATTTTTATTAATAGTAGTTTATGTTTTAAGATGTAAGTTTTTAGTTTAATTAATATTTTATTATTTTTTTAAATCATTGTACCTTATTTTCTTCGAATAAAATTATAAATAAAACTAAACTAAAAAAAACATATGAAATTAAAACTATTCTACAAAATAAACTAAGGGCTTCCAACCAGGAAGGGTACCTAAATCTATTAAAAAGTAAAAGTAAAGTATCATCACGACCGCTTCCCTTTGGGGGTGGTCAGAAACCACGCTTATAAATAAGCGGATTCACATTTAGGCAACTTTACTATAGGCCAATCATGACAAGTGGCAAGCTCGTCGATGTCTCTAGCTTACCAAACTCGAGAAATATCAAAAATAAATTAAATAATAATTATTTGTATTTATTTACATTAATAAATATTTTTGTGTCCAGGAATCGAACCCAGTACCTCCGAGTCTAAATCCACGGACTTAACCGCTAGACCACGGAGGCAGGTACTACGGTAAAGGCTTTATATAAAATGTTTAAAAAATATATTGAAAGTAGATAATTGATTTACCGACTATAAAATAATCCGAGAATAGTTGAACCGAAAATTTGCATACGGACGCCTAGTCGGTGCAAAAAGGGAACATATCTATATTTTTTAGTTTTTCAGAAAATAAAAACACTTTAAATATTAGAATATATTGTATTCCAAGTGTCAACTCGCTCAGTCGCTCAGTCGACCTCTCGGCCCGAGCTCCCGATCTTCTTTTTTTTTTCTCAAAACAAAAATCCATCAACTATGTCATTGTCGTATATGGGTTTTTGTTTTGAGAAAAAAAGAATATCGGGAGCTCGGGCCGAGAGGTCGACAGAGAGAGTATTTTTATAAATATTAGGATTAAAATAATAATTACGGTTAAAGTCTACCGCGTAATAGAGTCCCACGTAGCTAGTATAAAGCTGGGGAAATTTGAATCCGCTTATTTATAAGCGTGGTTTCTGACCACCCTGAAAGGGAAACGGTCGTGATGATACCTTTACCGTAGTATATTATGTGGTCGGAGAGTAAAATAGAAAAGGCTAGATTTTTTTTTTCGTGTTACCTGCATGTTTTACCCTTGCATTTTTCATTGTTCAGTATATACATTTGCCTAAGTATAAAAATACCGTTCACTTTTGATGAACACATTTTTGGGAATCCAAAGGGTAAATTCCATGGAGTTATTCCACGCGTGTTGTTTTGCTAAAAAGGCAAATCTGCAAATAAATGAGCCACACGCTGTTCGTTATTTCGGACTCATTAAGCTGGGTACATGGACTTATATTATGGCTGGTCCAGCGATACAATTTAAAAAACTCTCAGGATGTAAACACGAGTTCTTATGTTTACACTTAATTCGTCATACAAATTGTTCGGAGCTACTTAGGCAAACCCGAAACGACACGGCAATATTGCGGCGGCTCGGCGTTGCAGCACGATCCCTGCCTTGAGCACGCCGCGACGACGACGCCTCGAGTTGCGCCTCTGAATCGTCTGTGCCTTGAGACCTTAGATAAGTACAATATATATATATATATATATATATTTCTTTAAATACAAATGTTAAATAGTACATTTTCTGGATCCCCCTTTAAGTTTAGTTAGACGCTTAAAGTTAAACATAATAAAAATGAGTAATGTTATAACAACGAAAATTGCTTTTGCGCTTGCGCCTCGACTGTTAACCTTTAAAATAAATTCCAACTTTTGTAAATAAGGCATCTTCTTGCCATCGACTTTCCCATTGACTACCAGGTGCTCGATGGTATTTATCCATGCTGTGACACGTGTCCGAAGAAATGCCTGATTGTAGAGTCGATAAAAGGCGTTGTCGGATCCTCCAGTATGGATTTATCGGTTCAGAAGTTCGTCCATGATATGCCCAACATTGATTACTGTTTAGTCTTTTACTTACAGGAGTAAGACACATACAGAAAATTCCATAACGACTAGGCTAACATTTCGGTTCCTCTATATCTTCTTCAGCTCGTCCATAGCAGATCACGAGTCAAGAGTGTAGCGACTAAGAAGACGGCGAAGAAAAAATAAAGCAAGCAAAAAATAGTAATCTAGGATCAGTTTACAAATAAAATATATTGTAGGAGCGTGTTACTGTGTAATAGTAATTTGGTTATTAAAAAGACACAAAAATGTTTCGCCTTGATTAGCTTGAAACGAACTACTTTTAAAATAAAAAATGTAAGGAGGCAAAAACAAATTTATTTATGAAAAATAAAAAAAATGTTTTGTTATTGTAAATATTAAATTATCGCCTGAAGGTATTTCTTTACTAAATAATTCATAGCTTTTTACTGAGGCTAGTCTTAAATCGTACTACGTTACAAAAATAGCTGTACTCATACATTTATATACGTCTATGGGCGGATCTGAATTTGCTTCCATATTTGCGAAGAGATAACTTCCCGGGTTATACAGTTAAACGGACTCAATGTGACCACAGCTGGATTGTCCGTAATGGAGAACCTACACCAACACCATATTTAAAGCTTTTGTTGTTCAATTGTTCTATACCACTCATAAACAAATAGTCGGAGAGCTAGCGACAAAAATCGGCAAGAGTTTTGTAATGGCCCATAATTAATCACATTTAGTACCTATAGTATATCAAGGTCAGGTAATTGAACAGTTAAAACTGGCGTCGGTAATAACAGCTGACAAAATAAAACTGATACATTTGAGGCAATTTTATTATTAATTGTTACATTATACAGAGGCTTCATTTTGGTGCAACTCAGCCTTAATTGGTATTAACTTTTTTGCATCCCCCTCGCTCGCAAATTTAAATATTTTCAAAGATTTTTCAAGTCTGATTGTAGGTACTTTTGAGAGTAGATACTACCAGGACATTATTAAAAAAACTGGTGTATTCACACTTTCTAAATGGCTCAACATAGCGCGAGCGTTAGCAAGCAGTATATTCGTGAATATGTATGTTTATATATAATAATGTGTATGTATTAGTTAGTATATTGATATAATGATATATATATCAATTTGTTGTTAATTTTCATTAATCACATGTGTTTAGAATTATATTTTGTTTTTATTTTGGTTTCTGCCGCTTGGCTGCAAGACTTGTCGCTTTGGCCTCGGCCGAATAAAAAAAGGCACTTTGACGTTTTGGCAGCATGGGGCCGGCCAGCTAAATTTTGTAATTTATTTTAATTGGCCCCAATTATGGTAGATTGGAGGTGGTTGACTGTGGCCAAGGATTGGAGGAATGGTGTGAGGAGCGTCCATTGCCAGGGCATTCGGCTGGAGCTGGGGTCTTGCCCAGTTCGGCGAATGTGGTAGTGGAGCTCTCACCCATGTCTTGGAAGAATAGTGAGGAGCGTCCACTGCCAGGGCATTCGGCTGAAGCTGAGGCTAGGCCCAGTTCGGCGATTGTGGTGGTGGAGCTCTCACCGTCGTTGTGGCCTGGTGCTAGTGTGGTTTCTGCAGGCCATCTGGTGTCCACCTGAAGTTGGGTCAGCCTGCAGCCGGAGCAGTGGTCTTCCCAGCAAGTGACAAAGTCAGGTTTATGTTTTGTGCATGTCCTAGTTTAAGATTGTGAATGTTTTGAGCAATAAATGGCCTGACCACAGATGGGTTTGTTTGATTTGGTGCGGGCACAAGCTTGCCGTTCCCAAACTCCTTAACAACATGATTGTTATCTTCATGATTGCACCATATGCTTAAATTTGTCCCCAAGATTTGGCTGTCAGAGAATGTCTTCGGGCATTAAAACCACTTAAATTTAAAAAAACGCAATAAAAAAAAAATAGGCTAGCTTGGGTATTTGTTGACCAAATAACCTTAGACTTAAAAGTTTGGTATCTTAATTTATTAGATAATTTATGTCCTAGTAACATAAATTCTTCTGCAGTAATACAGACAAGGAATGTTTCAATATTTCATATTGAACAGTGCACGTGAGTTCCTTCAAAAAATAGCTGAAAGTACGTGCTTTCTCTGCGTGTAGTTTAACGATTTCTTAGAGGGTAAAGTTTGGGAAACCTTTTCTTTGTGGCCATAATAAATCTTTTTTAACTTCATTGAAATTTAACGCTCGCAAAGGCAATGGCCTCGGATTATTGAAACTCGATCCAATAAATCATCATCAAGACCATAATCCCTTGGTCAGAAACCACGCTTCTTTTTAAGGTGCTGTTTCTTTGACCTTGTTTTTATTTATTTAAACACTTTATTGCACTTAAAACCTAGTACATAGGCGAGCTATACGGCATAAGGCATTCTTCACCGGCTAACTTTGGAGAAAGGTGATGATGGCAGAATGAAGAATAATATGGAACCCATTCACGACGAGGCTCAATCTACTGATTGCCTCCGCCAAGTCCTCTGGCTGCCAACCTAAGGACCCCCCGACCCTCCCACCGTTTTAGTCGCCGATCCAGCCGCCGCTGTCTTCTTCCCTCATTTCCCCCTCGATGGCTCCACCTCAGACCCCATGGTTGGGTCTGCTTCCGTTAAGTAGACTTTGCTTCGCATGCTTGCATGAACGCGGCAAACAAGTGCCTTCATTCTGTAGCTACGACTCAGGGCCAACAGTGAAAGAGAGACGGTTTATAGGGTTTTATTCCGTAGGCGCCTTGGGGTCTCCTTAGGAGGCCTCACGGGGAGTCGGGCTCCCGCGGTGACTCTTCAGGCTGGGATCGTATCGTCAGGCGATTAAAAAAATAATGGAGATAAATAATTACGCATTTATAGCACTTAAAAAGAGAAATAGAAGAAGAATACGAGTACATACTATCAAAAACTGCATATCCATTGTAGATTATTCACTGTATTAAATAATAAAGAATATCAGTTGTACTTTTCTAGTTTAGTTATATATTGACATATTAGACAGAACATTGACTTTCTATTACAAAACAATAGCATTATGTTTTGTGATAAAAAGTCAATATATAGATTAAGTTTTAACACATACACAATATAAATCAATAAACATATATACAATATTGTACATACATACATATAAATATACACTATAAATAAAATAGATATCCAAAATGCCAAACAACTTTGTTACGTCGATCGTCATTAAAAGGTTTTTAAACACATTCACGGATGGTGCGCGCCTTATAGCCAGGGGCAACTTGTTCCAATGACGAGCGGCATCAACAGTGAAGGAATCTTAATATCTGCTTTAGGTATGACATACAACATCCTAAACAATAATTACAATTTCAATCCAATTAAACTTTTTCTGCTAGATACCGAGTGATTACTTACTACTTTGTGCAATAAAGTATATAATAAATACAATAAAATAAATCTTCTTGGAATAAATTAGTCTACGACAGAGCATTGTCGGTTATGGTCGTCTTTGACCATCTTTGGTGTATTTTTAAAAAGATTTTGTTGTTTCACTAACAATATAACCTGCATGGTAATATTGGTGGTGAAAAGAAAGGAGACTTACTGCGGGTTCTTCGATAGCTCCAAGGTCACTGTTTGTAAGGCACGACATACCACCATAGCATCATAACGAGTTGGATCAGAGTTTATGAGCACACACAATTCACAATTTAAAGTCTTATATTTTAATAAATATGGGTTGAGTAGCGTTCACGGGTTCACCGTTCAAATATTTTATTCCAACAGGTGGGTCGCGAGGCTGACCCATTTTAAGGTGCGTTTGCGCATTTCTCCATCTCTTTCACCCGTACGTCTTATGGATAAGGAATAAAAGGGATGGATATACATAAAGCGTGAGATTGTTCTAGAAGCGTTATACTACATAGATAATTACGAGTATGTATATGTAATATATAAATAACGGCGTTAACAAATATTATTATATTGTTTTAGTTATATAGGAGATTTTATTAAATTATAATATACCTAATTAAAACTATTTTAAAAGGATATATTAAATATAAACTAAACTTAATAAAAAAAGAACTTTACTAGACTCTTCATGGATAGTCCGAACAATTCCACTCTATATAGCGACGCTAATAAAGGCAGAAATAATTGCCAGCTTTCTTGTCTCCAGATATTCCGTTCGCCGTTTGGACAACTCCTTGGCAAGACTGAGTCAAGGCTGAGTGTTCCTATGGGCATATATGCATGGCACGGAAATGTTAAACCCGTTCTTTTAAGAACAAAGTAGATGGCGTAACAAAAAACTTAACAAATATTTTGTATGAAAATAACAATCAATGCCCTATCTAACTTCTATTTAATCTATTTGGGTATAGCCAATATCAAACAAAATCTAAAACTAATAGGTGGTTTGCAAATGTTAACATAGCTAATTCAAATGAGTTAATTAATTTAGTAGTATTGATTGAAATTTGAAGTAAGCGAATCCACAAAGTTAATAGAAGGGCTCGCATGATTCAGCGCGATATTGTACCGCAAAAATAGTGAATTTACCTTTATTTATTGTCGGTATTCCAACATTATAAAATATTTACAAATACTAACTTTTATAGAAGTTAACAATTACAATGTCCGTTTTGTTAAAAAATAATATTTATTTATTTAAACTAAATTGTATAAAGTACAAAGGCCTAATGCCGCTGGACATTCTATGACGGTCAAACCTTCGGGACAACGAGAGCAGTAAGTACATAAGGTAGGTGCAATACTAAATAAACTTAAAGAGTTTTAATGCAGATAACATATACATATTTATTCATAATTACATACTAATACATACATATAACCTACATAAATAAAATATTAACAATACAATATACACAATACTATACCTACTAATGATAAATCACAGTCTAATTAGGACTAATAAAAACAAAAGAAGGAACATGGAAAATAACGAACCTCGGTCTTGCATGTAGTGAGCATACACTAGTTTTTTTTTTAAATACCTCTATTCGGAGCTTGGCGAATTTAACTGGGAACTGCAAACGATTTGGACACAATGGTAGTATGGTGAGTGGGTATAGAGAGCGTATCATTAGAAGAAGATCGAAGAGTCTTCTCATGTGTGGCAGCAAGATACGTAAAATAATCCTTTAAATAATTGGGTGTAGACGGCTCGTTAAGTATGGATCACAGCATGCACAGCACTCGGCGGTTCGTCAGGGACGAATAGGCAACCGTTTTAATTCGTTTAATTATTGTATGTAATAAAGTATATTGACCAATGATGGATGGTTAGGCGAGATTGTAATCCGTCGGGGCATAAACAGACATTCCTAATTTGTTACCCCTATACTATGTCCTATCTCTTTCTTTCTCGCCGCTTCCTTTCTATATTACCCATCCCGCTCACGCTAGTCCAAAGGCCTCATTAAAGAGAAGCAGCGGATATATATCTGGTCTGAAAATAGTCATTGTCCTAAGTCGTCATAGAAGTCGCAACGATCGTTGTTATCACCTACATTCGCAAAATCATTAGTGATGAAGAATCAAATTCCAAAAGTTGCCGAGGACAAAATAATGAAATTCTTTATTCAAGAAAGAAAGAAAAAATCGTTGCTTTGTGTTCTAAGTCTTGTGTATTTAGACTCGGAGGTACTGGGTTCGAGTCCTGTTTGGAACATAATAATTTATTTGTGATGTTTCTCGAGTTTGGTAACTTAGAAACATTGACGAGCTTGCCACTTATCACGATGGGCTTATAGTAAAGTTGGATAAATGTGACCCGCTTCTTTAACTAAATAAATAAATAAAGCACATGGTTTCTGACCACCCCAGGTATACGGTCGTCCGGATATTTTTTTAACTTGTTAAGAAAGAACAATATTTTATTTGCTACATATAGATAAACGCTAGTACTATCATAGGGAATCAGCTCAGCATGGAGTTGCGACTCTGTTCCACAGCGCTGATTTTCAGCTGATCCCTAGCTAGGAGTGTATAAAAAGATATAGTGTTGTACATACATAAATGGTTAACCAAATAGATAAATAAAATATAAAACAAAATTACAGTATTACACACAAAATATAAGAAGTTGGTGCGAGAGGAATTTCAGCAAAATCTTTGCACCACTTAATAATGGAATTGGACCTAAGCAGGTCTTTCGTCAATATATTTATAGAACGACCTTTCAAGGCGGCATTAAGGGAATCATACAGTATTTGGTTAGGTAAGAAGAATTGTGCAATTTCAGTAATTATTAAATAAAAGTACCATCACGACCGTTTCCCTTTCGGGGTAGTCAGAAACCACGCTTATAAATAAGCGGATTCACATTTAGCCAACATTACTATAGGCCAATCATGACAAGTGGCAAGCTCGTTGATGTCTCCAGCGTATCAAATTCGAGAAATATCACAAATAAATTAAATATTATGTAAATAAATACATTTACATTAATAAATATTTTTGTGTCCCGACCAGGAATCGAACCCGGTACCTCCGAGTCTAAATCCACGGACTTAACCGCTAGACCACGGAGGCAGTTAATAAATAAAATAAATAAATATCTATTATGTTAAATAAATAAATAGTAGGTAATATACATATATCATCAGCTTTATGCAGATGATGCTGTTCTTATGGCATCGTCCGAACAACAACTGCAATCACTAGTCACAGAAATGAAAGAGGGATGTGCAGAAAAAGGACTCCGTTTGAATGCGAGAAAAACCAAGGTACTAGTGTTTGAAAGAAGAAGGATGACAACCGTGACGATAAAGATTGACGATGAAACTCTAGAACAAGTAAATGAAATTATATATCTGGGCAGTGTTTTCACTGCGGATAAGCTCGACTCGCCATACACAAAGCAAAGCTAGTACCAACACTAATGTATAGAAGCGAAACGTAGATATGTCAGAATACGCATGAGAGTTGAGTTAATGCAGTAGAGATGAGGTCGTTGCGTCGGATATGTGGCGTCACCTTGACGGACCGCATACGTAATGACGAAATACGCAAAAGGGTAGGTATTAAAGAAAGCATAGTGACAAAAATAAGGAAAGTCATGCTCCGATGGATCGGACATGTTGAAAGGATGAATGAAGAGAGATTGACGAACCAGATATATAATGCGAAAGTCGTGGGTAAAAGAGGCCCTGGCAGAACAAGACTTACCTATCACGATCAACAATAGCTGAAGGTGCATTTAAAAGCCATCGAAACAAACGAGCATGTATGAGAAGGTTGATGAATGTCGAAGAAGCGAAAGAGGTATGTCGTGATCGTGACAAGTGGCGCTCAATTTTCTCTGCCTACCCCGCAAGGGATTTGGCTTGAAGATATGAATGTAATATACATATATCAAAGAAAGGAGATTAAGATGCTTTATGTTTTTAAGAAGGTGAGAAATTAAGAATATTTTAAATATAATTTCTTTATATAACGCTTACGCTTGAAGGAACAGAAATTGGCTTCGGGAATCGTAATAATGTTAGTAAAATAGAAACCTCATTGTATAGAAATATAAAGCTGGTACAACTTTTTCAATCAAAACTTCTACAATTTAATTTACTTCATATTTTTTCATTACCCACTTCAACGTCTTTTGTTATTGTCTTTGGGGCTAATCATTGACCTTCTAAGTACTGGGCTTTCAAAACAACTTCAATATGTTACTGGATACACAACTACAATAGGAGAGATTATTATTTTATTTTAAACTGCCTCCGTGGTCTAGCGGTTAAGTCCATGAATTTAGACTCGGAGGTACCGGGTTCGATTCCTGGTCGGCGCACAAAAATATTTATTTTTTCATTTATTACAGCCCCTAGAACACAACACAGCGTCCTAGACCTCCACTGCTGGAGATGGGCCTTCCAGAACATATATCTGGAGAATTTGGCCTACACTCGCCACGCTGGCCAGACGGCTTGAAATATTTATTAATGTAAATAAATAAATTAAATTAATATTGAATTTATTTGTGATATTTCTCGAATTTGGTACGCTGGAGACATCGACGAGCTAGCCACTTGTCATGATTGGGCTATAGTAAAGTTGGCTAAATGTGAATCCGCTTATCCATAAGCGTGGTTTCTGACCACCCCGAAAGGAAAACGATCATGATGATCCTTTACTTTTTTTACTGTTATTATTTTATTTTTATAGCGTCTCACTATCCCTACTTAATAATTACCTTCGATTCCTCGTCTTTTAGCTTCATAATACATCATATCTCAATTTTTCATAATTCACATTCCGTTGTTCACAACATCATATCTTATTTCGGAAAACTCCACGAACTCCTGACTAAAGAATTTTTCACTCTACACTATTTACCATTGAAGTTTCGGACTCAGAAGATTGCTATTGATTCACCGGCTCTTGAATTCTTAACTCTTCATTCTCCACTGATCGTTCGAAGACGTACGCTCTATAACGTGGGCAGCGTTTTGTTTACCGAGTTGCTTCTCCACTCACGCCGCTTCAACTCTACTTGCTAATTCAACTGCTCAACCCAGGAGTCTACAAAGTCGCCATCGCTAAACTCATCACCGACTTCGCCTCCTGAATGTCGTGGACCTACATCAATGACCCGTAACTATTATTCGTGCTCTCCTAACTCCAAAACTTCACATCTCCACTTCTTATTTCTCACCTTGGATAGCCTCCCTCTAATTTATTTTTCTCGTTAACTATCGCTTCACGATACTTTCGACTAGATCTCAACCACCGAAAGTATATGAATAGCATCAAAAGGCTGTAAATTTTTCCACGAATAAATAAATAAATCACTGTAAACGCCTCCAAAAACCTGAATAAGCGTAAAAGTACTAAACAAGATGAAACGGTTTTTCCCGCCTTCATTTCAAGCGAAGTATAAATAAATCATCATCAGCCTGTGTCTCTTCACTGCTGGATATAGGCCTCCCCCATGGCTCGCTACTGCACGAGGTCTTTTGCAACTTTCATCCAACCCACACCAGCGACCTTCCTTAGGTCATCCGTCCATCTGACGGGGGGTCGGCCCACTCTGCGTCGACCCGTACGTGGTCTCCACTCTAGAACCCGTTTGCGTCATCGGTTCTGCGGCAGATGTGTCCGGCCCATTGCCACTTCAGCTTGCTAATTTTGAATGCTATGCCAGTAACTTTGGTTCAACGACGAATATTAACGTTTCGAATTCTATCCATCAACGAAATACCAATCATAGCTCTCTCCATAGCTCGCTGAGCGACCTTGAATTTGTGAACCAGACCCACTGTCAGTGTCCACGTCTCTGCTCCATACGACATTACGATGTCGAAGTTTCCCGAATGCCGCCCAGCCTACCTGAATGCGGAATAAAATTTAATAAATGAAACCTCAGCATAATTCTATGACCTTTTCGGACTTTTCAATATTATTAGGCTTCATTAATTTGAGAAGTCATTAGTGTATGTTATAGTACATTGATGATGGAAGTTGATGGCGACGAAGCTGGGATTGCGGTAGGATAGATAATTTAGCAAAACAAATTATTACATATTTAATAATGATGATGATTAACTAAACTATGAATTACTTATGTAACACTTTATTATTATTATTGAATTTCATTGAATGTCATATATAAAATATCTTGGTAGGCCGGCATAGTGGTAAAGACTAATGTCAAACGGAAGATATAGTGTTCTGTATTTTAAAAAAATAACCCTTTAATCATTCAGTCCCGGTCTATATGTAGGTCTTAGTAGATAAAGTTAAAAAAGTGTTTATTTGCATGAAAATCAAGGAAGACAAAAAACAGTTGGAGATGTAAAATGCTTTTAGGAATTTCTTATGTATCATTAATCTTTACATTACAAATTCAGTCGGTAAGAACTCACTCACTTGGATTAAGCAGACACGTCGACGTATATTGAAATAAATATGCCAGCAAATTAAAAAAAAACTGCCACGTGACGTTACTTTAATAATATTAATAAAACATTTATTGTCAGGCAACTAATAGCTCATAGATAAATACCTACCTTACAACTAAATTACATATAAAATACCAGCGGGGTGAGGCGGAGTGCACAATCGTCCGAAAACGTATCGTCTAAGATTTTATTATGTCTGTCAAAAATGTCAAAAGCTTGGGCATTCCGTCTAGCCTATGACATTTCTGACAGACGTAATCGAGCTTTTAACGATACGTTTTAATACGATTGTGGACTCCGCTTAACCCCGAAGTACTATTGTAATATTAATTAATCTAAAGCTTTCCTATCTTCATCTTATTGTGGTCATAGAATTACCCCTCAGGTACCGAGGAGCACGAGAAGCTTCAGTGGCCGGCGCCGTCGTCACTGCTAAGTTTGGTGCAGAGGGAGTGTTGCGTGGAGTCCAAGGACATAGTTGGTGCTGCGTGAATCAAATCCACGAATTTTTTTGCAGTACATAATACCGTACGGTAAACTTTAAAACTGCGTTCAATACTATATAATAATAAATAATTAGTTTTTATTTATTATTATTTTGAATTTGACAATTTGATTTGTTTAAATAGCCTTTTTTAACTAAAATAAGTAATATAAACGTTAATTTGACAGTTCTATTCTTCGAGCGTATTTACGTAACGAGGCGTCCCTCCGTTTCACAGCTACAAGTAGAAGGAATATTTGTGTGGAGGAGTTGAAAAACGTGTTAATATTAAATGTCCACAATGTCCCGAAGGTTAACGTACAGAGAGTGTTTATTTATTCATTTATTTTTAACACTTTTTTGCACAAAAACATAAAGTTAGTGTACATAGGCGAGTTTAATGCCAGTTAGGCATTTTCTAACAACTGACCTTTGGGAAAGTGAGAAATCATGGGCAGGGTGCAAATAAATCTAATACACGATACTTACTTAATTTAGTACATATACGACATAAAAAACGAACTACATATACTATACATTTTAAATATATAACTTATTATACTCAAATATAATTATGCCAAAGTATCTATATTATCATCCTAATTGATGAGGTTATTTCCTGTTTATTTAAAAATAATGTCGTTACTAGACTTATAAAAACATAGGCAGATGGTGCTTGTCTGATATCCAGCGGTAGCGTGTTCCACTGGACGCCGACACAGTGAAGGAATCTGAATATCTGCTAGAGGAATGGGAAGGGATTTTAAGTTGGTTATTGAAAGTAGAACGAAGGGTAAGGCTGTGTGTGTCACACAAGTACTCGAAGCGTGATTTTAGACATAGAGGAGTTTTAGGATTGTTTAGGATACCATACAGGGAAACCAGGACATGAACAGATATACGAAAGCGAATACTAAGCCATTTTAACTGAATGCGAAAATGAGAGACATGATCATACTTACGCAAGCCGAAAACGTAGCGGATGCATAAGTTGAATAAAGAATGCCTGGCATTATGTTCGCTTTTTGTATTGATTTACAATAAACAAGTCCTTAGCTATACGTGTATGTCTACGATCAGAATTATAAATGAGGTGTCATGGAATGTCTCACAAAAAGTGTGAAAGGAGAAAACGTTTCGTGAATAAAGGGTATGAAGGAGTCGTTTTTTTTTAATTCGCCAAAATCTCACACAGACATGTTACGTCTTAAACAAAAAATGCTGTTTATTAAATAATATTTTCTGGTGTAATATTTTCCTTTTTAGTTACAGGAAACTGCCTCCGTCGTCTAGCTGGATTTCCATGGATTAAGACGCAGAGGTACGTACCAGGTTCCTGAAAAGTTTTTTTTTTTTTTTTATATTTCTCGAGTTTGGTATCTACGCTAGAAACATTGACAAAGTTACGAGTACCATAGGTCATGATAGGTTGGCAGTAAAGTTGGCTAAAATAGAATTCGCTTCTCATCTTCTTATATCTGCATTACTTTTAAGTTAGAGTTATAGAAAAATGATAAAAAAATCCTATTATTTAGTCGCTGACAAAAAAATGGACATGATAATGAAATAAAATAGAATACGGGTAGGTAACTGGTTTATTCCAGTTCCAATAGGACGACTAACGAGGGCGCATAGATAAAAAATAAAAAAAACTGCTCCAAAAGCTGTCTGCATTTCACAGACCGGCCTTTGATTCATTACTGCGTTCGATTAGCCGTATAGTGGCTGATTTTATATGCATATACCCAATTGATCTGGATTATTCCAGAAATATTTGTTATAAAATAAAGCACGGCTTTGCGTACAACATACGAAATATTCTGCATGGCTAAAATATTTAAATTTTTCCCATGCGTGCACAAAATCCGTTTATTGCTTTTCGAAATAGTTGGGAGTCTTAATTAAATTGTTAGGCTATTTTATGAACAAGAATATAGACTAGGGTATAATTTTTTAAGTTAATTTATTTACTACTTAATCATTTATAGCAGCGGAAAAAAAACTTCATTAACACTCTGCAGCTGATGTGGTAGTCTACCGTGTTTCAGTTTTTAATTTCATGTTATATTTTTTTTTGCCTATGCCTGATTTATCGTTGTACCGTCTACCTTAACAACTGCGTCAACGGGAATAAATTGTATTGTTAAGTCGTTCCGTGTATTGTAGTCTCTATTCTCTTGCTTTCTTGTTCGTCAGCCATTTTCAACTTTCCAGAATGCATACTCTGAAAGTACGAAATATGTTTAGGTTTTTTTATGGAACGACCTTTCAAGATATATATTATTGCACAAGCAACTTAAAAGTAATATACAATGGCGATCTTAATGCCTTCCCGGCATTTTATAACAGCTAACCTTTGGGAGTGAGTAGAGTATTGCGGGGTGCATTATTATAAATATACAATTACGTACAATAAATAAATAATAAATAAATAAATATTACAGACAGGTCACACAGCGCCATCTAGTTTAGTTAATACTTTTTTTTTTTTTGTAAATATATACATATTATACATATAAACACCCAGACCGAGACAAATTATACAATGTACAACTTGCCCACGGTGGGAATCGAACCCACGACCTCCCGAGTTCACGGCAACGTTTGTTACCACTAGACCACGGAGGCGGTCGTGAATACTTTGCAGAATGATACAGTATTTGGTTGGGTAGAGAGAATAGTAGATAATTGGTTATATTGTTGTGGATTGTGGACAATAGTTTTATAGTCATTGTAGCGTTTGTGCTAGATTAGTTATGACGTTATTTCGCAGACACCGGTGTGCCTCTACCGAGAGCGGACCCTTCTTATATACTAGTGTAATAACGAGCCAAGGAAATCATCAATAATATAGTCATAAATAATAACGTTATAATAATAATAACAAATCTTTATTTTGAAGGACCCAAAACTCATGTTCAAAATAATAATGATTAGAATAAGTTAATATAAAAAAAAAATGCGTTGAGTGACTATTTATTACAAGAAGTAGTCTGAAGGGTTCCAAAAACATTGCGTGTCCAATTTTTTTAACAAATTACTTACTCGAATTTACGACAAATTTAGATTAATTAAAATTATACATACGTATAAAGGGAGCGACATGATAGACATGGCGGTAACAGTGAATTTGAAAATGTTAAGAGATTTGGCGAGATATAATTATAAAAAGTAACATCACGACCGATTCCCTTTCAGGGTGGTCAGAAACCACGCTTATAAATAAGCGGATTCACATTTAGCCAACTTTACTATGGGCCAATCATGACAAGTGGCAAGCTCGTCGATGTCTCCAGCGTACCAAACTCGAGAAATATCACAAATAAATTAAATAATGTTTAAATGTATTTATTTACATTAATAAATATTTTTGTGTCCCGACCAGGAATCGAACCCGATACCTCTGGGTCTAAGTCTACGAACTTAACCGCTAGACCACGGAGGCAGTTAGATATAATTATGTAAAAATATTACTAAATAGAAAAGAAAAAAAAAACACTATAATGTTTCTAACTCTGAATGTCGTTTAGATCGATATATAAGTCGAACTATTTATCGTATTACGTACGTACGCAGTATGCCTCTTTGTATCGGAACAAATGGGGTGTTGTAATAAAGAGCAAGGAAACCCATCGAACAGTTCATTGCTAAGTCGAGACGGCAGTGCATAAGCCACAGCTGACAACTCACTCGGTCCCTTTCCAATTTGCGTTCGTATAAATTGAAACGATGGAATCGCATAAATGAAAAGGCTCGAACAAATTGATTTTTCACGCAGACAGTACGGAAGCTGTCTCGTCGGCATATTTTATTTTTTACGCTTTGTTTCACATATTTCATATTAACAGGTTCGTTAGTTATGTAACATTTTTTTTTTGAGTTTATTCAGTCAATTTTTATGTTTCAAATTACCCAAACGTCTGACGGAGAAATCTGGATATAGAAAGGCCGGCAATTGTTTCTGCAAACCTTGGTATACAATAGCTGATGGGACGTCTCTAGAGGTTTTTTATTTATTTATTATTTAAAGGGGTGGTAGATAATCACGCCTCTTAAGTGGACTCACGTTTGGCCAACATGAAAAGAGGCAAGCTCGTCGATGTCTTTAGCATACCAGACTTGAGATTTATCATAAATATATTATTGTGTTCCGACCACGAATCGAAACCCGGTACTTCTGCCTCTAAATATACAGTCTTAACAGCTAGATCATGACAGATTTTTTTTTTACTAAGGGCCAATCATGAGATGTGGCAAGCTGGTCCATGTCTCCAGCGTACCAAACTCGAGAAATATCACAAATAAATTAAATATTAATAATTGTATTTATTTACAAAAATAAATATTTTTGTGTCCCGACCAGGAATCTAACCCGGTACCTCCGAGTCTAAATCCACGGACTTAACCGCTAGACCACGGAGGCAGTTTAAATAAATCGTCATGATCGTAGAACAGTGACGGATCTGCTATATTTCAATTTTTCATGGCGGCCATTTAAAGTTATTTCAACTGTTTTTTTGTCATATCTTTTTTAAGTTAAGATCTACATTGCTAAAAACTTACATGTATCTAATAAAAAGGGTTCTGTTTAAGATATAATAGCAACAATACAAAATAATTCTGTAGTTTTCGAGAAAATTCACATGCTTCGTTTTACTTCGGAGTCAAAACAGTTGCATAATCATAACCGACATTGTTCTTCGGAAATTTACATTAATAAAATGACGGATCTTGCTTTACACTCATGTTCTACCAAGACACAATGAAATATTTTGGCGGATGTTTTGTGATGTGAAATATTTTTGTAAAAATAAAAGTTTTTTTTAAAGTATGTAATAATTTTTATTATTTAATCACTTTTATGAACTTAACACAAACAATAAGTATTGTTATAACCTACTTAAAAATACTAAAACAGATAGTATACGCTAACATATTAAGTCTTAACACTTTGGCATCTTTTACTCAATTAAGACATTTATTCTTATTTGTAAGCAATACCTATGGTATGGTACTTACGTATAATAAAACTATGTCTGTATTTAACGGAACTAATAAATTTAAAAAATCACTTTAATTAATCACTAAATAGGAACAACGAAATAATATTAATAAAGTAAAAGAAAATAATCTCCTGACAATAAGTAGCAACGACCTTTTTAGCCAATAGGTACTTGGTTTACCTATTCAAGTTTAGGAACACCGTCATCCCACGTATAACAATACCCTTGTTTTTCAGCCATGTCATACATAGTGAAATTATAACAGGACAGTTTTATTTTATAATATAGTATGCTCATCTGCCGATGACGACAGGATAGTACCTTTTGGAAATCAAAGGTAGCGCAAGCAACACGACCATCAAGTGCGACAGTTTTGTCTTTTTGTTTGATGGTTCTGGACAAAGTTTTATTGCTCTGATGTTTGGAATACTGTTCTTTGAGCTCTTCGGACGGATTTTCTGTGTGTTTGAACCTATGGCACTGGTCGCAAGTATCCTTTTTGGGCACGTGGAAGCTTAAATTAAAATTACTATTGACAATATCTCTATATTGTCTGAGGGTATTAGCTTTATTTGAATATTTTGGGAGATCGGGCCATTCTTTGTACAAATTAAACATACGAGCGATGCTCAAAGTTCCATCTAAATACAGTCTTTTCGATGCTGCCCTATTATAGTGAGACTCTATGGGTGCAAAGGAATTGACATGGGCACAAACCGACATTGTCATTTAGTTATTTACAACCTTTTTAAAACCTTTATGTCCCTCTCATGTCTGTTTCTACCGAAGTGCTTCATGAGCCGTTCTATAGTAATAATACTTGTACGTAAATTGACGATTATACTTTAAATCTCTTTGAAGCCCTCTTTTATTCTTTAGAAGTATAATTTGCAACATAAAGCCATTGTTTCTCTCGACTGCCTAATTTCCAAAACTTTTCAAAAGTGTATTTCTTCAATAGTCAATTTAGTGTCACATTCATATCTACAACTGCAGGATCTGCCCATAGTTTTCGCTGAAATAGTTTTACCCTTTTGGGATCAGTATGTTTTGCCCTCATTTTTAGGCGTTTTCTTTTGACTTTTACCCAGCAATCATAATTACGGAGACGTTTTTACCCCTACATTGAACGGCAGGAGCTGGAGATAATTGGCATGAGGATGCAACTGTGTTGACAGATGGACAGTTAATGTAATTAGCATGGTCGTGAGTCGGACAAAATACTTCGTTACATAATAATTCTGTATTGTTTGTCACTGGTGATGGCATGGGTGTTGGCAACTTGTTATTAGTTGGTGATATCAATTGAGGAAAAGGGGATTATTCTGAGATCAAGGTACAGGCATCTAACGGAGTTGGGGCTAAACTAATAATTAAGGATTCAACACATTGCTGATTATTTCCTGGGAGTAAAATTGGAGACTCATTCTGTTCCACTGGCATAAAATAATCTTCTTTTAGAATGAAATTCGGTGACTGTATGTTTTGGTTTCAATTTTCTTTGTCTGTTGGTCTTTTACTTGTTCCATTTACAAGTATGGCGTCATCTTTAAAGACGTCCTTACAAATTTCATGCATTTTTTTCGAATATCTTATGCGTGGTAATGGTGAATCGCATTATGAAAATAAAAAAAGTAAAGTATCATCACGACCGTTTCTCTTTCGGGGCGATCAGAAACCCAGTTTATAAATAACCGGATTCATATTTAGCCAACTTTACTATAGGCCAATTATGACAAGTTATTATGAAAATAATAATAAAAATATATGTAGATGTAGTTAGACTTCACTTTAAATGCTTAGTCTTTTGTAAATTAATTAGAACATTAAAACACGTTGTAGGTATGAAAACAACAATATTATAAGTCCAAAATTATTTTTTATTTATACAAAAAATATTTAATAACATGAAGTTAATACTTTTATAAAAAAAATTACAAAATAATTAAAAACATCGATTTTAAGTACTAGAAAAAAGACGGATGTAGATTTGAGTTCCAAGATAAAAGTGGGAAGTACACATACGACACTCAAATACAAAACCATGTGCGCAGAATATAGTCGGTTGTTACCATCCGTCACTGTCATGTCCGTAGGAAAATGTCGTATAATTACATACACTACCAATTTTCAATCATAGTTATAAAAGCATTACATAGCCAATAATTTAACACTACTGTCAGGGCGACATTATATTTTATTTAAAAAATTATCTCTAATTCTATAATAAAGTTCCGTAGAAGAGTGACGGATAATCAAAATCGACGATTTAACTATCCTTCTTGTGATATTTTGGTACAAATTAATTGAAATTATTAAAAGTAATACTTTCAATTAATTAATTTTCTTACGTGGAGTCCTTGGTATGCAATCCTCGTCACTGTCGTAATAATCATGTTTAGAATCCTTTAATGGTGTTTTTTTCTCCTTTTGAGATTGTTCTTCCACTAGTCTCATAATAAGTTCAGACCTTCTAGATTTTATTTTGGAACCCTTCTAACATTTGCACAATAGATTACAGACCGCAATCAATATAATATTTAGTAAACGCAAATAATTACAGAACAATAAGAAAAATCACGCGGAACGTGGGAGGTTAACGAATAGTGACGAAAGCGCGGTTACGTCGGTCGCGGGAAGGGGTGCTGGGGAAGCCCCCGCGTAGTAAAAAGACGGACACGCATACCCGCCGTTTTTATACGACCGCTGATCAAATCCGTCAGTATACCGACTCTGTTATTTCAAAACTATATATAAAATCAGATTTTTTTTAACAAATTATATTAATTCCTATTATTAGCTATCGAAATAATGCAAAATATCATTTTAGGTATTTTTTCAAATCCGACACTGTTCTACGATCATGACGAAATATATCCTCCTCCTTGCGTCGTTCTCCTCACTGCTGAGGGTCGTGACCCCCTCCACGGATCACTTTAACCCGGACGATGTTGCGCCATTCGGGTCTGTTCACGGCTGCATGTAGGGCATCGTTCATCTGGGTATTCAGTGAGGTGCAGATCTGGTCAGACCAGCGTATGGGGCTTCGGCCACGTGGTCTTTTGCCTTCGACTTTCCCTGTGATTACAAAATAAATATATATTTGACTTTAAAAGTACGAAATTATATTACACAGTGCTTGCTATACGCCTAACTAGACGCTTGTGTTCTTTGTCATAAAATCATACAATATGTCTTGATTCTTTGTATTTGGTACGTGATCGTCTGGCACGGGGTACGCACGAGCCACTCCACCCCACTCCGCTGGTCCAAGTAAAACGTGTTTAACCAAGCGTCGATAAATGTCTAATTGAATTTCCACTCGAGTCGTTATTTAATTTATATGTGCACGATGTCGTCTGATTTTTACCATTCTTCAGTATTTAAAAAAATATATTAACTATCATCACTACATATTATAAATCAAAGTCATCCGCCGCGTCTGTCTGTCTGTCTGTTTGCGATAAACTCAAAAAACTACTACACAATTTTTTATACTCTTTACATCAATGGATACAGTGGTTCTCGAGAAAGGTTTTTTTAGTATATGATTTGTTAAGTTTTTGTATACATTAACGATATGTGTTGCGACACCTCCAGTGTCGGAAAAAAATAAGCCGTCTGTGAGCTTTCGACGAAAGTGCTGCGAAAACCCTTTGATATATAACAAAATAATTTATGGTGGAATTGTGTATCTTATATAGGTTTACGGAAAAGTCTGCGATGGCATATGTCTATCTCTTAAAACTAACATACATGGGTATCATTTAAACACTTAATAAATAGGCAACTATAAAGCGGTAATTGGAAAGTTATTTACATAAATATGGTATTAATCCTCATTTTAATTACGTTAGTTGGCTTGAGAAATTCACTCAGATTATTATTACCTTTAAAACATGAAAATTAAATGAGAATACCTTCTTACGAGTTATAGTAAAATCAAAATAATACGCAACTAAATTACGTGTCGCCGTTTACACGGGTAAAGCCGGGTAAAACAGCTAGTATAAATATAATATAAAACTAAACAAGCTGAAAATATGGCTGGACGTGTTGGCCTTTTCTCGCCACGCTGCGAGCTGGCAAGGTTAATTCTTTTTTTTAACTAGTTCATTTTTTTAAAAACAAAATCAATCATTTTTCGAAGGAAATAAGGTACAATTATTTAAAAATATATATATATATATTAATTAAACTAAAAGCTTACATTTTAAAACATAAATGACTATTAATAAAAATAAACCTAATCAATAAATAAAATTACAACTAAAAATAAAATGAAGAAAAAACAAAATATTTTTTTTTATTAATAAAAAAATTGCTCCAAATCGCTGCCAATGGGCAAAGTGCCAAGGATACTGGCAGCATTGCCACGTTGAATGACAATGCTGATCCTTTGGCCCAAATATTGCCCAGCCCTTTTGTCTTCCGAAGTGTTGACGAGCTTTTTCGACAACGCCTTGAAAATTTCATGTGCACTTGGTCCCCACGGCCCGAGAGTTTCAACTCCAAACGGCGCAAAAACACATCTCCCAATAAGCTGAGTGTATTACTATTTCTTAATTCCAATAACACAAAACTAATTCGTTTGACAGCTGGAAGGAAACGTTGAGTGGAGGAGCTTTTGAGAAAAGGTCTTAGAATATGGGTGTTAGCCTCATTGCATTTGCAAATATAAAATTACGTGGCTAAGGATCCCAAACCGTCTTTCCTACATATACCTACAAACAAAAATAGCTATATAGCGCGATAGCAAGGAAGAACTGTGAAGCGACATCCAAACCGCTCCTAAGTGGCGTATAGTGGTGAGTTCGTTCTCCACACTTCACACGCCTCGAGTCACTACTCGAGTCCCGATCTCTTTCAATTAGTTGAAGCATCCTTCACCTACAACGTGTAGAGAATAGCATTATTAAGAAACCTATACATTGTTAGTTCGTTCATATGTAGGGAATTTTAGTCTAGTGATATTAAAGATTTACCCAATAACTGATTTTTTTTTAGTATTGTATTAGACGAATAATCAAATATATTTATTATGTAAAAAATATATATAACAAACACAAAATAATTCTGAACGATAGAGTAAAGTAAGTAATGTGTCTGCAATAAAAAATAATAAAAATAATAAATAAAAAAAAATTCGTGAAGTGACCCTGAAGTTGAACATGATTACCCTATCCTTACTTAAACATTACAGCCCCTAGAACACAGCGTCCTAGACCTCCACTGCTAAAGATAGGCATTCCAGAACATATATCTGCAGAATTTGTCCTACACTCGCCACGCTGGCCAGACGGCTTGGCGACAATATGATGTCATTTTTTAATGACAATTTATTAACGACTCCCCAAGTTGGTATTAGTGGAACTGGGACCGACTGCTTAACGTGCTAAAATGGCGCTGTGTGACCTGTCTGGAAATATTTATTTATATTTAAATCATTTATTTCTTTTGGTTGTCACAACATTTGGATTTTTTTTTTTTTTTTTTTTTATACTAGCACGACATGTGACCCTGCGCCCACCTGATGGTAAGTGGCGCGCAGGGTCCATGAATGTTAGCAACTGGAATCAGACCCTTATATCCGACATCAGTCCCTAACACTATGCCGGCTTGACTAGATGCCTTTTCACACTTCGCTTGAAGGACTCCAGGTTATAGGAAAGTGGAAACACAGAGGCTGGAAGAGCATTCCACATCTTTATTGTGCGACAGATGTATGAGTCACCAAATTTATAGGTACGCGAAGGGATAGTGACTACGGTATGTGGGTGCATATTCTGACCTGTGCGTGTGGTTCGGTTGCGGAATGGGGAGGAAGGAATTAGGTTATAGAGCTCTTCAGAGCACTCACCATAGTATAGCCGGTAGAACACGCTCAGAGAAGCTACATCTCGGCGAAGCTGCAGGGATTCGAGAGTTCCAGATATAGTGGCATCGTCCACAATTCGAACAGCTCGCCTTTGTAGGACATTGAGAGCATCTGTGAGGTACTTGGCTGAACCATCCCAAAGGTGTGAACAGTATTCCACGCATGATCTGATCTGTGCTTTGTACAGCAACAGTCTGATTGATGGCGGGAAAAACCGCTTCACCTTGTTCAGTATTCAGAGCTTTTTTGACGCTGTTTTGGTGATGCTCTCAATGTAGTTCCGGTGGTTAAGGTCTGAGCGTATTTCCACCCCGAGGATGCTGAAGCTGGGCTGGAGATCCAGCGTGGTGCCCTGAAGAGTGGGGGGAGGAGAGAAGGGGGACTTCTTGGCCGTCAGCGCGCATGCCTGGGTCTTGTTGGCATTGAACTGGATATTGTCAATACATTTTTTATCCATAGTTTACTATTATTTCGATTATAAAATAACCAGCAGCTACTATGGGTGGACCCATCATATAAGCTATACTAATAATATAATCTTCAACTAAAACTCTGTTGCCATAAACAACTTTTTGCTTAAAAATAGGTAGTTAAAATTAATTTGTGGCTGTAAAAAGGCCGTGTCAGCTTATAGACTAAAATAAATTGCACATGTCAAGTTAATAAATTAATTCGTAGCTCTAAAGAGGCTGTGTCAGCTTACAATCTTCACTAATGGAAATTGAATCGGTAGGTGAATAAAATAAAATAGAATGGAAATTAAACTATTAGTATAATGTTGCAAGCATAATTAAATATATGTATTCGAAGTTAATTACATTACAAGTACATTAAATATAAATTAAAAGCTACCTAAATAAAAAAAATAAAAATAAACTTACCTATAAATAAAAATTGTCCTCTAGAGACGTCCCATCCGAGATAGTCCCAAGGAGACTGGCAACATTTCCCCTCTTTATAGCGAGGCTAATACGTTGGCAGAAATAATTGGCAGCCTTCCTGTCTACAGACCTTTCTGTCAGCCGCTTTGACAACTCCTTTGCCAAGCTTAATTAGTTTTTTTTTTTTTTTTTTTTTATACTAGTACGACATGTGACCTTGCGCCCACCTAATTGTAAGTGGGAAGCAAGATCCATGAATGTTAGCAACTAGACACTCATGACTGACATCAGTCCCCAACATTATGCCGGCTTGACTGGACATGGCGGCAATTCGAGCCTGATCCCGAAATGTGTGGATACACTTTACTGGGTTTATCAGCACGAACGGTGGATACTTCCCCGCCTCGGCAGACTGGACAAATTACCTATCTGTCTGCTTACCACCTACCTATCTGTCTGCCTACCACCTAATGTAAAATTGTAAATTAATGGCATAATTACCTAAATATGAAATAAATAAATATAATAATAATAAATAAATATTTCCAGACAGGTCACACAGCGCCATCTAGTTTCCGTGGTAAGCTACGAGGCTTGTGTTACGGAAACTAGATGGTTGATAAACTACATATTATACTTTTTTTTGTAAATATATACATATTATACATATAAACACCCAGACCGAGACAAATTATACAATGTACAACTTGCCCCCGGTGGGAATCGAACCCACTACCTCCCGAATTCACGGCAACGTTTGTTACCACTAGACCACGGAGGCGGTCATAAAAATATATTTGTTCATTATTAGTTTTTTTTTTAATTACGAGCCCACGTAATTCCCGCCTTGTTTAATATTTATTCGAAAAATAACGTGAATTTAGAATGCCGTAGTTAGGCAAATGGGGACGGAAAATTCTTTTGTGTCCGTCGTGGTTAACACAAACCGCTAATGTGTCAAAACTGTTTCGAGTAGCTCACGGATTTAACGTTGTTATAGCGAAGTGGACAACTGTGTTCGCTTTGGTAAAACAACATCATTTTATCGAGAAATTTGAATTTAAACTGTACCAGAAAATTAATTTTAGTCCTGACCTGCTCGTACACGAGTTCGTAGTACAATATTTCTTATAATTAACTAGATGTTTGACTTGGGAATTACCTGCGAGGTGTAAGCCTAGGCGCTAAATTATTATTATTATTAATAATAATAATAATCGTTTATTTTCAATAAAATCCTATGTATGTTTTTCTATTGGAGACCCACAATAGAAAGGCCGGTATTGTGGGGTCTCAATTGTATAATTACACTAATATAAATCAATAAATACATAGGTACTTACCTTTTTATACGGCATTCTTAATAATCCGTATCGTTTGGAGTACCTGCGTGACTCGCACTCCCGCTCCCTTCGCTCTACTCACAACAATCAACTCTCAATTCCTCTTCACTCTTCCAGCAGCTATTCAGATTCTCTTACTGTTTCTGCAGCCCGCTAATGGAACAGGCTACCTTTATCTATTAGACAGGCTCCGTCTTTAAATATATTCAAACATTTATTAATTGCATACTTTCTCAAAAACAAAATGACATCTAATTTCCACATCTTGACATAGATAATTAGTATAATATTAGTATTTTTTTTTAAAAGTATTTATTATATCGCATATTTATATATTGGTATGTTATTTATACTTACTATGGTATATTTATGATTGATTTGAACTATTATTATTATTCTTATTTCGTACTCTGCATCCATTATAATAATTTCTCACTCTCCCAAAAGTTAGCTGGTAGAGAATACCATACGGTATTATGCTCGCCTATGTACATTATTTTATATTTTGTGTGCAAAAAGAATAATATTATTATTATTATTAAATAAAACATTAAGTGCTTGACCGACAGTTGCGTCAGTTTAAATTTTATCCGCGTGCATTATTTATTTGCGCATATGTACGACTTAAACGCAACCGTCGATCAAACACTGAAACCCGCATTAAGAAAATATATAATGTTTTTAATTTTAAATAAGAATAATTCATTATGTATTTTATGGGTCATTTTCCTTGTTTCTTTACGACTTTATGGCCGACATGGGTATTGTGAAAAACCTGATAGCTACTCAAGAATTAGAGATCGTAAACTTTACTGCTATGCGACAACTGTTCGGGCCAAAACGACCTTTTTCTGCAAATAAGTATCTTTGACAATGATCTTAGAATGAGGTAGATGCAGCTACAGTAGGCGAAAACGGTTCCCACAAATATGTGTTTAAAATGGTAAAATTTTGTATTAATAAGAATTACCTTCAATTCAAAAAGGTCATATGTATCAATTTTAACAACACTTTTCTTACGTAAGTTTGTCATAGATTCATAACCCTACCGCTTTCGTGCCTCAGACAGCACGTTAAGCCGTCCGGTCCCGATTTCACTAATACCAACTTGTGGAATCGCTAATAAATTGTCAATCTTAATAGGTAAAGCACCAACGCTCGGTTGTAAGAAGGCTTTTCTTTAAAACCTAAAACCGAACGATTCGAACCCCAATATGTACCAATAAGAAATTCCTCTTCTTATGTACATTTATCAATTTGTCATAGATTGTCTACACCACCCTTCCCGTGTCTCGAAGAGCACGTTAAGCTGTCGGTCCCGGTTTCTTTTTAGACAAATGTAGTCAATTAGCTTTCTAGAAAATAAAGTTACTATCATTTTAGAAATATTATTACTTTTATATACCAACAGGTTCGATTCCTGGTCGGGATACAATAAATAATTTAAATTTATTTGTGATAGTTCTCGAGTTTGGTACGCTAGAGACATCGACGAGTTTGCCACTTGTCATGAAGATAGTAAAGTTGACTAAATATGAATTTCTGACTACCCCGCAAGGTCGTAATGATACTTTACTTCATATATCTAATTTTAGATAGACATACAGAAAAAACAATGTTTCTAAAGTTTTAATTAAATTTTATACTAGACACGGTATCTACAATTATAACGTCTTAGATCTGACTATACAATGAATAGAGTCATGACTTAAATTTTTCAAGGGACGCATGTGTCGGCTTTCACGTGACAAATGTATTTTTTGAGAATAATGAACAATGACATTAAGGTCATATAAGTAATCGACTGGCTCGAACATATCATAACAGCCCCTAAAGAACACAGACTCCTAGACCTCTGCTATTGGAAATGGGCCTTCCAGAAATCTCGAGAGAATTTGGCCACACTCAATAACTTATAAAGTATTTCACAAGTTGGTATTATTTGAACCGGGACCGACGGCTTAACGTGCTCTCTAAGGCTACTGCTGTGGGGGCCTGGGACCTCTGCCGAACACGTTCAATTTATTGTTCTTAAATTAGCAGAGGTTTTGCGTTTTGTCAGCTTTCGGGTTGCACACAGGCAAGTCCTAATTCTAACATACCTGGTGGGGTAGTACAGTACCAGGTTTTATAATCTTATGGGTGATTTTGAAAGGTATTTATTTATTATTATTGTGTAATTCTGTATTTGTTTCATTTGTGAATCTGCTATAGCTGAGTTTTCGTAGCACATTTCTTTCTCAGTCAGATTAAACATTAACAGGTCACTGGAATTTGCTAAGCTGTTAGTCTTCTGCTAACAGCTTACTCCTTGGACCACTTCGCTGCTTAGTCTTCCACTAACAGGAGTAGAATCATTCTAAATAATGACGTGTCACAAATGCCTGTAATAGGTTTACGTGAATAAAGATATTTTGACTTTGACTTAAGACACGGTAACGGTGGTGTTGTATATCTATGACAAATTTACTTAAGAATAGTGTATTTCTCATTGTCCGGGGTTCAAATCGACCTTTTTAGAAATTTAATTAAAGCGTTTTTACAACCGAGCGACCACTGCTCAAATTTTTATACACGAGTATATCGCAAAAAAAACGTGATTTAAATCGCTTCAAAGTATACAGAAGTAAAAAAAATATGCTACTTTATGCATTGAGAGGGTTTAACGCTTTCCAACCCTCTCGCTCGCACTACCTAATATTTTCAAAGATTTTCAAGTCTGAGTGTAATTTAAGTAATGTAATTAACTTTTTAGGAAATAAAATTACAGCATATTAATGCAGTAGAGTGAGCGCGGTGGTGGCTCGGTTGTGAGGCGCGGTGGTGGCTCGGTTGTGAGGCGCGGTGGTGGCTCGGTTGTGAGGCGCGGTGGTGGCTCGGTTGTAAGGCGCGGTGGTGGCTCGGTTGTAAGAACGCGTACCTTAAATCCTACAAAGGTCGGGTGAAACCCACCCGTCATGTATCAATGAGAAATGTTTGCTTCGGAGTTCATTGATAGTTCCATAAATTCGAACACTGCAATTGTATTATCCATTATACCTGGCCAAGGTATATGTAGTACTAACGTATCTAAAAGTATAAATGGTGCAATATTGTCCACAGTGGGAAATATTTTGGTGGCGGGTATAATTCTAATAGCTCCTACTGTATTGTTTCTTAATTGTTCTTATACTGCCTGTCTCTGTTCTTTCTCTTCGAATAAATAAATAAATAAAATACACTTCTCTTACGTACATTTATTATAGATTTACAACACCACCGTTTCCGTGCCTCGGAGAGCACGTTAAGCCGTCGGTCCCGGTTCCACTAATGCCAACTTGTGTAATCGTTAATAATTTTTGCCATAAGTTGTGCAATTAAGTTTAAATAAATAAATAAATATGTTGGTCTTTAACCAACGACCAAAGATGAAGGGTATATATATATATATACTATGAAAAGGAATATGTGATATCGACATACAATACGCGTCAAGTAAGTTTTCCCTTGTGAGCTACACAAAAGCCTTACAAGAGCGCGATGGGAGAAAGGCGCTGTTCTGAACATAATCAGTTATTCACAAGCGTCAATCACGCTACACAACTTCGTGTAACTAGGTGTACATTTCCCATTCGACAAAAAAAACTTTCTGGATACAGCATTGAGGTCTGCTTATTACTATGCCGCAAATTTTCAAATGAAATGAAATGAAATAATATTTATTTGTATGAAATATGGTAAATAGGTGGTACATAGTTTTTGAATAGCTCACATACTCCGCCATTTCTGGCGCACAAATTTATACTAACTTAATTAATTACTAATTTATACAAAATTTATACAATGAAAATAATTTATGTAATTAATAAAATGTCATGAATTTAAGAAATCTCGCATAAGATAATACTCGTATGCGAGATTTTGGTCAGTTGATTAATACAATTTCTAAATTTGTATGAATAAAACTCGCTTAACGAATAAAAGCAACATTCTGTTAATAGCTTCTTGATTCTAGATTTAAACTGATTATTGGGTAATTGTTTGAGAACCTCTGGTAACTTGTTATAAATACGAATGCACATAACGTAAGAATGAATGAAATTCAATGAATTTAAAGTCCAATAATAGCCTTTAGTTATCAGAAGAGTTATTTACACTAAGTAGATGTAATTGCAGGCGAAAACGGTTCCCACAAATAGTAGTAAAGACAGTCAAATTCACTTGGGCGGTGTTGTTTGCTAATCGACGATTTTGTGATTGTCGTATATGCCTCCAAAATATTTTAATGATTATTTTTAATAATACAAGTTGATATTAATGAAACCGAAACCGACGCCGACAAAGCACAAGACAAGTGGTATTGTAAATATCTGACAAATGTACGAGACGTTTTTTCGACTTTAACCCGCTATTAGTGACGTATAGGTCTGTGAAAACGGACCTTTTGAAAAAGCCGAATAACTTTTTTACCCGTCATAGATTTGTGTTGTTATTTCCTGTAGCTGCCTCATTCCACGTCCCAAATCATCAGTCCATCCAGCGACGGTAATGTGGGCGCACTTTCTAGTGTTTTGGCGCTAACCCTGTGCTTGTGACCGTCGTCACCAATGATATAAGTGGCGGGTTAAGGAAAAGTAAAGTATCATCACGACCGTTTACCTTTTGGGGTGGTCAGAAACCACGCTTATAAATAAGCGGATTCACATTTAGCCAACTTTACTATAGGCCAATCATGACAAGTGGCAAGCTCGTCGATGTCTCCAGCGTACCAAACTCGAGAAATATAACAAATAAATTAAATAATTAATTATTTACATTAATAAATATTTTTGTGTCCCGACCAGGAATCGAACCCGGTACCTTCGAGTCTAAATCCACGGACTTAACCGCTAGACCACGGAGACAGTTCAGTTAAGGAAAGTGTTTTGTTACAACCGAGCCACATTGTGGGCACATAAAGGCCAAGCCTAATAATTAGTTATTATAATAATAATAATAATAATATAATAATAAAACTTTATTTCAGAATAAATTCCATATGTGTTAGTAACAATTTTTAAAGAAATCTTATAATATCTAGTGTTAGTAAAAAAAAAAAAACAAAATTATAATACAAGAATTTTTAATTTTTTTTTTCTTCCTTTCTGGGGCCCAGGTCACCTGCTGACATGCAGGCGTATCCAGTGCCCCAAGAACGGAGAAAAACATTGATTATTTTAACGTTTCATAAAGCGAAGGTTGTGTCACTTTATTGTGAGAGCGTTTTAGATTCAATTCGAGTAGTTTCTTATAGTCAAAATACTAACAAGTTGTAGACTGGCAAAGTTGGATACGTCGAGTTTCTGTTTAAGTTGAGTCGGGTTTCATTGTTCCTTTTGAGTTTGAAGCGATGCATTATTGAAAGATAACTCTTCTGTCTATAGTTTGTATTGATTCTAGCGAGGGTTGTATCATAGATATATTTGACGTTAATGTTACGTAAACATATGGCGTTGGCTTGCCCACTGCCTCCGTGGTCTAGCGGTTAAGACCGTAGATTTGGACGCGGATGATAGTGACAAAATAATTAATTTAAATTTAATTCAATTGTGTTCTTTTTCGGGTCTGGTATGCTAGAGTACGAGCTGGCCACTTGTCAAATAGTCATAAATCATTTTGGTACTTAAAAAAGATGTTCCCGAAAGCTCACCGCAGTAAAGGTCTAGGATTCAGTGTTTTTGGGGTTGACTGCAGCGCCAAATAGATAGATTGAATTATTAGAATATATTTCAATAGTACATAAAATATATATATATATCTTTATTGGATCAAATACTAAAGGCAAATAGAAAAAATATATATATAATATGTATATGTAATATACTCGTACATACATATACAGTAAGTATTGTTTCAAGTGGTGTTATTTTTATAGAAATATCACCATGGCAAGCTCACAATATTAGTTCTCCTTGAAAGTAATAATTGGCATTCGACATTATTGCAAATGGCACATATGTACATTCAACGAGAACAACAGATAGCTGTTAGGCAGACTGATGGTGAAGTACGAGTTCGTGCCGATGAACCCAGTAGAGTGTATCCGCACGTTTCAGGATCAGGCTCGAATTGCCCTCATACTTAGTCAAGCCGGCATAGTGTTAAAGACTGATGTCAATTATACGTGTCTGATTCCAGTTGCTAACATTCATGGACCTCGTGCGCCACTTACCATAAGGTGTGTGCAAGGTCTCATGTCGTACAAGTATAAAAAAAAAGAATATATATATATGCAGTACATATTTATTTGAGTAAAAGGTACATAAAACAGTTAAAACAAAAGAAGATGAAGTAATAGACAATAAAATCATGTCGCGTTTGCTAGCCTAAAAATCTGTACACAACATTGAAATAACAAGTTTTTTTAATTATAAAATTGTAATTAAAAAGTTTCTCTTTTTATCGTTTTTTTGTGGTTTTTACGCACTGTGTACTTCCATATTTTACCCGACGTGTTTGAGCTATAATGCTGCGAGTGACTTTAAGAAAAGCATAAAATTCCGCAGCGTCTGGAATTTGATGATGACCTCATTAAGTTAAAAAAGAAAGATATATTATGTCAGACTTGGCTGTATGGGCTAGACCCTTTGCCTTCCCTATTAACTCATTCATCATCCATCGGGAGAAGAGAACAAACAAAAGAAAAATGAATAAGATACAAATATAAAAAGTATAGTCCATAACTCAAAAACTACTTCACAATAAATTAATGGATTGTCAAAACATTTTTCTTTTCTCGTAAATAAAACTACCACAAACTTGACCATTAAATTAACTTATTTTTCAAAAATTAAACTTCCTGCATCCTTCCCGTAGCAGGCTGTAATCTTATGGAGGTAAAGCGAAAATTTAACTGCGGTCGTTGAACTGGCAGATAAGGCTGGCGCGTGACTGCAGCGACCCCCACGGCACGTCTTGGGACCACGTGGATGATTAAATTACCTTCCACATCAACATTATTATAGATTCCAGGATTTAATATTTTGAACAAAGACTACACCGCTTGAATGATAAATAGCTAGAAAAAAAACATGGTAACTTGTTGTTGTATTGATTCATATTGAGGCCGCCTCCGTGGTCTAGTGGTAACAAACATTGCCGTGAACTCGGGAAGTTGTACATTGTATAATTTGTCTCGGTCTGGGTGTTTATATGTATAATATGTATATATTTACAAAAAATAATAATAATATGTAGTTTATCAACCATCTAGTTTCCGTAACACAAGCCTCATAGCTTACCACGGAAATTAGATGACGCTGTGTGACCTGTCTGGAAATATTTATATATTTATTTATTTATTTATATATTCATTATTGGATAATGGAAATGCAGATAGGGTACACTGAAGCCAAGCTAATCACTTAAAATTACAATATGTTTTTTTTATACTAGAACGACATGTGATCTTGACCTGATTGTAAGTGGCGCGAAAGGTCTACGAATGGAACTGGAATTAGAGACTCATGATACTATACCGGCTTGACTGGGCATGACGGCAATTCCAGCCTGATCACTAAACGTGTGGATATGCTCTACAGGGTCTATCGGTACGAACGTTGGATACTTCCTCAGATAAATTACCACCATCAGTCCGTCTACCACCTATTTGTTGTTCTTGTTGAAAGTACATATGTGCCATTTGTAAGTACATATCTCCTGATACACAGACTACTTTTTCGGGAGATAAGGTTCAAAACAAATGTCAATTTTTATTTGTAAAACATTTTTATTTATATTTTTTGCTTAAGTTACTATGAATTGTATTTTAAAATAAGTTGTTTATTATTTATTATTATTATTTGCAATGGTGATATTTTTATAAAAATAACACCGATTGAAACAGGAGTTGTACTAAATTATTTAATTGTTAAATTTTATCATCACACGAATCTTGTTTATATTTAAGTAGGTATTTATATATATTTTATTTATGTATTGTATAATTTATATAGGTACTTAATATTATATATATATATATTTTTTAATAATATTTTGGAGTATTATATTGCCTCCGTGGTCAAGCGGTTAAGTCCGTGGATTTAGACTCGGAGGTACCGGGTTCGATTCCTGGTCGGGACACAAAAATATTAATTAATGTATACATACAATTAATACATTTAATTAATATTTAATTTATTTGTGATATTTCTCGAGTTTGGAACGCTGGAGACATCGACGAGCTTGCCACTTGTCATGATTGGCCTATAGTAAAGTTGGCTAAATGTGAATCCGCTTATTTATAAGCCTGGTTTCTGACCACCCCGAAAGGGAAACGGTAGTGATGATACTTTATTATATTAGATACTAAATTGTATGTGTGCCTTATCATCGTTTCATTGATGCTCTTTGTTATTTTATGTAACCTGCTACGTGAGCGGTAACTAGTCACCACATTATGTTATGTACCTACAGCTGAATGAATCTGAGCCTTGCCACATCATAAAAACTTATAAAAAATAACAAAACAAATTGAATCTACATGTAAGTTTATAATAATTTTAACTTAATAGATTTTTATAATTTTAACGGGTCTTTACGCGATTTACCTTAGAGACATATTTCTCCCGACGTTTCAGCCAAGTTGCATTGGCCGTGGTCACGGGTCGACTGAAGCATGCGGTGTAGTCTCGTACATACTGGGCGGCAGATGTAAACCTACCCACTTATCACTTTTAAAAGTTTTTAGAAATCACGACACACGACACTTACTTGGCGACACCTGGCGATTTTTCCCGGCGTCGAAACCTATTGATTACTGGATTCCACGATGAAGATAGCTTATAACCCCCCTCTCGATTGAAATTTTTATGTTTCTTTATTTCGATCGCTTCACGTACTATTCTAGGGTAATAGTGACGATCGGTGGAAAGTATCTTTGGGTCATGCAGCTCAATCCAATGGTTTGTGCCACTATCCATTAGGTATTTAATTTTAACTTATTTAAATTTACACCTATATAAAAGAAATGTAACTATAACACCTTGTATAAGATAATAATTAAAATGTAGAACATGATAAATCTAACAAGGCTGCAGGTCTGGAATTAAGCCTAAGACTGGATCAAAGTCAAAATATCTTTATTAACGTAAACCAATACAGGCACGTATTACAGGCATGAATTTAAATTATTTTTAATGATTCTACTTCTGCTAGTAGAAGACTAAGCAGCAAAGTGTTTCAATAAGTAAGCTGTTAGCAGAAGACCAGCAGCTTAGCAGATTCCAGTGACCTGTTTATATTTAATCTGCCTGCAAAGAAAACTCTGCAATATCAGATTTAAAAAAAACAACAGAACTACACCACAACGATCAATTAATAACCTTTTATTTAGCTATAAGATTACAATACCTGGTACCCTACCAGGCACTTCAAATCAAGATAGACTACTTGCCCATGGGCAACCCAAAAGCTGACAAAACGCTAATTTAAGAAATAATAATTAACATCATTTTAAATTGGACGTATATTACAAATATTCTCACTGGCATCAAAAGATTCGTAGAGTCCAACTGAAATTTGAGAGAAACTACGGTAAGTCACAAGACCGGATATACATGTAGATACCATGTGCATTTCGCCGGCGTAAATAGAAGTAAAATATTTTGCCTTATAATGGAAGAGGAGCTGATGGACTTTAACTTGAAAATAAATGCATTTAAGAAAATGGAGTGTCTAATAGCGTTGCTAATGAAGTCTGAGGATCGCAAAACGTCTGACAACGTAATTTACAGCGCAAAGGAAGTAGCAAATCAACCCTGACCGACACTATGGCTGTTAAATTCAAAAACCTACCAATCGACAAAGTAAAAAATAAATAAGGAAGATGAACATAATATAAATTGAATTAAGTAGAAACAAATGTTATGACAAATAGTTTAGGGCATAGCTAGATGATAGAACAAGACATAAACTGAAGCAAAAATACTCCTTAATGCCTCCGTAGTCTAGCGGTTAAGTCCATAAATATAGAAGCAGTGGTACTGGACTCGATTTCTGGTCGGGACACAATAATTTATTTGTGATATTTCTCGAGTTTGGTGCGCTAGAGACATCAACGACCATTATTTAAAGAGTGTGAAATAATGCTTACCAAAAGGATGAACGACTCAAATATTGCCATATCAAATTTTAGCATAATACTAAAGGTTTAAACTTTCCATATATCATTTACACCAACTGCGGGGTGAGGTGGAGTCCACAATCGTATTAAAATGTCAAAAGGCGGAATGCACAAGCTTTTGACATTTTTGATAGACGTAATCAATCTAAGACGATACCGAGTGAAGTTAAGTGAAACCTTTATTAATGGCTTTCTGGGTTTTTATATTAGACAGCCGACTATCTCGCACCAAAGTCCCATCCAACTAAACCAAGTGAGCGTAATGCGGTAAAAACAAATCGTTTCTTTACAGCAACATTAAGCAAATAACCAACATTCTGCTCACGCAATCTGCCCCTAATGGTCCGTTAAGATTCGACTTAAAGAACTCCATGGGATCTTGTAATTTTCCCCTACACTGGTCTGATCGACGCGTGTCAGCTTACGGAAATAAAAGTTAGTTAGTTTTGTTACAAATTCTTGCTTGAACAGATGATTTCCACTGTGGTGGCTCGGTTGTAAGAACGCTTTTGTTAAAATGCAAAAAATGGTGCAAGTTTGGTAAATACACTAATATGTATTACATATCACCAATATTCACTTACTCCTATTGTCGGGGCTTCGTAACAGTCCATGTATCATCCTCCGCTCCCTGGTGTTCCTATTTACGTTCCTTCTCCAAACCGTTTATATCAAGAATTTAAATATCGCGCGCCCTGTCATCTTGTGTGTGACGTGATCTAATTGGTGACACCCGAGCCTAGCGCCAAAATGGCCAAGGCGATAATTAAGCAGTAAAAAGTGGGTTGCAAAACGTGCGCATGCGATTTATCAAATACTATTTTACAAAAGAGTGAAATTAAAAGTTGAAGCATCCAACGCAGTGATTAGAAGTTATCCTGCATCCCGATCCTCACGTAAGTCCTCTTTTCATACCATTCCGTTGCGAGGTTTGATATTTATCGCCGTGTGAAATAAGCAGGTTTAGGTGGTCTCCATTCTCCATCTCCATCATCCATCGAAAGCCGGTGTCTCCGGAGCCCTGAGCTGCTCAGTAGTACCCAACACGTATATAGGATAGGGTAGCGGGGTAGTCTTCTTTAGTGGTAGCTTAATGGCGTAAGTAAACATTAGCCTTAGCTACACATTTCTATAAATATATTGAAGGATTTGTGAAATTTAATTATCAAATCCGAACAGACGAGAAATATGTGAATCGCAGCACCTGGCTTGAGTTCTGTGATCCGCTCGGCGAAACTTTTGTGTCGATATTAACTTGTGAAACTTCCTTGGCTGTTAGCTCTTAGAACATAGACGTATATGTGGAGGAAATATACTGGACAAACCAAAGATTTTGTAAGACATCGCAAAAAAGTGTCACTTTCTAACGCACACTAATACACTGTTACAACACATAGATATCAATTTAACATAGACACATGGCACGCCTATCTGCAGCCGACTAACGACGCATCCGAGAAATGTAAAAAAGCAACATTCAATTCAATTCATTTGTTCACCATAAGATACACGTACACTTGGTTTTGTCAGCTATACTATGAACAGTTTACAAATCTTGGCAGTATAGGTAAAGATCGACCATTAGTGCAAGGAACAGCCATCGTCATTACCAAATTAAAACTATGTAAATTAAACACTACATTAAAGACATTTTATTTATATATATATATATATATCTATTTATTTGTAGTATGTATTATATAGTATGTATGCTAAATGCGTAATTAGGTTTATTTTAGTAATTTGAGTTCTTTTTCTTCATCCTGCCCATCACCTTTCGTGATACTCAAGGTTAGCGGGTGAAGAATGCCTTATGGCGTTATAGCTCGCCTATGTGCTATGTTTTTAAATGCAATAAAGTATTTAAATAAATTCTTTAAATACATACAATATTTAACACTAAAAATACTATTGATTGATATCGCGAGGCGCCTACGAATGCAGCGCGCGCGTGGTCACTCCTAGCGCGCCTGTAGTGTCTCTCGCTGACAGAATCTCGGCGGAGTAGGTGTGCACTGATGCTGGGGGAGTGGAAGTACCAATTATATTATATTATTACGGACATCGTGTTACAGTGTTACCTTGCACGGGTATAACATTTTATCACCAGTTCTAAGTGTATATTTAATAAAATTAGGCCTAGGTTATTTATATGTATTTGATGTAAAAACGTATGTAAGACTGACTATTATTAAATAACAACTATTTTTTTCGACAATATATATACTAAATTGTAATATTACTAGACTTATATCTACGTCTATGTCATAGAACTAATTTGAGAACGCGACGAAGAACAGCAGAACGTGTGGTCACGCACAACTCGTTAACACATATCGTTGAAACAATAGCAATTATATTAAATCTTGATCAGTTATAAAGTTTATACAATATGGCTGATAGCATAGAATGCTAGTATCAATATGTCCAACAGACCTCATCATTGTCAATCAATGAAATCACATTGATGAGTTGAAGTCTTTTCTAAATGAATGAATTTCAATGTTGCTGTAATGGAAATGGCGCGGTGGTGGCTCGGTTGTAAGAACGCGTTCCTTGAATCCTACAAAGGTCAGTTCAAACACACCCGGCATGTACCAATGAGAAATACACAACACCATCGTTCCAGTGCCTCGGAGAGCACGTTAAGTCGGTCCCGGTTCCACTAATACCAACTTGTGGAATCGTTAAGAAATTGTCATTAAAAATTGACATCATATCCTCGCCAAGCCGTCTGGCCAGCGTGGCGAGTATAGGCCAAATTCTCCAGATATATGTTCTGGAAGGCCCATCTCCAACAGTGGAGGTCTAGGACGCTGTGTTCTAAGGGCTGTAATGATGATGATGAATGATGTAATGGAAAATAAATTAAAGCCCACTTTTGTTTAGTAAATGATCGCTCGTAATTTTAAGAGACATTTAAACCCCCTTTATGAAAATGATTTTAAATAAAATTGAGTCTGTTTACATTTGTATACTTAGCGTTGCACCAAAATTAAGTCTCTGAAATTGTTACGATTAAAGTTAAAAATGGCGTGGAATGTACCATTTATTTTGAAGGTCAGCCGTCAGTTGGCACAGTCGACGTTATTATACATATAATTTTTTGCTACAACCGTACTATAAATTGACTATATGTTTGATTATGAGATTCGTTGATTATATAAGAAAGATAATCCTCATTATCAATTTGATTAGCACTGGGGATTGTCGATGGGGATAAGTGGAATAACCCTAATAATAATGTATAATTTTATAAATAAATAATAATTTTATATTTGTGAAAAAACAAGTTAATAAAGCAGATTTACATATGTAGTTTACAATATTTACTATTAAGTGACGTCACGTTGAATAATGTTTCAATATCTCTGAAATAATATATTTGTTTTATAAAAATATAAATAATTTCGTTAATTTAAACGAGAATCCGTGTGATTTAGGTAGGTACTCTATAAAATAAAGATTATAATAAAACAAGAAAAAAACTTTTTTTACAATAGACAACTACCGACAATTACGCATACATATGTTGTGGCCCAAGGCTTGATTGTAAAAGTTCAAATTACAACTCAATCTGTAGTTTTGTACTTTAATGCCGTTTTGTGTTAGCGCTAACGAATAGGGGGTTTAAGTATAAAATATCGACTATTGTTCGGAAGTTACGGAGGGCCTTCTATTACCATTTACATGGCTAAAGTTTATCTACGTATATGTATCTACGAGTAAATTGTAATGTTATTATAGGGTTAATTAAAGTATATTATGTATCTTCTCGATAATAATAACGTTTATTGAGGTTTCTTATTGTGACTTATATATTATGCTCAGTCAACATTATATAATATACTGCGTGAAATTTATTAAAAAGCAAATATTTTTATATCATAATCTAGAATAAAAATAAAGAACCACATATTTTTTATTTTAATTATTCGGTAATAAAATCTTAAGTTACGATGCAGAGAAGTTTTCCTAAAAATATTGCCACTCATACAGGGCACAATCAAGTAGGTAGCGAGAGGTCGACGATCGCACGAACGTTGACTTACGTAATTCTTTCTCTCTCTATTTCGTCCCTCGGCTTTGGTCGAGATCAATTAATAATAACACTCCACAGACGTTTAGGTATTTATCACATTATGGATATCGCGATTTTTAGATGCAGTTCGATTCACCATGCAGTAGTGATTTGTTTTTCGGATAATATTTTTATTTTTAAAAAAATTGACCTTTTTTATTTCAAAAAGAGGTTCTACACCTAAAGTTAAAAAAAAAATTTGCTCCACAGAACAAGTAATAAATAATTTGCTCTTGACAATTACACAACACGTTATAGGTACCGTGTAATAAATAAATTCAAGACATATTTATCAATTTTTTTATTGAGTGTAAACCACAAGGATAGGCATTTTAATGATGGGCATGGCCTCAGAAAGCCATCTATACTAATATCATTAGATCTCTAACGATATTAGATACCCGTAACACACATTTTTGGAGTATTCCGCTTTCAGAGATTTTTGGAGAGAACTGCCTACGTGGTCTATCGATTAAGTTCGTCGATTTAGACGCGGAGATAACTGGTTCGATTCCTGGTTACAAAAAAATATTTATTTAATTTATCAATTAAACGAGTATATTTAATTTATTTGTGGTAATTCTCTAGTTTTTTAAGTATATATATAACCCATATATTTAACGCCTCCGTGGTCTAGTGGTAAGAAACGTTGCCGTGAACTCGGGAGGTCGTGGGTTTGATTCCCACCGGGGGCAAGTTGTACATTGTATAATTTGTCTCGGTCTGGGTGTTTATATGTATAATATGTATATATTTACAAAAACAAAAGTATAATATGTATTTTATCAACCATCTAGTTTCCGTAACACAAGCCTCGTAGCTTACCACGGAAACTAGATGGCGCTGTGTGACCTGTCTGGAAATATTTATTTATTATTATTATATATATTCATAGCGTAAAAACAAACGTACAGAATTTTGCTCCTTTTTGTGATGTACAAGTATGTCAAGATAGTAAAAGAAAAGAACTGCATCGAGTACACATTTCAATTAGCAAGACGAGACAGTTGAGGGTCATATCCGTACTTAGTTGTAATTGTGCGGGCGAGGGATCCCCCCAGGAGTTTTTAATCCGTCCCGCACCATTCCAGGGGCTCATTAATGAGCTAATAACAACGGACCAAAAGTTATATTGAATAAAACCCTAGATACGTAGACATATATTTAAATGAAGCCGGTAGACTTTAAAAAAAATTTAATGTAATAATAATGTTTCATCATCATCATCAGCCTGTGTCTTTCAACAAGCTACGCCATTTTACATGCTCTGTTGCCGTCCTAATCCTTTCCATACCAGCGACCTTCCTCAGGTCATCAATCCATCTGACAGGAAGTTGTCCCATTCCGCGTACGTGTTCTTCACTCCAGAACCCGCCTGCCTACTCCATCGTTCTTCGGTTCTGCGACTGATGTGCCCTGCCTATTGCTACTTCAGCTTGCTAATTTTGAAAGCTATGTCGGTAACTTTGGTTCTCTGACGGATGTCCACATTGCGGTCCTTATCCTTTAGAAAAATACCTAGCATAGGTCTTTTCATAACTCGTAGAGCCACCAGTGTAAGCGGCGATCGAGGCTTCCTTCTGTTTTCAGCTGGTTCACTATGATTTTTCTCCACTACTTTAGATACTGATAATGGCCTGGTTGTAACTCCGGCATTTTTTATTCAACACTTTATTGCACTTAAAAACCTAGTACATATGCGAGCTATAATGCCAAGGGGCACTGGACAGGCTACCGCTGGCTATTAGACAAGCACCATCTGCCAATGTTTTTAAAAGTCTAGTAACTACATTGTACATTAAAGTGTGTAGTAGGTATATCTTAGCTTATATGTAGTATATGTACTAAGTTAAGTAAGTATCGTCTATCATATTTATTTGCACCCTGCCCATAATTTTTTACTTTCCGAAAGGTCAGTAATTTGAAAATGGCTAACTGCCATTAAACTCACCCGAGTACACTAATTTTAAGTTTTTGTGCAATAAAGTATTAAAATAAATAAATAAGGCATTCTTAACTAGCTAACCTTGGAAACCATGAAATGTGATAGGCAGGATTAAGAAAAATATGGATATAAATTATTACACATTTATAGCACTTAAAAATACATATACACAATAAAAAAACAATACATATACATACCATATAATACATAATATACACTATAAATAAATAGACATCCAAAATGCCAAACAACTTTGTTACGTGGTAAGAAGTTTTTAAATACATTCACGGACGGTGCGTGCTCTATAGCCATAGGCAGCTTGTTCCACTGAAGAGCGGCAGCAACAGTGAAGAAATCTGAATATCTGCTAGAGGAATGTGAAATAATCTTAAGCCTATTGTTGTGAAAGAAGGACAAAGGTGTTTTAGGGTGATTGAGAATGTTATAAAGTAAAGAACCGGAAGATGGACAGACCGGAAGCGGATATTAAACCACTTTAACTGAATGCAAAATTTGGAGACATGATTATTCTTACGCATGCCGAAAACATAGCTAATGCATAATTAAAGCAGACGATCAAGTTTGTTCAGTAGCTCTAAGTGACGTCGCCGTCGGAAGAGGCAGCGAACTGTCTAATGTAAGCTTTGTTTTAAATGGTATGAAACACATGCACATGGTAATCCTAAGAAAGAAGCATGTTCAAATTACCAATACACTTTTCTTACATACCACCGTTTCCGTGTCTTGCGGAACACATCCAGCCATTCGCGACGGGCTTCAGTAATACCGTTAAAAAATTGTCATTTAAATTGGCATTAGTCCCTCGTCTCGCATCTGGCCAGCGTGGCGGTGTAGGCCTAATTCGCATAGTTAGTGATATGTGACTAACTATGTAATTAGATCGTTGGCCCTAATCGACCGGCATGCCTTTTATTTGATCTGTCCTTAAATATTTGTCTATATTCGTATATAGATATTAAACTTGCAACTCCATATAATTTAATTTGTGTTGCGTGCCTATTTGATTTTCTTTTTAATGAACATAATATGAGTTTCAGGACATTGGGTTTTAATTAGTTTTATATATGCTGTATTTTCTGTATTTTAATCTTCATCATCAGCTTGTGTCTCCTCACTACTGGATACACCTTCCCCAATGCTGGCTATACATGGTCTTTTGCATCCCTTTTCCAACCCCCGCCAGTATGATTCACGATGTCAAACGTCCATCTAGCGGGGTACGTTTGCCCCATTCGTTCGTTGGTTCTGCGGTAGCCTAAAAGCTGCGAATATTATACGGGTATATTTTAATAATATAACTTTATGCCTTGAAAACAAATCTCATCTGGAAGTTTTCCACTTTATTATAAGAGCACTGATAGTAACATTCTCGTATAAGGTGCTTGAGAATTTTGAGTGGCGTATGGCGGGCGATGCATCAAACCTCTCAGCTTGGAAGTTCATAGGAAATATTTAGTTAGCGCGCCATTAGACGCAATTCCTTCGCATTATTATATTCTAGTATATCGTATGTGAGCGGTGGTGGTGGTGACCATCGACAAATACACTTTCCTTAAGTACATTTGTTATAAATTTACAACAACAACGCTTTCAATTGATAGCACGCTATTAGAGTTGATATTCATATAACATTTTGAGGTCAAAAACTAGTGCGATAACTGACAAACCCTGTGTTTAACTTTAACTTTAAGCGCTTTTTTTCGCTTTGAAAATTGTTCGACTTGGCGTTTTCATACACTTTAAGCAAAATTCGATACTAAAGCAAGCTTTACTGCGCTTTGCTTTCAAGTCGAACATAGCAATAGTACAACATTCGTAAAAGAGCCACTATCACAGATCATTCCACATCTTTGGCATGCAACAGATGTTAGAATCTCCAAATGTAGATAGCGATAGTGGCTAAGGTATGAGGGCGCATATTTTGGCCTGTGGTTGTGGAGCTCTACCGAACACGCACCGTAGTATAGCTTGTAGAACACGCTCAGGAAGGCCAAATCTCGGCTGCAGCGATTAAAGAGTTTTCGTCACTGTAGTGTCGTCTACTACTCGCCTCTGCAGGACATTAAGAGCTTCTGTACTTAGCGGAACCATCCCAGACGTGAGAACAGTATTCCACGCATGACCTTATTTGTGCTTTATAAAGCATAAGTTTAGGTAAACTTTAAAGGTGTTTTCCGGCAAATATTTTAATGAATGATCCAGAGTACTTTTTGCTGACTATACAGAAATAATGATAACGCTTTTCAAAGTCAGAATCACAAAAATATACAAAGGCAAAGGACGCCGGTACAAAAATGTTGGCATGTTTTTCTTTTAGCGTTATTTTCATTTTCTCTTTATAACTTTTGCGAGACGACTATTATGCACGTTTTTTGAAATTCTTGGACAATAAGATGCACTTTATAGTCTAGTAATTTCAAAAAATACTGCAATTTTAAATAAATATATTCCGTTCTGTGTTTTTTTTTCTGTGCCAACTAGGCTGCCGAGGGTTGGCAAAAGAGATTGCCCAAAACCAGGCCATAACTTTGTTGCAGCGTGCGTCAACTACAGGTAATTCTAATTCAAAACATTTTTTTTTTCAAGTTTTTTTTTTAGTTTATATCAACATCTGTTTTACCCCAGCATTAAAGTATAATTTAATTAAATAGTCAATTGGTTAAGATTGTTTGTGTTCTCTTCTTCCGATGGATGATGAATGAGGTGATAGGGAAGCCAAGTCTGACGTCATATATCTTTCTTTGAATATAATTTAATTTAATGAGGTTATCATCAAATTCCAGATGTTGCCGAATTTGATGCTTTACTTGGAATCATTCGCGGCATTATAGCTCAAACTCGTCGGGTATAATATGGAAGTTCACAGCGTGGGAAAACCGCCAAAAAAAAAACTATAACTTTGTGTGTGTTAAATATTCACATTGTAGCACATTATTAAACAAAACAACACCACTTTTGACTACTAGAGAGAATAATAATTTACAAAACAAAAACTTGCACTTGAGATGCCCGTGAAAAATGGCGCGAAGAACTCCAATCGGTTAGGATTTATGTATTGAATAAAATGAGAGCTATTTATACGAATAGGTACTTTATTATGATCAGGTACTTTATTATAGATAAATCACAAAATTTAAGTGTTAATAATTTTCTGATTATAACGGCGGGATACAAACTATTAAATTATTAACGTAAAAAAAAAAAAAAAAATATGTAATAACTATCAAATTAAAAATAAATCATTTCTCTAAGAAATTTTCTCCGAAATCGAACACGGTACCTCCGAGTCTAAATCCACGGACTTAACCGCTAGACCACGGAGGATATACGGAGGTATTTTATTGTCAGTAGTGTGATTTCAGCAATTAAACTGTTAGCGTACCTAATGTTATACTTTTTTTTTAAATATTTTTATTCATTAGAACCCGTGCTAGACCTCCACTGTTGGAGATGGGCCATATATGGAACATATATCTGGAGAATTTGCCCTACACTCGCCACGCTGGCCAGACGGCTTGGCGAGGATATGATGTCCATTTTTATTGACAATTTATTAACGATTCCACAAGTTGGTATTAGTGGAACCGGGACCGACGGCTTAACGTGCTCTCAGAGGCACGGTGGTGTTGTAAATCTATGAAATATATACGTAAGAAAAGTGCATTCCTCATTGGTACATGCCGGGTGGGTTTGAACCGATCTTTGTAGAATTTAAGGAACGCATTCTTACAACCGAGCCTTATGTTATCTAGGCTGTTGCTAGGGCTAATTGAGAGTTTAATAAATTGTTCAGGATGTTGTTTGACAAACAATACTGTTTCGTAAATACTTTATACTTAAAGTTTATGTTTAAAAATAAAACCCTAATAAGATATATTCACGGACGTATCTAATAAATCAGTATTAACAGCGCCGGGAAAAGTCTCAACCCTCGATCTGGCTTAAGCAGCATTACACGCCGATGCTTGCAATTTGTTAATTTACCTTGCCTCATTACTCATGGACCTTGTTTAACATTTTATTAGATTAACTTAAATTGACGAACCAGATATATAATGCGAAAGTTGTAGGTAAAAGAGGCCCTGGCAGACCGAGACTCACATATCACGATCAAATAAATAAAACACTGACTGAAGGTGCATTAAAAAGTCTTCGTAACCAAAGGGCATGTATAGAGGTTAATGAATGTCGACGAAGCGAAAGAAGTATGTCGTGATCGTGTCAAATGGCGCTCAATTGTCTCTGCCTACCCCGCAAGGGATCTGGCGTGAAGATATGTATGTAACTTAAAAAAAATAGACGCTTTCTCGTAGAAATAAGCAGGACTAATTTATTTTAAGAAACTAGTTTTTAATAACACCATCTCATTACGAATATTGCCTAACTATTTATATATATATATAGTCTGACCATAAATACTATAACGTGGCGTATATTTAAATTAATCGAAGTAATGTAAGCATTTAATATGTATATATATATATATAAGCTATAATTTAAAATTAAAATATATATATAAAAACTGCCTCCGTCGTCTAGCGGTTAAGTCCGTGGATTTAGACTCGGAGGAATCGGGTTCGATTCCTGGTCGGGATACAAAAATATTTATTAATGTAAATAAATACATTTAATTCATATTTAATTTATTTGTGATCTTTCTCGAGCTTGCCACTTGTCTTGATTGGCCATAGTAAAGATGGCTAAATGTGAATCCGCTTATTTATAAGCGTTGTTTCTGACCACCCCGAAAGGGAAACGGTCGTGATGATACTTTACTTTACTTTTATATATAAAAATATTCACCCATGACCTAATCAATTGATTGAGGTGATTCTAATAGAATTGTTTTCCAACAATAAATACTATTATATTCAAAAATATATAATAATACATTTGAATCAGTATTAAAAAAATGCGGGTCCTTTTGCCATTTTGTGCGGACATGTCAAGTGCAAGTTTCTATTAAATTAATTTACTGTGGATATTGTTAGTCAAAAGTGGTGTTGTTTTTTTTTAATAATGTGTCACTATGTGAATAATCATGGAAAACGATAAATTGGACATTAAATATGGGGCACAAGTTGCAGTTTATTTTTTACGGATTTCCCGCGCTGTGAACTCCTATATCGTACCCGACTATAATGCCGCGAGTGACTCCAAGAAAAGCATTAAATTCTGCAACATGTGGGGAAACATGCTCATTCATCATCCATCGGGAGAAGAGAACACAAAAAAAAAACGCGACTCCACATCGAAATGCCGATACTCAGCTTGGGAGCAGCCATTTTGAAAACCCGAATTGAACTTAAAACTTAAAAGCTTCCGACTAGCAAAAGCTATTTAAAATAACAAATCACAGTTGAAAAGCTTCTGAGCACGTTCTGTTCTTACTGCCGTTGTGCACGTAGATATCAACCCTCTAACTTAGTTTATGCAAAATACTCCCATCGTTGTTTTCCACCTGGCCACTGTCCATATTACGTTAACGAATTCACTACACAGATCTAAACTCTATTTTTTCATTGTAGAGTTGAATTTAGGCTACGAAGTTAGGGTCCGTCAACTCTTATGGCTAGGGATGCGAAAATAGTATAGATACTTTTCGAAATCCAGTATTTTACCTTCCGATACAAATACTTTCATAATCAATACTTTTTATTTGATTTAATATAATAAATAGTTTTTCGATACCTTAGATGATTGTACCTATGTAATTTAATACGAGTATCTATCTATTAGCTGTGTTTATATATTTATACATAATATATATTTATGTTTATTATATATATTATTTTAATATTTGCCAGCGATTTTGATTTCATAATTATAGTACATTTAATATAAATTAAAAGCTACCTAAATAATAAAATTAAAAATAAACTAAACTATAAATAAAAAATGTCCTCTAGAGACGTCCCATCCGAGATAGTCCCAAGGAGACTGGCAACATTTCCCCTCTGTATAGCGAGGCTAATACGTTGGCAGAAATAATTGCCAGCCTTCCTGTCTCCAGACCTTTCTGTCAGCCGCTTTGACAAATCCTTGGCCAAGCGCCTCGCTGACGGTCCCCATGGGCCCATCGTCTCGACCCCAAACGGCGCAAATTCGTAACCGATACCAAGGTTAGCGTATTTGTGCAATTTGAGGTTCTCCGCAGAAAAAGCCGCACTTCCCGCGCCTGACGAGGTCGCCTGTATGTGAGATGGAGCTAATGTATCTACACACGTCGCATCCCACACCAGAGACCTGCCAAGTTTCCACGGCCCAACAGTCATTCCGTCGGGTCTCTTGCCATCGCTCCGCACAATCCCAGATGGTTCTAATATTGCGGGTACTCCAGCAGTGACAAGAGCCCTTCGGATGATGTCGTTGAGAGCCGCGTGACGAGGAATGCGGCCAGCACTTCTAGCACAAGAAAGCCCGTGGTGTCCGAGATGATCGACTGGTTCTCCGCATCGACACTGGTGCGGGTGGACAGTCCGGGCTCCGAGACGAAGGCACACCGCCATGGTCAGTGTATTTCGATCAAGGAGTGTGCCAACCGATGCTGAGGGAAAAGCCTGTAACCAAAGACCTGACTCTCTAGTGGAAACGGCCATGAGGCGAGCCCGCTCTTTCATATTACTGGCAGATAAAATATCTTTCTGTAAAAGTTTGCAGAGCGGCTCGTCCCATAGTCGTTGGATTTTTGGTGAATTTGGAACCGAAACATTTGGACATGCTACTGACCAGGCATCTCTGGCATCTGACAAGTACGACGGCTCAACGGAACCCAAAGATGGGTTAGTGATTCTCCCGTAGAGCTCGACAGTACTATGTACAGACGACAGAAAAGCTGGCAGTGCTACACTAGAAATTTTGCGGGTGCCTAGGCCTCCGAACCGAATTGGTAGTGAGGCCTGGGCCCAAATACGGTCATTCATGGGGCAATTTAGAATTTCGGTTAGTAAATTTTGCAATTGATTGTCTAATAAAAAAAGTTCTTCTTAAAATTTCCAAAGTTGAGAACAACGGAGTACATATGTAAATTTGGGGGCGAACAAACAAAATCGTATGATAAAAAGTGCCATGTGGGGTTAAATTTGGAATAAGCGTTCTGAAGTTGAGTTAAATTTAGTTAATTGTTCCTGAACATAAATTTGGATGGATTCATCTAAGATTGGTGATCCTAGGAGCCGAAGGGTTTCATTATTTAAAATTTTGATATTGGGCGCTAGACTATTAAATTTGGAAATAATTTCAATTTGTTTGCCATGAGTTAATAAATTTGATAAATAAAGTTCACATTTTGAAAAATTTAATTCTAAACCTATGGTGCCAAAATCGTATATAAGTTTTTGAAGGTCACTGAGAACTGTGTCCGCATTTCCTCCGATCGTGCCATCATCGAGATACCATATATTAAATTTTGAATTTAGGCTGCTTATGATATTATGTATTGCCAAACTGAAGATGGCAGGACCGAGCGGATCGCCCTGTTGACAACCAACAGCCGATACACCTTACGATATACTTTCGATACCTTAGATCTGATACTGGATCATTTATCTACTTTTTACGCTTAGCATACTCGTAACTTACCCAAGCTCACAAACCACTTGCAAATAATATTAATAATGCATTCATTATCACAGGTTCATCAATCATATCAAGCTCCATCTCCACTGCTAGAAATGCGTTGCATAATTTCTGGAAAATTTAGCCTAGTCACCACGCTGCTGGCCAGACGAGTTGGTCAGTCAGTTTTAATGTAAATTTATTAAAGTCATTAGTATGTAGTTTAGTAACCTTATATGCATAGTATAAAATATCATAATATTTATTATTGTATTTATTCATAAAATGTTTATCCAAAAAAAAAAAAATTACTTAATATTAATTAAACACTAAATTATAAATTTTATTCAAAGGAAGTAAGGTACAATGATTTTAAAAAAAACAAAATTATTGATTAACTAAAATTTTAAAACATAAAGTACTATTAATAAAAATAAAACTAATTAATAATTAAAAATACAACTAGGACTGAAATTCGATATCGATGCCAATGCACATGAATTTTCCCACGGCTTGAGAGTTTCAACCCCAAACGGCGCCAAATAAAAATAAATAAAAATAGATTTAAAATACTAAAAAAATATAAAAATATACTTTTCAATATCGAGTGATTTTCCTTCCGATACCTATGTTTGTGAGACTCGATACTTTTGAATTAAGTATCGATACTTTCATTCGATACCGTGTCCCTACTTATGGTACTAAAATTGTAAGCTTCTTATCAGGCGCTGTATGGTGAAGATAAAACGGACCACCGATGGCCTCTGGTCCACAGTAGAATGCGTTCAGTACACTCACGTACAAAATTGCAAATGAAATTGTGCCTTTCGGGGTAAAATTATGTAATTTTTGTTTTAAAATTGCAGACGTGTATGAAATCCTACTATTTCATATTAATAAATAAATAAATATTTCCAGACAGGTCACACAGCGCCATCTAATTTTCGTGGGAAGCGGTAAGCTTGTGTTACGGAAACTACATGGTTGATAAACTACATATTATACTGTTTTTTTTTTGTTGTTGTAAATATATACATATTATACATTTAAACACCCAGACCGAGACAAATTATACAATGTACAACTTGCCCCCGGTGGGAATCGAACCCACTACCTCCCGAGTTCACGGCAACGTTTGTTACTACTAGACCACGGAGGCGCCGATTTTTTATTTGATTGAATAATTATACCGATAGAATTGTTGATTAGTTAAATAATGTATTAAATGATAGTAATAGTATTACGTTATATGCAAATACTAATATATAAATCATATATTTAAAAGTTATTTTTATAGAGCTTACTTAATATTCCAAAAGACCAAAACATGATGCGGGACATATATTATGATCTTACAGAAGAAATGATCAGGAACGGCTTCAAGACTCAGCTTTACGCAATGGTAGTTGGTGCGAGAGGAATTCTAGCAAAATATTTGCACCACTTACTGAAAGAATTGGGCCTAAGCAGGTCTGCCGTCAATACATTTACGTACGTGGTCTCCACTCCAGATCCTTCCACTCCATCGTTAATCGGTTCTGCGACAGACGTGTCCGTCTCATTGCCACTTCAGCTTAGTAATCTGAAAGGATATATTACATAACTTATTATAATATTTACTAAAAAATAACAATAATTGAATATATTTTTGACGCCATATGCTTTAATATATCGCGTCTAATAGGTATCACTGCGGATGGGAAACATGATAGGGATGTTTAAAAAAGAGTGCACGCGGGAAATAGTGTCAACGGTGCCCTGGGGTCACTGATCGCCAGTCGAAATGTCAGTGAGAAAGCTCGACTCGCCATACACAATGCCATTCTGGTATCAACACTTATGTATGGAATCTAGACGTGGATATGTCAGAACTAGGCAAAAGGCAAAAGAATGCAAAGGGACAAAAATAAGGAAAGGCATGCTCCGACGGTTTGGACATGTTAAAATAGATATATAATGCGAAAGTTGTGGGTAAAAGAGGCCCTGGCAGAGACTCACATACCTATTACGATCAGCGATGTCTTATCAAATAAAACAATAGCTGAAGGTGCATTAAGCCATTGAAAGAAAAGGGTATGTATGAAGAGGTTGATGAATGTCAAAGAAGCTAAAGAGCTATGCTGTGACCGTGACAAGTGGCGCTCAATTGTCTCTGCCTACCCCGCAAGGGATTTGGCATGAAGATGTCTATGTATGTCTAAAAGGTACATCTGGGCAATACAATACAAGTTTGACCAGTTTCAGAACTACCCAATACGTAATAAACTGAGCTTGTGAAAATTTAACAAGATAAAAAAATGTGCTTGACATATTCACGTACTGTACTTGCCGACATTGAGTCCGGAAGGCCACTGGAGCTTTAGCGCATGAAATTTGACAGCTTTTCATAGACCTATATGTAAATAGTAATATCAATAAAATAGTATTAGAAATGTTAACCAGTTACAAACTGAATTAATATATACATGCTTAAATTTATATACATACGAGTACATACATGTCTTTACGCCAGGTCCCTTGCTGAGTAGGCAGAGACAATTGAGCGCCATTCGTCACGATCTCGACATACCTCTTTCGCTTCTTCGACATTCATCAACCTCTTAATATATGCCCTTTTGTTTCGATGACTTTTTATTGCACCTTCAGCTATTGTTTTATTTATTTGATCGTGATAAGTGAGTCTTGGTCTGCCAGGGCCACTTTCAACCACAACTTTCGCAATATATATCTGGTTCGTTAATCTCTCTTCAGTCATCCTTTCAACATGCCCGAACCATCGGAGCATGCTTTTTCTTATTTTTGTCCCTATGCTTTCTTTCATACTCTGTCAAAACATTGGTTTGACAGTTTCTTTGAGTGTTTCCGAAACTACTTAAACTGTTATTCATACTTAATTTATTTCCTTACTACTTCCTTTCTTTATTATCTAAATTTTAGCTTGCTTTCATAGTTTCCTATATGTGAAAACATATTAATGGTCTGTAGATATATACTTGATTTTGTAATTAGTTATTAAGCACTGTTTGTTTTCCAATAAAATAAAATAATTTGTAATATTAGTTCTCCTTGTAAGTAAAAATTTACATCATTGCAAGTGGCACATACTTTCTACGAGAATAACAAATAGGTGGTAGGCGTACTGATGATTGAAATTTGCCCAGTCTGCTGGAGCGTGGAAGTATCTACCGTTAGTTCCGATAAACCCTATAAAGTGTATCCAAACGTATCTGGATCAGGCTCGAATTGCCGTCATTCTCAGTCAAACCTGCATAATGTTAGTCATGACTGTCTGATTCCAGTTGCTATAATGAAGCTCATTTTAGACAGAGAAAAATAGCACAAACATTAATAACAATTTTTCTCTTTTTTACTAACACACATTTATAATTATTATATGGCTTATGTTTTTGTTTGTATTCTTTATATTATTATTTCTAGTTTTTAGTTTAGTTTTATTTCCACAAATAAGTACTATTTATATAAAGTAAAGCCATGTATGGCCAATGTGTTACTTATAAGGTATACCTATGTATTTATTTCTGTAATGAGCTGTGGTTTTTGTAATAAATAAATAAATAAATAAATATGTCCGTTATTTTTTTTCCTAGGAAGCTGATTAACTATCTTAAAAAAAGTATGTTTGTAAAGATTGACCTTAGATTGGTTTTATATGTTGTAAATATTTGTTTTATACAATGTAGATGGCTCTGATATTTGATTATAATTTTCCTGACTGTGTTGGATTAAAAGGGGTGGACGCAAAATCACATGTCGTGCTAGTATAAGAAAAAACGGGTGCGTCGCGCGACGTACCGCAAAAGTGAGAACTAAACTTGCAGGTTATTGATTTCGTAGTTGGTAAGAATATCGAGATTAAATGAATGCGAGTGACTGCGCACTCATAGTTGCAGACGCGTAAAGAAAGAAAGAGCGGGAGAGAGCGAGAGAGGCAGCGGCTATATGCGCGGGCCTATCCGCCCCTCTTCCCCTTCCCCGTCGCGCTGTTTCCCCTTGAGCGTTGTTTCTGACGTACGGACGGTCGTTCAACGAAATAGGTCCCAAACCAAGCGCGCGCAATAAAGTTCTCAGTTTAAAAAGGTATTTGTTGCGATGACGATTATATACCTTATTTACATACTATTAATCATTACAGCCCCTAGAACACAGCGTCCTAGACCTCCACTGCTGGAGATGGGCCTTCCAGAACATATATATCTCGAGAATTTGGCCTACACTCGCCACGCTGGCCAGGCGGCTTGGCGAGGAATACTATCATACTAATAATATACTACTTGCTTTATTTACTTACATTATTGTCGCTATAACTTTGAATATATTTAACGCGTATAAAACTTGTGCAGGTTTCTGTAGGTATCTACTATGTAGAAGATATAAATTATCAGAAAATGACGCAGAGAAAAACCCTATATCGTAGTGACTAGTGATCGCATGAAGCGAAGCGTGAAAAGATAGCTTCAAGGCCACTACGAAACATTCTAGATGACACCGTTTATCCGTATATTAGGTGAAAGTCCGTATTTTTTGATACTATATATACCAGGGAAAGAGATCAAATATAAGATAGATGGGAATTTGTTGTTATTATAAGTTATCATATCAGTATATTAATGCATACTAATTATAATATATATATTATAGTTGTCTATGTATGTTAATTTTACATTTTTATTAGTTTATATTGAAGTAATATACAAACAGTATAAAATAATTACAATATAAATAAAAAAAAAGTAAAGTATCATCACGACCGTTTTCCTTTCGGGGTGGTCAGAAACCACGCTTATAAATAAGCGGATTCACATTTAGCCAACTTTACTATAGGCCAATCATGACAAGTGGCAAGCTCGTCGATGTCTCCAGCCAGCTACCAAACTCGAGAAATATAACAAATAAATTAAATATTAATTAAATGTATTTATATGCATTAATAAATATTGTTTGTGTCCCGACCAGGAATCGAACCCGGTACCTCCGAGTCTAAATCCACGGACTTAACCGCTAGACCACGGAGGCAGTTCAAACTACTTAAAAGTAAAAATAAATATAAACTAAACCTAATAAAAAATAAACTATAAAATGTCCTCTAGAGACGACCCTTCAGTGATAGTCCGAAGAAGACCCCTCTGTATAGCAAAGCTGATACTAATAACCTTTTATTAGTTTTAAAAATATTATTTTTGTTTCATTTTTATATTTAATTTCTCTATTTGCACCGTACTCAAATTTAAATGTCCCAAAGGATAATGGGAAGAGAATGTCTTACGGCATTACGCTCGCCTTTCGTATAGATTTAAAATAAAGTTTTTAAATAAATAAAATAAAACTACTTCGATCTTCTCTTGTCAGAGAAGAATGTGTTTTACTACGCTACGCTACGGAGCATGCATGCGTAGGTCGGCATATTGTCTGTGAAACAACAACACAATTTGTTGTAGTTATAGCTATAACATCTGTTTAATATTAAACCCAATAAATATCTCAATACCGTTTTAAATTATAACCCATAATGTACCTTAAACCTAAGCAATAATAATCGAAATGACCAAATTGTGTATAATACTTGCGTTTTCTTTTACAGTTACCGCTGCTCGAGAGTGGAACAAACGTCCTCTGGTTATCAGACGGGCGCCGTCTATTATTATATTTAAAAATCTACTTATCGCTCACTTTCTAAACAAACAACATAGATCTTCTTAGTACCTATATCTATCATACTATTTTTATTGTGTATAAACAGTACTATATACTTACCTAGTTTCGTATTTGTATATATATATATATATATATATTTATGTATTTAAGTAGTAGTATGTAACGATTATTATGTATTGTATGTAAATTGTTTATTTATAATAATGCACCCCGCAAATCCTCTACCACACTCCCAAAGGTTAGCTGTTATAAAATGCCGAAAGGCATTCAATTCGCCCTTGTACATTACTTTTAAGTTTTTTGTGCAAAGTTTATAAATAAATACGGCATGACAACGAAACGAAATGAAATTAAATCGCTATTTCTAGGAAAAATGTATATCTACAATTGTACGTAAGAAAATTTATTTTTTAATTAAATAATTTAAGCTGTTTATTACATAAATAATAATGGTTAGTTCAGGCAAATTGCTTACAGGGTTTCATTATCAACTCGCTTCAAGCCTACTGAAGAATGTCATCAAGGATCTATGAATATTCAGTGTGCGTAATCACGTTGGATTATACTGGATTAATGTCAGTCAGCTTCTCAACGACTTGTAAGCCTATTTTCAGTGCCACTTCTGTAAAACAAAACTTTAAAAGTATTTAATTATCTTACTACACAAGCTGTAAGCTATGTCCAGACTATTGCGCTTTGATCTTCATCTTGCATTTTCTAAATTAGGTGTTAGGCGGACTGATGGTGGTAAATTGCCCAGTCTGCCGGGGCGGGGAATTATCCACCGTTCATGCCGATAAACCCTGAGTATACGTTTCGGGATCAGACTGGAATGGGGTGTGGTTACGCAAAGCTACTCCACTCAGTTTTGTAGGAGAGAATTCGTTTACAGGCTAACGTACGCATGTCGGCTCTGAAGTACGCCATCATGTCCCTAGGTGGCGCCATGGTCGACAAAGGGGCCATCTTGTACCCCACCGCCTTGATGGCCGGCATAGTGCTATAATTGTGTGTCGGACGACCGTTCGCGAACGTCGTTGGCTCTTCCTAGCCTGTGTCCACCACGTGTGTCCGCGCCGCGCATAATCACCGCGCACCTGGATCGTCACAGCTGACCAGAAGGCTCATGAACGGCATTTAGAGTTCCACATCTTCGCTAGCTCAAGTAAGTGGATTTTCTACTAATAATTCTGAGTTAGGAGTGGCTTTGTCTTCTTGTGACGCGTCCAGGTTTTCCCACTGCTGGAGCAATCGAAGGCCGCGAACCAGCATCCTATTTTCAAAAACCGCTATACCAGGGTGTATCAGGCAAAGCTTTTTAATAGATGTCGCTAGCGGCACTGGTACCTTGTTCACACCTGTGTCGGATCATTTATTAAATGTTATTATTTTTATAACATAAATACGAATATTAACTTAACGTTACCTACCTTGAAAGACGAATTAGGAAAGCAAACACCGTCTTTAAAAAGAAAAAAGGTTTAATTAATAGGACGGCAATTTTGAGATCACCATATCTTTGATTTCGCTTGGAAATCTATATTTGTACACTTAAAAGCTGCTGAATTCGGTAATATATCCAGAAAATAATAAATTTCGAAATAATAATACAAGTTTTCTATGCAACTGACAGTTCTATTAGGTAGCATCTATCATGCGCCATCTATCGTGATAAAAAGTTAGTGATACACCCCATTGCCGTCATGCCGGCTTAAGGCTTAGGGATTGATCTCAGTCATGAGTGTCTGATTCCAGTTGCTAACATTCATAGACCTCGCGTGCCACTTAACATCAGGTGTCCGCAACGTCACATGTGCTAATATTTAAAAAAAAAACTGTCGGTCATTAGTGTTAGGATTCAGGTGCTCTCATACTTGGACCTCGCATACTGTTTACAATCAGGTGCGCGCTATATCACATGTCAAAATGTGCGTTGAATCACCGGTGGGTACTCGTAGTAACCTCTCGAGATCCTGCCAGGGATAACGGGAGATTATCCCATCCCCAACCCAGGTCTATTGAACATCCGTAACTGGATAACTCCGCTGTCCTCTGTCTGATCTTGGCCTTAGCTATTGCTCCTAACCACGCAAAGTTAAATTGTATAAAATAACGAGTCCGTATCAAAGTCAATGCAACAAAATACTTCTTTATCGTCAACATTAATTTTAACTTCGTGAAAATGCGGAAATTGAACTTGTCATCCTATTTTAATAGGTAAAATATGCAAAGTACGCCAACGCCTACGTCACAAAAATATTAATTTAATTTCGAAAGGAAATAAAATATCAAGTTTTAAATATAAAAATATACTAATTTAAAAACCCCCAACACCTTATTATTTATTTATTTATTTAGGAATTCTTACAGCTAATTTATACATATATAGGAGAAAATAGTAATACGATAAAACCAATAATAAGAGTTTGCTGACAGATACAATAAAAGTAAGCAAAGAAAACAATGATAATAAATTTAAAAATAAAAATGAATACAATAGTACAAGAATTACGAAGGAATAGGCATTACATCAATAACAGAATAACTACAACAGAAATAAACATACATATATACACACAAACATACACATAGGCACACATAAACTTGAAAATATAAAACTATTCTAATATTATACGAGTATTATACGGTGGTTTTGTAAATCAATGACAAATGTACGTAAGAAAAATGTATTGGTACATGCCAGGATTCGAACCCACCTTAGGATAAAGTAAAGTACTATCACAACCATTTCCCTTTCGGGGTGGTCAGAAACCACGCTTATAAATAAGCGGATTCTCATTTAGCCAACTTTACTATAGGCCAATTCATGACAAGTGGCAAGCTCGTTGATGTCTCCAGCGTACCAAACTCGAGAAATATCTAAAATATATATAAATTAAATGTATTTATTTACATTAATAAATATTTTTGTGTCTCGACTAGGAAACGGACCTGGTACCTCCGAATCATAATCCACGGACTTAACCGCTAGACCACAAAGGCGAAATAATAATTACTCAAATAATTACTTACAAACAGAGCTCCATTCTCAATTTATATAAATTGGGATAAAAAGCTCCTAGATGCAATACGGTGGGTAGACCGGTTGAAAAAAAAATTATGACTAAATCAATCCATGATCTTTTTTTTAATTTCATTTATGGAATTCGCATTAGGCTTCAGGCAATATGTGCCTACTTGTATGTGCAAATACAAAATTGATCAAACAGACAACAGTTATAGTAGCATCATCGACATATTTTATACAAATGTAAGGACGGTGAAACATGTGCTTAACAACTTATTCTTTAATTTATAATATATTATTCTTGTATATTTATTTATTTATTTATTTAATACTTTATTGTACAAAGACAAAGGCGGGCTTTAATGCCGCAAGACATTTTATCATAGCCAACCATTGGGAAAACTTTAAACCATTTACTGGAAAGTAGGTGCTGAAATATTAAATATAAATATCAAAAGTATTATTTAATAACTAGCCACATACATACAACTTCATATACATACATACAAATATACATATAATAAAATAAATACTAATACATAAACCTACACATACATACATACATACATAATAATATACTTACAAATATATTGTATCGTATCTTCAGTCTATTCTATCATGTATGTATTGTTTATACTATCTTAGGTTAAAATATTACTTGTTGTTTTTATATATTGTTACTATTAGAGAGAACTTTTTAATGACACTTTGTTTCTAATTCTTTTTTAACTTATTTTTTTATTGTATTGTCGATAGTTCTCCATAGAATAAATAAAAAATATTTTAAAAAAATATATAAAAAAAACAATATTTCGTCGGGGGTTGAAAATAGGAAACGTTTCAACTAATAAATTGAAAAGTTCATTGACAATTAAACTTTGGGAAATATTCGAGAATAACAATTTTCGGATTCGGGGAGTACCTAAAGTTCTGCGGAAAGTTTTGCAAAGGAAACATTTGTGTATCTGTACAAAAGTAGACTTCATAAAAAGCGACGCAACTCCATTCTGTGTACCGTAATCATCTTCCATTCCCAATTTCTGAAACTTTTTTCATCTTTGTTTAACATCTGGTACTCTATAAAACCTCCTTCTTTACCCTTTGAATATTGTTCCTGACATTTAAAAGATGGATTTTATTACGAAGCTATTTTTTGTTTAGACAAAACTAATGTTTGCCAATGCTATTTACGCGCTTTACTTCAAATAAAAATAATTTCAAATAAAAACAATTGATCTTACTGCTAGAAAATTCATGCAAATATTGGGCAATTACAATATGAGAAGAGTCAAGTTGTACAATAGTAAAGTAAAGTATCATCACGACCGTATCCCTTTCGGGGTGGTCAGAAACCACGCTTATAACGAAGCGGATTCACATTTAGCCAACTTTACTAAAGACCATTGTAAAATAGTAGGTATATTAAAGCTACGCACAGACTATAAACACTTTAGTTTTTTTTTTCGGCAGTCGGGTTTTGTTTTTTTTTTTTTTTTTTTAGTTTTTTTTTAAATTTAATTTCATTTTTTTTTAAATTTTACTCAGTTTGGTTATTTATTTAGTACACACAGCAGTACATATATTATCACACACATAACATAGTATAATTATAGCTTATCTAATATATGTACCAATTAGGTGTCACAGTTCAATCAAATGGTTATTAATTTATTTCTTTTCAGTTTTTAATTGTAGTATTTTTTTCCTCGCCAAGCCGTCTGGCCAGCGTGGCGAGTGTAGGCTAAATTCTCCAGATATATGTTCTGGAAGGCCCATCTCCAGCAGTGGCGGTCTAGGACGCTGTGTTCTAGGGGCTGTAATGAATGAAATTTTTTTTAAGCAGACTTTGATTTTTTAAATTAACATTTTTATCCGCTCATCATGACAAGTAAACATGTAGGAAACTCTTTGATGCATGTCGCTAGCATCATCATCAAAGCCCCTAGAACACAAAGTTCTAGACCTCCACTGTTGAAGATGGGCCTTCCAGAGATTTCTGGCGAATTTGGTCTACACTCGCCACGCTGGCCAGACGGGTTAGCGAGTTAGGTCGTTATCATATTAACGTTATATTTTCTGTTATTGTTATTACTTTTTTTTTGTTTTTATCATGTTCTGAACATTTTTTTTGGCTTTCAAACCCCGACAAGTTTGTTGGTCTATGATTTCAATAATCGTTTTGTTTGTTAGCTGTTATTGGGACCTTACTTTGAATAAATAAATACCAATTATCAAGACATAACATATTAAATTTTTGTGTTTTCGACCAGGAATCGAATCAGTTACCTCAGGTTTTAACCGCTAGACCACGGAGGCGGTCCATTTATAATGAGGCTTCATAAAGCAGTCAACCTTAATAACCCAGATTCTGCACCAGCAAGCACTATGGGGAATATATTACACAGAAAACTATTTAATTTTAACCTGCCCTAGATTCCGAGCCATAAACAGCAAGAGACGTTCACTCGTTATGTAATTTACGGGAATGTTGTTTGAAATTGAATATCAGTTGTAGGATTTTTCAGTTTAACGTATTCTCGTTCCAAACTCGGCCGGTGATTGGTTAGAATGGGTAACTGCAAGTGTCCAGCGACGTGAGCAGGGCACTAATCCTTACCCAAGCGGAGAACGTAAGGGCTGTAGACTATTAGAAGCTATAGCGGTGTTTTGATAGCTTTATCTAATTTATATAACTTGCTACGCGTTCAATACAATTATGTACAAATACAAAAATACAAAAACGTTTATTTGTTCCCAAAAATTGTTTACATAACTTTTTGAAGGAAGTCTGATCCCCAGACTAGAATTCTCTGGGTTAAGCTGAGGATCAGTTTCTTCCTTGGTTACATTTTATTATTTAAGAGTATAAATTTTATGCCTCAATATTATTTTTGTTTTATTATTTATTAAATTAATTTATCATGCCATGCATTATACTATTATTATATTATATACATATTATATTATACTATATTATATTATATTCCACCATATTTATTTTATGACTATTATTAAATTTATAAATCTATAGGTATATAATTTGAGTAGTCTGGTGTATAGTTATTTCTGGTGTATTTTATCTTAACGTTTATTACGTATTTATTTTTTTATATCTCTATCTATTTTTATTTATCTATTTCTATGAGTTTTTCTGTTTGGGTATAATCTAAGGTACCAAGGTAGTTTATGAGGAGTTTCTTGCAAAAATGTCTTGTATAGGGTAGGAAATTAATGATTTTATTTAATTTTGTATACTCGTATATAATAAATATTTTATAATACTTTAATGCACTATGTACAAAGGCGGACTTAATGCCGCGGCATTCTCTGACAGCCAAACCTTTAGGACATTTAGACAGGATAGGTGGTAGGTGCAATTAATAATGAGGTGAAATTTAAATAAAACAGAAATATAATTATAGTATAAATATATACATACTAATATCTACATACAATTTACATACTAATACATAAATAAGTCATACTATGAAGAAAAGTGCCGGTAGAATCTCAAGACATCATGCTATTAATGACATCCTGTCAAGGGCGCTTACAACTGCTAACATCCCCTGCATCCTCAAACCATCGGGGATAGTTAGAAATGATGGTAGGCGTCCGGACGGGATGTCATTAATTCCATATACTAGAGGCCGCGCACTGGTTTGGGATGCCACATGTGTTGACACACTCTGTCAGTCACATGTGACATCCAGCCATAAGAAACCTGGGGTCGCTGCAAAATCAGCCGCACGCCTTAAGCGCAACAAGTACGCGGAGATCAGATCAATCACCATTTCATTCCATTTGCAGTTGAAACGATGGGCCCGTGGTCCGAGGAGGCTCTTGTGTTCTCCCGCGAGCTTGGTGAGAAACTCCACTTGGCGACGGGTGACCCTTTGAGTAGAGAATATCTTGTTCAAAGGGTCAGCCTCGCTGTTGAACGGGGGAACGCAGCGAGTGCCTCGGCACACTACGCCCATCGAGAAGTCGTAATTTTATTTATTAATTTTTAGTTTTTAATTAGTTTTTATAATTTAGTTCTTATTTTTATTTTATTTTTTAATCTTTGTACTTTACTCCGAATAAAGTCATACTATAGATATACTAATATAACATAAAGAAAATTACTAGCCACCCCATCCCCCTTCCTCCCCCAGATTTTAAACACGTGTCATTTAAAGTAGTCTAGTAGGTTAAATATGTACTTACTATTGCGACTTGCTATAAATATGTAGGGTAGACCCGGAAGGTGTCCATAATATTTTTGTAGTGATATCATTGACAATAAATTCGACGGTTTAAAAAAATACTCCGAAAGTGGTTAAATGAACGGTGTTATTACTCCGTAAATGACTTCTTAAATAATAGAAAAGAAAATTATGTACCTGACTATTAATTACGCATCTAGAATAATAATTTAATGAATTATATTTGACATTGAAACCTATTGGACAATAATTGGTTTATGATTTATAAGACTGAGCCAATGTTTCTGAATTTGTAATTTATTTTTTATAATAGTTGTATAAGATTTTGCATGCCGTCACTGGCGAAACATGTGAGTTGTCTATAAAAAACTAAGACCATACTAAAATCTGTAACCATGTGTTTTTTTAGCAAATAAAATATTTAATTTCATTTCATTTCAAAAAATACTCATACTAAGTCATTATAAATACCTATTTTATTTAAAAAAAACATTTCAAACAAATAAATAATATTGTTTTACTTTGTAAAGTAGGTATTATAGATAACAGTTGTTATTGAATCTATCAATTTTTAGTTTTTAACGTTTATTTAAATATTTACGCTTTGCTCAACTATGGCACTTTAATTAGGATGTAAAATTAGAATTCGTGGCCATGTTAATTGTTATTGTTATCCATTTCAGCACGGACAATGCCAAGCGTGCGTTATTACAAAACAATCTAGCTGTCACCAAATTCCGTATTGACGGCCTCAATACGATGAGTTCGTACATCCATCTACCTACTTAGTAAAAAATCATACATATTTTTATTTCCACTATCTTACCATACGCACGATGATGCGCTAGCACATTATTAGACGCACGATTGTGCGAGGGGGTTTTTGGAATTCGCTAGGGGAGGAATTTTTTCACTATGAGATACTTTAGACCTCGAAGACCTCAAAGTTACCAATAAATCTTTCAATATCCAAAATATTTTTTGTCGTTCTGAAAGGGTTATAAATTGTTAAATTTCTATTTGATTAAATCTGTTTTTTTTTTTTTAATTTTTCTTTTGTTACTTATATTACTTTTTCCATTTTTGCACTAAATCACATTCAGCTCACAAGCTCTGCTTAGTTCTAGTAGATTACACTAGTAGTCTAGTACAGTGTTCCGCAAACTTTTTGTGTTCAAGGTACATCTAGGAAAACTAAAATTTTTGGAGGTACACCACAAATAAGATAATTGTATTTAAGTAATATTAATCAACAAACCTAAACTTAAAATTTCAGAAAAGGTATTTAATGCGAAACATGAGACTGTTTCATTGAGCATAGACGGTCTAAATTTGGAGTAATCGCTGACAGGGCTGCTCTCATTTCTTTGTCGATCGTCCTGAGGCGTCCCTTTTTTTGTTTTTTATTGTGGTAAGAGTCGAAAATCCTAATTTACTTAAATAGGTCGTTGCAAATGGCAAAAGTATTGCAATAGCATGCTTAGAAAGCAGAGGATATTAATCTTTTACACACAGCCAAAAATATTCTAACGCCTCGCTCGTGCGCTCGCGTGATTTGTGTAGGTATTTTACTTACCCTTACTTACTTACTAAAACTAATTTTATAAGATAACCTTATTTTTCCGCGGCACACCAACTAATGATCACGGTACACCAGTGTGCCGCGGTACACACTTTGCGGAACACTGGTCTAGTAGAGACACGTGTATTAGCTCTATTAGAATTAGTTAATTGCTAACTTTTCAAGACAAAGAAAGGTATTTTATAAAGATAATAATTAGATAAAAAAACTTATTTGTTATACACAAGTACTGTATATATTTTTGGTCCATTTCGCCACAAATATAAATTTGCACCTTTAATAATTTTTGACTGCCTCCGTGGTCTAGCGGTTAAGTCCGTGGATTTAGACTCGGAGGTACCGGGTTCGATTCCTGGTCGGGATACAAAAATATTGATTAATGTATATAAATACATTTAATTTATTTGTGATATTTCTCGAGTTTGGTACGCTGGAGACATCGACGAGCTTGCCCCTTTTAATGATTGGCCTATATTAAAGTTGGCTAAATGTGAATCCGCTTATTTTATAAGCGTGGTTTCTGACCACCACGAAAGGGAAACGGTCGTGATAATACTTTTTTACTCTAATATTTTTTCTTAAAAGTTTAGTTTATTTCCCAGTTCACAGACGAATACAGCTCTTAGTATGTTGATCTTTATCTTCTTTCTTTACACCTCTCTCGTAATATTTTAAATAGCTTACGATAGCTGGTAATTTATAGCTTGTAGTGTGCAAAGTCCTTACGTTCCTTCTTCATACCTCTCTGTGTCGACTGGTTCTGCAGATTGATTTATTTGAGACCCCGGGGGCTGCTATTCCGCACAGACCGACGGCAGTTAATGGAAAGGCCAACGACGAGTGTTTTTTTCTGTTTTTTCAGCGATGACTTGGCTTAATGGTATATAAAGTTCTGACCAGTACTTAGCGTTTAAGTTATAATCTTTTTTTGTTTTTAAATTTTATTATGTCGGTGGTGGCGCAGTTTTAAGACCTAATCATCATCAGCCTGTGTCTCTCCACTGCTGAATATAAGACACATGATCTCACCATCGACCTTCTTCAGGTGATTTGTCCATCTGGCAGGAGTTCGTCCCACTCTTGGTCTTCCCGTACGTGGTCTCCACTTCACAACCCCTCTACTCCATCATTTATCGGTTATACGACGGACGTATCCGGCCCATTGCCATTTCAGCTTAATAATTTTAAAGGCTATTACGGTAAATTTGGTTCTCTGACGGATTTCCACTGACATCAGAGAAATACCGAGCATAGCTCACTTCATAGCCCACTGTGCGACCTTAAATTTGTGGACCAGATAGTCAGTGTTCACGTTTCTGCTTCGTACGATAGTACTGGTTGCAAATCTTCGTCTTTAAACACTGACGTATGTTTAATAAAAAGATGTGGTGGAGCACCTTAAAATCCATAAGGGTCGGGGTTCGAACCCCGGCATGTACCAATGAGAAACTATGCCTCGGAGTGCACATTATGCAGCCGGATCCAGTTTCACTATTACCAACTTGCGAAATCAATAATTTGTCATTAAAATTAACGTGGCAAGTGTAGAGAAAATTTTCCAGAAGGTCTTGGACTTTTTGTTTAGGACCTTAGAGGTATATATGTCATGATAATAATTACCTACGTTTTAATTGCATATTTATCTGATATTGTCGGCTAATATACTACTATTGGGAAACGATCCTGCAAACTTTAAATAATTAATTAATTTTAATTATCTATTAAGTACCTACCACTTGTATTTTGTGCATGTTATGGCACCTAAAGATTGTACAATTATCTTCGATTCAATGTCTTAGTTTTTAAGCAAGTAACAATGTAACCGACCACTGGTTGTATTTAAATCAATAAATAAATTGCAGATGCATGATTTTGTGTCTTTTGAGCTGTCAAACTCAAGGTACGTACCTACGGGAATTATTTTCAGCTACCTAATATATTTATATTATTTCAACTTGTATTTCTTATTAATTATAATCAGTTAAATTATAAATGAGTATAGAACACATTTTTTACAAAACAAATGTTTTTCGTGACACCTTAATAATAATAATAATAAGTGCCAATCATTCTACTCGAGCGGTATGTGGGTGACGTATACGCGCCGAACCTACAACGTCCTGCGCGTGCAATACAACAATGCATTCAGAATGCTGCTGGGACTGCCGAGGCGCTGCAGTGCGTCGGGTATGTTCGCGGAGGCGCGGACAGATGACTTCTACGCGATCCGCCGCAAGAAAATGGCCTCACTGCTGCAGCGCCTGAGTAGTCACAGGAGTGTTCTGAAAACCATTGCTGCACGGTTTGTCTGTCCCATCCAAGAACACTGGATGGAGACAGTCATCAGTTGTAATAATTCAAGTAAATAGTTTTAAAAATACATTGTTACTAACCACTAACGAGCTCTATATTCTTTATGAACTTTTGTTTGAAATAAACGTTTTTATTATTATTATTAATGTTCATAATATAAAAGAGATAGACACGGCAGTCAAAAGTATTAGAGCGTGTAGTAATTTTGGCAAAATGAAGATTTAGTATACGGGAACGCAAACTTTGATGTTGTCAGAAATAAAATGTTGCTAGCCTCTCTATACTCGTATAAACTCAATGGTGGCGGGTACAATATTTGTTCTTATAATGCCTCCGTCTTAGCTCTTTGAATAAATAAGGTAGAGTAGAATAAATTTATAATTAGATTCTGTTATTGTCAAGTTGCAATCGTATCCATATAATTTGGTTAGCAAGGTCGTCGTTCTAAGATGTGTATGGATGCGTGAAGAAGCCATCAAAACCTCATAAATATGCAAATACCCTCAATCTCGTGCAGAATTAATTCCTACCAGCTACATTATTATTGCGTGAATTGATTGTACTCCTACCTACAAACTATGCAAATGATAATCCACGATTTGACAATTGAATAAAAAATAATTAAAGTTATTTTAATCTTCAACGACTTATGACCAAAACTATTTTACTACCTAGGTCTATAAAGTTATTGACCAAATTTTTTTTTTTTAAGTCTCCGTAATCTATTTATTTATATAGTACACGCATAAGATAATATAATTAATTATAACTTATGGGACGTCTCTTGAGGGCATTTTTTATTTGTAGTATTTTTTTTTTAATTTTATTTAAGTAGTTTGTAATTATTATTTTATATTTTGTAAATATAATTTATGGAATAAAATAAAAACATTATGTGAAAAACCAATAATACTAGATCTCTAACCCTAGTCCGTAGTTCAGTATTGGATAAAACCCCAGTCCCCCGGACATGTAGACATGACCAATCTGTACTAACTAGACTGCGAATCGGGCATACCAACCTAACACACATCCACCTTATAACAAAAAAACCGAAGAATAAATGCGATAGATGTACTTCTGAAGTGTCTGTTAGTCACCTTCTAATAGATTGCAGCACTTACGATAATGACAGATCTCGCTTCAATTTACCCCCAACACTAAAAATGTGCCTCAGTGATGAACATTATCAGGATGTGTTCGGCTTCTTAATTACGGTTAATATGTTTAAAAATATTTAAACCCACTGTAGAATTCATGTGTTATTTTAGGCGGTCGCTTATGACCATGTTGTTAATAGCGACCTTAAATAAATAATAATAAAAAAAAACATATATATAATTAGTTGTCGCATATTTTTAAAACTAAAATTAACATACATATAGATTACATAGTTTTGGTAAGTTGGAAACTAAATAATAAAAATACTTGTTAAATAAATTTTATGCTACTCGTTGATGGTTTGAAATGTGCGAAAACATTTTTTTCTGAATACATTGTAGCCGTCATTATTAGCACTGATCTAGCGGTTAAGACAACATGACCCCTCTGTAGTGAGGCTAATACCTCAGCCGCTTAGCCAGGCACATGGCTAAGGGTCGGTCGTCTCGACGTATTTGCGCAAATTAAGGTTGTCAGCAGTTCCGCTTCGACGGAGTCGCCTGGATTCATGGTATGGATGGAGCTAATGTGTCTACTACTAATAGTCATTCCGTCAGGTCTTTTTTTATTTATTTATTGAGCATTACATGTTCGTGGTCCAAGAATAGGAGCAACAGACGCCAGCCACTGACTATCAACATCAGTCCTTAATGCTGGTCTATTAAGATGCCTTTTCACACTTCGCTTGAAGGACTCTAGGTTAGATTCTACATCTTCAGCGTGTGACAGATGTAAGAGTCTTCAAATTTATATGTACGCGTAGTGGTAGTGGCTACGGTATAGGGGTGAATATTTGGGCACAGCGTGTCGAAATTCAGTTGCTCAATAGATAAGGATTAAGGTTGTAGAGTATTTCCGAACAGTCACTGAGGCCACATCTCTGCGCGGTTCGAGAGTTTTAGACACTGTAGTGTATCCTATCCGAAACGTCGTCTATGCAGGACATTGTAAAGTACTTTAAGTAACTTAAATAAAGCATAAGCCTGAATGAAGGCGGGAAAAACCGTTTCACCTTGTTAAGTATACCCAGCCAGTTTTTTTGATGCTGTTTTGGTGATGCTTTCAATGCAATTTCGGCGGTTGAAGCTGGGTTGTAGCACCATCACGGTGTCGTGAAGAGTGGGAAGAGGGGAGAGTATGAAGACTTTTCGCCGTCAGCGCGCATACCTGGGTATCGGTCTCTTGCCCATTGCTCCGCGCAATTCCAGAAGGTTCTAGGATATAATAAGCGATGCATCAGGGCAATGTGTGCCATGATCTCCACCGAAAGTTGTGTCCCAAAATTTAAGCACCTAAAATTACTAACCTTAACAAGCCTTTATATATATGAAGTATCAGTATTCGTTAAATGTCATATGGGCAAGTACTTTCATTTAAAACCTACGTCGACGAAAAATTATCTCCGACCACGTCCTATCTATCAAATAAGCGCGAAAATAAATAAGACCGCCTTACTTCAGAAAAGCTTATTGGGTATGGCTCCTAAAATTTATAATAAGTTACCTGACGATTTAAAAGATTTATCCCTTCCAATGTTTAAAAATAAATTAACTTTAATTTTAATTAAAAAATGTTATTATACCTTAGATCAGTTTTTTAATGACGAAACCATTTCAAATGTGTTAATAACTGTCAATATATAGATTGTATTGTCATTATTTTTAGAATAGTATTTTTGGACATTTCTCTTTTGCCTACATTTTGTGTTACATATTTAAGTTTTATATAAATTGTAAAATGCATGTTAAGTTGTTGTTATATTTGTTATTATTGTTAGAATTATAATTGTTAATTTAATGAATTCGTACACCACATGTGGTAGGTTTTTTGCATGCTCACCCTAACCTAACCTAATAACTATGTACCGAAAAACCACGAATAAATGATTTTGATTTGATTTGATTTGATATATTTTATATGTATATATAAACAGAAGATGAGCTAATAAAACATAAACAATCACGTATAAAAAAATATACAAAATGATCTGTATTTTCTGTTATTCGTTTTGTTTTATTTTGTAAAAAGGCAATGTTTCCACGGAGGATGGCGGCGCTCGCGCTGGCTCTCGTTATTTCACAAAGCTGTTAATTGTCAATTTACAGTGAACCCAGATTTTCATTCAATGCAATTGGTTACTATTTTTGTTCGGCAGCTTTCGTAATTTGTGGCAATTATTTAATACAAAAGCAATTCAGTAGGTAAGTCTTGTTTCATAAATATTTTTATAGAAATATCACCATGGCAAGCTTACAATATTAGTTCTCCTTGAAAGTAAAAATTGGCATTTGACATCATTGCAAATGAATTGCATATTTACAACAACAAATAGGTGGTAAGTAGACTGATAGTGGCAATTTGTCAAGTCTGCTTGGACGGGGAAGTATCCACCGTTTCTGCCGATAAACCCAGTAAAGTGTATTCACACATTTCTGGATCAGGCTCGTTCACCTAAGTATATATTTTATAGTTGTTAAATAATAATAATATTTATTTATTTATTTATTAAAACTTTATTGCACAATATATACAAGGGGCGGACTTAAGTCGCTAGACATTCTCTGACAGCCAACCTTAGGGACACTGTAGAACATTAAAGATGTAAGGTAGGTGCAATTAGAGAAATATGATTACGTAATAAATATGCAATATTATCTAAACTACAATAATAAATACTATAATAAACTAAATGAGTTGTTATGAGCTATTTAAATAATATGAATATACCATTTTTTTGAAAATGCTTCGGTTGGATGCTTGTCGTATATTTACCGGCAGCTTGTTCCACAGGTTTGCGGCAACAACAGCAAAAGAATCGTTCATGAACCCAGAGTGGTACTATGGAATAGACAGAACAGAGTTGTGTGAGGAGCGAAGAGACTACCTATTTTACTAGTTCAATATATTTTAGGGCGCTAGATAATGTTTATTAATAAAACGTAACTTGATGAATTGAATAATATTTTTATTCTGACAAAAATCATAACATGTCATTTACGAGTATGACAATCGATCAAGATAATAAAAAATACAATTATCTTTTTAAAGTTGTGGTACAGTCACCACACTACTCCCCTCCCAGTTAAAACGTAATAAAAAAAAAACAATTATCTTTTTAAAGTTGTGGTACAGTCACCACAATATAAATTATCATTTCGATAAAAAATGAGTATAAAATACGGCCTCGTGAAATCCCTTACTTATTTTATTGGCGTCTTTTGTAAATAAGCAAATGCTTGTGCCTAAATGATTTATTGAAGGGGACTGTGAGCTGTTTGATTTTTAAACATAGTACCATACCATGTCAAAAAAATAGCTACTCTTCATACTGTCCCTACCGACGACATGCCCGTATCACCGTGGGGCGTCATAAGGAGACCATAAACAACAACAGTAGCTGGATCGGCAACTGCATCGGCGACTAGATCTATCTAAGCGGCTTGGAGGCCACAATCAGTTGATTAAGCCTCGTCGTGAACGGTGTTCCAGAGTATACTGGGGCAAGGATTTGAGGTAGTATGTGCAAGCGTCTACTATGAGAGGGTTAGCGAGAGAACTCGCTTTTTTGAAGTAGCGTTAGGACGCTTTTCTTATGTATTCGGTAATGGGCTAGATGTTAAAGCCAGTTCTATGACCCATCGGAGGGTACCAGTACATCTACAATTTTGTGTTTCAGTGACGTCACACCGCGTGTGCTTAATTTTCGGTGCTGCAGCAGTGTCTGATCCATACCCATGCGCGTGTATTCATCAGTCTTGGATTACTAGTTTTGTGTAAAATGACATTTGTGGGGAAAATAGTTTTAGCACCAGAAAAGCTGGTCATCTTCTGGAACCCTGGGGTCGACTCCACTGAGACGTGGTCAGCTGCTGCTGGAAGTGGTAAGTGCTTCTACTGGACTTCATGGAGCTGGCTCGACATCGAACCACCCTCCAACCATATATAGTCAACATCTACCAACCCCGTGAGGGAGTTGGAAATCTCCCCCCACACTAGATGTTAAAGTTGTAGTGGAGGGTGATGTCAACTGCCTGGCGCAGGAATCAGTTCTAGATCACCTGAAAGTTACTATTAAGAGTCGGATTAATCTGTGCAAACTAATATAAGTAAGGACCGGGATAAAAGCTTTGTAGATAGTAAGCTTGTTGCGAGCTGACATCTTACTCCTCCTACTGATAAATCCTGACAGGCGGTGGAGGTAGAACCGGCAGATGAAACAGTCTCGAGTTATATGAGGTTTAAAAGACAACTTACTGTTGAGGGTGACGCCAAGGTCTTGATCCATGGGATGGCGACGCCGTCCAACCAGATGATAAGAGGTCGATCCGGCAACTCTGCTTCATGGAGATGAGGAGCGCAGCACTCTTCCCGGGGTTAACCTCAATCTTCCAACGCTTAAATCAGTCTAGTACGACAATATGACCTTGGGCCCACCTGATGCTAAGTGGCGCGCAAGGTCCATGAATGTTAGCAACTGAAGTCAGACACTCATGACTGAAATCAGTCCCTAACACTATGCCGGGTTGACTAGATGCTTCTTCACACTTCCCTTGAAGGACTCCAAGTTATAGGAAAGTGGAAACACAGAGGCTGGAAGAGCAATCCACATCTTTATCGTGCGACAGATGTATGAGTCCCCAAACTTATACGTACGCAAAGGGATGGTGACATATTCTGACCTATGCGTGTGGTGGAGGGAATTACCTATTTTGTCGATATTTCGAGAAGAGGGTGGTGTCGTCAGCGAAAAGGGCCAGCTCGAGCGGCGCTTTCACACGGGGTTAAAACCGACCTTTGTCGGATTTTAATGAAAGCGTTCCTACAACAGAGTTACCACCACGCCTATCTCTTGTAGAGATACTATGTATTAAAATAATACAGCCCGTGGTATTGTGAGGCGCATCTCTTCGACGCACGCTAAATTTCAATGACAGTAAGAAAGATTTATTATATTTTGCAAGAGCCCGTCGCGGAGCAAGTTTGTCTAGGAAGTAAGCTAAACGATAACTTCAAAATTAGGAATTGTGTTCTTGGGAATTGCTTGTTTAACTATTTATCTTAGTTTATGACACTTGTCTACATTAGTTACTCGTATATAACTATTTATAACCCTAATTAACCTAAATTTTGCCACATTTTGAATACAACCTTTCCGAAACTGGAAGAGCACGTTGAGCCGTTTGGTTGTGCAGCCGAATTCTATTCATTACAGGTACAATAACATCCTATCGAATATACCACATTGTTTGAAGACAAAAGTTTTCAACCAGTGCGTTCTTCCAGTAATGTCGTATGGTGCAGAAACGTGGACACTGACGGTAGGTCTGATCCACAAGTTCAAGGTCGCTCATGATGCTCGGGATTTCTCTAAAAGATAAAATCAGAAACGTTGACATCCGTCAAAGAACTAAAGTTACCGATATAGCTCTTAAAATTAGCAAGCTGAAGTGGCGATGGGCTGGACACATATGTTGCAGAATCGATGAACTATGTAGTAGACGGGTTCTGGAGTGGAGAACACGTACTGGAAGACGCAGAGTGGGACGACCCCCCGCCAGATGGACAGATGACCTGAGGAAGGTTGCTGGTGGAGGATGGATTAGGGTGGCAGAAGATCGTGTGAAGGGGAGGCCTACATCCAGCAGTGGAGAGACACAGGCTGATGATGATGATAGGTACAAGCTACGTAGATGAGTGACCTTCACCTATCTATTATATACAAAAGCAATGCAATAATGCAATTGTTATTTCATATCTCATTGTTATTGTACTGATTTTGTTGATTCTTATTTTTCATTATAGCTAACAGTGAAAATTTGTAAGGCTTTGAGATTACATATTTTTTGTATACATAATATTGCAAAGGCTGTAAATTTTCCCACCATAAAAATAAATAAATAAAGCAATGGTGATAGGTTGCCTAAAGAAATATGGTCAAGGCTTTACAGGCTGAATTTTACAAGTGGGCAAGTGGGCTTTTATGGATTTTTTAATTTTTTTTTATACTGGTACGACATATGGCGCGCAAGGTCCTTTAATGTTAGCAACTGGAATGAGACACTCATGACTGACATCGGAACATAACACTATGCCGGTTCGACTGGTCATGACGGCATTCGAGCCTGATCCCGAAACGTGTAGATACACTTTACTGGGATTTTCGACACAAACGGTGGATACTTCCCCGCCCCGGTAGACTGGGCAATTTACCACCATCAGTCCGCCTACCACTATTTATTGTTCTCGTTGAAAGTATGTGCCATTTTCAATGATGTCAAATGATAATTATTACTTTCAAAGATAACTAATATTGTAAGTTTGCCATAGGCAACAAGACTTACCTAAAATTTAAAATTTGACTCTAAAGCTATATATACTATCAGAGATGTTTTATATTTTATTTATTTCAACATTTTTTTTTTAAATAATAGCCTAGACCATATTACGCAACCGTTGGCTTAGGCTTTGCATAAGACTGCATGACCAACACCAAGACTGGGCAGCACTAAACCCGTTCCCGTCTGCGACGACATGCACAGCATCATGGACGCTAGTCAATGCTAAATATTTTTTTTATGATGAAGCGAATTTGGTCGGACCAGCATTCCGGGCTTCGGCCTCTCGGTGTCTTACCTTCCAACTTACCAGTACCTTTACTGGCAATGTGTCCGAAGTACTGGAGTATTCGACAAAGACATATAGTGGATAGTCTAGTTGATATGCCTAGATGTTTTAAAATCGACACGTTAGGCCGATGCTCAGTAAATGAAATTCTTAGCAGGTTTCTTCTGTTGAGTCTGGATTTCATTATTATAAGGATCATCCTATTGTCCAAATTGTGTGTATCCGAGACTGGCGTTCTTAGAAATTCCAAAGCGTCTTCGAATTTCAATGACTACAATATACATTAGGACCATAATACATTAGGAGTTAGTACTATGTTAATAAAGATCCATTATCGTTACCATATTCAATCTGGACTCATCTCATTTACCATTACAACGACAGAGAACGATAACAGAGGACATAGCACGGATTCATGCGAAATTATGTCCACTACTACTGCTTTGAAAAAAAAAGATGTACCTACCTAATTGAAAATTGTCAGTTAACCAATAAAACTTAGTCATGTATTTTTTTTAATTATCAGCCAACTAATAGCCCGTAGACAAATATCTTACAACATACGTAATCATTTACAATCATATTTTGTTAGAAATATGTAACTAAAAGTTCCTAAGTTATATACATTGACATGCCTTTGACGGAAAATTCTTTTAAATAGTTGTATAATTTTGTGGTCTTATGCCTTCTACTGTATTGTGTTCCTATGCTCCTTTGTCTACGATGCATGGTGTTAATAGCATTACTGTTATTATTTTAATATTTGTTAACTGACATACCAAAATATAACGATTGTTATATAGGTGAAATATACAAATATAAAAAAATAATAATATAAATATAACTATATATACGTGTGTAAATATATATGCAAACCACTTACACGATAAGAAAAGTAATAAACATAATCATTATTTTGTTGCTGTATAAGAAAAGAAAAATATATATATTAATAATAATAATAGAGAAATTAAGACATTTTGACAAGAAATACTTATATACAAAAAATTTGAGAGATAGCTTGATTTGAAGCTTGCTATGTTCCAGAAGGAGGCGACGGAACTGGAGCGGGAGAACGACCCGAGCGACGATACCTTCCGCCAGAGAAGTAGGCAGCGTAGAAGGCGGCAGTACGCCGCCCTCATACTCTCATGAGGGGCCCGTGTGGTGTAATGAAGGGAGAGACATCGCTCGCATAGGGCCCCACAAGACGGCGCGGTTGTTCCCGCGAGACTATCTCTCTCCCTCCTTGCTGACAAGGGTCGACGCCGGCGGGCGGTGGTTGTGTCCACAGTTAGTTCATCCGCCGTCCACCATGCGTCGTCAAGAGGAAGGTGCGAGCCCGATATAACCCCCTGTCCCACGACTCGGGTTTGTATCTGGTAGGGATTTGTAGGGATAAAAAAAAATAAAAAATGATAAGTCGTTCCTGAGATTTGCAGCAACCGATAGGGAGACAAACGAGGTGTGATGTTAAGGAATCGAAAGTGAAGAGATATATTTTTTTAAAATAAATTATTTAATAAGCTTCTAGTCACTGTGAAGGGAGTCGCACATACATTTAAAAGTCGAATCCTGTACCTATTTAAAAAAAATCGACATAAAATGATACTAAGGCTAGCCACCACAGAACGTCAGGCCACAGAAATCTATTTATAAAATATAAATAAATAACGATCGTAACAAAACTTTTGACCTATGAAAGGCTACAATAGATATAACAATGTAAGGGGAATTTTCCACTGAATTTCCTTTAACGATAATTGTTAAGAGCTCTCTCGAATACCTATTGGAAAACCGCTTGCCTAAACACTCGTCTTTTCCGATTTCCTTCGGTTCGTATTAGACGAAATGTAATAGCAATGTAGAGAAAATACTTCCGATTCTTGCTATTCGAGGGTATTGTTGCAAAACCAGATAAGTGCACAATTATAATATATTATAATGAGAAAACTTTTTATTTTTTTAAATTTTCGTTCTTAAGTTAATAAAAACAACTAGTTTATACTAAAAATGTCTTCTGCTGTTCAAGCAACAAAAAAACTTAGCTACTGGTATTGTTGTGGAACAAGTAGATAGATTTTAAATATATTTAAATCTTCATGACTTTGATTGTCTATAATTCGATCAAAATTTGTAAAAGCTTAAAGTTGTATTTTAAACATTATATTTTATTTACCACAGACCGTTTCCCTTTCGGGGTAGTCAGAAACCACGGTTACAAGCGGATTCACATTTAGTCAACTTTACAAGTGGCAAGCTCGTCGATGTCTCCAGCGTACCAAACTCGAGAAATATCACAAATAAATTAAATGTATTTATTTACATTAATATGTTTGTGTCCCGACCAGGAATCGAACCTGGTAACTCCGAGTCCTTATCCACGGACTTAACCGCTAGACCACGGAGGCAGTTAGTGATTACTTTCAGTCTTTATTCTATCATGAAGGGAATAATTAGATAGATTCTACTTGTTCCAAAACAGCATACTCATATAATGTAAATATAAATTAAGATTCAGATTAACCTGACGAATAAAAATAATTTTGATCACCAGAGTGGCTAATTCCTAAAACATGTACTAGCTTTTTAAGTAAATAAACGATTTATATTATTTAATTATTATTATAAACGGAATTATTTCAGTTAATTATCTTCTTTTTCTTCTTCTTAAGGTGCCATGTCCTATCGGAGGTCGACTATCATTAAGGCGATTTTGATTTTGTTGGCCGCTGTCCGGAACAAGGATCTAGTGCTCATCCCGAACCACTCCCTGAGGCTCTTCAGCCAGGAGGTGCGTCTTCTCCCCGGTCTTCTGAAGCCTTGTATCTTGCCTTGCATGACGAGCTGCAGCAAGCTAGACTTTTTATTGCGCATGATGTGTCCCAAATACTCCAACTTTACCATTTTCAGTAGTTCAACGCCTTTGTTCATCCTCTGCAAGACAGTTTCGTTTCTTACTCTGTCTTTCCATGATATCTTCAACATTCTCCTGTATATCCACATTTCAGAAGCTTCTAACTTCTTCGACATTGTGTTTGTCAGGGTGCATGTTTCGACACCATACTATATATAATTATCTTCATTTAAATTCTCAGTTTTATACTTTAACAATTTATGGTGGCGTAACTGTCAAACGTTGTCGTTTTGTGTTCTCTTCTCAAGTAAACAAGTCTGACGTAATATATGTTTCTTTCTTATGAGTTAATGACGTTAGCAACTGGAATAACACACTCACGACTGACATGACTCCCTAACACTATGCCGGCTTGACTGAGCATGACTGCAATTCAAGCCTGATCCCGAAACGTATGGAAACACTGGGTGAGCAAATTACCGCGATCAGTCCGTCTACCACCTATTTGTTGTTCTCGTTAAAAGTATGTGCTATTTGCAATGATGTCAAATGCCAATTTTTACTTTCAAGGTGAAGATGTGAAAATTACCATCATAGCGTGGCTATAGTATAAATGGGGAGAAGAAGCACTTCCTGGCTCAAGAAACAATTAAATTGGCCCAACAAAATTATAATTGCTTTAATGATAGCCGACCTCCGATATAGATATAATGGGGATGGCACCTTAAGAAGAAGACACATGTTAGTGATTGCAACAGACATTGCGTTGAACAAGATAGCATCTGTTTCACGTCCAGTACGAAGTGAAACAATTTAGCTTAGAATTCGGAAAGACATGCTGGAAAGCTATCACTAAAGACGCTCGTTTCAAAGAAGGAAATGCGATTAAATGGAATTTCCGTGAGTGGAAAATCTCAAAGGGCCTTTCTTCCGTCCGCAATATCTTAAGCGAACGGCATAAAGGTCCGGCGATCGAGTATTCTTTCTTCAGCATCCAGCTTTAACGTCCTCTTAACAGTTTTATACTTTTGTACATAGACGTATATAGGATGTTTCAAAACTACGGGCCGTAGAATAGAACATCTTAGTGTTTTCCCCGAGTTTGAAAAAAGATGTTCTTATTGAACTTACCGTTTCGTGGGAATCAAATATTGCAAAAGACTAAAAACATGAAGTCAAAAAAAAAAATAGTAGAATGGGTAGAATTATGGTGAGCGCTGAAAAAAGCAGGCCACTTTTGTAAACCAGCCTATTTGTAACAATGTCGCAAGCTCGATACACTATTCTTCTCATCTCTCTTTCCTACACATGATGGACTCGTTACCCGCGCGGTAAATTCGCGGGAAGCGCCACTATAGAATGTTATAAATTTGTCTTCATTTAGCGTCATAATTTTAATTCCCTACATGGTGTACCGGTTAAGACCGTAGATTTAGACGCCGAGGTACATACATGGTTTGATTCCTGAGCCCTAATTCTGTCGTTTGTATTCGAGTGAAGCTTGATAGATCACCATAGACAATTCGAACAAATCGAGTCGAAAGACAATAGTTTTTTTTTCCATTCTATTTTATTTAAACGTTTAATGCTGTCAAAACATGATGTGGTATTTACCTACCGATTCAATTTCAAACAGTCTCATTTTTTAATTAAATCTTGGTTTTCTTTAAAATAGTTTTTTTTTTTTAAGGCTGGCGATCGCAAAATTATCAGAGGTCGCATGCCCGACTCACCGTGAGGCCTCATAAGGAGACCCCAAGGCGCCTACAGACGAAAACCCTAAAAACCGTTTCTCTTTCACAGCTAAGTCTGAGCCGTAGCTAAGGAGTGAAGGCACTGTGATATTTTATAAGATTGCATTATAGTTTGAGGACTTTAGCATAGCCTAACTTACAATAAAATTGTAAAAATATAATATTACTTTATACGATTGAAGTTGACAGTGTACGTTTCTTAAATGATTCCTTTATACCGCTTAAACTCTTCCACAGCTAGTCTATGTTATATACGTGCATGTCTATTCATTTGTCCCGTCCGGTACGAGATCGTGAGCTGCGCGAAGTGCCACGTAGGAAGAATGATTGTCCAGTAATGGGCCATCTAAGGAGTCAATGGCTGGCAAAGAAACTCAATAGGAACTGTTGAACAATGTCATTTGCCAAAACACATTGTTATTAAAAGTGTAACTAAAAGTGTAGGCTTTCTAAAAACAAAATATATAATAACTTCTATTTCAAACGTTGCATTCGCCACCACCTACCTCCGCTTGACTTGCGTCGCCAGATAGCTGATCTCACTTTTTACAACATTGTTAATGGACTTATCGACTACCCCCAGTTCTTAAGTATAATATAAGATTAGCGGACCGACTAGTCGTTGCAGAAGCCATAGACTCTTATGCGTCTGATTTGCTGGAACGAACTACGAATAAACTCGTATCTGCGGAGGACATGTTATAGTTTTAATGAGGTGTGCTCTGATAAATGACTTGATATTGAGTGTATACTAATCATGGACTTAACCAAATTTCGGTGGAAACGTTCGGTGACAAATGAAGAATAAGAATTAAATAATAAATATTTATTTTAATGAAATAATTAATGAATTTCTATGCCGGAGCAAGATAAGAAATATAATTCGAAACAAAAAGGTGAGCCTACAAGAAATTATAATAAAAAAAGTTGGCACGATAATTGAATCAATCCTTCTTTAACCCTCTGAAAGTCGCGCGGCGATCAAATCGACCTCAGTGTACACATTGTCGTTAATAAAATTGAATTTTTTTTTCTTTAGACACATTTCTAGTAACCTATAACAACTTCACTATAAAAATATATTTTCTTTCCCGCGCTTCCCGTGGCTTATAATTTGTCTTTTTTATCGTCGCGGCGTAGGCGTCGAAACCCAATGTAGTATTTGTTTTTAATTATTTGTGTTGTTTGGTGCATAGACGTCAAAAATTTTTGGGGTACTGGTTGGGTCATTTGCTACCTTTCTGCCCTTGGACTGTCTTAAGGGTCACAGTTATGCATGTAACATTTTTTAAATCTATTATTTTTGAATATTTTTAAATCATCGAAACTTTTTAAAAATATTTTTATGGCTGAAAATGATAGCAGATAACACTCCACCTGTATCCCGAAACCGTGTATATATATATTTTATACTGTTTTGTAAACCAAATCGATATTTGTTCCGTTGACATGTTTGTGAAGTAAGCATTTGTTTATCTTAAACTGAAACTATTTTTTTGGTGGCTCGGTTGTAAGAACGCTTTCCTTAAATCCTACAAAGGTCGGTTCAAACCCCCCCGGCATCTACCAATGAGAAATGCATTTTTCTAATGTACTTTTGTCATAGAATAACACCACCGTTCCCGTGCCTCGGAGAGCACGTAAAGCCGTCGGTCCCGGTTCCACTAATACCAACTTGTAGAATCGTTAATAAATTGTCATTAAAAAATGACATCAAATCTCGCCAACCCATATGACGTGGCGAGTGTAGGCCAAATTCTTCAGATATCAGAGTCTAGGACGCTGTGTTTTAGGGGCTGTAATGTAATGTAATATTCAATACGTACTACATCCAATATGACGGTCATAACAAAATGGCCGACTAGGTTGTTTATTTATATTTCGTATCTCCAAATACTTCGATGGTCTATTCGGTTACGCGCACCGCTTTTGTTTTTAACGACCGCGAGCCTGCTTGAAGGTTAAAAGGATTAATAATTGTAAACTCTGTGCTGTTTTCTTTATCTTGGCCCGTTTACTTGAATTACAAATTTAAGTCGATAATTTAAAGTTGTTTTGAATTTTAATGGAAGATTATAACTTTACTTCCTTCATGGTCCAGCGGCTAAGACCGCGAGGCAACGGGTTCGATTTCAAGTAAGGTAACAATTTTTTTTTTTTGTGACTTTTCTCGAATTTTGGTACGCTAGAGACATCGACGAGGTTGCCACTTGTTATGATTGGGTAATAGTAAAGTTGGCTAAATATGAATCCGCTTCTTTATAAGCGTGGTTTCTACCCACCTCGGAAGGGAAACGGTTTTGATGATACTTTACTGTTTACTGATCGCAATACGATAACAAAAGCAACAGTGATTTTTTACCTAACAAAATATGTTCAACCAAACTCAATTTTATGCTTCACATTTGACGGTTTATTGTATGAAGCTTTCGTTCTATGTGTGAATATTCTAAGCTCAACCTAAACTACCTAACCTTTTATCAAAATAAATGTAACTTTTTAGCAATTAATATAATTTAGCCAATTCAATTATGTAACACTTGTAGCTACGAAATTGAAAATAATTTATCAAAATACAAAGGTTAGGTCGTCTGGTAAATAGTTGAAAGTCACGATTCCTTAAATGTTAAATGAATATAAGTAAAGTATCATCACGACCGTAATACCTTTTTCTAAGAAGTTAGTTCACATTTGGCTGACTATACTATAGTACCATCATTCAAGTGGCAAGCTCGTCGATGTCTCAAACGTAGCTTGGTTCCGCTAAGTATATTAAAGATGGTCTCAAAGTCCTGCATAGGCTGGCGATTCGGATACTACAGTGTCTGAATATCTCGAATCGCAGCAAATTCGCCGAAATGTGACATCCCTACGCGTGTTTTACAAACTACTAAAGTGTGTGTACGGAAGAGCTCCACAACCTTATCCCTTCTTCTCTATTCCGGAACTGAACCTTACGCATAAAAAATATGCAATCTTATTCCATAGCCACTAATACACATATAAATTTGGAGACTCTTACATCTTTCGCACGCTGAACATGTAAATCCTCTCCCAGCCAGTGCTATCCCCATTCCTAAAACCTCGAGTCCTTTAAGTAAAGTATGAAAAACCATCTTGATAGGCCAGCATAATGGTAGGAAATCAGTGGCTGTCCTCAAATGCTGTCATTCTTAAACCTCGCGTATAGCTTACCATCTGGTGGGCTCGATGCCACATGTCATGCTTAGTGTAATAAGTAAAAAACCCTAATTCGAGAAATAACACAAACAAATAATTGTGGTCGGTAACCAGGAATCGAACCCGGTAGCTCCGCGTTTTGTTAAATCTATGGACTTGACCGCTAGACCACAGGAGTAGTTAGGTCAAATCATGGGAGAGTATAAGTCCCTTACTAACGTGACGAGTGTAGGCCAAAATTCTTCAAAAATTTCTTAAAGGCCAACAGAGGAAGTCTAGGACTTTAGACTACGCTATGATAAGTCAAAATCAAAATATATTTTTTTCTCGTAAGGCACTGAAACACGTCATCAATTCCATTGTTTTAAATTATTACTCTTGCTAGTGGAAGACTAAGCAGCAAAGTGTTCCAAAGAGTAAGCTATCAGAAGTCCAGCAACAACAGAAGAAGTGATGTTCTGAAGAGCTCCACAACCTTATCCCTTCTTCTCTATTCCGCAACCGACCCATTCGCACAGGCCAAAATATGCATCCACCTACCGTAGCCACTATCCATACGCGTACATACAAATTTGGAGACTCTTACATATGTCGCACGTTGAAGATGTGGAATGCTCTCCCACCCAGTGTGTTTCCCCATGCCTATAACCTGGAGTCCTTCAAACAAAGTGTGAAAAAGCATCTTTATAGGTCGGCATAGTGATAGGGACTGATGTCGGTCGTCTAAGGCTGGCGTCAGTTGCTCCCATTCTTGGACCTCGCGTACCGCTTACCATCAGGTGGGATTGGTGTCACATGTTGTGCTTAGTATAAAAAAAAAAAAAACCTAAGCAAAAATAAGAACGTCTTATCGACCACAGCTCAAATCTACAGCAGTTACTACTAGGTTACGGAGGCAATTTTAAATTAATTCCTCAATGAAATAGGTACTTTTATTGTATATTAATTTGCGCTCGTCCAAAATATTGTAATTTTCCGTTGTTAATGAGTAAAATTTTATCGAAAATTAATTGCGACATCTCCATTGAAAAGTTTTCATTTGAGACGGTTATCTTAAATTTTGTTCGAATGAACTTTGGCAAAACACTTTATTTATATTGCAAAGAAACCATTTTTAGAAGAAAATTAATCATAATTTCAAACGCAAAGTCTTGCAACCTTTCCGAAATCTCACAGTAAACTAAAATAATATTCAATTCAAATAAATAGGTAAGCATTGTAATATATTTGGAAAGTCCAAAATGTATTTAGGTTAAAATTTATGTATATATATATACATATTTATAAGTTTATTAGCTTAAATTTGTTTCGATTCTTTTTTTAATTTTTTGCTTTCTTTTTAAAAATTTAATTCGAAAAATACAAATTGACAAATGCTGTGCTCAACTGTAAAAAGTTTATGTACTAGATAAGTTTTCAAAACTGTCTAATAATCTAATGTCAATTATAGATACTGTTGTTTGAGTCTTAATAAATAAATAAATTAGCCCTAAAAATAGCTCTAAAGTCTCCACTGCTGCACTTCCCAAACATTTTCATGAAGAATTAGATGTGGTGCTAGAGAATACCGGCATAAAATAGCCCCCCTCTTGTACATAGCGCAATAAAGTTTTTTTAATAAAACAAATATATATATATTTCCATAATAACATGATAAATTTGTAAGTACACATCGGACATGACTATAACACGACTAATTTATTTTGTAACGAATATCGTACCTGAATTCGTATACTTACATTTGGCTTCTTGCCCTGTCTTGTTATATTTAAAGTCTTTGCTATATATACTTTAAAAAATACAAATTTGTCTTAGAAAAAAATATTATCGTAGGAATTTGATCCCACATGTTCTTAGGTATTTAGTAAGTACATAGCTTTATATGTAATAACTTGAGTCGCCCATGTTAGTTAGTGGTTTTAAAGCCACACTCCGACTGAGGATCAACATAATCCCTCAAATTCAAATCATCGTTAGGGATTACAAGTTTAAATCGCCTCTATGTGTATGGCCAAAACTGAAGTTCTGCGTCGCCCGCGCCTGCTTGTGTGTGTAAATCACCATTACTGTGTACATCATTTACAACCCAAAAATGTTACTTTCCCGTTTCCTCTTGCGGGACGCTTGTAACCGTAGCGCTAGTTGCGTCGCCGCGCCTGTACAGATTTCTGCGCGAGCTGGCAGTGTGTGTGTGCTCCGGGCCGCCGTAGCTGCGGTAGTGTTGAGCGCACCGAGTCGCTGCTACGACGCGTCTACGACCCGCTCTCGACCGCGCGCGTGTAATAAACCAGACAATAGACCCCGAGCCGTGGTTTTTTTCGTTATTTAACATACCGTGAATACTCTCTTTGTGAACGTCGTGAAAACTAATGTAAACAATCTGCGGTCTTTGTTGATGATGATGAGATTTTGATTCTTGTAATATTTTTGTCGTTACCGTTTTATTGTGAACTGAAGAATTTAGGAGACCGTGGTGTCGTTAGTGGGGTGGTTGGATAAGCGATAAGTAGCCAAGTAGTGGGGTAAGCTGAAATAATCTATTTTAATTAGGTTTTAGGCGTATAGTCTCTGTCGTTTGATTTAGCTGTGATTGTGGGTAGTAATTAATTTCCGGTTCCTTAATTACGTGGGAAGCGTGCAGTTACTAACACCAGCAATAATTAAGGTATATATAATCTATAATCTTTTTAATTAATAATTAATTATTGAAATAACTTTAGGCAATTTAATTAACAAAATATTTGTTTTATTTTCAGATGATAATCGCTAATGATACATGGTGAGATATTTAAATTATAAATAATAAAAAAATCTTCAATTATTTAATATAATATATGTATTTGTTAATGTAGTGCATTTTATTGAAACATGCATATTAACAATAATATATAACTACACATATACTATAACAAATTATTTATTTATTTATACTTTATTGACTTACCAATAGGTGGACTTAAAGCTAAAACATACTTTTCTACCATGTCCATAATAAATACAATATTCTGTTCACAAAATTTTACCAATAAACATAAATACACTTCCGTATACATTATACATATGTCTATTAATTTATTTTAATTGAAAAGTTTATTGGACTATGTAGAAAGGCCGCTAGGCATTCTCTGACAGCCAAACTTTTAGGACATTTAGACAGTATAAATGGTAGGTGCAATATTAAATAAGTCAATATACATACCAATATTTACTTACTATTACATAACACGTATATAAATAATTAATATATATATATATATATATACTAAATACCTATAATAAATATACAAATAAACCACTTATACGATGAGGGATGTAATTTAGAAATAATGATTTTGTTGCTGCAAATGAAAAAGGGGGAAAAAACATAAAAAATAATTATTTATTAAATAAATAAATAAATTAAAACAGTTAGGTTGACAAGTACCTAAATACAAAATTTTAATATATATATATATAAAGTAAAGTATCATCACGACCGTTTCCCTTTCGGGGTGGTCAGAAAGCCAACTTTAATATATGTCAATCATGACATGCTCGTCGATGTCTCCAGCGTACCAAACTCGAGAAATATTACAAATAAATTAAATATTAATTAAATGTATTTATTTACATTAATAAATATTATTGTGTCCCGACCAGGAATCGAACCCGGTACCTCCGAGTCTAAATCCACGGACTAAACCGCTAGACCACGGAGGCAGTACTATATATATATATATATATATATACTACTATATAAATAATTACTTTCAGAATACACACAAATACATTATAATAAGAGCTAACGAGAATATACAAAAAAACAATAATAATAATTAACTACCTATAATGATGCCCTACATTAAAAAAACTTTGCCGGTCAATATTCGGCTAATATTAAAAAAGATTGGTGTACTCACATTACTTAAACAGCGTGTATGAGTGGATATTGTATGTAGTATAATTATGTATGTATGTAAGTACAATTAGTATGTAGTATGTACATTATTGATAAATATAGTTATTATTTAATAATGATCAGTGTTAAATACGTCTTCGCACTTACTCCTCGATTTAAGTTATACTTTTTATTGTCCCAAAGGTTGGCTGTCAGAGAATGTCTAGCGGCATTAAGCCCGCCCCTTATAGCAATCCCCATAGTGCAATAAAGTTTTAAATAAATAAATAACAGGTCCCAAAAGATTTGTTTTTTTCAGCTACACCTTAAAACTGCAAATAATTGTTTATACATTATTTAAAATACATTTATTAAGATCAAATAAACGTTATTTATTATTTATTGATTAAATAATTACAATATAAAATAACTAAAAGAAAACATAACATTAAATGCTGTTTAAAAAGCTGGTGTAAGCATTACCTAAAGTATGTATTGTATGTAGTATATAGTAGAGTGTGTAGTATATGTATTATTGTGTACATATTTGTATGTATGTATATATATATTTTAATAAATATGGTATGTAAGATTAAATGAATTTATTTGGCGACGTTTCTTACAATCGTTTGCACCTAGCCTCATGACTGTAGTGTTATTGTCCCAAAGGTTGGCTGCTAGAGAATGCCTAGCGGCATTAAGCCCGCCAATTGTACTTAGTGCAATAAAGGTATGACTAAATAAACAAAAAAAAAACTACACTATATAAGACTCAAAAAAAATAAAAATTATCACCGTCCAATGGGCGTGGTGTGCCGAGAATACTGTTATTATTATTATTACATTAGTTTATTTCTCTTTAAAGCATAGGCTATAGTAAAGTTGGTTAAATATGAACTCCACAAAAAGCGTGGTATTTGACTACCCCGAAACGAATTACAATCGTAATAATAATTTACTATACTATTTTACAGTAACCACCCAGTTACCCACACGAAACCACGAAATTTATTCTCTCGTATTGTAGTAAATGAAACATTTTTTTACTGAACTGCCAATAACATTTTATATAGATTTACGAGTATCGATAAGGTATATTTCGCTGAAAAAAAAAAATGATGTAATTGAAAATTGACGATTAATCGATAAAATTTAAAGGATTAAATTGTTCTAACAAGATTTTAATTGGAAAAAAACCCTGTATTTTATATAGTTTAGGTGTGCAAGATATTTTAAAATATCTTCATGACAGCTCTAGGAGTAGAGTCTTTCTCAAGTGAGCGATAACGCCCCCTTCTGGTCGCTGGACGCCTAGAGGGGGGCGGTAAGGGGCCCAGAAAGAAATGGAAGGCGTTGACATGGTTTAGGTTTAAGGGGGCGCTTTTTATTTTAAAATTCATTAAATTTAAAATATTATTTTATTATATTAAACATCGATTATTTAGTTATATATCGTCAAAGTGTGTGGTAGACGCAATAAATTACCGACACCGTGGTCTAGTGGTAACAAACGTTGCTGTGAACTCGGGAGGTCGTGGGTTCGATTTCCACCGGGGCAAGTTGTACATTGTATAATTTGTCTCGGTCTGGGTGTTTATATGTATAATATGTATATATTTACAAAAAAAAAAGTATAATATGTAGTTTATCAACCATCTAGTTTCCGTAACACAAGCCACACGCTTACCACGGAAACTAGATGGCGCTGTGTGACCTGTCTGGAAATATTTATTTATTTTATTTAGTTTGAGAATCTCTAAACTAGATTGATACGAAAATTACATATTTTATTCTCCAAATATATTAATTGTACAGTAATATGATTTAGGCGCGGTGGTGGCTTGGTTGTAAGAACGCGTTCCTTAAATCCTACAAAGGTCGGTTTCAAACCTCCGGCATGTACCAATGAGAAATACACTTTTCTTACGTACATTTATCATAGATTTACAAAACCATTTCCGTGCCTCGGAGTGCACGTTAAGCCGTCGATCCCGGTTCCACTAATACTAACTTGTGGAATCGTTAATAAATTGTCATTAAAAATTGACATTATATCCTCGCCAAGCCGTCTGGCCAGCGTGGCGAGTGTAGGCCGAATTCTCCAGATATATGTTCTGGAAGGCAGTGGAGGTTTGGGACGCTGTGTTCTAGGGGCTGTAATTTTACAACCGACCCACCACCGCGCGTTGATATGTTCATACAACTGTAATTAGAATAAGCAATCTATACAATAAAGAATTTTTAATTTTGAATTTTTGAACGTTTTTTACAATTCCATAGCAATATAGAATTAGCACATCGAAAAAATAAAGTAAAGTATTATCACAACCGTTTCCCTTTCAGGGTGGTCAGAAACCACGCTTATAAATAAGCGGATTCACATTTTGCCAACTTTACTATAGGCCAATCATGACAAGTGGTAAGCTCGTTAATGTCTCCAGCGTATCAAACTCGAGAAATATCACAAATAAATTAAATATTATTTAATGTATTTATTTACATTAATAAATATTTTTGTGTAACCAGGAATCGAACCCAGTTCGCAGTGTCGAACACGACCATAATCGGCAATGTACTAATTAAATCTGAGACGATTGTACTAGCTTTAATTTTCATACTGTTTGGCTTCTTGTCCTATCTTGTTATATATCTTTTTGTTACGAATCCAATTACAAACTTTATAATCATTGATTGCGCCATGTTTTTCCACCGTTTATTTTTAATATTGGAACATTTTTCTTGGAAAAAATGGAAAAATGTAGAGCTATTAAAAGACACTATATTTAGTGATATACCAACTTAGGTATTAAAAAAATATTCAATGTTTTAGTCATTTATGGTAATAGTTGTTCGAGGACACTGAGAAAAATAATATTTAATATTATTCAAAATCGTCGGTTAATCGTTAAAGTTTTACATATATACATATCTTCACGACATACCTCTTTCGCTTCTTCGACATTCATCAACCTCTTCATACATGCCCTTTTGTTGAGTCTTGGACTGCGAGGGCCTCTTTTACCCACAACTTTCGCATTATATATCTGGTTCGTCAATCTCTCTCCATTCATCCTTTCAACATGCCCGAACCATCAGAGCATGCCTTTCTTTATTTTTGTCCCTATGCTTACTTTCAAAATAATAATAATAATAAAAATGCTTTATTGCACAAAAACTAAAATAACTTAAAATTAATGTGCACAGGCGAGTTTTATGCCGTGAGGCATTATTTACCAGCTAACCTTTGTGAGTTTTAAAAACATATGACAGGCAGAGTGCCAAGTAAATATTAAATAAATAATACATACTAATACTACTTTCATACCTACCCTTCTGCGTATTTTGTCATTAATGCGGTTCGTCAAAGTGACGGCGCATATCTGACGCATATATAATTTCTACTGCATTAACTCTACTCTCATGCGTATTCTGACATATCCACGTGTCGTTTCTATACATAAGTGTTGGTACCAGCATGACATTGTGTATGGCGAGTCGAGCTTTGTCAGTGACATTTCGACTGGAGATCAGTGACCCCAGAGCACCCTTGACACTATTTCCCGCATTCAGTCTTCTTTGAAAATCCCTATCATACTTCCAATCGGCAGTGTTTTCACTGATGTATAATTTTATTTACTTCTTCTAGAGTTTCATCATCAATCTTTATCGCCACGGTTGTCATCCTTCTTCTTTTAAAAAGTTAAACACCATTATACTATTTAGGATATCGTATTTTATTTAGAGCGCATTGATAAACAGGAGCACAATGCATCTTGTACACAACATAGTTCTGGCCCTCAAAATCAATTACATCAGCTCTGCACTGATTCTCGACTGAATACAAAAACTGAATTACTGCGCAAATATTACATTGTAATAATATTGTTTAAAAATAGCAAGGCAATTATAAAACATACTAAAAAACATGACTGATTATGACTATTTAAATTAAATTGAATAATAAAAAATACACAAATTAATGGTCGAATTATAACAATGAATGTCAAATATAAGATTTGGAGGAACCCGTTTCGTTTTACGCCAAACGCACTTATCTCTACAACATGTTTATATTTTTGAAAAATTATATTCGTCGATATTTTTAAAAATAATATACGTATTTTTTACTAAATATAAATATTTCTTTTTTGTCACCAAAAACGGAACGTCACAAATCTTAAGTAAAATAATAACTAAGAAAAACTAAATTGTTCGTGAAACCTGATATGATTAACATGATAATGATTCCTTAGCTAGAAAAGAATTAAGTAGAACTTCGAGAAACCAGCTGTAAGGGAAAGATTGTTACCGTTCCTGGGTAAATGTTTGAGTCATTTATTAATGCTGCAAAATTGTGACTGATTATGTAACTACACCTGTCGCTGGGTTCCGGAACCCAAGCGATATCAAGATAGGGAAGGGTCTCAAGATTAAGTAGGTACAGTTAATCTTCCTCACTTTGGCCGATTGCATTCTATCCTTCTGTCAACCTAACCCTTCGGTGGGCGTTTCAGGTATATATACCTTGAACAGAGACAACTATATAGATATATAGACCGGCCTTTTTAATACTAGCACGACATATGCTTGTAAGTGGCGCGCAATGTTAGCAACTCGAATCAGACACTCATAACTAACATCAGTCTCTAACACTATGCCGGCTTGACTGGACACTCTATCCTTCTGTCAACCTAACGTTTCAGTGGTAGGCGTTTTGGGTACCCTAATCAGAGACAAATATGTAAGTACATAGTCTGGCCTACAAAAAAAAAATCTAGTCAAAATTTCCCATGCGTAACTTTAACTTTTTTTTAACTAAAATTTTCACATGTCTCAATTTGACAGATTATATTCTATCCTTCTTTTAACCTAACTATTTAGGGACATAATAAGCCGGCATAATCGTAGGAACTGTTGTGGCTGGCGTCAGTTATTTCCATTCATGGACCTCGCGTACCTCATACCATCGGATGGGCGCGATGTCAATGTTGCGCTCAGTTTATATTAAAAATAGAAAAAGTAGTATATATTTAAAAGAAGCGGTTTCACGTTTAGCCAACTTTACTCTAGATAGATCCACGATGACAAGTGGCAAGCTCGTCGATGTCTAGCGTAGTAAACTCGAGAAATCATCATTCATCATTACAGCCCCTAGAGTTCAGCGTACTAAACCTTCACTGTTGGGGATGGGCCTTCTAGAACATATATCTGGAGAATTTGGCTAACACTCGCCACGCTGGCCAGACGGGTTGGCGAGGATCTGATGTAAATTTTAAATGTCAATTTTGTGTATTTCTCATTGGTACATGCCAGAGGATTTAATCCCCCCTTTGTAGGATTTAAGAAAAGCGTTCTTACAACCACCGTCACCAACACGAGAAATACCACAAATAAATTATTGTGTCCCAACCAGGAATCAAACCTGGTGCCTTCACGTCTTAATACACGGACTTAACTGCTAGACCACAGGAGCAAAAATAAAAACAAATTTCAGGAAGAAACCAATAGTCACTGTTGAAAAATAATAATACATAATTTTTTTTTAAAAAATGAGGTTAAATATTTACCCTAAAGATACCTACGTAACTGACTGCACGCAGCAGCAGGGCACTCGCCCTAAGAGTTTACATATCACAAAATATTCCAGTTGGTAAGTCCAATGTCCAATATATTTCTATGCCCAAACGTAATCCTAGGGTTTTCTATCTTGCCAAGTAGTACGAGTAGTGTTAGCGATTTTATTATACTTTATCGCTAGGTACCCAATCTACACTTGGGAGCAATGAAATGACCTAACGAAAACCCTTACGACATGTAACCTTGCGCCTACCTGATGGTGAGTGGCGCGCAAGATCCAATAATGTTAGCAAGTGGAATCCAACACTCATGACTGACATCAGTCTCTAACACTATGCCGGGTTCACTAGACATGACGGCAATTTATTTATTTATTTTATTTATTTATTCTATGGAGAACTATCGACAATACAATAAAAAATCTATGTTAAAAAGAATTAGAAACAGAGTGTCATTAAAAAGTTCTCACTAATAGTAACAATATACCTATAAAAACAACAAGTAATATTTTAACCTAAGATAATAAAGCACTTACATACACATACATAATAACAGCATAAACAATACATACATGACAGAATAGACTGAAGATACGATACAATATTAATGTATTATAAATTAAAGAATAAGTTGTTAAGCTCATGTCTCACCGTCCTTACATTTGTATAAAATATGTCGATATCGCACTTGAGTAACAGCTCATTGAATGACCTACATGCTCTATTTAAATATGAATTTCGTCTATATGAGGTATTGGAATTCTGGACAACAAAAGTGGGTTTGTACCTAGATATTCTTACAGGGGTTGCGAATTTGATCTTTTCCAGGAGAGCAGGACAATTGACTTGACCGTTCAGAATTTTAAACAAAAATGTTATGTCTGCAATATGCCTACGGTTGGACAGCGGTAGCAGGTGAAAGCGGCGACACGAGGCAGTGTAGTCCCTTATTTGTGACTTAGCTCTAAAATTTATATATTTGATAAAACGCTTTTGAATTCTCTCGATGCGGTCTATGTAGACATTATACATTGGATTCCACACTTCTGAGGCATAGTCAAGGTGGCTACGAACATATGTGCAGTAGAGGATTTTCATCGTTTTAATATTTTTAAACTCCTTAGATGCTCGCATAATAAATCCTAATGCCTTAGAAGCTTTCTTGACTATGCCTTCTATGTGCTGATCAAACAACAACTTACTATCATGGACCACACCGAGATCCCTGACACTGACAGCTGATTCCAAAGCTGTATTTTTGATCGAGTAAGTATATTTAACTAATTTATACTTTCTGGTGAATGTTATAAATAGACATTTGGCTACATTTAAATCTAGTTTGTTTACCGAACAATAATCACCTAGGCGATGTAGATCTTGTTGCAGCTCTTTAGCATCGTCTACTGTTGAGATGGCCTTAAAGATTTTCATATCGTCGGCAAAACAAAGAACTTGAGAGTTCTGGAAGCAGCTGTCGATATCAGAGATAAAAATAATGAATAAAAGAGGTCCCAAAAGGGATCCCTGAGGAACTCCACTGGGAACCGCCGTCCACCCTGACAGATAGTTGCTAATGACAACTGCCTGTGATCTGTTTCTTATGTACGACTCAAACCACCTAAGTAGGTTTCCCCTAATACCTGACTTTTGCAGTTTTAAGAGGAGTATGTTGTGATCCACCCTGTCAAACGCCTTACTATAATCCGTGTAAATCACATCTGTCTGCACTCCCTTATCCATGTTGTCGGAAAGCTGATCGTTTAACAACACCAGATTGGACACCGTTGATCTCTTCCTGAGAAAGCCATGTTGGGTGTCGGAGAAAGAAAGCCGTAGAGCATCATACACCTGGTCGTAAATTAACTTCTCAAAAATTTTTGCAATCAAACATAATTTGGAAATAGGCCTATAGTTTTCCACTGCGGTTTTAGAGCCTTTCTTATGAATGGGTGTAATATAGGCGCTCTTCCACAAGTCTGGCACCGTACCATCAGTCAATGATTTACGAAATAATAGGGATAATGGTAGAGCTAACTCCTCAGCACAGCTCCTAAGATAGATTGCAGGTACATTGTCTGGACCTGCCGATTTAGTAAGATCCAAACTCTGCAACCTCCTAAGTACTATGGCTTCAGTAATGACAATGTTATGTAAATCAGAAGCTGTAGATGCGTCCGGAGAAGCCAAACTGTCAAGTAGGGTATCGGTACCTGATGACGGGGGCAAAAAAGTAGTGCCAAAATAATCAGCAAAAGCGTTACATACATCAATACCCGAGTCAGCGGAAATATTACCATAGGTAACATTTTTAGGTAAGCTATATGATTTAGAAATACTTTTGATGTAGCTCCAAAATTGTCTTGGATTATCCTTAATGCCCTCTTCGACACTTGCAATATAACGCCCATAGCATTCCCTCTCCAATCTCTTTACGCGTTTGTTCAAGAACTTTATCGATAGTTCATCCGCCTTCATACCATACCTTTTGTATTTGCGAAGATATTTATATCTTTCCTTAAGAACTTTTTTAAGGGCGGACGAATACCAACATGGGAAATTAGACGAGCGAACACACATCCTCGGAATGTGTTTGTCACGCAGTGAGTCCAAGATATTATAAAAATATGTAACGGCTTCTTCACATGACCTAGTAGAAATCTCAGTATACCAAGATATCCCTGCCAGACACTTTTTTATGTCTATGTAATTTGCTTTAAAATAGTTATATTTGATTCTGGGGGCTGGTTCTAGTATATCCAGCTTTGATACATTTATGGATATAGACAGGGGTTTGTGATACGGATCAATTGGCACCAAGGGAGAATAACATTCATTCACTATTACCTTGGTATTAGCAAGGACCAGATCCAACAGTCTGTCGTATACATTCTTAATGCTGCTGTACTGATGCAAATTACATATATCAAGTTCATCAATAAGTGACGTTTCATCGATAGTTTTAACGTTGTTTGGTGTTAACTCATGTGAACTGCTCGGCAACCAAATAATATTTCCTAAATTGAAATCACCCATTAACAACAGTTTGTCCGAGGGATGAGATAACACTATTTTATTTAGACCTGCCATGAAATTTGATAACTGCTGAGAGAATGTATTACCGTTTCCCTGCTCACATAAGTACAAAACTCCTACATGAAGGCAATCTGTACGGTTGCCCGCTTTATTTAGAGATATAGATATCCAAAGATCCTCCGCTGAAGTAGTCCACTCAATTCGAGCTTATTCCCGAAACGTGACAAACTAATGACCAATATCTCATCAGAGAATCATCCAATAATCTGATATAAAATTTTTCTGATATTTAAATTCTTCCACCGGTATATATCAATGAGGAATATCTGAATGGACATTTGGATCCCCGCGCCACGGAGAGCCATCATCATGATAGCCTCTACAATACACAGACCTAGACCTTCACTGTTGGAGATGGGCCTGCCAGAATTTCTGAAGAATTTATCTACACGCGCTACCCTGTACAGACGGTGGGATTCACGGGACAGACAAATCCTTAAGAAACATGTTTTAGAAGGTCTATCATATAGCTATGACTGTCTTCAAGGAAATATATGTAATGATGAAGGGGTACAAGACTGAACATAGGTTCGTCGTTCGTAATATGAAATACCTCCTTTGTGATGGCGGTGTTTGCATCGAACCGATACCGCGATTGACCGAGTCCATTGTCACGTTCCGAGCGAGACTCCATTGTCAACGCGAAATGTCAATGTACTTTGAGAATGTTATGCCTACAAAAGTCAATCAGAACTGATATTTAAAGAATGAGCTACACGGGTTCATTGTTTGAGTTTTACCTTTGTTTCGACGTAAAGTTTTTTATTGAATCGAATTTCATTCATTCATTCATTACAGCCCCTAGAACACAGCGTCCTAGACCTCCACTGCTGGAGATGGGCCTTCCAGAACTGGAGAATTTTGCCTACACGCTGTCAGACGGCTTTGCGAGGATATGATGTAATTTTTTTATGACAATTTATTAACGATTTCATCCAATATTCTGTTATCTTTTAATGTAACATAGTTATTATTACATTATTATCTCAGTGTTTAAACATAAGTTAAGAATGATTAGCAATATGGTTTTGTAAAGTAGGTGGCGTTGTGTACGAACGTAGTCGTGTGCTGATTTCTGATTGGTTCAATAACGATGTTACGAGTCGCTTTAATGAATGGCGCGAATCATATCGCGCCAGATTACAAGAAAACAGCAGACGAGTCGGTCGTTGCGCGCCTTTAAAATAGTGAAGGTTGTAAATAATTATTGGAAATGGAAATAAATCATACAACATTGAAGACTGGTTTAATTTGAGAAATTAGTCCTAACAATTCATAGTAATTTATAAATTTATTTATAAATTTATAACTTATTTATTTATATAGTACACAAAGCAGTACATATATTATCACACACATAACATAGTATAATTATACTCGTATGTACCAATTAGGTGTCACAGCATTCACCAATATAAAAAGAAGAAGAAATTAGAAACTTATTACTGTTATAACAAAAAATAAATTTAACAAAAACTAACAAATTTACAATATATAACATAAAAATATGACTTCTAAAATAAAATTATACATTTTTTCTTTTTTAGTAGTACTATAAAGGAAACATAAAAATTGCATAAATTTGGTACCTTAAAAATGAAAAACACTTGTTAAATATATTATAAGCTTTATATATAGTTAGTGGCATTTGGGGTTGAAATATATATATTATATTAGCACGACATGTGACCTTGCGCCCACTTAATGATAAGTGGAATCCGACACTCATGACTGACATCGGTCCCTAATGCTTGACTAGGCATGACGGCAATTCGAAACGTGTGGATACACTTTACTGGGTTTATCGGCATGAACGGTGGATACTACATTTGCAAATTACCACCATCAGTCCGCTTACCACCTATTTGTTGTTCTCGTTAACAGTATGTGCCATTTGCAGTGATGTCAAATACATTTTTTTTTTCTTTTAGGAAGAATTAATATTGTAAGCTTGCCATGGTGATATTTATATAAAAATCACACCGTTTGCAACAAGACTTACTTGTACTTAAATAGGCATATTTACTTGATACTGACAAATTCGTGAAAGAGTCCAGCTCATATGCCATGTTTATTTTTTACAATAGTTTTTGTTCTAGGTATTTATTTATTTTTTATTTATCAAAACTTTATTGCACAATATATACAAGGGGCGGACTTAATGTCGCTAGACATTCTCTGACAGCCAACCTTAGGGACACTGTAGAACAATAAAGACGTAAGGTAGGTGCAATTAGAGAAATATGATTACGTAATAAATATGCAATAATATTTAAACTACAATAATAAATACTATAATAGACTAAATACTAACACTACATATACATAACGTTATATTAATACATTAAGTACATACATTATATAACATTAATACATATAATAATATAATAAATAAACTAAGTGAGTTGTTATGAGCTATTTAAATATTTATATTTTGGAATGCAGTATTCGATTTCACACAAAGGTATTTTCACATGATCCGGAGACCAATATCGTGGTCGGATGGCGCTGACTCTTCACGCCATGCTCTCGTGAGCACAGTGCCGTCGACAAATGTTGAGCGTGCAACCCGACCGTTGTGTAAACTCACTCGCTCAAATTCAATTTGAGAAGAAGAATTATTATTGTGAGTGATGCGCTTGTTGGTTTTGTTGATGCATGTTTGGATTATACGGATATACTAGTGGTGGGTCGTTGTCGTACTTACCTTTTCCATAGAACGAATACTTTTACGACGGCGTCGGAATCGTATATAAGCAACGCGTTATCAAATTACTCTTAAATACATACGGATGGAAAAATCTAAATATAATAGGTTTTATAAAATTGCCTCCAAGGTCTAGCGGTTAAGTCCGTGAATTTAGAGGTACCGGGTTTGATTCCTGGTTTTGACACAATAATGTTTATTAATTTAAATAAATGCACTTATTATTTAATTTATTTGTGATATTTCTCGAGTTTGGTACGCCAGAGACATCGACGAGCTATAGTAAAGTTGGCTAAATGTGAATACGCTTCTTTATAAGCGTGGTTTCTGACCACCCCGAAAGGAAAACGGTCGTGATGATACTTTACTTTTACTTTTTTTATTATACTTAATGTACAAGGAGTGACGAGAGACATTAATGACATTTAGTGTTAAAAATTATGACTTGCCCGCTAAAATACTAAATATTTACAAACAAAAAAAAAAAAAACTACCAAAATTTAAAAATATTAAGGCGCTTGAAATTTTATATCGCCATTGTTCTTTAAACAACAAACCGTCTGGCCAGCGTGGCGAGTGTAGGCCAAATTCTCCAGATATATGTTCTGGAAGGCCCATCTCCAGCAGTGGAGGTCTAGGACGGTGTGTTCTAGGGGCTGTAATGATTGTTCTTTAAAATACTAGCTCATGATATTTATTGTTATAACAAAATAGAAAATAGTGGTTGTTTAGGTAGTATGTCAGTATTGTTTTGTACTATTTTATATATATTTTTTATATTTATTTATTTTGTATTTAAATTGTTATATATATATATATATTGTTCAAGGTGCAACTATAAATGGAAACTGTTAATTGGCTTTATTGTATCTAATCTTAAGTTTGCTAGTGAAAAATAGCTGTAAGTTTTCCAAACATAAAAAGTAAAGTAAAGTATCATCACGACCGTTTCCCTTTCGGGGTGGTCAGAAACCACGCTTATATAGAAGCGGATTCACATTTAGCCAACTTTACTATAAGCCAATCATGACAAGTGGCAAGCTTGTCGATGTCTCCAGCGTACCAAACTCAAGAAATAAATTAAAATAAATTAAATATTATATAAATATTTTTGTGTCCCGACCAGGAATCGAACCCGGTACCTCCGAGTCTAAATCTACGGACTTAACCGCAAGACCACGGAGGCAGTTACATAATAAATAAATTAAAAAAAAAAAACATAAACAAATAAACAATCTATTTGAAAAAGCAAGTCTAAGCCCACCATTTAATCGAGGTCCAACCTTTTCCTTTATTCGAAGCCAGCTATTAATAAAGTTATAATTCGGGATTGTTACGAGAGCGCACCCCATTCGTATAGCAATTAAAAATATGAAATTGCTTTACGTCCATTGAGATTTGCATACAAACACACGATTCCAACATCGATGACTACAAATCTCCCATTAAAATAAGGAGTAAAAATGAAATAAAATTTAAAATATTGTGGTATTTTATTGACTTGGAATATTTTGATTATAACTAATACCATCATCATTATTATTACAGCGTCCTTATTTTTTTTATTTTTTTTTTTATCCTTGCACGTCATGTGACCCTGCGCCCACCTGATGGTCATGGTGGCAGGGTCCATGAATGTTAGCAACTGGAATCAGACCCTTATGTCCGACATCAGTCCCTAACACTATGCCGGCTTGACTAGATGCCTTTTCACACTTCGCTTGAAGGACTCCAGGTTATAGGAAAGTGGAAACACAGAGGCTGTAAGAGCATTCCACATCTTTATTGTGCGACAGATGTATGAGTCACCAAATTTATAGGTACACGAAGGGATAGTGACTACGGTGTGTGGGTGCATATTCTGACCTGTGCGTGTGGTTCGGTTGCGGAATGGAGAGGAAGGAATTAGGTTATAGAGCTCTTCAGAGCACTCACCATAGTATAGCCGGTAGAACACGCCTAGACCTCTACTGTTGGAGATAGGCCATCCAGAACATATATCTGGAGAATTTGGCGACTACACTACACTCGCCACGCTGGCCAGACGATTTGGCGAGGATCTGATGTCAATTTATTAACGATTCCGCAAGTTGGTATTAGTGCAACCAGTATTCTTAGTCGCAAACGTTATTAGTGGATTTCGTTATTCACGTCAGATGTTGCGTCATAATTACAAAATATTATTCGATTGCTTTATCTGCATGTAGGTATAAGAATAAGGTCAAAGAAACGTTAAAATTTATATAGGCTTTTTAATTATTATTATTATTTTTTTTTCACATTTTTCATAATTTTTAGTAAATTTAAATGTATTTTTTTTGTATAATGAAATATTAATAGTTATCTCTTTATATGGCGCGGTGGTGGCTCGGTTGTAAGAACGCGTTCGTTAAATCCTACAAAGGTCGGTTCAAACCCACCCGACATGTACCAATGAGAAATGCACTTTTCTTACGTACATTTGTCATAGATTTACAACACCACCGTTCCCGTGCCTCGGAGAGCACGTTAAGCCGTCGGTCTCGGTTCCACTAATACCAACTTATGGAATCGTTAATTAATTGTCATTATAAATTGACATCATATCCTCGCCAAGCCGTCTGGCCAACGTGGCGAGTGTAGACCAAATTCTCCAGATTCTGGAAGGCCCATCTCCAGCAGTGGAGGTCTAGGACGCTTGTTCTAGGGGCTGTAATGATGATGATGATCTCTTTATAAAAAAATATATATAACTTTGTACATTCTATAATTATATATCCTATCTGTGGATAACGGTGTTAATTGTATAATTACCTGTACTATGTAATCTATATTTGTATTGTATCCTTATTGTACAATTGTTTGTTATTCCAAATAAATAAAATAAAATAAAGATTCTCAACTCTATAGCGCTCGATATTGACAGCGGCCGTGCAAACGATTGTAAGATACGTTGTCAAATAAATTCATTTAATCTTACATACCATAGATATTAAAATAAATACACATACATACATACAAATATGTACACAATAATACATATACTACACACTATATTGACTACTACTACATACAATACATACTTATATACGTTGTGAGGAGCTCTTTAGGTAATGAAACTAAACCAGCTTTTTAAACAGCGGTTTGCTGGGTGCTTGGCGAATTTCAACAGGTATATTTAGGATTTGTAAGCGAATCTTTTCCGGTGAACCAAGTGTTTTATTGGCTAACTATTTAATTACTTTTCATAAGTCACGATGTCCTAAAGTTTAACGAGCAGATAATGTCGTACGAAATACAATAAATAACAAATTCGTTTTAAGTTACATGTTAAATAATTTATAGGGACTATAATTGTAAGTCCCGTCCAATTCGGTCCAATAAATTATTTATAACGAGCTGTCATCTCTCCCGAAGAAAAAAGTCCGAATCGATTACGTTAACACAAAGGTAAAGTTCTTAGAATTCCGTTCAGCCAAAAATAAAGATTGACGGTCAAAGAATTACATTTTTAGATACGTCACAAACAATTTTGAAATTCAAAAACGAAGACGGATATCATACAACCTTGGACCTGAATGTAAAATATAATAATAATACATCTGGAATCGATTTGTAAACATAGATCGTTTTAAGGTATCCGATATTATATATGTTTATTTTTCATTCTTATACCAATATAAAATTATCTAGAAGCAAATAGAGCTAGGCGTTTTTGTTCTTTAATAGTTTGTTTAAACTCATTCATGTTAATCGATTAAAGTTTATTTAAATTATATAATATTATTATATTTCTTCATAATCACGTCCGATTCCCTTTCGGATTGGTCAGAAACCACGCTTATAAAGAAGCTGATTCATATTTAGCCAACTTTACTATAGGTCAATCATGACAAGTAGCAAGCTCGTCGATGTCTCCAGCGTACCAAACTCGAGAAATATCACAAATAAATAAATAAATAAATATTTCCAGACAGGTCATACAGCGCCATCTAGTTTCCGTGGTAAGCTACAAGGCTTGTGTTACAGAAACTAGATGGTTGATAAACTACATATTATACTTTTTTTTTTGTAAATATATACATATTATACATATAAACACCCAGACCGAGACAAATTATACAATGTACAACTTGCCCCCGGTGGAATCGAACCCACGACCTCTCGAGTTCACGGCAACGTTTGTTACCACTAGACCACGGAGGCGGTTTAATATTAATTAAATGTATTTATTTACATTGATAAATATTTTTGTGTCCCGACCAGGAATCGAACCCGGTACCTATGAGTCTAAATCCACGACTTAACCGCTAGACCACGAAGGCAGTTTTAAAAATAAAATAAAAAGAAGGCCTTCATCTAGCAGTGGAGAGATACAGGCTAATGATGATAAATAAGTTAGTTGAGTGTGTTTGGAACCAAAAAAACTGGTATGATCCCATATCCGTAAATTTAAAGTCTATGATAACGGCAATTTTATAGGTGAACGATTCTCATATTTGCAATGTCACTTTGGATGACTCTACAGAAAAAAAGGTACCCACATTTATGTTTGTAGACTTGGGATCGATAGAGCTTTGCCAGGACTTTGCTTTTGCTTGTTTATGGGGGAACAAGTAACATTTAAAGTCCAAGACAAAAACAAGATAAATAAAAAAGCAACGATATTTGAAATAAATTAATTTCTCGTATTTTTAAGTATTTAAAAATTATAGGCAATATAATTGGCGGTGCAAGGAAACATGATCGCTTGCAGGTTATCAAGATGTCTTTACACTTTAAAAATCACATTTTTCAAAGCATGTCTTTCTACACTAGCAGCCGATGATATATATTGTATTTATATATTAGCACGACATGTGCCCTTCACACCCACCTGGTGGTAAGTAACACTATGTCGGCTAGACTGACGGCATGACGGTAATTCGAGCCTGATCCCGAAACGTGTGGATACACTTTACTGGGTTGATCGGCACCCCGGCAGACTGGGCAATTCACCACCATCAGTCCGCCTACCACCTATTAAAAACATTGCACAGAAAAAGCCGGTTTTAACATCTAGAATAAAATACATTTATTCGAAAAAAATATTTACAACATATAAAATAAAATTAATATTAAGGATAGGGATATAAGTCCCGTCCGCGTGGAATGGTGGCAAGAACGCTGGCTGCATTTCCCCGCTGTATTGCAATACTGATTCTCTGGGCGAAGAAAGAGCCAGCCCTCTTATCACCGGAGGAGACGACAAGACGCTGTGTTATGTTTTTTAAAAACTTTTTTGCGCTTGGACTTTATGGGCCCAGAGTTTCTACAGCAAACGGCACAAATATGTAATCTTTTAATATACTTACATACTTGCGCCGCTTGCTGGAATAAGAATAATAATAGAATAATAATAATAAATTATATATATAATATTTATAAAAAGTAACAGCTTAATACAGTCAATGCACTTTCGACCAACTAACCTTACATCATAAAACATAAAGTTTGTAAATCAGATCTCTATTCACTACGCAAAACTATTCGCTTTAGTAAATGGATCCTAATACTAATACTTTGAAAGTAATCCCAAATAGGCTTTCAGAAATCAATTTGAAACAGGCCCTAATTCCGAGAGCGTACGAGGAAATATCTTATTTCATTATAAGAATACACTAGCTGTTTCATACGGTTACGCCTATAAAATAGAATGGCAAAAAACTTCACGTATCCGTATATAGGTCCAGTTGTCATGTTCATTGGCATATATTTATTTAATACTTTATTGCACAAAGAGAAAGGCGGGCTTTAATGCCGCAAGACATTTTATCATAGCCAAAGCAGACAAAATTTAAAATTTACGTTTTCCCAATGAATTTGAAATTGCAATCCCATGCTTTGAAGTAGGATATAAAAATAAATATAAATAAAATTAAACTAAAAATATAAAAATATTCTACAAAATAAACTAAGGGCTTACCACCTGCTCGCCGCATTTCGTCGTTGAATAATAATGGAAACATTTTGTTCAAGGTAGTTATGGAATTTGGGGTCGCCACACTCTTCATAAATTCGTTTACCCAACTCTTTTACCAATTGATGACTTTTGAAATAGAGGAAAACTTTATTTTGAGGTAAGTTCGGCTATAATCGGCAAAACTCGGGCCAATACTGACAGTTAATAACATAATCCTTTGTTTTGACAATAACAAACGTTTATGCTTAGGTAATCAGTAATAAAGCATCTTAGCTAGAAAATTATTTAAAATAATATTAAGTTAATATTAGGTATCTATACTAATAAATTTTGACAAGGCCCCTTTACAGCCGCACTTAAGTCATAAGGTTCCTCCTGCCAGTTCTGTTCTTTGCTCGAATATAACACTTTCCAGGCACGATAGATATATGTAGTAAGTAAATTATATAACATAACACTCGTACCTAATAAAATAATGTACTTAATCATCGACCTAACCAAATTCCGATGGGAATGTATGGTGACAAAATAATGAATAAAGAATGGAATACGACTGCTGGGTTCCAAAGAACATCTCTCTCAATTTTTACTAAATCTGCTAAATAGTATAAACATAAAATAATATCGTAGTGTAGTAGTTCCGATATAAGCTATATTACAGTAAAGTTTAATCAAAATTCGTTCAGTAGTACATAAAAAGGCAACAAACATCCTAACAAACTTTCGCATGTATAATATTAGTAGGATTAGCCGGCGAACGGTAAAGCCGAATAGCTATACTTAAAGGTTATTTATTGATGGTAGTTTTCACTTAAAATTGTTGGGAGCGTTGTTCTAAAAACAAAAACATTTTAACCTAATGTTTGTTTAAATCCTTGATGCGGATCTAAAAGGAAAGTTTTACATTTTCTATCAATATTTTAGAAATCGCTTTTGTAAGTTCCTCTTGTCAAGGTTGGAATTCATTATTATCATCAACTTTTGACTCGTCTACTTTATTTCTTATTCTATCTTTCCTGTCACCTTTATTATTCTTCTTTCTTGTTACATATATTCTAATATACTTCCTTTCATTATTATCATTAGCCTGCGTCTCTTCACTTTACACGATCTACTGCCACATCCTCAATTAGCCCTCACCAGCGACCTTCTTTAAGTCATCCGTCCATCTGACGGGGGGGTCGTCCCACTCTGCGTCTAAGTGGTCTTCACTCCAGAACCTCTGGCGTGTCGGATCGAAATATTCGAATGAAAAGCGATAGATCTCCATAAAAAATTGTTAGTTCTATTCGAGAAAATCGAGCGGACTTGAATTCGATGGCGCGAGAATCGGGGCCCAGGTGAAAAGTGAAAATGGACTATCTACATTTATGCACCAAGAAAACTGCACTCCACGAGTAATGGCTATGACTTGTTAAGTATGCCAATAATGCTAATATGATGGCCACGACCACTCTTCCAAGAGTGGTAATAGTTAAACTCTATTCCACGAGAACTGATAGTGTCGTCATCGCGTCTAAACGTTGTCTAAAATTGTCTATACTAATAAACAATCTGAAAATGGCACTTAAATAACCAAAGCGACATTTTGTAATACCGGGTTTAGCCATGCGTAGCAAACAATTGATCGGCATTTTTCAACATTCGATATCAGAACCGCTCGAACTAAACACGTGTTACCAATTTTTGCTGTTATCTTTTGTATTTATCTGTTATTAGTTGTTGTAAACTAGATACTTAAATAGTAAATAAACTAATAATATTTATAGAGTATTTATGTAGTCTATGTATTCATACTATTTATGTAGTTTATTGGTTAGAATTGCACCCCACATATTTATACTGTCTCACTCTCCCAAAGGTTAGCTGGTAGAAAAAGCCGAAATGGCTTTAAGTTCGCCTTTGTACATACTTTTAAGTAAAGTGCAATAAAGTATTTAATAATAATAATAATAATAATAAAATAAATAAAATGTTGAACATATACGAATTGTCTGATGGCGGCACTATCAGTTCTCATGGAATAGAGTTTAGGAAGCAATTATGAATACAAAAAAAAAGGTATTTTCGTATAATACATTATAGTTCACACGGTACACTATAACTACTTACAATATAGGTACAAGCATGCAGTTTTGCTTAATAATTTAGCACGTAGTGTTTGGTACATGTAGTTACATTGTCGCAATTGTGCGCTGTGCTGTCGAGAGGTATACGCTTGGGGCTAATTACTATCGATCATCTGACCGTACAAAATAACCCTTCGTACTTTATGAATAGATTTTCCCCTCTGTAATCAAAACAGTGATCAAACGGCACGAATTGGGGAGAGGATACGAGTTAAAAGTTTATTTGAATTTTAAATAGCTCATTGGTGACAATGAATGCGTAATTTAAGTTGAGGTCTGCGAGTATTATCCCTAACTTTGATATTAAAGGATTTAATAATAATAATAACAATAATAATAATAATACATACAGACAATTGCAAAAAGCTACAATCCTTGATACTTGCCGTATAGTCAGAAAGTTTGGAGATAAAGAAGCATGGCGCTCACTTGGCCGAGGTGAAACGTCATTAGGTAAACCGGTTAAATACCGAGATTCTTTAAGAATACACATTACATAATAATAAATTGTGGGTGAACGAGACTCACATATCACGATCAAATAAATAAAACACTGACTGAAGGTGCATTAAAAAGTCTTCGTAACCAAAGGGCATGTATGAAGAGGTTAATGAATGTCGACGAAGCGAAAGAGGTATGTCGTGATCGTATCAAATGGCGCTCAATTGTCTCTGCCTACCCCGCAAGGGATCTGGCGTGAAGATATGAATGTATGTAATAATAATAAATGCGTTAATTGAGAAATAAGATACACTGGTATGAAAGTATAAAATTGGGATACAATATGTCTAAGGGTTGACTGCCCAACCATCGAGCAGAGGCGCTCTACGCAAACCCGCATTAAGAACTGGAAAAATAATGATATTTTCTCCATTCGGGCTAACTGTGCAACTCCACCCTACGATTGGAAAGTCAACTCCAAGAAGAATTTTGGTAGGTTGCATTGTTCAACATAAACGCCTGCTAGATGGAATTCAATGCTGATGTTTTATGATATTAGACATAAAGCCTTTTTAATCTCATAATGGCGTGGTGGTGGCTCGGTTCCTTAAATCCTACAAAAGTCGGTTCAAACCCCCCCGGCATGTACCAATGAGAAATACACTTTTCTTACGTACATTTGTCATAGATTAACAACACCACCGTTCCCGTGCCTCAGGGAGCACGTTAAGCCGTCGGTCCCGGTTCCACTAATACTAACTTGTGGAATCGTTAATAAATTGTCATTAAAATTGACATCATATCCCCGCCAAGCCGTCTGGCCAGCGTGGCGAGTGTAGGCCAAATTCTCCAGATATATGTTTTGGAAGGCCCATCTCCGGCAGTGGAGGTCTGGGACGCTGTGTTTTAGGGGCTGTAATGATGAATCCTCTCATCAATGTTGCTATGTCCGTTATGTATTTGGCCTGCGTGAGTATGATCATGTCTCCCAATTTTGTATTCAATTAAAGTGGCTTAATATCCATTTTCGCAGACATTTGCACACTCTCTCCTCTTGTATGGCATTCTTAACAACCACATGGCTCCTTCTTACCTGAGGGATCGTTTCCAATATCTTTGCCATTCTCACAATCGTCCACTCCGTTCTTCCCATAACAATCAACTTTCTATCCTTCAACACTCTTCTTGCAGATATTCAGATTCACTTCTTTTACGTCTGCTCGCCAGTTCAACTCCCACTGGTGATCAGGCAAGCACCGTCCAACAACATCTTAATAAAATATATTTATATTCACTTTCTTAAAATGAAAAATGTCTCCATCCCGCTCTGATATTTGTTAATGCAGATATTTTTGCATTCGTTTCCAAGTCGTTTACGGTTGTGGCTGTACATTTAGTAGGTATATTATATTCATGTATATTCATAGATCGTATGTATACTCGTATAGTTTTATTTGTATGTATTTGTGTGTGTATTGGTATGTAAATAAGTGTGTGTATTCATAAGTAAATATTGACGTCTAATATTGTCTATTAGTTTTGATAGAACCTGCCTTATCTTGTCGTAACTGCCTTAGTTGTTCCAAAGGTTTGCCTTTGTACTTTGTGCAATAATAATAATAATAAAATTCTTTATTGCACATTAAAATATACAAAATAAAATGAAGTACATAGGCGAGCTTAATACCTTGTAGGTATTCTCTAACAGCTAACCTTTGGGAGAACGACATAAGAAATTGTGAGGTTCAGAGTTAGAAGGAGAGAACAAATATTAAACCAAATGCAAAGGTTGACCTATACTATGCTATACCTTTCACTGGGTATATCATATGTCATAAAAAGTAATGAAAATAAAGTTTATATTTGACTTAATTTATAATTGCAGCTACCTGTAAATGCAAAGACTCCTACCAAAGCATTAAATTCTGTATTTCGCCACGACCGCTTTAAGCGCTTTCCGACAGCTGTATTTGCATTTAACAAAAGAAAGAACTACATTATTTTGAACCCTTTCGTTAATCCAATTAACACGCGTGCTTATTTAGCGCACAAGTTTATCAACAATGTAGTTTTCGCTTATACATCCAAATTAACAGTCTTCTATGCCGACATTTTGTTTTAATACGACCTTTTTTTTATTTCAAGTTTATGAATTTAGACTCGGAGGTACCGAGTTTGATTCTTGGTCAGGACACAATAATATTTTATAGTCTAAATAAATATATTTAATTAATATATAGTTTTTTTTTCCACATTATTGTATTTATTCAAAGTAATGTTAAAGTAATGATAAAAAAAAATACAAGTGTCACTCGGGGACTGTCGCGGTAAAGCATTTTTTATCAACTTATGCAATTATAATTATTTATTTATTTCATTTATGCAGTATTTTTTTTTCTTTGATATTAATTCAAGTTTTTTAAATTACTCATGGACGCGGCCAAAAATCACGCTGTCTCACCTGGCATTTTGTCTAAAAGATATAGAATCAGTTATAAGCAGTTAGTCTACACGCATATGTCTAGTCGCACGCATACAAACACCGTGCCGAAGTCTGCCGAACTGAAACGACGCTTTCAACGCCGCACCGCTGTGCCTGTCGGAGTGGGGGGTGTTAGGTTTATTTTCGTTACGGAATTTCTTGATTCGGTCGCCGCGCACAAAAAACGTAAAATAGCTTGTGGTAAACAAGGCAGTATTACCGGATTTAAAACCTATCCTACATTACAAAAATATTGTTCAGCCAGGCGGCAACTTGAAACAAAACTCCAATTACATCCTGTGACCATTGTATGTAACATAAGCCGTCCTTATGGAAGTGGGCTTATAAATTATAAATATAATCGCATCCTGTAAGCTGTAAGGTAAATAAAACTAATCGAGTCATAGTCTTTTTGAATCATATATACTTTCTCTGCGCAGCATTAATGTGTATTACGTATACACAAAAAACAAAGGTGCTAAATAGTACATGTGCTTGATTTAATGGTTTTATTATATACATAATGAAGAATGAAAATTACATTATACAATAAACTACCTGAGATTATAACTAGACTACAACCAAGTGATTTTAAAACAAAATTGAAACACTTTTTCCAAAATAATGTTTTTTATAACCTGTCAGAATTTATTGACATGCCTTTGACGGATAAATCGTTTAAATAGTTGTATATTTTTGTGGGCTTTTGCCTTCTACTGTATTGTGTTCCTATGCTCCTTTGTCTACGATGCATGGTATTAATAGCAATATTGTTATTATTTTAAAATTTGTTAACTGACATACCAAAATATAACGATTGTTATATAGGTGAAACATACATGAGATCAGCTCATAATACTATCACTCCCATTATACTATCACGAATATATGCTTAATTGACATATTATTATTATTTACATTGTAAGGTGACACGGCCCGTATACACAGCCACGAACTAGCATTAAGATTTGACATTTATTATTATTGTTAGATTGTAAGCTGACTCGGCCCTTTAACAGCCACGAATTTATATTTAGATGACACGGCCTATTTACAGCCACGATCTTATATTAAGTAGTTATTAAGTTACAATTCTACCCTGCTTATGAAAATAATGCTATTATAACACACATAAATCTGGATTGTTTACCCGTTACGGTCCAACCATGATTACCTAACTTATGTTTGTTTATATAGTTTATATGTTTTTGTTTTATATTATTTTAGTGTTGACAATATCCAAGTTGTTACAAGATAACCTATGGAAATAAATATTTTGATTTTGATTTTAATATTATTTTGTAAAATATTCAGTTGTTGTCACAAAAAAAAATACATTAAAGGTTGACTATTAAAACTCGTGTTCTCACGACAGCGGTACAGGAAGGCTAATCTACGGTCTTGTCTTTCCCGGGGAACAATTATCTAACAGAAATAGTGACCGTATTTAGTTACTTTGTTTCAGCTTAAATGAGATTAGTAGCTCGTCCAGTAGACAATGTTTTTATATTGATTAAAGCAGCTTTTGCCTTATAAGATTAGTGTGCATAGTTTTTTTTTTTTTGCACAGAACTACAAAGTGCTAGCATAATGTACTGACATTCTCTGCCTCGAGGACATTAAGAGAGTTTTAAGCATCGATGTATATAGATAAGCCTATTCAATACAAAATGCACTCTTAAAAACGTGCCGCTTGCTTTGTGTACCTACCAACTTTGGGGGGCAATTCTCAAGCAAGGTTAATGCCACATGCTTTATTCATCGGAAATTATATCACAATGCATGCAAAAAGACTAGTTTTATTCGATATAAATATTAATATTAGGCGCTCTCGACGCTTGCTATCTCGCGACTGTTGGTGCAGCTACATGACTTCGATTGGTTTTACGGGAACGTTTTTATATCAGTGAGGGCCTATATATCGATGACAGGAGTAGGTGTAAATTTGACCCTTGCCACGCCGTGTGAGTATCCTGTCTTTCCTATGCATTATTATTATTATTATTTTTTTTTATTTAAAAACTTTATTGTTTTATTAACAAAAGGCGTATGTAATGCCGATTGGCATTCTCTTACCATCAACCTTCGGGACATTGTATCAATTCTGGTAGGTTTATAAAACAAACATAAAATAAAGAATATTTAAATAATTTTAATGTCAATTTAAATTATAACTAAATACATAATTTTAATACTTAAACTACATAATAATAATATATACACTACATAAATAATACATACATAAACTACTTAAACGTATATACATAAACAGAAATATTTATATTATACAACTACATTACAATAACAATGACAAGAGCATTGATGTATATAGATAGGCCTATTCAATACAAGACGCACTCTAAAAACGTGCCGATTGCCACGTGTCCCTACCAACTTTGGGGGCCAATTTTCAAGCAATGAATGTCACATGCGATATTTGTCGGAAATTCTGTCACAATGCATGCTATAAAGACTAGTTTCACTCGATATAAATATTAATGTATAAGCGCTCTCGACGCTTGCTATCTCGCGACTGTTGGTGCAGCTACATGACTTCGATTGGTTTTACGGGAACGTTTTTATATCAGTGAGGGCCTATATATCGATGACAGGAGTAGGTGTAAATATAAAACAATAATAATTTAAATATGTACATTATTTACTATATTAAATATAAGAAAATTTATATTAAAAAAAAGAATATATAATACTAATATATACCTATATTCAAATACTGTATAATCCTCCTCCTTAATCGTTACTCAACTGCATCGATGTATATAGATAGGCCCTCACTGATACTCCCGCAAAACTAATCGAAGTCATGTACCTGCACCGACAGTCGCGAGCTAGCAAGCTTTGAGAGCGCTTATACATTAATATTTATATTACTATCTTTAGTCTTTATAGCATGCATTGTGACAGAATTTCCGACAAATATCGCATGTGACATTCATTGCTTGAAAATTGGCCCCCAAAGTTGGACACGTGGCAAGCGGCACGTTTTTAGAGTGCGTTTTGTATTGAATAGGCCTATCTATATACATCAATGCTCAACTGTTGGGGATCGTGACCCCGTCGCAGTCCATGCACCAGCCGTTTTCAGTGATTGCTGTCCTCAGCAGTAAATAGCTTGATGTACTGGGATGTTTAGATGGTCAGTCACCTAACTGAGCCATCATTTGGGGCTTCTTCCTCTTGTTCTTTACTTTATAATAAATACATACTAATAAAAAAAAAACAAAATAATAAAAACTACACAATAGTAATATTTATAACACGATACAGTAAAGTAAAGTATCCTTACGAGTGTATCCCTTTCGGGGTAGACAGAAAGGGATACAGTGGGTTTATATTTAGCCAACTTTACTTATGACAAGTGGCAAGCTCGTCGATGTCTCTAGCGTACCAAACTCGATAAATATCACAACTATATTTTCTTACTGTTGTGGCTGTGTATATTTATATTTATATATTTATATTTTCTTTTGATTCCTTTCACAACCATTATCCATCATTAAACTCATGTAACTGAGCGTACACTGAAATGGTTAAATCATGTGGTGTATGCTTACGCCCTCTGGTATAAACTGGAGGAGTCGAGAATAGTTCGGTTTTCGTCGCCCTTGCAAGTGACACCGAAACAATTAAATAATAATAACATATAGCTAAATACTGTTAATAAGTAATTCAAAGGACAGTATGAACGTTGACCCGTGGTTTGGTGTAAGAATCGATGTAGGAATAAGTTATTGTGCCGTAAAATCGTGTCCTGGACCCTTGCCACGCCGTGTGAGTATCCTGTCTTTCCTATGCATTATTATTTTTATTTTTTTTATTTAAAAACTTTATTGTTTTATTAACAAAAGGCGTATGTAATGCCGATTGGCATTCTCTTACCATCAATCTTCGGGACATTGTATCAATTATGGTAGGTTTATAAAACAAACATTAAATAAAGAATATTTAAATAATTTAGATGTTAATTTAAATAACGTACTTATAACTAAATAAATAAATACATAATTTTAATACTTAAACTACATAATAATAATACATACACTACATAAATAATACATATACAATACATAAATAAACTACTTAAACGTATATACATAAACAGAAACTAATATTTATATTATACAACTACATTACAATGACAATGAGAAGAGAAATGAATTGTGAATATTTATTGCATCTTTAAAAAGTGTGAATATACTTGTCTTTTAAATAAACTTCTGTTGGGTACCTGACGGATACTAAGAGGTAGGCTGTTCCATAATGTCACAGCTACGACTGAGAAGGAATTTGAAATGGAGTTAGTGTGATGTGAAGGGATGAACAGTAAAGAGTTATGGGCAGAGCGGAGAATCCTTTCATGAAAGAAGCTAAGAAATGAAAAATTATCTTTTAAATATTTAGGTGACGAAGGTTCGTAGAGGACAGAGAATAAAAGACAGAGAATCCTAAGATTACGGCGAAGACGGTTAAGTATGGTGTTTTCTTCCAGTTAAGTTTATCAGGTTTAAATATCCCCTAGATTGGAAGCTGGCCCTAGAAAAGGATGTAAGCGGCACAAAACCATGAAGTAACTACAATTTATATATTTTCTAAATCTCTCAAAACACAAAATAAACATTTTAGTATTCTGTATTTATAATTTTGTTATTTTATTGTTTCTCTTTTCAAATGATGGTTATCATGTACTGCTCCAGATTCACCAATATGTACTATAAAATTATATCGTTTTATATCAATATTGTAAAAATTGACGTGTAAAAGTGCAGAATACATATATTTTTGTCCTATGCCTACTTGCAAAAATAAACGAATTGAATTAATTTGAATAGTCTCTACAAACAAAAGAATGTCGGCATAAAACATATCTTATCTTTGCATTGAGACATAACAATCATGAACAATGAACGTCGTCACGATTATATTTATAGTAATAGAATAGAGCCCTCGAGCGAAGCAATTTCGCTGTCCAGCCAGCACCAACTTATGCAAATGGTTGAAGGGGATTTTAGCCGCGTCTGTGTTGTACGGATTAAGGGGATCGGCCCTTCGGTTTGTTTTTACAACACCACATGGTGTCTCGTCTCTGGATAAATAAAAACACCCTCTTCTTCAATAAAGGATGAAATAATCTATACACATGAATGTAAAGTATCATCAAGACCGCAATCTGTTGCGGGGTATAAATACAAACTTTTTATTGAGTTCGCAAAGAACTGTTTGCAAAATGATAGTAATATGTACTATATTAGTAAAATTAATATTGTATTAGTTGAAGCACAGTCGAATACAGGTCTTTTCACCCGATTGTGCGATAATAAGTAGTGTTGCCCAATCTTGAAGAACAAGACTACTGATATGGTTGCAAGACCAAGACTCTTGCACAGATTTTTTTTCCAAATTTTGCTAGTGTTTACTTTTATGGGGTTAGGTTTTTTAATAAAATTAATAAATCAATAAATATTTCCAGACAGGTCACACAGCGCCATCTAGTTTCCGTGGTAAGCTACGAGGCTTGTGTTACGGGAACTAGATGGTTAATAAACTACATATTATACTTTTTTTTTTTTTGTAAATATATACATATTATACATGCCCCCGGTGGGTATCGAACCCACGACCTCCCGAGTTCACGGCAACGTTTGTTACCACTAGACCACGGAGGCGGTCGTAATTGCGTCGTGTCCGTAATTTTGATTTTTTTTTGTGCCTAAGGTAAAAAATAACGTTTAGGTATTTAGTACAATTGGAAAATAAAATATATATTGAGTCCTCTGACTCAGCAGAAGTCTTGCGAGACTCTTGCGCAAGACCAAGGGCAAGACCATGATTAGGAGTGCAAGACCAAGACCAAGACTTAGCTAGTCTTGGTCTTTTGTCCTTGGGCAACACTAATAATAAGGGTTATTTGTTTATTAGCCTATGTATGTTTGTTTATTTCTTGGTGGCACACTGGAGACCAAAGGCGTTGTCCGTTTTTAATGATTCTCACGTCAATGGATTCGTTATAATCACGCCAGTGTCACTGAAGATATGAAATTCCAGTAAAGCGACAACCAAAAGCCATATTGTTTAAAAGAAAAAAAGGTCGACGACATATGTTGAGTGGGGTATCGTCGAATAGGCATTTTAAAATCATGTTGATGTGTCTCTTATCATTTTGAGTGACAATTTGGAATCTACAATGATTTAAAGTTGGTTAGCAACTACTGCCTTCGTAGTCTAGCGGTCGGAAGTACCGGGTTCAATTCCTGGTCGGGACACAAAAATATTTATTAATGTATATAAATACATTTATTTAATATTTAATTTATTTGTGTATATACAATGCTTGCCACTTGTCATGATTGGCCTATGGTGAAGTTAGCTAAATGTGAATCTGATTATTTATAAGCGTGGTTTCTGACCACCCCGAAAGGGAAACATTCGTGATGATTTTTCTACTTTTTAGCAACCATTATAATTAAAATTTTCGATGTAGTCCTCCACCTACCTATAATGAAGATGTAATAAAGGTTAAATAATCGCATACTAGATAGTGGAATAGGTAGAACGCATTCAGAGAAGCCACATCTCGGCGACTTTCTATAGAATATCCATCACGACAAGTGGCAAGTCGTCGATGACTGTAGCGTAGCCAACTTAAGAAATACCAGAAATATCCCGACCAGGAATCGAGCCCGTGTGTAAATCCACAGCCTTAACAGTACTCGTTGTACTCGGAACAGTTGCCCGGCGTCAGTTTATTTTTATTTTTATACTAGTACGACATGTGACATTGGGCCCACCTGATGGTAAGTGGCGCGCAAGGTCCATGAATGTTAGCAACTAAAGTCAGACACTCATGACTGACATCAGTCCCTAACACTATGCCGGCTTGACTAGATGCTTTTTCACACTTCGCTTGAAGGCCTCCAAGTTAAAGGAAAGTGGAAACACAGAGGCTGGAAGAGCATTCCACATCTTTATTGTGCGACAGATGTATGAGCCCCCAAATTTATACGTACGCAAAGGTATGGTGATTACGGTATGTGGGTGCATATTCTGACCTGTGCGTGTGGTTCGGTTGCGGAATGGAGAGGGAGGGATTAGGTTATAGAGCTCTTCCGAGCATTCTCCATAATATAGCCGGTAGAACACGTTCGGAGAAGCCACAGGGATTCGAGAGTTCTAGATATAGTGGCATCGTCTACAATTCGAACAGATCGCCTCTGTAGGACATTGAGAGCATCTCTGAGGTACTCCTATTGTCATGGTATACGAAAATACTACTGTATAAAAAAAATAAAGTTGTAAGAATGGATCCGCGCGGGTATAGCTATTGAGTATCATAAAAATTAAACATCCCTATTAAAATTCATTGCAGATATACAAGTATAGCAGCTTAAACGATTTTCATGGTTTGGCTATACCAGTAAATTAGACTTATAAGAATTTGTTTTAAAAAATGAATTATATTTCATAAAGCTTCCTTACTCGCCCGAGGTTATATCCTCGAAGATAAGAGACTTATGTATAACAACCAGGGCCCGCCCTATTTGGTCAAACGTATTCGGGCATTTTTTTTTTAAATTTTGTTATTCACTTTTTCCTGTCTCCCATTGCAACTTTAGGAGTTTTTAATTAAACCTAGAAAGATGAAATAATTTTATAGAACTGAAAAAATTAACAGGCGCTTGAGAGGCGCAAAACTTAACATTTTAATTATTTTAATTTAAAACCAATTCATTTTACTAATTAATGTATAAATAAATAAATATAATTATTCTTTATAGTTATAACTTCATTGTAGTGTTACATTATTATTAAGTTAATAAAACACAAATGTGTTTACGCCAATATTAAACTTATATTTGTATGAGTTGAATCGGTTAATTATGTGCAATCCAAAATTCCCTCCATTTCCAACAATCAAGTATGCTAACCACCACTAGATGGCGCCACGTTACTTCAAATTTGCAATGTTTGAATATTTGTCAATTTAATTCGCAACGAGAAGTACCCACTTGTGGACTCGGCGAAAATAGTTTTCTTTATAAGCTTCATTGCTTAAAATATCAGTCGCACGTCGCACCCCGATCCAGTGAGAAGTCTATATCTACCGTGATCCCGCTCTTCTGGAAGACGCGCCGATGTGTTCTCCGCGGACAACTGTGATAATAAATAACTAATAATCATAAAGTGATTGAGTTTGGCAGGGCAGTTTACCTCGGGCAGACTATCCAATTAGGAGCAGCCAACTTCAGCAAAGAAGCCGACAGACGCATTCAGCTAGGATGGGCGGCATTCGGGTAACTCCGGCACATTCTCTCATCGTGTATACCACAATGTTTAAAGACTAAGGTTTTTAACCAGTGCGTCCTTCCGGTAATGTCGTACGGAGCAGAGACGTGGACACTAACAGTGGGTCTGGTCCATAAATTCAAGGTCGCTCAGCGAGCCATGGAGAGAGTTATGCTTGGTGTATCTCTGATAGATAGAATTCGAAACGTTGATATTCGTCAGAGAACGAAAGTTACTAACATAGCTTTTAAAATTAGCAAGCTGAAAGGCAATGAGCCCGACACATCTGCCGCAGAACCGACGATCGATGGGGCAAACGGGTTCTAGAGTGGAGACCACGTACGGGAAGACGCAGAGTGGGACGACCCCCCGCCAGATGGACAGATGACCTAAAGAAGGTCGCTGGTGGGGGTTGGATGAGGGTAGCGAAAGATCGCGTTAAGTGGCGAGCCTTAGGGGAGGCCTACATCCAGCAGTGGAGAGATACAGGCTGATGATGATGATTGAGTTTGGCGAATATCCTGGTCAGGATAGGTGATAGTGAAACTGTAAAATGGTACGTGGCATCTCTTTATAAAAACTTGGGAGCTCCTACTGTATCGGAGTAAATATTTAAAGTACAGTGAAAATTTTTCTTAGCAGGATTCGGTGTGAAGGTCTGGGCTTCACACACAGGTCCAGTGTACGACTAAGCCGCTGTAGCTGAACAGTTTTCTAGCTTTTTCCTTGCTTGATAAGTATATATCGCCACTTTAATATTTTTTCTCTTCCAAGTCCTTATTTTAGAAATACTTCGGGGAATTTTGTCCCTGATGTCTGGTGTTGGGTATATTATCTATGTCAATAATCCGAAATGGGAGAGTCATTGTGGAAAACATTTTGGTTTATGGCTTGTATGCCGAAAATAAGGGCCCGCGTGGGATCTATTATATAAAGATTTCTGCCCGCATCCAACCCGTATATCTATACTAATATTATAAATGGTAAAGAAGCTTTGAGTGTGTGTATATTTGTTTAACCTTCACTCCTATATAACTAGTTTTATGTATGTATATTCGTATATCTATATGTATAGCATTATTTATTTTTTATTTACTTTACGGCTTAATGGCCAGACATTTTCTGACAACTAACCTTTACTTATTGATGTGTAAATGATATGTACGAATTGGTATATATGTATTTATAAATATATTATACAGCGTGGATTTATTTAAGAGCAAATATTTTTATATTATAATGTAGATTAAAAATATAGAATAACGTATTTTTTATTTTAATTCTTCAGTAAAAACATTTTAAGATACGGTGCAGAGGAGTTTTCCTAAAAAAATCGCTACTCATACTGAGCCTAATCAAGTAGGTAGCGAGAGTTAGGTATTTATTGAAAAGTGACCTTTTTTATTTCAAATAGAGGTTCTACTAATGACACCAGAAGCCTAATAAAAATATTTTATTTTTTGACAATTATATACCCGGTATATTGTTGTTTTCTTTTTATTTCACCTACAACCTATTTTGTCTAAATATCCTAAAGCTTTGGCTTTTAGAAAACGACTAGGCATTAAGTCCGCCTTAGTGTTATATAGTTTTAAAATAAATACTAAACCTATTTTATTGTAATTTGACAAGTAATAAATGTTCGTTGGAACCCTGAGACGGACCTAGCATTTGTTATCGGCCCAGCTAAATGTATGTTTTAGCGGACTGACAACGGATTCTACAAGGATCTTCAGGATACGCTACTTTCGCAGGGAATATCACTCTCTAGGAATGCGCTTTTTGTGAAGAGCTAAAGTAGACGAAGACGAAACTCTAGAAGAGTAGATTCGTAAGCCATACGGGCGCTGTTAAAGCCATACGGGCGCTGTTATAGCCACACGGGCGCTGTTATAGCCATACCGGCGCTGTTATAGCCACATGGGCGCTGTTATAGCCACTCGGGCGCTGTTATACTAGGAACAGGTTAGACTACCTTAGTTCTCCTCCAGAAGCACTTTTCTAGGAAGTGATCTCCCGGTTGGAGGCCCGTCGCAAGACGCTTCGATACCTCTATTTTACACGAACAAAGCCGGGGCAAACAGCCTTTATACCATATTATGCCTTTCTATTTAGGTTGATACTCTTATTCCCTAAATAGGTTTAGGGACTAAGTATTATTTAGTGGTTAATAAACTAGATTTACAATGGATGTGTTTCGATGTGGGTTTTAGCAAATTTGCTACGACTGTAACGTTGTTATATATACATAAAAGTAGGTCAGAAATCACTTTTTTTCCACAACGAGCTTGCCACTTGTCATGATTGGCCTATAGTAAAGTTGGCTAAATGTGAATCCGCTTATTTATAAGCGTGGTTTCTCACCACCCCGAAAAGAAATGATCGTGATGATTCTATACTTTTTTATATTTATTCGTTTGCGTATGACATTTATTTATGTGTAAGAATAGTACTTTATATGTATGTAATTAATTTGTGTTTTATATAGTAATAAATAATTTCAGCTATTGCCTTCGTAACCTTCTGCGCTCGTTTATTACATATCTTAGTCACAAAGGTTAGTTGGTAGAAAATGCCTATGTACCGGCACTTGTTTTGGATTTTTTACAATAACAAATTTCCTATTTTTACAGGATTTCAAAAACATAAAAACATTAAAAAAAATATTCTGCACATATGTCCGCAGTACTCTGGAGTACGCTTTCCAAATATGGAACCCTGGATACGACATTCATATCTCTCGCTTAGAGCGAATACAAAAACGGTTTATTGAATTTTTAAACTATAGGACCAGGTCAGGTTACTTAAGCTATTTGAGTTCATGTAGGAAGCACCACCTCTTACCACTCTCAAAACGCCGTCAAATAGCAGATATTGTCTACCTTAAGATAGTCACAGGTAAAGTTGACTGTCCCCAATTATTGAGCAAACTCAATTTCTATACCCCAGCAAGGCGAAATAGGTCATCCCCTACATTTGCAGTTATGCCAGTAAGAACAAATTATAGGCAAAATTCATTTCTGTGGCGTGTGTGTAACGCCTATAATGGTATTAGTCATAAATACGAAATCGACATTTTCCATCATTCGATTCCGTCAGGAGATTGTTAAGTGCGAATTTCTCCGACAAACCACCATAAATGCTTGTAAGTGTTATTTAGGATTATTTATTGTACTCGTAGTAATTTATCATCACTGTTTTTTTATTTTTGTTTTATTTTGTTAAATTATAAAGTTATTTCCTTCTTTCTATTATTTTTTGTGTTTCTTTTAAGTCATATTATTTTTATCAGTGGAGACCTTTAATTGACCTCCTAAATCTTATATATGTTATATAATGTGTATTTTTGTATTGTTGGTCTTCCCAGAATTTTATAAATAAATAATTAAATAAATAAATATATTTTTTGAGTTTGGTACGCTAGAGACATCGACGGACTTGTCACTTGTCATATTGGGACAATAGTAAAGTTGACTAAATTATTTATTTAAAAGCGGTTTCTAAACATCCCGGAAGGGTCGTGATGATACCTATTTTTTTTTCTTTTTAATTTAAATGTTAAGTTTCTTATTTATTTGTAATTTTTATTATTTTCATTTAAAAAAAGTAAGGTATCTTTACGCAGGCATCGATCAGCGCCCTACGTGTACAGTACAGTACAGTACAATAATAGCTTCAGGATATTGTTGGGGCTGCCACGCTACTGTAGTGCGTCGGCAATGTTTGCCCATGCCCATACATATGACTTCTTTGCTATAAGACGCAAAACCGGCTGCTAGTCTGGTGGGAGTGAGGTACTTCTTGTCAGATTGGTGGGGGACTGGTTACTGCACGGTCATATTGTTTTAATATTATAATATTTTTTTACTTTTATTTTATATTTTTTCTTACAATAGTTGTAAGGATTAACTAACAAGTGAGCCTAGTTGCTTTGAATAAACGTATTTTTTTTTTTAAAAGGTTATTTATCTGTTCACCTATGTCCACTAATTTACGTTTTTTGTGCAATAAAGTAGTTAAATAAATAAAGCTATAAAGCATAAATATATTTAAAAAAAAACTATGAAGTAAAAAAAGTTGACCTTATTATATAATAATAATGAATAATAAATATTTCCAGACAGGTCACACAGCGCCATCTAGTTTCCGTGGTAAGCTACGAGGCTTGTGTTACGGAAACTAGATGGTTGATAAACTACATATTATACTTTTTTTTTTGTAAATATATACATATTATACATATAAACACCCAGACCGAGACAAATTATACAATATACAACTTGCCCCCGGTGGGAATCGAACCCACGACCTCCCGAGTTCACGGCAAAGTTTGTTACCACTAGACCACGGAGGCGGTTATAGTAACGCGGTATTTATAGTAAGTGTAGATAAACCATTAATATGTTTGTTGTATTTAAATATTTCATAGTTGGACATCTACAAGGGGACTACAAAAATAGTTAGATTCTACCATTATACTATATGGGGTAATAAATATTCCTAACTGCTAGTTGTAGGAAACAAACGGTTGAAAACACAATGATGGCGGTCCAGAACATGCTACGAAATAGCTTAAGGGCAATACACATAGACGGAACGCGGTACGGGCACGGGGCGGGACGATGGTTGTGCGACAGTATATTCTATTCTATAATTTATTTGGGGTCGAGACGATGGGCCCATGGGGACCGTCAGCGAGACATTTGGCCAAGGAGTTGTCAAAGCGGCTGACAGAAAGGTCTGGAGACAGGAAGGCTGGCAATTATTTCTGCCAACGTATTAGCCTCGCTATACAGAGGGGAAATGTTGCCAGTCTCATTGGGACTATCTCGGATGGGACGTCTCTAGAGGACATTTTTTATTTATAGTTTAGTTTATATTTAATTTTATTATTTAGGCAGCTTTTAATTTATATTTAATGTATTATAATTAACTTGGAATAAAATTTGCTTAAAAGAATAATTTATTTTAAAAGATACCTCATAAAATATATAATATACTTGTAAAATGAAAAGTCTCTCCGGTTTTCTTACAACTCTGTCCTCTGAATTCCCCCTCACTAACATTTATATTTGTATTCAAGGCCAAATCATTTGCTGCTGTCGCCGCATGTGGAATACACTGCCAGTAGGATTCAGACAAGATGTCAGATAATGTCTAGCAGCATTAAGTCCGCTTCATAAATAAATCTGTTTTCAAAGTGCTTTATTTATTACTATTTACATTATGTTTCCTGCAAACTGTCAATTATATGTATAATAAATTATTTTGTGAAAAAAAAAAACCGCCCTGTGTGTTTTGGCCTTAAAAACTTCGGCCTGAACAATGACTACACCAGCGTGTCGACAATAATAGATTGTTTTGAATCGCCGGTCTTAACATATCACTAAACTAACTGTTTGACCCGACTTCGCTTGCAAAGTAAGCCGGTTTTTTTAAAATACTGAACACGACATGTGACATCGCGCCCACCTGATGGTAAGCAGTACGCGAAGTCCTAGAATGGGAGCAACTGGCACCAGTCACCACGACCGGCATCAGTCTCTACCACTATGCTGGCCTAACAAGATGCTTTTTCAGACTTCGCTTGAAGGTTATAGGAGTGGGGAAACACACTGGCTGAGAGAGCATTCCATATCTTTATTGTGCGACAGATGTATGAGTACACAAATCTATACATACGTGAAGGGATGGTGACTATGTAGGATGGATAAAAACCCCTTTAGATGATACCGTTTTATTGTATAAGAACAATAATAGTACAAGATCTATATATATGTAAAGTAAAGTATCATCACGACCGTTTCCCTTTCGGGGTGGTCAGAAACCACGCTTATAAATAAGCGGATTCACATTTAGCCAACTGTACTATAGGCCAATCATGACAAGTGGCAAGCTCGTCGATGTAAAGCAAGTGCAAGCGCGTACCAAACTCGAGAAATATCACAAATATTTATTTATTCAATGTATACAACAGATACACATTAAAACATGATACAAGGAAGAAAGTTCTCAGGCGACAGACTGAATGTGATCCTAAACATATACATATGACATTTCCATCAGATAATTTTTTTATTTTGAATGAATAATTAAAACTACAATTTAAAAGTACTTAAAACTAAGATATTATATAAAAATGTATTTACAGAAATAAAATTAAAATGATAAAAATAATTTAAATAGAATAAAAAATAAAACAAAGTATTAATATTAATGAGATTAAATGTATTTATTTACATTAATAAATATTTTTGTTTCCCGACCAGGAATCGAACCCGGTACCTTCAAGTCTAAATCCACGGACGGAGGCAGTATAGAACTTTTTAGAAAAAAGTGTTGGTATTTTAAACGTCGATGGCTAGCTCTTAAAATGCGGGTACATTCTTTAAATATTCATTCATTGCTGCACTCTTAACTTTGGACAGCATAGACGCGGTAGTTGAAACTTTGTTAATAAAATTATTCCCAACTTTAAGTTGCTCTGTGAACTGCGCCACAATCTTGGCTATTTGAAAAAACTAAACGCAGTAATTATAAATGAGCTTGTTTGATAGTTGTTGACAAAGCAAAAGGAAAGCTTTGGCCATTTTTGGCGCGATTTCAAAACTCTGATATAATAAACTAAAAACTTTAGCGAACCAAAAGTTTTGTAATGTTATTTTTGAGTTGCATGGAGAAACCGCAGGAGTATTAGACGCCACACTCGTATTAAACCGTGCAACTTATTTCAAAAATACATTTTTAAAATCTCAAGCTGAAAATTCTGGATCATTTTACCAAAATGCCGGGTAAAAACCACGCGGTTTATTGGGCGGGTTTTTATTTAACCAACTTTACAGATTGCCTTCGTTGTCTAGCCTTTAATATAGTGTAGGTACCTTGTTGGATTTGTAGCGTCCCATCCATTGGTGACCCCGACGTGATAATTATAGAAGATCTAAAACTAGTAAATAAAATATGCCAAATTTTATTACGACAGTTGTTTGTATCATATCAACATTGTCAAAGTCAAAAATCTATCAAAATACATTTTCATATAAAAATAATAATATAAAAATCAGCGTAGATGAGACACTACAGATTTCTGGTTGAAAATACAGAAAACATACAATTTATTTGTTACAATACCCGAGTCTGGAAAACTAGAGACATGTTCGGTCTTAATAGTGTAGGCGAGACAAACAGACATACACACAAACATAAACACAGACATTCGCAGCTTCATTCTTATCTGTAATATTGGCAAAGATCCGCTATATGCGCGTGATGGTAAGTGCGTGCAAGGTCCATGAATGTTAACAACTGAAATCAGACACTCATGACTGACATCAGTCCCTTACGCTATGCCGGCTTGACTGGGCATGACGGCAATTCGAGCCTGATCCTGGTGGATACTTTACCACCCCGGCACACAAGGCAAATTAGCACCATCAGTCCGCCTACCAACTATTTGTTGTTCTCAAGTATGTGCACTTTACAATGATGTCAAATGCCAATTTGACATCCGAACTAACCAAACAAATCCTATATATAGTTAAACCCAGAAGCACCAGGTCCAAATACCTATTTCATGTGCCATCTTCCCGAACTAACGCTGGATTTCGAGCCCCAATTCGCCGGATGTGTACTCCTCATAAAGATAAGCTACTTTCTGTGGACTTATATGGTAATACCCCCGCAGCCTATAAATCAAAGGTACTTGACGCGATAACTAATAACAAAAGTATATAAATGTGAATATATTTTTTAGTTATTACTTAAATACGAGTATTATATTTTTCAGTATTATTGTATTATATGTATGTGTATATATAAATGTATACATGTAGGTTTATGTATATATGTATGTAAGTATCTATATTATAAATATCCTATATTACATGCTAGGGTTTCTATATTGCTGTAAGATATGTAATGTTATTTTTAGTTTCAGATAGTAATTTAAGATATTTATTTGTTAAAGTTTTGCTTATTAAATCTAAGTGGGTGATCCTTAAGGTATTAGGTTGTATTTTATAAATATTGATCACTGTAAAAATATGTTTAGAGGCCTTATAGTGCTTTCTACTCCTTAAATAATAAAAAAAAAAAATACTTTCAAGGAGAACTAATATTGGTGATATTTATATATAAATAATACCGCTTGAAACAAGACATATAAACTAGAAAGAATACTATAATTATAAATAAAAAAATAAAAAAAACTGATGTAAAGGAAAAAACTAACTACAAAAACAAAGATACTACAATAACTTAAATATGACATATAATATACGAAAATGAACAGATGCTATAATAATGTATAACTACAAAGTTATAAGCTACGTACTTTTATTACAAGTTGCGGATACGTTGTTACCAACAATCTTACACCAACTATTTCTTCTCTTGTCGAAGAAGAACGTGTATTACATGACCTGCACGTCGACCGTGAAACAAACTAGAATTAATTAAATAATAAATAAAGATATCCAGACAGGTCACACAGCGCCATCTAATTTCCGTGGTAAGCTACGAGGCTTGTTTTACGGAAACTAGATGGTTGATAAACTACATATTATACTTTTTTTTTGTAAATATATACATATAAACACCCAGACCGAGACAAATTATACAATGTAGAACTTGCCCCCGGTGGGAATCGAACCCACGACCTCCCAAATTCACGGCAACGTTTGTTACCACTAGACCACGGAGGCGGTCAATCAAAAAAAGACAAATTATCATACTGTTTGGCATCTTGCCCCATCTTGTTATATAATATGTGTTCTTATTAACACCCTTTCGTAATCCGGTATATTCCGTGGAACAAATGTTAGAAGATTGAATAATTATTTCGCAGGTGACCTCTATATTTCCTTTGTCGGCAAAATAATAGTTTAGTTCAAGGAACTGTGCGGTGCGGTATCTAATTAATTATATCCTCTTATACGGAGTTATTTCTCGACTGAAACAAACCGGTTTCGTCAATGACCTATATACGCAAGACCTGGTTGATAATATATAATTTTATAAACACGTCATGTGACAAACTAAAAATGGAATCAAGTAATATCAAAGTTTACCTTTAATATGCTGTGAATTTGAAATGTCTAATGACATGAACTGTCTCTGTAGTCTAGTTTGGACGTATCGGGTTCGATTTCTGGTCGGGACACAATAATTTATTTGTGATATTTCTCGAGTTTGGTACGCTAGAGACATCGACAAACTTGTCATAATGGCCATAGGGCGTATACTATAGAGTAAAGATGGCTAAATGTGAATACGCTTTTTAAAAAAAATGGCGTTGTTTCTGACCACCCCGAAAGATATTTTTTCATGATGATACTTTACCTTTTTTATTTCTTGCTTGCTACATAGTTGTCGTGATGGGCTTATGTATTTTTATATATATATGACACTGAACTCACCTAATAGTAAGCAGTACGCGGGGCAACAATAGGAGCAACTGACGCCAGCCACTAACGACGGACATCTGTATCTACTAACCTAACAAGATGCTTTTTTACACTTTTCTTGAAAGATTCCATCAGCCCTGTTCTGTTTCTTAGTCGCAAACGTTATATAATGGCATCCGGTAACTATATATATATCACGCTATTAAAGTTGACATTTGTACGGCCGCTGTCAATGTCGAGCGGTTATAGAGTTGAGAATTGAATAATATTTTGTAATGATGACGCTTTATTTGACCTATATAACGAAATCCACTAATAACGTTTGCGACTAAGTAACAAAAGAAAACATATTTTTTTTGTATCTCACATCGCGTAATACTTGCACAAAATCAATATATTTTCAGTAATAAAATAGATTGACAACAAATACCATTTTCCAATTTTTGAATGCCCTGGCTTAATATATAAGTCTTTGGATTTCGTTGTATATTAATGTGCGACATTATTCAGCGCCGTCCCAGATGAGACTGTTACTTGGCTGCATATGAAACCTCTTTGGAAAATGTTCATATTCTTCATAACTTATGGTTAAAGGTGATATATTATTTTAATATTACGAATGATGTCTTTATATTGCGGGAATTAATATAATAAATTTTAACACGAAAAACTTAAGTTCGATTTACAGTGTACGAACTCCCGAAAGTATGTCAAATTAAACAACAGGTATATAAAAAAAGAGGTGGCTAAAAAAAGGGGGTCCTTCGCGCCATTTTGCACGGACATGGCTAGAACAAGTATTTGCTTTGTAAATTACTTTGCTGTTGATATTGTTGGTCAAAAGTAGTGTTGTGCTACAATGTAAATATTTATGAAAAATGATAAATTGGCATTGAAGTTACAGTTTATTTTTTTGCGGGTTTCCCGCGCTTCCATATATTCTACATGGCTATTATACATGGCTGTATGGTCTAGATCCCTTTGCCTTCGTTATGCCAAATGCAAGTTTTTATTTGCAAATTAATTTACTGTGGATATTGTTGGTCAAAAGTGGTGTTGTTTTGTTTGTGTAATGTGAAAAATTATGAAAAACAATAAATTGGACTTTAAATATAGGGCTATAAACTCCCATGTTATACCCGACGTGTTTGGGCGATAATGTCGCGAGTGACTCTAAGAAAGCATCAAATTCTGCAACATCTGGAATTTGATGATAACCTCATTTATTTATAAAAAAAGAAAGATATATTACGTCATACTTGGCTGTATGGGCTAGACCCTTTGCCTTCCCTATCACCTCATTCATCATCAATCAGGAGAAGAGATCATCATCATCATTACAGCCCCTAGAACTCCACTGTTGGAGATGGGACTTTCAGCAAATTCTGGAGAATTTGGCCTACACTCGCCACGCTGGCCAGACGGGTTGGCGAGGTTATATATATGTCTAATAGCACGATTATAATTATTTTAGTGTGGTTATTTATTATAAGATCCGAATAGAGGTATTTTTAATAAACTTGTCTATGATCACTACGTGCAAGAACGAGGTAATTAATTTTTCATGTTCCTCCTTTTATTTTAGTTTAGTTTTTATGTTAAACATTAGTACGTATAGTATTATGTATATATAATATTTTATTGTATTTTTTATCAATATATATTGTGCGTGTGCGTTTGATTGTTCTAGTAACCACCTCAAGTACAAGTACGCGTCTAACAGAATCTTTAAAATACTCAAATTTATATATTTAGATCAAATCAAATCAAATCAAATCAAAATAATTTATTTCCGTATGGTTAGCACGTAACACTTGGATATTGTCAATACATACAAGCCAATAAATAAAGAATAATGATAAAAACAAATAAAAAATATTACCATTGACCATGGCTGGACCGAACCTAACATCAATACAATAATTATAACTAAAACATTGTTGCCATAAACGAGGAATTTGTTTTTTCTTACAGCTAGATACTTAATATTAAATTCGTGGCTGTAAAAAGGCCATGTCAGCTTACAATCTAATAATAATTATGTCCATAAATATAAATATAAATTCGTGGCTGTAAAAAGGCCATGTCAGCTTACAATCTAAAAATATTTATGTCCATAAATATTAATTCGTGGCTGTAAAAGCCGTGTCAGCTTACAACTACACAAGTATAATATTAATGTCAAATAAATTGATAAATAACATGTCCGCTTACAATCTAAAAAATAATTGCTATGTCCAAATTAAACATATTATATTCGTGCCATAAGCAAGGTAACTTAATAACTACTTAATATAAATTCGTGGCTGTAAAAGGGCCGAGTCAGCTTACAATCTAACAATAATAATAAATATTAAATCTTAATACTAGTTCGTGGCTGTATACGGGCCGTGTCATCTTACAATGTAAATAATAATAATATGTCAATTAAACATATATTAGAACATTTTTTTAAGCCAAGTACTTCTATGCAATAGTATCTTTCATTGCATCTTTAAGCTCATAATAACTTTTTTTTATTAAAATGCCTTTAAGCAAAGTTTTATATTTCTCAAAATTTAAATTAGTTATATCTGATGATAATTTATTATATAGCTTGATACCATTGCACAGAAAACTCTTTGTCGATTTAGTTAGTCGAGCTTTGGGACATCTGATCTCATTATTTGACCTTGTTTTATTTACATTTCTAGGGAGTTCTTTTTCTTTCTTTTTTATATACAGTAAACATTCCAATACATATATACTATTTATGGTTAAGATGTTTAATTGCCTAAAAGACTCCCTGCACGTATCTCTGGGTTTCATTCTGAGAATGTGTCTGATAGCGCGTTTCTGCAAGATAAAGATTCGTTTAGCGTCTGCAGCTGTACCCCATACTAGAATCCCGTAACGAGCTATACTTTCAAAGTAAGCATGGTATACAGCTACAGCCGCATTTATACCACAAAACTCTCTAACTTTCTTAATAGCATAGCAAGCAGCACTCAGTTTTTTAGCCAAAGTATCTATATGTGACCTCCACATTAGTTTATTGTCAACTTTAACTCCTAAAAATACTTGTTCTTTAACAAAATCTATTAAAGAATCTTTGGCTACAAGGTCATTGAGGCTGCTTTTGTCATTGGTACCAAGGGCAAAGTTAACAAAATTAGTTTTTGATAGATTTAATAGTAAATTATTACATTCAAACCAATCTGTTATGTTTTTTATTGTACTTTTTACCTTTTCTAACACGTCACCACGATCCCTACAACTAAATAACAGTGAGATGTCGTCTGCAAACATTATGTTGTTTATGTCATTATCCAAACAAGAATTTATGTCATTGACATATATCAGAAAAAGCAATGGGCCCAACACTGATCCTTGTAGAACCCCGTACTGAATACATTGTTGGTTAGATTTTATTTTGTTAACGTCAACAATTTGTTGTCTTGCTGTTAAATATGATTTAAACAGTGACAGTTCCTTGCCCCTGATACCGTAGTGTTCAAGCTTAGCAATAAGGATGTCATGATGCACGCAATCAAACGCTTTAGATAGGTCGCAAAAGATTCCAAGAGTATAATTCTTGTTTTCCAATGATTCCAGTATCATGTTAACCATGCTGCTAAGGGCGTCTGTAGTCGATCTCTCTTTTCTAAACCCAAACTGTTTACAGTAAATAATGTTATTTTCGTTAATGTGCTTAAGTAAACGAACATATAAAATTTTTTCAAAAATTTTGCTAAATACTGGAAGTATTGAAACCGGACGATAGTTTTGTGCATCACGACGATCCCCCTTTTTGTAAAGCGGGATGACTCTTGCTATTTTTAAAATGTCCGGAAATACTCCATCTAGTAAACAATTATTAACTAGATTTGCTAACGGACCTGCAAGTGAATCTGATAATTGTTTTAGTAAAATGGGTGAAATGTTCCACAGATCCTGTGACTTTTTCGGCTTAAGTGTCTTAATTATCATAATTATTTCGTATTCTGTAGTTTCCTTGAAGTTTGCACTAGGAACTACTTTTGGAGTACACATACTTACATAATCCAATGTTTTATCAATATTTATATTAAGTTTCCTTGTGGCATTCTTAGCAATATTTGTAAAAAAGTTGTTAAATTCGTTAGCAATATCATTTTTGTCCGTTAATTTTATATTATTTTCTGATACCAATTCTATTTGTATGTCTTCTTTTGAACATGCTTTACCAGTTTGTTCTTTAATAATTTGCCAGGATGTTTTTATTTTGTCTTGTGATTTTTCTATCCTGTCTCTAAGACTAATTTGCTTTGCCTGGATAGAAACCTTCTTAAATATTTTACTATATATTTTTATATAGTCCATTATTTTTTTGTTATTAAAATGCTGTTTAAAGTCGTATAGGAAATATAGTTTAGACCTTGAGATTAAAATTCCTGTTGTCATCCAGTTATTTACCTTCTTTTTCATATGCCTAATATTTTTTAGCGGTAGATGAAAATTAACCAAATTTATGAATTCTTTAAAAAATAATGAAAAGTTATTGGTACTATTTATGGTTGTGTTGAATCTTATTGAATGTTTAAGTTCAACAATATTATTATTATTAAATTTACGAATACTTAAGTTATTATTTTTATGTGTTTCAACTTTTTTTGGATATTTAAGTACTACTTGTTGAAGTCTGTGGTCAGATTTAATTCCTAGCTAGCTAGCTAGAGAAATGTAAACTCAATATTGACGACGCGAAGGTCAATAATAAAATACTAACTTGGATGACCATATCGAGGCAAAGTCAACAAACAATATTGCAATATATTTCTGTAACCCTTAAGGGAAATATACCGCTACCATAAACCTATATACTGAGGACCGGGCATTTAAATATACTAACAGCGGTCCATTTTTAAATCACTTGGAAGTATGTCTATTGAAAATATGACTAAAATGCTATGTTAGTAATATAGGCGTGAAGGCGAGACAAATATACATGTCATCTTTCACATTTATAATAATTTATTTATTCTACCACATCCTCTACAACACAGCAAACGAGATCCAACAAACTGTTGGAGATGGGCCTTCAAAAACATATATCTGGATAATTTGGCCTACACTCGCAAACCTTTTTTTTTTGACTGAAGAGAGTTTTTATAAGTGAGCCACCTTTTTTTATTACGTACATATTTACTAATTTTGTCATAAACTAGGCAGTTTTTTAAATATTTTAAGCTATCATTTCATGCTTTAGTCTCCCGGAGATTAAGGTTAAGTTGCTCCAGAATTGAGTATCTGTGAATTTGATGTTTAAATTTAAAAATGGCGTCGTATGTATCGGTTTTATTTTGAAGGTCAGCGTTTAGTTTAGTTCAGCGTCAGGTTTATTTTACGCCATTTTTAACTTTATTCGTGTAACGAATACAGAGATTTCTTTTTGGTCCAGCCTAAGGGCAGAGAAGTATCACACTATCACAGTCGTCTTATGCCTTGTTATTCTAAGCCCCCAAACACTAAACAAAATAAAAAGATTTCTTCGCGCCATTTTGCACGGACATGTCAATTGCAAGTTTTTGTTTTGTAAATTCCTTTACTGTAAATATTGTTTGTGAAAAGTGGCGTTGTTTTGTTTAATAATGTGCTACAATGTGAATTTTGCAAGTTGCAGTTTATTTTTTAGGGTTTTCCCGCGCTGTGAACTCCCATATTATACCCGACCTATTTGGGCTATAATGCCGCGAGTGAATCCAAGAAGAGCATCAAATTCTGCAACATCTGGAATTTAATGATTACCTTATTAAAACATAAGAAAGAAAGAAAGATTTATTATGTCAGACTTAGCTGTATGGGCTAGACCATAGACCAGGGAAGCCAATTCCCTGGTCGTTCATTAATTATACATCGGCAGAAGAGAAATGGAAAAGTTTTTTTTTTACCAATCCTTATATAAGTCTATTACCGCAACTATAATAAATAAAATATCCTATTTATCTACGTTGTTGAGTAAACAAGTTGTTCTCAAGTAATTTTCTCAGAATTATAGATTACATAACGCTTTATCAATAAGTGATATATTGCTTTTCGTTCGTCTATTTACGAACAAATATCAAAATGTATTGCCCTAACTGAAACTATAGAATAAGTGTTGCCCAATAATTATTTATTTATTTATTATGTTTGGAAAACTTACAGCTATTTCACTCTATTAAACATAAGATTAAATACAATAAAGCCAATTAATTAACTGTTTTCACTTATAGTTACACCGTGAACAAAAAAAAAATATAAATAAAAAAATCACAATATATATATATATCTATTGGATTTGATCCTTGGATATGTGCCATATAGGAATAATACATAATAATAATTGAAACATGCAGACGGTTTCATCGCTTTATGTCTGATTAATGTTAATTACTCATGGAATCTGTATGTCTTCTGAATATAGAAATATATATTAGTATTGGTATAGATGGTACTCCGGATGCAGATTCCGGTGCTGGTGGTGTCCACAATGCTGCTGTCAATTCTACAGTGCTGCTACTCGCTGTTAGAGTACTATTTTCTGTAGGTAGGGCAGCCAAGAATTATTTAATTTAGTATTCTTTATTTCTTTTCTTTTTTTTTTGTAAAATTGTTTTTTCGTATCTTCTTCTTTTTCTCCTTTTCATTGACACCTAAGTATCTATTACGAGGGGCGTTCAAAATATTCTCGGTATGTGGATAAAAACAAACAAGTACGAAAAGTTTGATATTTTTATTTTTCAATATACTCCCCCCCTATGTTCATACACTTATAAGATCGATCAATTATTTTTTTTAATCCCTCATAAAAATATTTTTTATCTTTGGTGTAAAAATGCTCCTCCACGGCCGTCTTCAACGCTTCATCGTCAGAAAATTTATTTCCACGCAGATCCTTTTTAAGATTGGGAAACAAAAAGAAGTCGCTTGGGGCTAAGTCCGGACTATAGGGTGGATGAGTAACAGTTTCAAACCCACATTCAACAATAGCTGCCTTGGCAATATGAGCAGTATGGACAGGGGCGTTGTCATGCAGAAGCAGAACACCTTTGGTTAACTTTCCTCGCCTCTTTTCTTTGATCGCATCTCTTAATTGACGTATAACGTTAGCGTAGTACTGCCCTGTGATATTTACACCTTTTTCTTTATAATCGATAAGCAAAACTCCTTCACAATCCCAAAATATTGTGGCCATGACCTTGCCAGCTGACGGGATTACCTTGAACTTCTTGGGATGAGCTGAACCCTTAATGTGCCACTGCATGGACTCCTGTTTGCTCTCTGGGTCATAATGATGAACCCAGGTTTCATCTCCAGTAACTATTTTTTGCAGCACCTCATCGGGATTTTCACCACACAGGTCGATAAAATCTGAACAGCAAGCCACACGCATATCCTTTTGAAGAAGCGTCAGCATTCGCGGAACCCATCTTGCACTTACTTTTGACATATTAAGATGGTCATGTATAATGTCATGTACGGTACCAATAGAGAGATTGGTTACTTGAGCTATAGATTTTACCTTCACTCGGCCGTCTTCCAATATAAGTTTTTCCACTTTATCAATATTTTCTTGTGAGGTAGCCACTACAGGCCGGCCAGGTCTAGGGTCATCTTCAATACTCTCCCTTCCACGCTTAAATTCGCTTGACCATTTTTGAATAGTAGATAAAGAAGGAGCAGACTCACGGTAAACACAATCCATTTCCTCTTTTATGGTTTTTTGATTTTTACCCTGTTTTGTCAAGAATTTTATGACGGATCGGTGCTCTAATTTCGTTAAAATTGTTAATTCGCTCATGGTGTTCATGTTTGTTCGGCAATTGCAGAAAAACAAAAGAACATCTCGGTTCCAATTTTACTTTTTTTTAATGTCAATGGATGAATCTTAGCGGCCAGTAACAAATATATATATAAAAGAGGTTGTAACGTATCAATACCGAGAATATTTTGAACGCCCCTCGTATGTATGTACGAGTATATGTAAAATTTATGTATTAATATTTAGCTTATATTATATATATGTGTATGTATGTATGTATATGTAGTTATATGTATGTGGTAAGTTATTTATTTTCATTTTTATATTTTATATTTCAGCACCTACTTTCCAGTAAATTGTTTAAAGTTCTCCCAATGGTTGGCTATGATAAAATGTCTTACGGCATTTGTCTTTGTGCAATAAAGTATTGAATAAATATCAATAATAAAGTATGTTTCCTAATTTGGCCAATGTATAAACTCAATTATACATTAACCTTTATTATTTATATACTTTAATTGACTGGCCAAGTCTTGGTCTTGATTTGGGCAACACTATTCATAATGAATAAGCGTCTCATCCATAAATCAATAGGAAGGAGTGTATCGATTTGATTACATAGACAGTATTTGACTATGAAAATTACATACAATTAAATTGAATCTAACAAGACTGTATACTCATATAGAGGTATAGGGTACTATCGATCGCATAATTATACACCTTTGCACCTTTATCAACTAGATCTGAGGACGCGGCTTCATCCACGATGGTTATTTATTTTAAAAAACCAACGTAATAATATGCTTAAATAAATAGGGAGTTTTCCAAGTTCAGGTTCTTCTCTTTGGGTATACCAATATAATTGAGATTATGATCATGTCTTTCAATTGTCTCATCATCTTTTTATTTATTTATTCATTTTGGAAAACCAACAGCTGACAATTATATATTTATTTATTATATGATAAACCTTACATTATATTCCCAGATCAATAAAAAAAAAACAGATTAAAATTGCCTCAGCCAACATAGGTTCCACTATTTACTTGAAAGTTATGTTAATGAATTTAAATTTAAACAGATATTAAGAAAAGAAACTAATAATAATAATAATAAACTATAACTAACTTAAACATAAAACATAAAAATTGCAATAAAAATAAAAATACTAAACTAGATATTGGGTAATAACAGTGCGTGAGTGAATATAAGTGTTGGTGTGATAGTGTAAGTGCGTATGTGAGGCGTGCTTAGAAGTTGAAGTAAACGATATAGATATTAAAGAGTAAATTCCCTAAGAACTATAAAAGGTTTTCACATATAAGCCTAAAATTAAATAAACAATCAAATGAAGAACACATCGCTACACAAGACTATTAACAATATAGATGAAACACAAGTTTCTAAAACTGGACGGGCGTGAAAAAAGAGCAAAATTAATAAATTATAAAGGAGGACTGTATGAAGGGGTTGGATGCTCACACGCACTTACTTGTATTTACTGCAGGTGGTGTTGGGCTTTTCTTGGGTCGCCAGGTTGCTGCTGGCCGCGGGCAGGCTTCTTTTCTCGCAATTTCGAAATTGCGAGCGGTTGATGTTACTTCTTCAAATTCTGTGCAAGCACATTTTTTACTGACGCTTCTTACAGCTGAGTTGCGTTCATTAATTTAAATTTACTTCCCATGCGCAAGGTGCCTTCGGAAAGATCTCGCAGGTTTTAGAGTGAGGTAGGCACACCCTTCCGCTAGTGCGTATGAGAGGGATAAAGGATGGGTATGGCGATATATAAAATTAATAGACAATAAACAATAGAGAACCTTAAAGTTGTTTTAAATATGTTTAGGCACAAACAAAAACTAATAAACAAACTTTAGACAAAGATTTTAATCACCATTGACCTATTCAACATACCGATGCGTTAACTGACGTTTAATGCCTTCAGCCTTGGAAATTAACAAATCAATGTCCAGCTCTACTGCAAGGACATTAAATTAATTAAAGGCTCCTATTAAACAACTGTTCTGCATATCTAGTATATGGCACGAATAAGAGGGGAGAACGTCATAGATTGGGTCTTGGGACTCGAAGTCCTATAACAGCCAGCAACGCAGGACTAACGACTGTACCATTGGCTAAGTCTATTAAATATTCTTATACGGAATTCTTCATAATCCTAATACACCCTGTTACTTGAGCGATCGTTTCGAATATCGATGCGACTTACATACCCGTTCTCACCGTTGTTCACAGAACAATCGATTTTCTATCCCTCTTCACTGTTCCAACAGATATTCAGATTATCTCACCGTGTTTGCAGCTCGTCAATAGAACAGTCACTGTTTTTAAATATATTTATGTTTACTGTTAGGTATTATTGTATTATAAACTTGTATAGAAGAGTGGTGGCACGGTTGTAAGAACGCGTACCTTAAATCTTTAGGTCGGTTCAAACCCACCCGGCATGTACCAATGAGAAATACACTTTTCTTACGTACATTTGTCATAGATTTACAACACCAATGTTCCTGTGCCTCGGAGAGCACGTTAAGCCGTTGGTACCGGTTCCACTAACACCAACAGCGTAGTGAGTGTAGGCCAAATTTTCCAGATATACATATGTGGAGGTCTGGAGGTGTGTATAATGACGATGAATAATGAGAGTGGCAATAAAATGTCAACTTTAACAGAAAACTAGGTTATGTTAGCATGGAAAATGAACAAAGCAAAAAACAGTAGCTGTTTAGAATTTAAATTGCTCCAAAAACCTGAAAGAACGTTCAGCTCCATTTGTTTAGCTTTGGACATGGAAGGCGGCATTTAAACGACTCAATTATTTTTTCCTAGGCCATATCCATTTGTCACCGGCTGGGTTTCCGTCGAGCGTCTTGCAACCGCCGAGTTTTTGCGACTAATCGTTATCAAGGCTTATTTAATCATTAATTAATCACTGTCCTGGGAATTAACATGTTTTCCTTCCTACTGAGGCTCGCGTCTTCATTTGACCAGTGAAAAATGTTGATGCTTTTAAGCTAAATATTATTATTTTATACTTTTAAACTAGGTACTTTAAGTAAAAAAAAAAATTCGGGGATCGTGACCCCCTACCCGGATCGCTGCGCCATCCGGGTCTGTTCACGGCGGCGTGCAGAGCCTCGTGGACATGGGTGTGAAGTGTGGTGCGGATCTGGTCTGACCAGCGTGTCGGGCTCCGGCCACGGGGTCTCTTGCCTTGAATTTTTCTTGTGATTACCTGAGCTTTTACGGGCTATATGACCAAAATACTCAAGGACTCGTTGCAGGCAGATGAAAGAGAGCCTGGTGGTGACTTTGAGCTCCTTGAGTATTGACAAGTTTGTTCTGCGCGCTGTACAAGGGATGCGCAGCATACGCCTCCAGCACCATATTTTAAAGGCGTCGACGCTGCTTCGGTCATTGGCTCTATGAGTCCAGGTATCCGCAGCATACAGGAATACGAGACTGCGGACAAGTCTTATTTTGGTCCATATAGTGATCCATCCCTCCATATTCCCTTCATCTGGCTCATAGCGTTCTTGGCAATGTCTATTCTTCTGCGTACTTCCGTTTCACAAGGTGTTGAGAATACTTGAGCCCAAGTATGTGACACACATAGTAGTAACATGTTCCAGATTAAGCGCCCCAGTGAACTTAAGTTTCTTAATGCGATCCACCACCATGATCTTCGTATTCCGTTTATTAATCTGAAGTCCCATGTCCCCTCTGTATAGCGAGGCTAATACGTTCTCACAAATAATTGCCAGCTTTCTTGTCTCCTGACTTCTCCGTTAGTCGTTTAGACAATTCCTTGCTTCTAAGCACAATTTTTTTGATACAATTTAACAAACCACTGCTGATGACCGCCTTTGGGTTCTAAAAAAAATCAATGCCAAAAGTAAAGTTCACATTTAGCCTACTTTACTATAGGCCTATCATGAATATCACAAATATTTCCATCTTCGTTCTTCTTATAACCAACTCAAAATCTCATCGTACACTGTCAGCAGATATTTAGGTTCATTTACCGTACCGGCTGCTCGTTAGTGGATCAAGCTTCCACTGACCATCAGACAAGCTCCTTCCATTCACATCTTTAAAAAAACTACTTAATACTTTTTTTTTTGTTTTTAAACAAGCAGATCAATATATTTTAAATTTGAAAATTTCTACTTCCTAATATTGTATTGTCTTCATATATATCTTCTATATGTTAATAAGTATTTAAGTAGTCTATGTATACATACTATTTATGTAGCTAATTAAAATTTCAAATAAGGTTAAAATTGGACCCCACATATTATACTGTCTCACAAAAAGATTAGCGGGTAAAAAAGCCGAAATGGCTTGAAGTCTGCCTTTGTACATACTTTTAAGTAAAATTCAATAAAATATTTTAATAATAATAATAAATAAATTATTGTGTCCCGACCAGGAATGGAACCCGGTAACTCTAAGTCTAAATCCATGGACTCAATCGCTAGACCACGGAGGCAGTTTAATGCCAAATTTTATTTTAATCGGTTCAGTAACAGGCTGTTTAATCGGGGTAGGTACGCGTACTTAATTAACAATTACCTTTTTTGGATAAAGCTTTCGCATTGTCACTTAAATTTGGAAATAAACAGAAACTAGTGAAATATAATTTGAATAAAACATGCTAAAGTGCCATTTAAAATTTACACACTGCATTTAGTTTGACGGGTTAACTTTGGCGAATAGAAATGACATTTCGCATCAAAATGTGGCACCGAATCCGCATTTTCTCCATATCATATGCATTTTATAAATGGAATTGCAAATTTCAACTCTTTGTAAGCGATCTGCATTTGGAAACACAAATTTCCTTTTACGTTCATTTGCATGTCGCAATGACAAGCTTGTGGTGGCTTCCTAAATTTTTGGCTAGAATTATTTCTATTGGCCTAGTCGCGATCACCCAGAGCTCCGAGCGGCGACTTGCTGAGTTCGTTATTGCTTACACCACTGGGCCGTGACACGATATTTTCTCCCATTTTAAAAGTAACTGCCTCTGTAGTCTAGCTATTAAGTACGTGGATTTAAACCGGGTTCGATTACTGGTCAAGACACAATAATTTATTTGTGTTGTTCTCGAGTTTCGTATGCTACAGACATCGACAAGCAAGCCATTGACCAAGACATTGTTTATGACCACGCCGTAAGGGATACGGTCGTGATGATACTTTACACTCTAAAAATAAATTTACTTTATTAACTATTTGTTATATTCTATTTATTAAAATTTTATTTAATTGAGCCATCGAAGACCCACAGTAAAATCCCTACTCGCTTAGCAGCACAAAATAGGGCCTGCTGAAGCTAAATATGGTCCTTCTAGCCGGATTTCAACTGGCGTCTTATGGAGTTGAACATAACTCTTATTTTTAAAGACAGAATTTGCGTGTATTTCCTCGCCATTGGGCAACCGAAACGCACGCACAGGTCAGAATATGAACCCACATACTGTAGTCACCATCCCTACGCGGACGTATAAATTTGGGGAAGCAAAGATCCTTCGTATGATAAAGATTTGTAATGTTCTTTCAGCCTCCATGTTTCCGCCCCACCTTGTTCACGGCCCCCCAACGGGAGACCGCTTCCTAAAGAAGTTGATTTGATTTACCAGCGGAATACTTACCTGCTGAGATTCAGTTGGGAAAAATGATAGAATAATCCATGTATAACCCATGCCCATTGAAACCTATCATCCGGGCCCTAGGCTATGGGGTCGCCATTGTTGTTTACATTGTAAACGTCAGATATAAATTACATTACGATTTCTTTCTAGCAATATGTAGGTATATTATCATAAATAAAATAACATAATGATGACGTTTTAAGCCAAAAGAAATTGAGCACTCAAACCATGCAGAAGTATCCACTTAAATTTGGATTTCTCGGTCAAAATCCTTGATTTCGCGGAAGGATTGGAATAAGGGAATTTACAAAATTTGCATTTCAATGTCGAAGGGAGAAGCGGATTACAAGCATTCGGGGAAAATTCGTATTCGCGTTATGACAGCCTGAATAAGTACGAAACGGTTAACGACAGTCGAAAGAATCCTATTACTTGTATTAAATAAAATTTATGATTTAATTTTGAATGAAATTAAAATCCGCACGCGATTCAGATTCGCTTGCAAATATTTTGTTACGAGATTTTAAAGGAGTCGTACTATATTGTTTGCCTACATTTTTGTCTAAATACAAGGCAATTTAAAATAGAAAGAAAAAAAATTAAAAAATCGTGATTTATTTGTTTTTACGCCCTATACCGTGACGATAATCTGAAAGGCTCACATATCCAACAGTGGAGGTCAAGAACTCTGTGGTCTAGGGGTTGTAATGATCTAATGATACCATGACGAGCTTGTGTTAACATCATTTAGCAAATGATGTGTTGAGTTGAGTTAATGAGTTACTCTTAGTTACTATATTGCAAGTATTAACATTTACCCATCTGTTTCATAAACCTCTTTACATTTTAAAATTCTTTGCACATTTTTTTCAACATGTCTTTACCGACACATGCTTTCGTTATTTTTCTTACTAAACTGTAACATAAATATCGCAAAAGGTAAATCGACATTTTTTCAACACACACCATCTGATTATAGCAATATCAATATGAATCGCGACACTTTAGAAGGGGCATACAAATCTTAGGTCGGAATAGCAGTCTCGACCCCGGCACGGTAAGTAGGGCAATACATTCAGCCCATAGACATATATTAGGAACCTGGCCAATAGACCTATATATGTTGTCCTATGCATTTTGGAGACAAAGCATTACTAGGTAATATTATTATTTGAACATAATGTAATAGGTAATGAGCTATTGTATGGTCAATGCTAGCTTCTCGTCAAATCATTAATTTTACGTAACGTAACTCTAGTAGTAATTTGACGTAAAGAATGAAAAGGAACAGTTACTGATAATATTTAAAGATAAGATATAAAAATAATTCATAAACTAAGTAAGTCCTAATAATCTCATATATATTTTATATTGCATATTAATAATAATAATAATAATAATAATGATTTTTATTAACCAAAATAAAGAGTACAATATACAAAAAACCTTAAATCTAAGTACAAATAAATATACTGTAAATATGGGGTTCCCTGGCCTCCACAAAAAGTTAACTTGCGTTATGGAGACCAGTTGATTCCCTACAATTTGTTAAAATAGTTACATCGAAATATCTATAAGCAAACTTAATAATTAAAACCATAAGTACGTATAACTATCAAACAAATGCAACTGCAAATATAAAATAATACATAAAATGCAGGTAGTCTAAAAAAAAAGATAAAGCTATTCAATAACACTCGCCAAACGAAGTCACCAAGCAACTGCTGTTAATTGATGGAACAACTCTGCAAACTCACTCGCAGTAATTTTTTTTTTTTTTCATTTTTTTTTTATTATAGGTGTTAAAAATAAATATACTCGTATAATAGATAAATAAATATATATATATATGTATATATGTGTGTAAAAATATTTAAGTAGTTTAAGAAACAAAAATTAATATGCTTAAAAAAAATAAGTGGGTTTTTTTTTTTTTTTTTTTAAGTAGAAAATAAAACCAAATAATAAAATGAAGGTAATTCAATATATAAAAGTCATCTTTGTATAGTATACGTAGTTTCTTATTTTTGTATTCTAAAGAAATCCTCTATACCGTTATAGTCATATTTATCAAGAAACTCAATTATGGGACCCTTTATCTGATAATTGTTATACCATTTAATTTTAATTTTTTCATTTATTATATTGTATAGCCTTGGAGCGAGATTATCATAGTGTCTAGTAGCAAATACAGTGACAGAAGGTTTAATTGGACATAGATCACGTCTTTTGTTAGTTACTGGTAGATGAGGTACAGTATATCTATGGTATCTCCGCACACATCTGAATATAATATGTTTACGTACCGATAATACCTCAGCTTTCTCATATAGTAGTGCAGTTGGGTGTCTAAACGGAATACGTAATATTACCTTAAGGACAGCTCGTTGAGCTCTTTCAAGTTCAAGAAGGTATGTTTTTGAAGCTCCTCCCCAGGCACAAATACAATAGTTTATTACACATTCACACAATGCCTTATACGTTTTAAGTAATAGGTCTTTACTCGCCACAACACGCAAGTTTTTAAAAATATATATTAACTTTCTGACTCTGTTTAAAACTGCCTCAATGTGATATCCCCAATTAAGCTTATTATCAATAGTAACTCCCAAGTACCTAATTGTGTTGACTCTCTGCAAATATTCGCATGTGCATGTTGCTCTTGAATAGCTGTCGGTCCTATTACACGGAAAAGTATGAATTTTTAATCCAAATGATGTCGGAGGTTCGCCTGCTTTGGTTATGCTAAAACAAAGATATTTTGTTTTGTTTGTATTTAATGACAGAAGATTGTCTTCTAACCATGCTGCGACCTTGCTCATTCCGTTTTCCACAGTCTGTATAACGTTATGCCAAGATGTCGCATGGAACAACAGGACAGTATCGTCTGCAAACATCGTCATATCCGCATTTATTAAATTAGTTCGACATAATTGATTTATGTAGATAAGGAATAACGTTGGGCCAAGATTGCTGCCCTGTGGAACGCCGTAGTGGCTGTAAGCTTCATTGCTCATCCACTTATCCACCCTGACACATTGTGTTCGGTCGCTAAGGTAGTCCTGAAACAATCTTAAAGGAAGACCTCTGACACCAATGTTTTCAAGGCGTGTTAAAAGAATTGGAATCGAAACGGTGTCAAAGGCCTTTTGAAGGTCCAGAAACACCCCCACACATTTTTCACCACGATCAAGGTAGGAGGAAACAGATGAAGTTAGTCTTAGAACGGCGTCTTCTGTAGACTTCCCTGTTCTAAACCCATATTGGTTTACAGCAAGCAAACTTTTCGTCTCTAAGTACTTAACAAGCCTACTATTGACAATTTTTTCGAGTATCTTAGATATATTTGACAGCAGAGAGATGGGGCGGTAGCACGATGGCGACGACTTATCCCCAGATTTAAATACCGGTATGACTATTGCCTTCTTGCATGATTTAGGAAAAACTCCTTGATTAAAACATAAGTTACAAAGATGCTCAATAGGTGACACTAAAATATGTTTTAAATCTTTAATCAAGCTGGATGTTATTTTGTCCCAGCCTGGTGCACTGTTCGACTTGAGCTTGTTAATAGTATCTCAAACTTCCTGTTTAGTTGTCGGAAATAGAACAAAGGAATTTAATAGTGACTCATTGATTTTGATTGCTTGTTTGGCTAGACATTTATCTGTTTTATCAATTTTATTTAATGTTAGGTTAGCTAAATTACGCCCGATAGTTGTAAAGTAGTTATTGACATTATTAAGTGAAGCAGCCTGTGTTTCATTAATGTTTAATAGATCAATGCAGTTAGTCTTACTTTTATTCATATTGCAAACATCTTTAATGATGTTCCATGTTTCCTTAATATTACCATGGTGTTTCTTAAGTTCCAATTCATAATATTGCTTTTTGAGATCTTTAATTATTTTATTACATCTACTTCTGTATGTAGTGTATGTAATATGCGATTCATCATCCTTTGGTTTGTTCTTCTGTTTCTTGAATAGATTGTCCCTTTTCCTGATGGCCTTAACTACACCTGGTGTTATCCATGGCTTCAACGGTTGTGTTTTATTGGAGTATTTAGTTATCGATGTGGATTTGGTAATAGCCGAGTCTAGGGTAGCGATTAGCTCATCGGTAGCAAGATTGGCATCATTTATCTTGTAATAATCTGTCCAGGGATACTTTTCCATAATTTCACTTACAGCCAAAACATCTATTGTAACACGTTCTGATTTCGCTGCTTTCTTGCAAATTTGTAAGTTATCTATGTTCAAGAGTATTGGTGAATGGTCTGTTAATTTATCAAATACAACTGTTTGCCATTTATTTTTGGTTTTTATCATAAAGTGGTCCAGACATGTGCCACTATCAGGTCTAGTGGGACAGTTTATACCCTGATGCAGCCCATATGAGGCCATCAGATGAAGGTAACTGTTTTTATTGGTAGAATTATGTGTTGGCATTGTATTTATATTAATATCTCCAGTGAAGATAACATTTTTTGTGTTAATATTCTGCAGTACTTTGTCAAGTTGATCGATGTATACATTAACGTCTTTAAAGCAAGGTGGTCGATATGAGCCTACAAGTGTATATTCGTGTCCTATATTAACAACCAAACAATTTCCTTCCTTCATATCTGGTTCATATGACTTACTACTTAGTTCCTTTTTAACATAGACAACCACACCATCATTTTGGTTGAGATAGTTTTTAGTGTGGTATATATTATAGCCGTCAAAGCTAGGGGGCTCAAAGTTTTTATTGGTCCAACATTCTGTTAGCACCAAAACGTCCACCTTAACATTCAGACTGGCAATAAATATAAGAAATCTGTCTAAGTTACTGTTAATGCTACATATGTTAACCGAAACTATACATAATGAGTTATTGCAATTAGAAACAATTTGAGAAAATCCATTTACATCTTGTAATCGAGTACATTGTGGCACATCACTGGAGTCAATATCCATTGATATTGTCTTATTTATTGAAGAAGAGATAACAAGGGGAGTAAGTACGGTGCTAGATTGAGGCAGTCTGTTTTTAACACTATCTTTACTTTATAACACTGTTTGTGTTGTTTGTTTGGGCTTATTATGTAGCCAACTGTATAATGTTTATAATCAGTAGTAAGAAGTTTTATATATTGTGTGTGACAACTGTGGTAATGTAAGAAGAAGGAAAGGTTTAGGTATACTAATGTGCGATTACAGATACTTAATTTTAAAAATATATCCAATATTCCATTGATATTATTAGCAACTAAATACAAAGACGTTACGTTAGAATCAGTCAAGCGATGTATTACTACATAGTTGATAGAACAATAGTTAAGAATACGACATAAAAACGAATAATGAACAAAGCCAGTCTGAATTTTCATCTTTTGGAAATGCAGTCAATTTTCAGTCAGCTTGGATAAATCTGATTCACAATCAATACGAATCAGCGATGCTCCTTCGGATTTACGAATGAGTACTTTTCCATAGGATGTCCAGCAGTATGCATAGTTGTTGGTTTTAGCAAATTCTCTAGCAAGAAAATATAATTTTCTAGCCTTGAATGTCAAAAATTCTGATATATATATAGTCTTAGTAGGTCCATTTATATTTATCATTGCGGTATTAAGCTTGTCATGGTTGCGGTCTTTGTTAAAGATCCTCAAATTCTTTAGTATTTTCTCCTTCATAAGCGAACTTACAAAATCAACTATAATGGGTTTGTTAAACTCATTCTTAGTGTTAAGTCTGTACAGATCTTTAACCTCAAACGGCTGCAAATTAATATTTAGTGATTTACCTAGATTTTCAACCATCTCTAATAAGTCTTCCTTCGATTCTCCTTGCGCCTTTGGCACGTTACGAATTTCAATTGTGGATGAACGTAGATTACGTTCAAACATTTCCAATTTATCTTCAAGTTCATGAATTACCTTAATGTTCTTCTTCTGTTCTACTTCCAATCCGTTTATCTTAATCACAGCTTCATCATACTTAACAGAGACGTATTCAATTGTTTTTTGGATATCCTCATTCTGGGCCTTTATTTCAGCCATTGACGTTAATATGGTCTCATATTTGGTATTCTGGTCCAGCTTCCATGAATTAAACATTTCTTTGAATTCCTCTTTAAATGACATTTGCTCTTCTTCACAATCGCCTTTCCTTCTCTTACGCATAGTTACGCGTTTAATTTCATCATTTGTATCAATATCACGTATAAGATTAATATTTGGTTCCGAGGATGATAGCTGTTGGGGCAGGTCAGTCTGCAACATCGGTGGTGGAGTACGTTTAAGTGGCATAATGAAGCCGACCAAATCTCTTTTTAAGTTTCTCGAAATAAACAAAAAGTTATTTCCAAATTATGAGTTACAAGAGTATTGCCTTACATAAGTAACTGTAAATATGGACAGAGCGAGACTGCCGGCGTTAACGCTGTTAGAGTGAGCGCAAGCTATTGAAGCTAACTCACCATTCAATTATGTTGTTATTATTGTCCGATGTGAGCAGTTTCAGTGCGCGCATCAGTGTATGTTTTTTGAACAATAGTGTCGCACTTGCTTGATGTTACTTGGCACATGCGCGGATTAGTGCAATAGGATTTTGTTTAGTTTAATACCGATAACACGTCTACACTATAGCAACATTCAAGCGGGAAATGAATGATTATTGTACGTACTATTTACGTAGTTATGTCATTAATCTGTGTTTTATAGTAATAATTTCAACTATATATTTTTTGTTACCTTTTGCACCAGTTGGATGAAAATGCATTAACAGCATAAAGTTAGTTTTTTTAAAATAGTATTAATGAATGTTCAGCGTTCAGATATGTATTACGTTATATTAAGTTGTAACGGTAAGATATTATCAGAGTTAGCAAGGTGCAAATTGGAACTGTCACACATGGGTTGTGAATGAAATAACCCAGATCAATCCAAATATTTACTAATACTGTAAGAATTATTAAGATAGTCATTTGACGACACAACACACATTTACAAGTATCATGCAAAACAGTATTGGATAGTTTTGTCACAAGGAAACGAAAAAACACAAGTATATTAATTTCATTCATTTATGCATTTTAACAATAGCACACTGAGAGAAAAATAGATGATAACTTATCAATTTTACATCGGTATTGATAATAACTTATGGAAGCCTTGAGGTACACTTTAGTTATAGTAGGTTTTATTATTTTTGCAACAAAAATAAATTTGGTTAAAAGAGACAAAACCTATTTTACCTAAAGTTAAAGGGCTATAAGTTATTATGAATAAGGCTATTAGGATTTACACCGATAAGATCACTCTAGATTGAATACAGTGCCTTAACTTATCATGTAATTTCTATATTAATACTAAGAAGTGCTAGCAGTGTAGCAGGATGTGAAATGAGAAGTTTATTTTTTTATTACTGTCGCACAATGCACAGTAACACCTATGTAATTGCCTTACCTTGTATGTTTGTCAATTTCAGATACTTATTGCTTTTGGCCAGGCCATAATATGTATGTCTCTGGTTTCACCCACCCCTTTCCGCCATGTGTCGAGACCATAAATAACATTGCGCACCTGTAAGTGGCTAGATTGCGTCTAGATAAAGAAATTTAATATATGTATTTGCAGCTTTGCGAATATTAGCTGTGATTTACGACAACATGTAGTTTTTACGAAAAGAGTTGCGGTTTGTTTGAGTAAAATTGTTTAGGAATAATATTGTTAAGTTTTTACTTGATCACAAAGCGTTCCAGACTTTATTATTGAAGATGGGTCTTTCAAAATTTTCTGAAGAATTTGGCGTACATTCGCTAAGCTGCCGCACTGTCTGTCTAGCAGCTGTCTAGCTGACATTAGACTCGTCTGGGTCGGCGAGGGTCTAATGTCAATTTATTAACGATTCCACAAGTTGGTATTATTAGTGTTTAATAATAGTAAGGTCAAGTATCACAACGACCGTTTCCCTTTCGGGGTGGTCAGAAACCACGCTTATAAATAAGCGGATTCACATTTAGCCAACTTTACTATAGGCCAATCATGACAAGTGGCAAGCTCGTCGATGTCTCCAGCGTACCAAACTCGAGAAATATCACAAATTAATTAAATACTAATTAAATGTATTTATTTACATTAATAAATATTTTTGTATCACAACCAGGAATCGAAAACGGACTTAACCGCTAGACCACGGAGGCAGTATTTAATGTTAATGTGTATTATTAGTATTTAGTATATTGATATTATAATATATATGAAGATATATGATGTAAGTATATATTAATCCTATTAAATTACCTTTTATAAATATAGTATTATTATTATTTCTATAATTGTTTAAATTTGTCTCTAGGGTTTGGCTATCAGGGAATGTCTTCGGGCATTAAGTCCGCCTTTGTACTTTGTGCAATAAAGTTTTTTAAATAAATAAATAAAAAATATTAGTCGAACTGGAAACGACGGCTTAACATGCTCCCCGAGGCACGGGAACGGTGGTGTTGTAAATCTATACAAATATACGTAAGGAAAGTGTATTTGTCATTGGTACATGCCGGAGGGGTTTGTAGGATTTAAGGAACGCGTTCTTACAACCGAGCCACCATCGAGCCACAAATCATTAAACATTCTCATTATATAATAATTATTATAGATATGTATATGTATATTTAACAGATATATTTATCTTGCTGTGAAAGTGCATACGGACCACTTTAGAAGTGGTTCGGATAGCACGTTAAGCCGTCGATCCCGGTTCCACTTAATACCAACTTGTGGAATCGTTAATAAATTGTCAATAAAAATTGACATCATATTCTCGCCAAGCCGTCTGGCCAGCGCGTGGTGAGTACATACATACATATCTTCACGCCAAATCCCTTGCGGGGTAGGCAGAGACAATCGAGCGGCATTTGACACGATCACGAATTACCTCTTTCGCTTCATCGACATTCATCAACATTCATACAAGCCCTTTGTTACGAAGGCTTTTTAATTTACGTCCAGCTAGTGTTTTATTCTCGGCCTGTGGTGGGGGTCATATAACTTGTTTAGCTGACCTCTACCACGAGGAGGCAACTTCCGATGCAACCGAGCGGGATGGCAGGTTGTGGATAGCCAGAGCGGCCCTCTTTGTCAATGAGTAAGTTGGCAAAAAGGACTGTGCCCCCTTAGGGGTCCCGAACAGCGGAAGATGCTGTGGGTAATCCTAATCAATGCCCATGGCAATACCTTTACCTTATTCCTGTGTTCCGTCGACCATGGTAACGAGCTAGGCATGCACATAGATTTCATGTCTATCTGGTTACCATGGTCTTCATTTCCTCTCCCCCCCTATTCCTCATACTAAACCTACCTCCATCCTTCATATTTCCGCCAATTGATTGATGATGGGCAGCAGCGTCATCCGTCAGTAACCTTTCCTTACTGCGATCACCAACCCGCCTGCCAAGCGTGGTGATTATGGCAAATTACCCCCTAATGCACAGCACAACCACAAAACGGCCCCCAGTACCCGGCAGCTCTGCCGCCCTCGACTACGGTGGCGGTCGAGGATTCGGTGGGACAGGGGGTGCTAAGAATCCCCGGCGAAGACCCGGTCACCAACCCAACGAACTTTACTTGGCTAGCTATAATACCCGGACTTTGAGAACGCGGGAGAGTTTGGAAGAGCTGGAAGCGGAGTTAAGCAGGTTGAAATGGCACGTTCTGGGGTTATCAGAAGTCCGACGAGAGGGCGATGACACCATAACCCTAGACTCCGGAAACCTGCTATACTACCGCGAAGGCGACCAAACCTCCCAAGGCGGCATCGGCTTTCTTGTCAACAAAATGTTCCATAACAACGTAGTGGAGATCACCAGTGTGTCGTCGAGGGTGGCGTACCTCGTACTAAAACTTACGAATAAATATTACATTAAGGTTATACAGGTTTACGCGCCCACTTCAACATACTCGGATGAAGTTGTTGAAGCGTTTTATGAGGATGTCACCAAGGCTCTTCATAATTCCGCCAAAACACACTTCACCGTTGTTATGGGAGATTTCAATGCTAAAGTGGGAGTACGCGACGGCGTCGAATCGAAAGTGGGACCACATGGATTTGGGCAGAGAAACCGCAGGGGGCAAATGCTGGTCAACTTCCTCGAAATGCAGGGGCTTCACTTGATGAACTCTTATTTCAAGAAGAAGCCCCAAAGAAAGTGGACCTGGCAAAGCCCTGACGGCAATACAAAAAATGAGATTGACTTCATCATGACGGACAAAAGGCGTATATTCAGGGATGTCTCTGTGATTCACAGGTTTAATACCGGTAGTGATCACCGCCTTGTAAGAGGCTCCCTGAATATAAACTACAAGCTTGAGAGGTACCGCATGATGAAGGCCAGTCTTAGGCCGTCACTGCCACAAACCATGTTAGGGTCAGAGCAGTTCCAATTGGAGCTGCAGAATCGATTCGACGGATTGGAAACCACTGAAAGTGTTGACGAGATGGCCGACAGCTTCGTGAGCGTCGTCCGAGATGTGGGCTTTAAATATTTCAAGCCTAAGCGAGTTGGCAGGGAATCCAAGCTTTCAACTGAGACTCTGGAACTCATGAAACGGAGACGGGAACTATCTTTGGTAGCATCGTCAGATAGAGCTCTAAACAAGCAAGTCAAGAGACTGATACGAAGGGATCTACGCCTCTTCAATACTAAACTCATTGAAGAGGCCATTGAGAAGAATAGAGGCTCAAAAGTATTCTCTCAGTCTCTGGACGTAGCCACCTGACGAAGCTTAAAACCGAAGATGGTAGGACCGTTACCTCGAGACCAGAGCTCCTTGCCGAAGTTGAAAGATTTTATGGAGACCTATATGCCTCACACGCAACTCGCCCTATAGCCCGCAGGGACGACGACCAACGAGCTGTTTTAACTCGCCACTATACCGAGGATATCCCGGATGTCAATCTAGGCGAGATCGATATAGCCCTTGGACAACTTAAAAATAACAAGGCGCCTGGTGATGACGGAGTCACGGCTGAGCTTCTGAGAGTAGGCGGGAAACCAGTACTCAAAGAACTCGCAAGACTATTTAACTACGTCATTCACCACGGAACCACGCCAGAGGCATGGACCAGGAGTGTTGTGGTCCTGTTCTTTAAAAAGGGTAACATCTCCCTTTTAAAGAATTACAGGCCCATATCACTCCTGAGCCATGTCTATAAGTTGTTTTCAAGGGTGGTCACAAATCGACTCGCTCAGAGAATGGATGATTTCCAGCCCCCGGAGCAGGCTGGGTTTCGAAAAGGCTTTAGTACGGTCGATCACATTCTTACATTGCGACAGATAATACAGAAAACCGAGGAGTATAATCTGCCGCTATGTCTAGCGTTTGTGGACTATGAGAAAGCCTTCGACTCAATCGAAACCTGGGCTGTTCTGGAATCCTTGCAGCGATGCCTAATAGACTATCGATACGTTGAGGTGCTGAGATGTCTTTACAGTTCTGCGACTATGACCGTCCAGTTACAGGGTCAGCATACAAAGCCTATCCAACTGCGCAGAGGCGTGCGACAGGGGGATGTCATATCCCCGAAACTGTTCACGAACGCGTTGGAAGATGTTTTTAAAATGCTAGACTGGAATTACTGCGGCATAAACATCAATGGAGAATTCATCTCACACCTCCGATTTGCGGATGACATAGTCATTATGGCCAGTTCACTCAAGGATCTTAGCGGAATGCTGAACGGCTTAAACGTAGCATCCCAGCGGGTTGGTCTCGAAATGAACTTAGACAAGACGAAAGTCATGTTCAATGATCATGTCAAGCCGAGGCCAATCTGCATAGGAAACGACACTCTCGAAGTTGTGCAAAATTACGTATACCTCGGGCAGACTATCCAATTAGGAGCAGCCAACTTCAGCAAAGAAGCCGACAGACGCATTCAGCTAGGATGGGCGGCATTCGGGAAACTCCGGCACATCCTCTCATCGTCTATACCACAATGTTTAAAGACTAAAGTCTTTAACCAGTGCGTCCTCCCGGTAATGTCGTACGGAGCAGAGACGTGGACACTAACAGTGGGTCTGGTCCATAAATTCAAGGTCGCTCAGCGAGCCATGGAGAGAGCTATGCTTGGTGTATCTCTGGTGGATAGAATTCGAAACGTTGATATTCGTCAGAGAACGAAAGTTACAGACATAGCTTTTAAAATTAGCAAGCTGAAGTGGCAATGGGCCGGACACATCTGCCGCAGAACCGACGATCGATGGGGCAAACGGGTTCTAGAGTGGAGACCACGTACGGGAAGACGCAGAGTGGGACGACCCCCCGCCAGATGGACAGATGACCTAAAGAAGGTCGCTGGTGGGGGTTGGATGAGGGTAGCGAAAGATCGCGTTAAGTGGCGAGCCTTAGGGGAGGCCTACATCCAGCAGTGGAGAGATACAGGCTGATGATGATGATGATGATGATGATAGTGTTTTATTTATTTGATCATAATATGTGAGTCTCGGTCTGCCAGGGCCTCTTTTACCCACAACTTTCGCATTATATACCTGGTTCGTCAATATTTCTTCGCTCATTCTTTCAACATGCCCGAACCATCGTAGCATGCCTTTCCTTATTTTTGTCCCTATGCGTGGCGAGTGTAGGCCAAATTCTCCAAATATATGTTCTGGAAGGCCCATCTCCAGCAGTAGAGGTATAGAACGCTGTGTTCCAGGGGCTGTATTGGTGACAATAATGTTTTTATTTTTATTGTTCTTTAATTTTTGAATACGTCGTACAATGGCAATATAATGGTTATAGAGCCGTTATGAGTGAAAGCCCAATAGAAGTTAAATTGAAGTATGAAATAAACTTTATCGTAGACGTAAAAATAAGGCTCGTCTAAGTTGAACACTTTATTTTGTTCAATACACTAGTATACTAAGTAACAATGGAGGTAACACTTTTGATATTAGACACCATTATTTAAAAACCTTAAACTTATAGTTTTTCTAAATAGTTTCATTTAAAAAAAATATGCACCTACAATGTCTCCAGACAGACAGAGTATTCAGGACCGTATAGCTAACGTGCCTTAGTTAAGGATGGAGACACAGCGAATAATTCATGCAGTTTTGGAGATGGGCGCCGTTAATGGCTTGTGTGGCGCTCTTCTCCAGAAGCACTTCTCTATGAAGTGGTCACATGTTAGAAGCCGTGCGTAATAAGAAGCGATATTCAAATGCTTGAAGCTTTCGTTGTCAGCCCAATAGAACATACAGACCTCTGACCGCTGACAAATTTCGCAATAGTAGGCATCTTCAGAACAATGTCTTATTGCTTTCCTGCGATCTCTTCCATGTCTGCCGCGTACGTACAATATCTGGCATGTACGTCGGATGTGCGACACGTACAACAGTCGTTTATCAGACGTGGATATATTCAGTAACTCCTGCACCGCCTCTAAAGCCAAAATCAAGAAGCTGCTACTTTCCGTTTAGCTCGCAAAGTATGGGCAGTTTGCTTCGGAGTTCGCATTTTAAATGCATTCAAACTCATACAATGCAGTTGTTTTCTTTTATACCTGGTGATATTTTACGAATTTTGTATCGCACAATAAGTGCACTATTGTTCACAATGAGAAATATTCTGGTGGCGGGTATAATTTTAATTTTACAGTACATAGGTGTGCCTTATGTCTAAAATCATTTTCTAACAACTAACCTTTGGGAGATGTTAGCAGTGATTGTAAGGTGCATGACCGCAAATATTTGAGATAAAAAGATTTTTTAAGTTAAAAACTTATAAATAAAAAAATAACGATATTAAATCTATAATATAAATACAATTTGGGCCGGTCTTCTATTTATACGTCTACGTATTCGATCGTTTATTCAAACATGAAACCGGGTATATTTTCGTCGAATTCCTCATAAAACTGACAAGGCTATAAATCAAACAGAACTAGAACCTTTGTTGTAGACAATAAAGACCTATATCATTTCTACATAATTTTTTCATGCTTTCTAATTTTCCCGCTTTGACAGTTAAGCACGCAATTTGACGGTTTAGTTGCAATCGGTACTTATTTTTCTATTCTTGTCAAATATAAAGCAGTTAACATCGATTAAGGTATACTTTGTCTTTTGGAACAATATTTTCTTTTATATAAAACATATTTTCTGTTGGACGTTAGTTGAGTTAAAAAGATCCAATTTTAAAAGTCAACCCGTTTATTGAAATTATTAGCTGCACGGCTGCAAAACAAAATTATTAAGAAGAAAGGGAAAAATATAATCATTAGAAAAATCTGTGTTGTAGTAAAGAATACAGCAGCAGCAGCATTAAGCCCGCCCCTGTATTGTATATAGTGCAATAAAGTTTTTAAATAAATATTTTAAAAAATAAATATTACAGTGTACTCATCAGAGTACTCGTACTTAAAAGTTAATTTTTATTTTTTTTATTCTCAGCGATTGCATCAATCAGGCAAGATTTTAAAATTGCTTGCAAATTCTTAAATAAGTCCAGAGTCATCAATTTGTCGTTATAAGTATTACACGTCAGGCACACGGTTACCGTCGGTGGTTGAGGATGCAGGGACGTAAAATAGGTAAATAGTTGATCTACCCGAACGACTCAGTACAGTTATATCAAAGGTTGGCTGCTAGAGAATGCCTAGCCCGCCCTTGGTACATAGTGCAATAAAGTTAAAAAAAAAAAAACGGCTTAATCTAAGCCTAAACCTCGAAGCATAAGAGTGTCTGTCATAGTCCTACGGTCCTTAAGTAATGACAATTCGTAGTTACTTCAAAAATAATCGTATGATAAGTATTCTGTTCCCAACCGAAAGTTCTTCTGGATTATCTTGAGCGTCCCGTCACAAATGGAAATGTGCGAGCACCAAACACTCTATGCATAATCCAGATGGGACCGTATGAGTGACTTATACAAGGTGATTTATGGTACAAACCCAAAATAAAGGAAAAGAGGTAAAAGGGTAGGTATAAAAGAAAGCATAGGGACAAAAATAAAAAAGGCATGCTACGATGATTTAGGCATGTTGAAAGAATGAGCGAAGAAAGATTGATCGTGTCAAGTGGCGCTCAATTGTCTCTGCCTACCCCGCAAGGGATCTGGCGTGAATATATGTATATATGTATGTACCCAAAATAAGTGGGTACATAGACGTGCTTTATGCCGTAAATGTATTTTCTACCAATTGACCTTTGTGATCGAGATCTGTAATAAGCGGGTGCAGACAGGTTACGAAGACATTTGATGTTTAAGAAATAATCTATTACTATATACCGGGCTGACAACGGATCCTACAAGCATCTTCAGTATATCGCTCCTACTTTCGCACGGCCCCCGGAGGGGCCCTAGGGGAGCGTTCTTGGAGAAGAACTAAAGTAGACAAATCTAGGAGACTAGATTCGTGAGCCACAAGGGCGGTGTTGTAGTAGGAACAGCGCTCAGCACCAAAGGTGCGTTGAATCACCGGCGGGTAGTTAGCCGCCGAGATCCTGCCGGGGAAAACGGGAGATTATCCCATCCCCAACCCAGGCCCATTGAACATCCGGGCCTGGATGACTCCGCTGTCTGCCTGTGTAGTACTATATACATAAATATAAATATATTTAGGCACGGAGTGCGTTATGGCGATTTATTCTATTTCTGGAGTAAGTAATTGTATAGCTTGTCTGACAATTAAAGAAAGCTTGTTCCACTGGCGAGCTGCAGATACTGTAAAGGAATCTAAATATCTGCTGGAACAGTGGGGAGGTATTTTAAGTAGGTTATTATAGTATTCAGAATTACCCCTTACATTTCGTAGACGAATCTGCATTAGTTATACACTGTGTATTAAAGTAGAATATAAATAAATAAGATGAAATAAGTTAATGTCACAATAGTGCACTTCACAATGCTTCACGTCGGGTCTTATATAAATAAATTAAATCAGCTGAAGAAAATAAAAACGTTATTTTGCTTTTAGTATCTCATCTACGAGCTAGGATTTATTTTTATGAAGTCCACTTCTATCTTTACTTTCTAACTTATTTGTTTAAAGAGCAGGCAGAAATTATCGATTATTATTAATTTATTTAAAACTTTATTGCACGAAGGCGGAAATGGCCGTAGACATTTTCTGACAGCCAAACCTTGGGGGACAAATTTGAACTATTATAGGTGCTATGAAACAAATATTAAAAGTTAGAAAGAAAAATTAACAGCTTAATAATACACTTACATATTATACTGTTATATATACTATACTACATAATACTAAATATACATAAACATAGTGTATTCTTTACTTGCCATTTTATTTACCTCTTTATTTTTTTGTTTCAGATGTAATAAATAGAAGCTAAAAACCATGTTGTGACGAAGCCTAATGCAGACAGGGAGTCATAAACATGTCTCTCACGGGAACTGAAGATGTTTTAAAAAACCGAACTCTTTATTTAATTATAGTATTGCTTTGTGTTAAGTTGTGTTGTCCTCAAGATGTAAATGAGGAATTTATAGCTGAAGTCGACACTGTTCCCAATATGTTGAAGTTTCAAAGAGACAGCCAAGAAACTCCCTGTAGACTTAGTGAATTGCTATGTGATACCGGACAGTGTATTTCGTTAGACAAATACTGCAATGGTGAAGACGACTGCGGGGATAAGAGTGATGAACCGAAATTTTGTTCACGTAAGTATTTTTTATAATATTTTTATTAAAAGCACAAACTTTTATATAAATGTCCGTGAACTAATACTGTTATCATTATTATTATTTTTTTGTTATGTCGTTTGTTTGTGATCTTTTCTCCCGATGAATGATGAATGAGGTGATAGGGTAGGCAAATAGTCTAGCCCATACAGCCAAGTCTGACGTGTGTGACGTATCTTTCTTTCTTATCAAATTTAATTGTTGCAGAATTTGATGCTCTTTCTAGGAGTAACTCGCGGCATTGTAGCCCAAACACTTCGGTAACACATATTAAATCATATATATTATATAAAAAGACGCAAAAAATAAACTGCAACTTCTGCCCCATATATAAAGTATTTACATAACTATTTTCATTGTAGCACATTATTAAACAAAACAAACACCATGTTTGACTAACAATATTCACCGAAAATTAATTTACAAAACAAAAACTTGTCTATGAAAAATGGCACGAAGGACCTTTTTATTGTTGTTTCTTTTCTCCCGATGGATAATGAATGAGATGATTGGGAACGCAAAGGGTCTAGCCCATACAGCCAAGTCTGACGTCATTATACATCTTTAATTTAATCAGTTATTGAGGTTATCATCAAATTCTAGATGTTGCAAATTTGATGCTTTTCTTGGAGTCACTCACGGCATTATCGCTCAAACTATTAGAATTGATATTCTTACGCATGCTGTCAATGTGTGTGAAGCCCCGATTTTCTAAGGAACGAGTACTTTACAATAGAGCCATCATGACAAAGTGACAACTTCGTCGATTAGCAATTAAATCTGGTACGTCTGCGTCTGTATCTACGGTCTTAAGGAGGACGGTCTCTAGTGGTAAAGCAGCGTTAATTGACCTTCTTTAGGATATTCGTCCATCTGGTCGGTCGTCATCGTCCCACTCTGCTTCTTTCTGGTCACGGTCTTCACCCTAGAGCCAGTTTACTTTATCGTTTGTATCTTCACAAATAAATTATTTAGGAACATTTACCTAACACTTGACGCAGAGTGTGACGAATCCCCGCCAGCTGAACGGATTACCTAAGAAAGGTCGCTGGTAGGGGTTGGATGAGGGTTGCAAAAGACTGCGTGTAATGCGGAGGCAGTGGTGAGACACAGGCTGATCATGATGATGACCTAAAACTTTATAGAGGTTAAAATTCAAGTGTCATTACCTCACACTGCAATATAATAGGAAGAATATTTGTAAGCGTCTGGCCCGAACATTCAAATTAAGAATTTCGTCTGTACTTGACATAGCGATTCGGTCAGCATACAAAAATGCCCCTGACTGTCCAATTTAAAAACCTAGCAACTAACATTAAAAAAGATTATCATTCAAAAAATTATATGTACGTTTACGGGAAAGAGAGAGAAGAATAATTAAAAGGCCTTCTCTATCTATTGCGCAACAAGACGCTCACCATAGACCACTCTGCTCCTCTCCCTACGCAACCAAATCCTGTATGATTCCCCTAATGCTTTAATAATAATAATAAAATACCTTATTGCACAAAATTACAAAAGTAGTGTACAAGGGCGAACTTAATGCCGTAGGCATTCTCTTACAGCTAACCTTTGTGATAGTGATAAGTGAGGTTATAGGGTGCTTATAAACTATAAGTCAATAGAACTAGATGTGAATATCGATACTTAACAATAACAATAAATAGCTAAAATATATACAAACAAGCAAACAATAAATATTAATAACATCCATGTACATACACATATACACAATTAAATATATACATATATACATATATTTACCAAATCAGTGCGCGATGGAGACATGCCTTAGAATCTAGTTCTTTAAATGTAATAACGGCAGACCTGCTTTGGCACATTTTTTTCAGTAAGTGCAGCAAATATTTTGCTGGAATTCCTTTAGCACTAACTTTTACTGCGTAAAGCTGAATCTTCAATCAAAACCTCATTTGCTTAGCTGAAAACTTATGATGAAAATACACATTATTAAAAATACATATAAAAACTCTCTTTTGACATACCAACAGCTACTGTAACAGCATACCTTCTTTATATTTTATAGTTTGTTTTTAAGATAATTTTGTTATACATATTTTATTTTTATTTAATGTATTAGTTTTATTTTTATGCGTACATATGCACCACACTATATATTTGTATATTAGCACCTCACAGATAAGTTTTTGGCCTTAAACCAGAAAGTTTTCTGTGCTTTTGTGGATTTGGAGAAGGCTTTTGATAGAGTTGTAAGAAAGAAGCTTTGGGACATATTGCCGGAGTATGAAGTGGATGACAAACTGCTACAGGCTATACAGTCCCTGTACAAGGGCTGTAAAGCTTGTGTGCGGGTGGAGGGAGGTATGTCGCCTTGCTTTGAATCCCAAATGGGCGTCAAACAAGGCTGCGTGCTGTCCGCCAGATTATTCACTTTATATCTCGACAAATGCCTAAAAAGAGTAAGGGAGAGTGACTGTGGGATAAAAATGGGTGATCTTGTGGTGAACTGCCTGCTTTATGCAGATGATGCTGTTCTTATGGCATCGTCCGAACAACAACTGCAATCACTAGTCACAGAAATGAAAGAGGGATGTGCAGAAAAAGGACTCCGTTTAAATGCGAGAAAAACCAAGGTACTAGTGTTTGAAAGAAGAAGGATGACAACCTTGACGATAAAGATTGATGATGAAACGCTAGAACAGGTAAATAAAATTATATATCTGGGCAGTGTTTTCACTGCGGATGGGAAGTATGATAGGGATGTTGAAAGAAGAGTGAACGCGGGAAATAGTGTTAATGGGGCCCTGGGGTCACTGATCGCCAGTCGAAATGTCAGTGATAAAGCTCGACTCGCCATACACAATGCCATGCTAATACCAACACTTATGTATGGAAGCGAGACGTGGATATGTCAGAATACGCATGAGAGTAGAGTTAATGCAGTAGAAATGAGGTCTTTACGTCGGATATGCGGCGTTACTTTGATGGACCGTATACGTAATAACGAAATACGCAAAAGGGTAGGTATAAAAGAAAGCATAGGTACAAAAATAAAGAAAGGCATGCTCCGATGGTTCGGGCATGTCGAAAGGATGAGCGAAGAGAGATTGACGAACCAGATATATAATGCGAAAGTTGTGGGTAAAAGAGGCCCTGGCAGACCAAGACTTGCCTATCATGATCAAATAAATAAAACATTAGCTGAAGGTGAATTAAAAAGCCATCGAAACAAGAGGGCATGTATGAAGAGGTTGATGAATGTCGAAGAAGCGAAAGAGGTATGTCGTGATCGTGACAAGTGGCGCTCAATTGTCTCTGCCTACCCCGCAAGGGATTTGGCGTGAAGATATGTATGTATGTATGTATGTATATTAGCACCTCTCCTAACAAGGGATTAGCTGAAAATCAGCGCTGTGCCCCAGAGTCGCAGCTCCATGCTGAGCTGATTCCCTATTTGTCACCACACATCTTGTGTATACTACCAGTCTTTATTTGTTTAAGTTGTGTTTATTGATATGTGACAAATAAAAAATATTTTTCTTTCTTTTCTTTCTTATTGTGTGTACTGACCATCCATTTTATTATACACGTTAAAAAAGTATAATCACCACCAAAATCCTAGCGGGGTGGTCAGGTATTACGCTCTTTTTAACGAGCCAGTTCATATTTAGCCAACTGGCAAGTGAGCCATGACAAGTGGAAGCTCATCAATGTCTCTGGCATACCAGACTCGAGAAATGTCACAAAGATTTTTTTTTTGTGTTTTAAAAACTAAAATATGGAGGCAGTCAACGTTTAACCGCTGTAGAATGTATGTAAATACATTCATGGATGAGAAACCACGCTCGTTTCATTTTTTTATTTTATTGATTGGGTTTTAATTTATCCCTACAAAAGAAGTGGCAAACTTGTCGATGACTCTATCGTGTCGGATTCGAAAACTGTTACAGGTTTTTATTTTGTTATCTCGAGAAGGTTATTGTAAATACAAAAAAATATATAGCTATTATATGGATTAAAAGTAATCGAATTTAATTATTTTATGTTAATACTAGGTTTTTGATTTGGACATCCGCCCTGCCTTTTTCCTCTTGACAGCCTTCAGGATGAGGATATTAAAAATTTGTTTGAATGACCCAGAAAACCCATAAAATGCCTACTCATTTTATCTTGTCCATCCTGTTAGAGACAATTTTACTGCGGAAGACATTTTTATTTATTTTTATAGAATTTTATTTGGCTTTATACGCGGTTAGTATTTTTTATAAAATAAGAACTACATATTAATATTTTACATCAATTTATTGAAATGTATTTAATTTTAAAAATAAAAATTTAACCAACTTTAAAGCTATATCTATAAAGTAAAAAAAACTATTTTTTCCGTCGTTGCTAGCTAAAGAAAAATAACCTTACGTAATAGATCTCAAAGCAAAGCAAAGTATCATCACGACCGTTTCCCTTTTGGGGTAGTCAGAAACCACGCTTATAAATAAGCGGATTTACATTTAGGCCAATCATGACAAGTGGCAAGCTCGTCGATGTCTCCAGCGTACCATACTCGAGAAATATCACAAATAAATTAAATATTAATTAAATGTATTTACATACATTAATAAATATTTTTTTGTGTCCCGACCAGGAATTAAACCCGGTACCTCCGAGTCTAAATCCACGGACTTAACCGCTAGACCACGGAGGCAGTCATAGATCTCAATTAATATATGAATGCGAAATCGACGCAACCTGATAATAACAAAGAAGTAAATGGAAATGTTTATGCATTTAGACACAACCATTAACGTCGTCTACCTTAATGCGTCTACCGCGTTCGGGTAGTTCAATCACGCAGATTCGCCTTACTTTGAACACCCACTGGATTAAACTGTTGGATGACGATGATAAAATGTCTAATATAAATAGATGTTAGCTGGAAAACTATAATATTTTGTTATGTACGAACGTCCAAAATGTCGTGGCTATAATAAAATAACTAGACAATTTTGGCTGTGGGCACAGTTTATGTAATATTCCTTCCTTGGACATGTCGGCGGAAACATAGCCAAGATATAACTCGTAATGTTTAGATATTTGCCCTAGTTATTTTAAGAAAATGTCAAGTATCCATTACAGTAAAATGGTATAGTTTTTAGTTAGTATTTATTTTTATGTGGTGGCTCGGTTGTAAAAACATTCTCCTTAAATTCTACAAAGGTCGTTTCAATGGCTCGGAGAGCACGTTAAACCGATCCCGGTTTCACTATTACCAACTGAAATCGTTAATAAATTGTCATTAAACATTGACATCAGATCCTGGCCAACCCGTCTGGCCGACGAGGCGAGTGTAGGCCAAATTATCCAGATATAAGGCCCATCTCTAACATTGGTCTAGAATTCAGTGTTATGACTGACTAGACCACCATTTAGGGCTTCTTGCTCTTGTTCTTTTATTGTCTACTTTTTATTTTATATTTATTTATTATAAACTTTATTGCACAAAGTACAAAGGCGGACCTATTGCCGCTAGATATTCTATACTGGTCAAACCTTTGGGACAACTTAGCAGTCATGACAAGATAAGGCAGGTGCTATTAAAACTAATAGAAAAATATTAGACTTCAATATATACTACTTTTTCCTTTATTAAGAGTTTTTCAAGATTGTCGGTACCGTTTCTAGCAATGTGGTTTAAAAAATGCAAAATTCGGTCCTTGGCAAGTGTGAGCTCTTCGAGCACCGAGACGTTAGTGCATCGTGCAATCCATTGATGATAATAAATATAGATAACACAGGAGTTCTGGCTGGATTTTTGTCTTCCTGTATATTTCATCAAGCTGTTCGCTGTTTTGGAAATTCAAATTCTTCGACAAATCTCACTTTCGCAACTTCCCTTATTGCTGACAGTAGAGCTGAGGTAAAGGAAATCTTCCACGGTTTTATAGTCATCAGTTGTGCCTGTTATCCTGTAAGATTTGTTTATAAATAATATTTTAAAGATCAAACAAAATCATTACTCACAACTGGATCTAACAAAGTGGCCCTATTGAGTTCTGTCGTGAGATACGTTTTTTCATGCTCGAGACGTCCGGGACGATAATTGTCTTACACAAAAGATCTCAAAGATGTCGGCACAAAGGAGATTGAAAGAACTAGATTACTCTCAGTTTCCACAATTACTGCTCTCCGGAGACTAACGCGAACAGAACAACCTTGTTCACTACGTACTATTTTACAGCGTCTATGCTGAAATTCTGAAGGTTTTTTTATTACTTTTATACTTACCAGTATCTTTACTATGGTTTAATGCTTTGCATCCAACAATTTTAATGATTATTGCTCGCCTATGTACTCACTTATTTTGGTTTTGTACAATATATAATTTATTATTATTATTATTCTAGCCTGATTGTACTTTTGAGAATTGTAGTCTAGTTACTAACTAGGATATAAAATTACGACCATTTTTTTACGACATATTTAGACTACCATATACCTAATTTCAATTACAAAATTACAAAAACATTAATAACGATTTTACTCTAAGCGTTCCATGGTTTCTACGTGCTGGTGCCGGTTCCATCGGGTGTGGGTAAGAGATAAGAAGAACCGACAATAGGCTAGTTTATAAAGGAGGCCTGGTTATTTATTTTATTGCGCAATAAGACGCTGACCATCCGCCATTCTACTCCTCTCCCTACCCAACCAACTACTGTATGATTCCGTTAATTTCGTCTTGAAAGCTCTTTCCATAAATGTATTAATAAATCTCTAATGTCTGTTATATTATTCCCTTGTACTTGTAAGTAGATAGTCTACATTTTTATTTGATTTTATAGTATTACTGTGACCTTGCGCTCACCTGATGGTAAGTGACGCGCGAGGTATTCATGCAACTGGAATCAGAGACTCATGACGGACCTTAGTCCCTATCACTATGCCGGCTTGACTGATCATGACGGCAATTCGAGCCTGATCGCGAAATGTACGTTCTATCGGTACGAACGGTGGATACTTCCCCGTCCGGCAGACTAACACCTACTAATATTATTTCTTTAATGTCCGTGATTTTATTCCCTAGTAAGTGGATAGTCTACATTTTTTAAACGTACACTCAGACTTAAAAAAATCTTTCAATATGTTAGATTGTGCGAGCACAAGACGTTAAACCCTTTTAAAGTAATAGACTTTCGATGTCGTTGCATTAATTTTCAAATGACAGTTATTAAACTATTGGAAAATAGATTAATTATGTACATAATTATTGTTAATTATACTTTTTGGCTCTTGGCCCGAAGCCGTGGTCATTTGGAAGTCCACGCGATAAGCCGTCTTTAATTACAGGCGTCAGAAAACAAAGGTTCGCTTTTACGTTTCAAATTGGACGGCTCTTACACGGAAATATCGCTGCAATTAACAAAAAACCCACGTCCGGTCTTAAAAGGTGTTAATTTCTACATTTTTGGCACTTAATACCTACGACTATATTAGTAACACAATTACGATAATAATTATTTTATAACAACTGGGCCTCAATTCAAATTAAAATTGTTTATACATTGCTTGATTGAAGTACACTGACCATAGCGGTGTGCCATTGTCTCGACCCGGATCGTCCACTCACACCAGTGTCGGTTTAAAGAGCCTGTCGAAAATCTCGGACACCAAAGGCTTTCTTGCGCTAGAAGTGCTGGCCGCATTCCTCGTCACGCTGCTCTCAACTACATCATTCGAAAGACTCTTGTCACTGTTGGAGTACCCGCGATCCTAGAACTGGAAGCGAGGAGCGATGGCAAGAGACCCGACGGCATGACTGTTGGGCCGTGGAAACTTAATTGGCAGGTCCCTGGTGTGGGATGCGACATAAATAATAAATAAATATTTCCAGACAGGTCACACAGCGCAATCTAGTTTTCGTGGTAAGCTGCAAGGCTTGTGTTACGGAAACTAGATGGTTGATAAACTACATATTATACTTTTTTTTTGTAAATATATACATATTATACATATAAACACCCAGACCGAGACAAATTATACAATGTACAACTTGCCCCCGGTGGGAATCGAACCCACGACCTCCCGAGTTTACGGCAACGTGTGTTACCACTAGACCACGGAGGCGGTCAACACATGTGTCGACACTTTAACCCCATTACATATACAGGCGACATACCTCGGTGCAGGTTACGAATTTGCGCCGTTTGGTGTCGAGACTATGGCTCATGGGGACACTCAGCCAAGCGTCTGGCCAAGGAGTTGTCCAAACGGCTAACGGAAAAGTCTGGAGACAGGAAAGCTGACAATTATTTCTGCCAACGTATTAGCCTCGCTATTCTTCTTAGTCGCTATACTCTTGGCAGAGTGGTCGTGGTCGGCACTTGAGTGTCAGTGGCCGTCGCCACTCCTCTAGAACTGCAGCCTTCCTGGAGCACTCATGTAGGGGGGTGATCCATTGCATTGCATTGATTAAGGTCAGTCACATAGGCTCGCTATACATAGGGGAAATGTTAAATAATGCTAGTCTCCTTGGGCCTATCCCTGAAGGGTCATTTTTTTTTTCTTATAGGTTTTATATTATTATTTTTAGTTTATATTTATTTTAGTTTTTACTTTTTAAGTAGTTTTAAATATATTCTTTATTTATTTTATAAGAGATGCAGGTAGACTTTTAAAAAAACTTTAAAACTTTAACTGCCTCCGTGGTCTAGCGGTTAAGTCCGTGGATTTAGACTCGGAGGTACCGGGTTCGATTCCTGGTCGGGACAAAATAATATTTATGAGTTTAAATAAATAAATTTAATTAATATTTAATATATTTGTGACATTTCTCGAGTTTGGTACGCTGGAGACATCGACGAGCTTGCCACTTGTCATGATTGGCCTATAGTAAAGTTGGCTAAATGTGAATCCGCTTATTCATAAGCGTGGTTTCTGACCACCCCGGATGGGAAACGGTCGTGATGATACTATAGTATACTTTTACAAAAAATACCAAAACTAGTAATATCAGACAAATGTGTCCCTGCTAACGAAACTAATACATACAGTTTTTTTTTTAACAAAACCAAATATTATATTAATAAAAAATAAAATAAAATAAAGACAAAAAAAAAACCTAACTACTGAGCGATAAATGGAACTGAAGTTTGCAAGTGTAATAAGCTTCCACTGACCACCAGACAATATAGCGAGCAGCAGACACTCAGTTCCACAATTAATATTAAATGTGTTATTGAAACTGCAAAGGACGATGCTATCTATAATCTTCAACAAACAACGAAAAACATCTAAAACTAAAAATATCCAAACTCAAATTAATTAGACACAAAACGTGTATACAATTATGTGATATGAATGCTAAGCGTGGAGCAGAAACACACGGGTGTGTCGTTTCAGACACGACATATCTGTGTAGTTTGCACATAATTAACAAAACACACAAGTCTTTGTGTGTCGACGAACACTGGCTGCATTTTAGTCCACGTACCTACTCATACTTCACGTGATAGTTCCAGCTATTTTAACGTCAAAGCAATGGGACCAGTTATTATTTAATAATTAGAATAATTTATGAATAAAAAAAATGTACAAAATATTTATAACAGTTACCTTACCAACGAAAATTCTTTATTGAATTCTAGGTTTTATACACTTTTATATCAAATTAAATAGCGATATTTCCAATTAGTGACTTAAAAAACACAATAGCGTCGATTATGTGAAAATTCAAAAAAACTTTTACCATATTAGTTGTTGACAACTAACTTATGGTCGGTCAGCAAAACAATTTAAAAGACGCGGACGTTCTGTATAAATTTATTATATTTTTCCCCATTCCTAAAATGCTATAAAAAAGTGCATATTTTATTATTAATATAATTTAGATGCATGTACAGCCATGATCGAATTCCAAATAAACATACTCGCATACATATTTTTATTAGTTACATCATCACAGCCCGTAGAGCACAGATTCCTAGAGCTATGGGCCTTTCAGAAATTTGGCTTACACTTGCCACGGCTGGTCAGCCGCGTTGGCGATAGTCTGATGTCAATTTATAATGACAAATTATAAACGATTTCACAAGTTGGTATTAGTGAAACCGGGACCGACAACTTAACGTGCCGATGCACAGGGACATTTATTAAATTGGTAGTGGTGATTTTAAATCGTAATAGTCAAAAAGAAAAAAAAATGATACATTTAAAGAAAGAAAACACATAGTTCAAACTATTATAAAACATTATTATAAGAGATGTGTGTGTGTGTAAGAAACACATGCGTTTGTATGATGCGCAGTATGTTAGTTTCGTGGGTGTGTAATGTGTGGGTGTAGTGTGGGAATAGGGAACAGGAAACTGCGCGTGTATGGTATAATACACAATCTAATAATGTAATAATTTAAAAAGCTTTACTTAATTACAAAGAACAACAAAAATACTGTTCACTTGAGCAAGAAAGAAAACATTATTACCTTTAAAAAAAACTATTTTCTATGCGTTCATTAACAAAATTGCTTTATACCTACGCACAGTATTCTACAGGGCAGGTTTGTTACGAGGTAATGAGTGAAGTATGCAAATTTTAACTTGATAAAGTTATATAAAGTACGGTACTGCCACCTTGACGGTTATCTGTTTTGTTCTCATTTTGCGAAAAGAAAAGTTGTAAGTCTAATGGCATAGACTTACATTGACACAAACAACGTCACGATAATTTTAATTTTTTTTTAAATATATTATTAACTGCGTTTTTATTAATATCTTGAGCACAAAATGACTGATTTCGATGACTGTATTTTTTTTTTCATATTTTTTACAGCCCCTAGAACACAGCGTCCTAGCCCTCCAATGCTAGAGATGTATCTTCCAGATATATGTATATCTGGAGAATTTGGCCTACATTCGCCACGCGCTGGCTGCTTAGCGAGGATATGATGTAAATTTTTTAAGGCAATTTATTAACGATTCCACAAGTTGGTATTAGTGGCACCGGGACCGACGGCTTAACGTGCTCCCCGAGGCACGTGAACGGTGGTGTTGTTAATCTATGACAAATGTACGTAAGAAAAGTGCATTCTCTTATTGGTACATGCCGGGTGGGTTTGAACCGACCTTTGTAGGATTAAAGGAACGCGTTCTTACAACCGAGCCACCACCACGACACAAATATCACGATCAAATTAATAAAACACTAGCCAAAGGTGCCTTAAAAAGCTTTCGTAACAAAAGGGCATGTATGAAGAGGTAGATGAATGTCGATGAAGCGAAAGAGGTATGTCGTGATTGTGTCAGGTGGCGCTTAATTATCTCTGCCTACCCCGCAAGGGATCTGGCATGAATAATAAAAACACATGCTCGTCCCTTAGATGCAAGTCTATGTCTAATGGTGTCTACGCGAGGCGTTGTAATTACCTTTGCTGCCATGTTTCGTGGAGTGTTTTGAAAAATAAATTGCACTCTTGATTGGAGTTCCGGTTTTTTAATAGTTTGATTTTAGTAGCAAACGCAGTCACTTTAAAGTAGTAAAAGTTTATTAATTGCAAATTTGGTTGAGAGCTTGTTGAAAGGTGATTTTATTTCGTCGACATCTAAATGTCGGTGTTTTTTGTTTTTGTTTAAAAAAAAAGTTTTAGCTATACATAATAATGACCATGCACCGGATTCGATTCCTAGTCGGGACACAAAAATATTTATTGTAAATAAATACATTTAATGTAAATAAATACATTTAATTTATTTGTGATATCTCTCGAATTTGGTACGCTGGAGACATCGACGAGCTTGCCACTTGTCATGATTGGCCTATAGTAAAGTTGGCTAAATGTGAATCCGCTTATTTATAAGCGTGGTTTCTGACCACCCCAATAGGGAAACGGTCGTGATGATACTATAATGTTGCAATGCTGGTCTGTAAGTAACTTCATCAAAATTCATTATTATCTGCCTGTGTCTCTCCACTGCTGGATATAGGCCTTCCCAAGGCTCGCCATTTCACATAATCTTCTGCCACCCTCATCCAAACCCATGACCTTCCTCAGGTCATCCGTCCATCTCGCGGAGGGTCGTCCCACTCTGCGTCTTAATATACACGGTGAACGAGTGCCTTCACTTCGTAGCCACGACTCAGACTTAGCTGTTAAGGCACGCAGGGCCAACAGTGAAAGAGAGACGGTTTATAGGGTTTTGGTCCGTAGGCGCCTTGGGGTCTCCTTAGGAGGCTTCACGGTGAGTCAGGCATGCGACCTCCCGTGGTGGCCCTTCAGGCTGGGGTCGTCTCATTGATGATTTATCGATTCACCGTCTTTAAAAAAAAAATGCATATTAAAGTAGGTCCGCACTCCAGAACCCACTGTCACTTCAGCTTGCTAATTTTGAAAGCTATGTCGGTTTGGTTCTCTGACGGATTTCAACGTTTCGGACTTTAAGCGACCTTGAAATTGTGGATCACACTCACTGTCACTGTCCACGGCTCTGTAATAACATGATTGAATAAGAAGAAATATGTTGTTGACTGACTTGCTTCAATAAATTTAAGTTTATGGCGTATTTAGGTAGTGCATAGTGAGATAATTTAATCCTCAATTTGACCTGACCAATAGTGTAATAGCTAATTTTATTCTAGCAGAATAATTCTACCATATAAAATTTATATTAGAATTTGCATATAAAATGCAGATTAATATTGAAATAAAGTCGGTTAAGCGACATTAATATTCATATCCTGATTGTGGTTTGGAAACCAAAAATACATCGTTTAATAAAATAGTGGACACGATCCATTTGCTATTTAAATTATAAATTAATTTACAGTTTTTTTTAATAAACTACGTTTCGGCCATGGTGCATTGGCCGTGATCACGGGACAATGCACTTTATTAAAGCTAGTAGTATCTATAAAGGTTTATTTTTATTTTTTATACTAGTACGACATGTGACCTTGGGCCCACCTGATGGTAAGTGGCGCGCAAGGTAATAATAATAATAAATATTTCCAGAAAGGTCACACAGCGCCATCTAGTTTCCGTTGTAAGCTACGAGGCTTGTGTTACGAAAACTAGATGGTTGATAAACAACATATTATACATATAAACACCCAGACCGAGACAAATTATACAATGTACAACTTGCTCCCGGTGGGAATCGAACCTACGACCTCCCGAGTTCACGGCAACGTTTGTTACCACTAGACTACGGAGGCGGTCCATGAATGTTAGCAACTGAGGTCAGACACTCATAACTGCCATCAGTCCCTAACACTATGCCGACTTGACTAGATGCTTTTTCACACTTCGCTTGAAGGAATCCAAGTTATAGGAAAGTGGAAACACAGAGGCTGGAAGAGCATTTCACATCTTAATGTGTAATTAAAATTGTAGATAATCAGAAAAGTAACAAACATAATTATGCATCGTTGTTAGCTTAGTAACCACGGCCTGTCTTGTCAGAAAAGACAAGTAGAAGTTCTTTAAATAACTGTCTAAACTTTTAGTTATTATTTGACAAGAGGGTTGACAGTTTTGAGTTTTTTCACGGAGCAAATCAGCATAGCTGTGCAGTGGGGGAATGCTGCACGTGTTCTTTATATTTATTTATTTATTAAATCGTTTATTGAAATACAATCTTAAACAATTTACATTTTTAAAATTATACGCCAAACTGCATAGCAGTTTGTTGGCGAATAGTACACTCTTTATTTACTTTTTTTTACACAAAGTTATATTTTTAGAGAGGTATATAGTTTTTACATTTAGTTTATATTTTTTTTTTATATATTGTAGGTAGTCCCTTTATATATAAAAATATAGTAATTTGTGATTATGTGGGTAAATGTCTTTTTTTTTCAATGTTCACCTATAAAGTTCTATGCTTTAACTTTAAGGATTAAGATGCGAAGGTTACCTGTTATAGGGACGTAATAATTCATTTTTTTATTACTGTTCCTAGAACACAGCGTATATTATAGAACAAAACATATATCTGGAGAATTTGGCCAACACTCGCCTCGCCATCCCGTCTGGCCAGAAGAGATGGCGAGGATCTGATGTATTTTTTTTGATGACAATTAACAATTCCACAAGTTGGTATTAGTGGAACCACGACCGACGGCTTAACGTGCTCTTCGAGGCACGGGGTCGGTGGTGTTGTAAATCTATGACACATGTACATAAGTGTATTGGTACATGCCTGGGAGGGTTTGAACCGACCTTGTAGGATTTAAGGAAAGCGATATTACAACCAAGCCACCACCGAGCTATACCTATAGTAAAGTTAGCTAAATGAGAAACAGCTTCTTTGAAATTGTAGTTCCTAGCCACCCGTGGTTCCTAAGCCACCATGTAAAGGCCTACGGTCGTGATCATACTTTACTTTCTTTAACTATAAAGCAATGGGCTTTACCAAAATGCGGTTTGTACAAAAAACCTGTATTGTTAATCCTTTCAACGTAAAAAATAAGGAAATGGGGAGTAAAAAGATTTGAATACAAGGCAACGTACAATGGGGAGCGGTAGTATTTTCACAATCTTTTTCAAAAACGCCTTTTGTCTGTTCTGATAGTACATTACAGGGCATAAGTGTTCATTCGCAGCTGAATTTCATTGTTTAGAAGTTTTTTTTTTTGTATTTCACGATCTAGTGGTGACGGCCGTGAAAGTTCGATTCCTGTACTGAGTAAAATGGATATTTGATATCCAAGATATGTCTAAGAGTGACCTTAATTGAACGATTAGCCGAATTTAATTCACTTTTTATAAAGGGTATTTTATTAAGCGCTTCCTATTTTTAAATTTAAAACAAAGTGTATGAGATATCATCCAAATATTTTATTCGTTTAAAATACCTAATGATGCCATTATGTGTGGAATACAACATAGCTCAAATGTCAGTCACGGCTTCTCTGGGTGAAATATATAGGTACCTATATCCGAAATATTCAATTTGACCGATGGCATAGGTTATGTTGACTTTGAGGACCGCTGTAGTTTGTGGTTTATTCGCATACACATGAGACTTAAGAAAACCCCACAAAAAATGTCTAACGGAGTCAAATTGCATTAGGTGGCCAGTTATTGCCGCCATGTGAGATGACCATGCTCTCAAATCGCTTGTGCAGAATAACCAATGTCACAGACAGACAGGATGCCTTATGGGCCTGGGTTGGAGATGGGGCCATTCCCCCGTTTTCCCCGGCAGGATCTCAGCAGGTAACCACCCGCCGGTAACTCATGCACGTTTAGTGCTGGGCGCCGTTACTAGTATAAAAGCGCCCGTGTGGCTCACGAACCCAGGGGGCTAGGTTCGACTGCTTCAGCTCTCCACCTCCAGGCGTACTTCTCTAGGAAGTGGTCTCCCGTTGGGGGGCTGTGTACAAGATGGTGCGATATTCTGAAGATGCTTGAAGTGTCCGTTGTCGGCCCGATAGAACATACGTCTAGTCAGGTCGACGACAAACTCTTCAATAGTAGGCATCTCCAGATCTCGAGCTATGACGGAATTACGCACGAACCATGGCGCTCGTGAAACCACTCTGAGCGATATGTTCTGCTGACTTTGGATCTTATCCCTGTTGGTCTTGGCCGGAATGTGGTTCCAGGCAGGCATTATCTGTGTGGCACGTAGCGCCGTCTTATTGAAACCACATCGTTGGTGTCCAGATCATCCAATTCAGGCCAAAAGAAGTAGGTAATCATCGACCTATAGCGCTCGCCGTTGACAGTGACGGCCTGGCCAACTCTGGTCCTCTCGGTAGGGCGATCGTAAAATAGGCGAAGCGCGCGGTACGTTGCCGGAACAGAACACCCATTTTGATAAAACAATTTTATTATTTGCACGTGTTGAATGCTATATCTGTCTACGGTGATCCGGTGAAAACAGACTGAATAAATGTCAACTAATTTGACAGATAAAGCTTCCAACAAGATGGCCTTTATCAATTGTCAAAGTTCGGAAGTCCCTGTTGGAAGACCCTTTATAATTAAATACGGTAACAAAAGCAATAGAGATGGGTTGCCTAACGAAATATGTTCCAGGCTATACAGAATGATTTTTTATTTTAATTACAACTATTTGTAATATTATTAATAAAAGTAAATAAAAACTGACTCCACGGCTGAGTCTGTGGATTCAGACTCGGAGGTACCGGCTTTAATTCCTGGTCAGGACACAATAATTTATTTAATGTATTAGTACTTATTTATTGACCGTGAGCTACAAGGGCGCTGTTACACCAGTAACGGCGCCCAGCACCGAAAGTATATGAATTACCAGCGGGTGGTTACCCGCTGAGATCCTGTCGGGTAAAACGGGGCAATGTCTCCATCCCCAACCCAGACCCATTAACCATCCAGGCCTGGAAGAGTCCACTGACTGACTGATTTATTTATTGGACTAGAAAGTATAAATAATTAAAACTACTTAAAAGTAAAAAATAAATATAAACTAAACGTAATAAAACAATAACTGTAACTGCCTCCGTGGTCTAGTGGTTAAGTCCATGGATTTAGACTCGGAGGTACCGGGTTCGATTCCTGGTCGGGAAACAAAAATAATAATAATAATAATAATAAAAAAACTTAAACTTTTTAAAATTTTAGTTTTTAGTTTATAATAATAATTAAGTGTTTTTTTAACATTAAACCTTACTTCCTTCGAATAAATAATTTTAATCAAAAAAAAGTTTTATATTTAAGTAAGTACCTATTGGAAATTAACTCCGGCCACATCCACCCAGCGCTCTTTATACGTGCCGGTAACTAAAGCTAAATTTAAAAAATATTAAGTAACTAATTTGGTCATCTGTTATTTTTCGTGATAAAAACTGTACAAATTATGAGCTCCGGTTCTCCGTGGAAAACTTTATAGCGGTTTTAAAACTGTAAAAGTTGGCCGCACAGGTACCTACTGTACCGACGCGGCATCACATAAATTTATTAACAGCGAACCCGCATTGAAACAACTCGATATTCTCTCTAGAGTAATGAACTCTTGTCGTAGAATAAAATACCTTTTTTAAACAACAAATACAAATTACGGTTACAAGCGAAGCTAAAAGGTATTTTTTGATACATACTTAAATATATCATTTGGTTTGTTTCTATGATGTCAATGATATTGATTACACAATATTACACATACATATTTGGCCACGGCGGAAAATGTGGAGTCCGACAAGTATGTAGTTATTAAAAGATTACATATTTATGACGTTTGCTGTAGAAACTCTTGGCATTCAACACAGGCCCTGGAACAGAGCGTCCTAGACCTCCACTGGGAGATGGGCCTTCCAGAACATACATCTGAAGAATTTGGCCTACACTAGCCACGGCGGCCAGATGGCTTGGCGAGGGAATGAAGTATTTTTCTTTTAATGTCAATTTACTAACGAGTCCACAAGTTTATATTAGTGGAACTGGGACCGACGGCTTAACGTGCTTCCTGAGGCACGGGTTTTGCATGCCGGGGGGGTTTGACTGACCTTTGTAGGATTTTAAGGAAAGCATTATTGAATACACATATTTTATTCATCATCATCATCATCATCATCAGCCTGTATCTCTCCACTGCTGGATGTAGGCCTCCCCTAAGGCTCGCCACTTAACGCGATCTTTCGCTACCCTCATCCAACCCCCACCAGCGACCTTCTTTAGGTCATCTGTCCATCTGGCGGGGGGTCGTCCCACTCTGCGTCTTCCCGTACGTGGTCTCCACTCTAGAACCCGTTTGCCCCATCGATCGTCGGTTCTGCGGCAGATGTGTCCGGCCCATTGCCACTTCAGCTTGCTAATTTTAAAAGCTATGTCTGTAACTTTCGTTCTCTGACGAATATCAACGTTTCGAATTCTATCCACCAGAGATACACCAAGCATAGCTCTCTCCATGGCTCGCTGAGCGACCTTGAATTTATGGACCAGACCCACTGTTAGTGTCCACGTCTCTGCTCCGTACGACATTACCGGGAGGACGCACTGGTTAAAGACCTTAGTCTTTAAACATTGTGGTATAGACGATGAGAGGATGTGCCGGAGTTTCCCGAATGCCGCCCATCCACCATGTTATTATTAACTCGCTTTCTTGTATGTCTGTCGAGGTAGAATTTTGTAGATGATTTTAAACTAACCTTTCGATGAGCTAGATACTTGAAATTTGGACCATAGCTCAGAAGTTGATGACAATGGATGGTATTCGTACGGACTCATGACGAAGGCTTTACATAAACTTAGACTGGTTATGTTATGAAATCAGATTGTTATATCTTGCAGTGATATAAGTGACTGCCTCCGTGGTCTAGCGGTTAAATCCGTGGATTTAGACTTGGAGTTACCGAGTTCGATTCCTGGTCAGGACACAAAAATATTTAATATTGTAAATAAATACATTTAATTTATTTTTAATATTTCTCGAGTTTGGTACGCTGGAGACATCGAGGAGCTTGCTACTTGTCATGATTGGCCTATAGTAAAGTTGGCTAAATGTGAATCCGCTTATTTATTAATATATTTCTGACCACCATGCTGTTTATTTGTAAAAAGCCATCCGGAACTTTTAAAAACTCTTGGGAATAATTGCAATTATAAAACGCGTTATCCTAGTAAAATAATTATTCCAGCTCATAAAAGTACTCAATATAGCCGAAATTGTTATGCAATGGCAACAAAGATATTATTTAATAAGCTTCCAGTTACTATAAGGGAGCTGCCACTAAAACTGTTCAAATTAAGAGTCAAACAAATGCTGGTTAATAAATGTTTTTATTCGACAAAAGAATACCTAGACACTAAGCTCGATAAAGTCATGTGACTAAATATTCGTATGCTAAAAATAGCGAAGCATGTGATATAATTACATATAATAATTTACATCCCTACCATGTTTCTGACAAATAAATTATTTCATTTCACCCCGAAAGGAAAACGGTCGTGATGATAATACTTTTGATATTAGTAGCGAAGAAAGAAGATGTTGAAGTTTAGTATTGGCTGGTAGCTTCGACAACTTATAGGAATACTCTAGTCTACTCCACAAAATTATGGAATGATCTTCCAGTAAACATAAGGCAGGCAACTAACAGATTGTCGTTTAAAAAACTAGTCTATTCACACTTTATGAATAGCTCTAAACCACGTTAGTAAGTTGTATTTGTGTATGTTTATGTACAATTTTGTGTATGTATTAGTATTTAGTATATTGATATTATAATACATATATAAGAATATATAAGTAGGTACATAATATTTGTTGAATTATCCTATAATTGTTAATTACTGTTACTTTCATTGCACCTATATTTGTTCAAATTTGTCCCTAAGGTTTGGCTGTCAGAGAATGTCTACGGGCATTAAGTCCGCCTTTGTGCTTTGTGCAATAAAGATGTAGATAAATAAATAAATAAATAGTAAGTAGTACATCCATTGCTGTTACTTTGTTTATACCAATTTACTGTTTTATGTTTATTAAATTTAAGAGAGACTACTGTAAATTTCTCAAAAGGGGAGCCAATGAAGCGATAACTTTACGTTACATTAAACGATATAGAACCTAGTTAGTCGGTGCAGGTGTACGGAGGAGATTGAATTTATGTTATGGGCATTTAATAAGAACAGTAAATCTTCCAACAATGTTATTGTATACCTATATATTTAGTTATTGATTTAAATACTTTATTTCACTATGTACAAGAGGCGGGCTTAATGCTGATAGGAATTCTCTAGCAACCAACCTTTGGGACCATGAAACCATTTGTGTTGTGAGGTAGGTGCAACCATTAAATAGGTTAATAGGTAAGTCACATTAAATATAAATATTATATCTACATATATAGACATACTAATATGTACACAATACTACATACTATAAATATATTATAAATACTACATATAATACCAACTTACACTGTGAGAAACTGTTTAAATAATCTTTTTGAAAAGTGATCTGTTGGGCATTTGACAAATTTCTACCGGCAAAAGAATTAGACTGAAAGCCAGAGTGATGAGAAGGGATAGAACAGAATTTTATTATGGAACGAACAGAGATCTGTTATGAAATAAGGAAAAAATGTCCATGAGGTATTTCGGTATCGCAGACTCATTGAGCCTGTAATTGCACCTACCTTTCATTGTTTAATTGCTTTTGTTGTCCCGAAGGTTTGACTGTCATAGAATGCCTAGCGGCATTAAGTCCGCCTTTGTACTTTGTGCAATGAAGATTTAAATAAATGAATAAATGGTAATACTGGTACATATAATAATAATAATAATAATAAAATCATTTATTGCACACTAAATATAAAATATAAAAAGATGTACAGTATGAATATTATGGGTGGAGTGACAGAATGAATATTATACTAAAATGTTGTCTGGATAGAATGTGAGAGTAAAGATTATTTTTAAAAGAGACTACAGTTAGAAGACTACGAAGGGAAAGAGAAAGGGAGTCCCAGAGTGATGCTATAGTAATAGTAAAAGAATTTAAATATCTGGTCTAGAAGTGGATGGGAATAGGGAGGAGGTGGTTCTGCACAGATCGCAATTCGCTCCCCATCATCGTTGCCTTTGTTGGCGTATGTTATTACATTAAGTGGATTCCATACAAATAACTGATCGAGGAAGGTAGCTCTAGACGTATTGATTATTAAGTTTCATGTAAACGCATATGTCGTATTCATCCGGTTACTTTATATGTTTAATAATATTATTTGACATATTTTAGTGTTGTATACAATATATATATATATATTTATATTAGATTATAGTGTACCTTGTAGTACTTGACATTTTTATTTTAACATAGTTTGACATTATTAGTATTTAAATTTTATTTTCTGTAATTGATTATTTAGCATTCAATATGGCTCTTCCATAATTGTATTGATAGTTTGGGCTGTTTCTGGTCTTCGTCGTGTTGTTTCGTATTAAGCTGTCTGACCATGATTCTGTTATCGTTTACTGTAGGTAACTAATATTAGTTACAGAGTATTATAAATTGACTTAACCAAGTGTTCCAGACGGTCCCTACGGTGATAAATAAATGAAATGAAATGAAATGAAATGAAATGAAATATACCCCATATTTGATATCTGGGTTTTATTTGATTTTTAGAAATGAACAGTTGACTATTGTGTATAGATATTAAACAGTAATTTATCTAAGAAATAATAAAGGTTTAATAACGATTTTTATTTTATTTTAGCGTGCAACAGAACATACATGGGAGATGTGGGCAGAACATATGAACTGGAAGTCAGGAGGCCACGGGAAGAACATTTACCATTTATATGCTATCTCAACTTTACCGCCCTCGGAGCCGATTATGGAGATATCATTCAGGTATGCTGAATTTACATATTTATCCACCTTATTATTATGCTTGTCCTCGATTTCATGTAATCAGTTAATGTGCCTTTTAGCTATATTTGTTTTGGTTAAAATTTATCACAGGTCACTGGAATATGGTAAGTTAAGCTAAAGTCTTCTGCTAACAGCTTACTTATTTTCTTAGTCACATTTTTTTTACACTTCACTTGTAGACCCTCATTTAAAAAGCTAAAATTATTAACATTGGCTTCAATGTATATCCTTGAAATAGGAATATTTGTCTATAAACATTCTAATCTCTTTAAAAAATATAATACTTGTAACCAATTTGTACCTAGAGATTATACCCGACTAATCTACCCAAGATGTGTAATTGAATATTACAGCAGAAACTGCCACATAATATGCATTAGGGTATATAATAAAGTTCCTAGAAAGAAGTTAAAAAAATGACAACTGTTTTCACTCAATAAAATATTTTTTAGCATGCAAATTTTTACATTAACAATGTATTCCAATAAATTGACAAGAACAATATTAAATGTGAACTATATATAAATAAATATTGTAAATAAATATCTATTGACATAAGGATATTGTATGCCCTTAATATGGGCAGATTGCATCATCATGACATGTACATACAACTGTAATTAGAATAAGCAATCTATACAATAAAGAATTTTGAATTTGATATATTTATTTATTTTTATTTATAAACTTTATGCACTCGGTAACTACACAGACGGACTTAATATATTTATTCTTTCCTTAATAGAACAGCTATACAAACGCACCCGTATATTATTATATGAGAAATAGGGTGGGACTACTCGTCACCAAGTCACTGCGACCAGTAGTGATCTATTGTGACTTTCCTAGACTATAGTTCGTTCGCTAGCCCTAGGGCTTCAAGGAACCTTAGTATGGGCTTAGGAGCGAGGCGTCGCACCTCCTCGGGGCTTAAACCGTGAGCACCCAAGATGGTGCTTCGCTTGTGATGCAGGGTATAACAGTCGCAAAAGAGATGGACCATGGTAAACATGTGCTTGTTTAATTTACAGTGACCAGTTAGGGCTCTAGCGAGAGTTCTTTATTTAGGTTTGCATAGCTGAAGGGCTTTGATCGTGTACTTACCTGAGTAGTCCACGATTAGCTCCTTCGAGTGTCTCTGCCCTGGAGTTGCCTGCCACAAAGCACCCTTAGAAGGTGTAGTAGATAGACGAGTTTTTGGAATGCGGTAGATCCAGATCCAGTAGACGCTTGTCTTATGTTAACTGAGAGATTGTTCCATAAATTTGTGACGACTACATCTTTATTTTCAATTTTTAGGACTTTAAATCGATAAATCATCAATGATACGCCTGAGGGGCCAACGCGGGTGGGGGTCGCATGCCCGACTCATCCGTGAAGCCTCGTAAGGAGGCCCCAGGGCGCCTACGGACTAAAACCCTATAAACCGTCTCTCTCTCACTGTTGGCCCTGTGCCTTAACAGCTAAGTTTGAGTCGTGGCTACGGAGTGAATCTTTCAATGAATGTTATATTGTTTTAGTTAACCTTCGATACATTTACTGTTGGCAAGTTTGTGTCATTTACCTCAGACGGATGTCCAGATGGGCACATGACTATTGAGGAGCAGAGTCCGTCGCCCCCCACGGGTCAGTGGTGCGGATCTGCGTGGGGCTATACTGTATACTTCAGCGAATCCAATTCCATCAATATGACTTTGAGACTTGATAGATTAAGCCAACAGGTGAGTTTTTAATAATGACTTTTTTTTATTTTTTTTTTATTTAGCAGTGATGTTATTTGACATTGTTATTTAGAGAATAAGTTGACACGGCCCCTTTACAGCCACGAAATTATTTACTTATACATTCTTAGATTAAGTAATTGTTTGTGGCAACCTTCATGGTTTCTTCATAGTGGTAACCAATAGTTTATGCTATTAATCTCGTTTTTTCATAAACTGAAAAATGTATCTGACAAAATCCTGGAGTTACAATGTGAACCAATTGAAATAAATACATTGAATTTAATTGAGTTGATGGCTTGGTTGTAATAATAATAATAATACTAAGTTATTTATTTCAGAATTCATTCCATAATTGTTAGTAACATTTTAACTAGAACTATACATATACATTATTATTTTATTAGTACTATATATATATATACGAGTATATACTATTTAAAACAAATAGAAAAACTCTAGAAAACACATTGGCTGGAAGAGTATTCCACATCTTTATCGTGCGACAGATGTATGAGTCCCCAAATTGATATGTAAAAATAAAATAAAATAAAATCAGTTTTTATTTGTCACAAAAATAGTTAATAAAAATGTAAAATATAGTTAAAAAATAAAACAAAGATATAATGACAAAAGGGTGTATGGTTCAGAAAATGGTGTTGGAAGCAGGTTCCAACAACCTCTGTTATTATACCATAGCCGACATTTAAATTTAGTGGAACAGTAATATAAATAAAAGTTATAAAACAATAATAAAACAAAATTAAAAAAAAAAAACAAAAAAAAAACTAAGAACATAAATAAATAAATAAAAAACAGAAACCTAGAAGGGAGCTGCCCCAGCCTGCTTCACAAGCAGCCATGCTGCAGACGTAGGGATGGTGCATATTCTGACCAGTGCTTGTGGTTCGGTTGCAGAATGTAGAGAAAGGGATAATAAGGTTATAGTTACACACGCACACACACTCTCTCACATACACGCACACTCGCACACATACAAACTAACATATATACTTGCTATTTGTGTAACCTCTTTTTCGTTTTTTTTTTGTATGATCATTATTGGAAGACACTGTCTCCTGTTATACAGTACAGCTCATGCAGGAGACAGTTTGCACCATAACCAACATTATTTTGTGTTAATAAACGATATGTATTTGTGTAGAGCTCTTCAGAGCACTCACCATAGTATAGACGGTAACACACGCTCAGATTTTATACGCGATATGCGTATAATTACGTAAATCCTTTTCAAATAGTCCATTCAATTACAGCGAGAGTTTCAACGGAAAATATTTTGCGTCCATAATGCAATAAAATCTACATGAGTTTTTCATTGATTTGAATAAAACATTAAGCTGCATATACCTACAGGGTGTTCGGCGCATGGATCGTCAAACATTTTTAGGATACTTATTTGTTATTTGGTATTATTTAGAGTTGCGCATAGTTCACCGCTCTTTAGTGAACTAGTTCGCTATTTTAGTTCCTTAGCTCTGAGCCCAGAACCAGAGAAACTCTATGGTACTGGTTCAAGGCAATCGTACGCGTTACTAATAAACTACGTGAATATGTACTATTCACTCTATTGACAATTAGGATATAAATAATTTTGTAATCACAAGTTACTATGATTTTATTTTTAACTGCCGAACTAATCGAACAAGAAATATGTTGAATCGAGTGTCGTTATAAAGAGTTCGTTTGCGAACTACATCGTCCTAGTACCTTTGGATCCTGAGTTCAAAGGTCTTTCAACCCCCTCTACCACGAGATGACGGCGCCAAAGCATCGATGCATATCATTTAGAAAGAAAGAAAGAAATATATTTATTTGTCGCCAAACCAAATTGCCTACCAGCACATGTATAGCGTCAAAAAGGCGACCAGCTCGGCGTCCGCTGCAACCTATAGATAGCCGGTTTTAACCCGCCGCCTTACGGATGGAAAGCACGTGTCCATTGCACGCCCCACACCTGAGCTTCGTCATCCCGTCCGCTGAACATCGGCCCGAATAATCTCGTGAAGGTGACAGCGGTCACGGTTACTGCTACTGCCTTCATAGTTGGGACCCTATATTTGACTCAGAAGGTTTTATATTTAATTTAATTCTTAGTAATAAAAAATAAAATAAATTAAGAACTAAATTATAAAAACTAATTCAAAACTAAAAATTAATAAATACAATTACGACTATTCGATGGGCGTAGTGTGCCGAGGACACTCGCTTCGTTCCCCCGTTGAACAGCGAGGCTGACCCTTTGAACAAGATATTCTCTACTCAAAGGGTCACCCGTCGCACAGTGGAGTTTCTTACCAAGCTCGCGGGAAAACACAAGAGCCTCCTCGGACCACGGGCCCATCGTTTCAACTGCAAATGGAATGAAAAGGTGATTGATGATGATCTCCGCGTACTTGTTGCGCTTAAGGCGTGCGACTGATTCTGCAGCAGCCCTAGGTTTCTTATGGCTGGATGTCACATGTGACTGACAGAGTGTGTCAACACATGTTCATCCCAAACCAGTGCGCGGCCTCTAGTATATGGAATTAATGACATCCCGTCCGGACGCCTACCATCATTTCTAACTATCCCCGATGGTTCGAGGATGCAGGGGATGTTAGCAGTTGTAAGCGCCCTTGACAGGATGTCATTAATAGCATGATGTCTTGAGATTCTGCCGGCACTTTTCTGGCAGCATAAGACAAGGCATTCTTAGTTAAAATCAAAAACAATAAAAATGCCATTTCTCAAGTACGACAAAGAAAACGCTTTTCAATATAAATCTATAATAAAATTATCTAAATTTTCCTGACTTTATTTTGCCAAGATTAGTGAAGTATAATTTTTTTATCACTAATGTTAATTGCAACAATAGGAAATTCCTTATTTTGTTACAAGAACAAACATTTCCTTTAAACAGTTACATTTCATATAATTCTCCCACAAAGCTCCCTCGTACGTTTCACATATCACTTAGTTGATACGAATAAAATTAACAAAGGTATTTATCTTCATTACGAGCCTCTCACGAAGTCAGTCGTTGACCTATTGCAAGAACCGCGGCTTTCAATAAAATGTTTAGTCATTGGACCAGCGCGGAATAATAGCAAATTTAATAAAATATAAAGGTGGACTATTTGAAGCACACGCGCTTACTTGTATTTACTGCAGGTGGTCTTGGGCTTTTCTTCGGTCGCCAGGTTGCTGCTGGCCACGGGCAGTCTTCTATTCTCGAAATTGCGAGCGGTTGATGTTTTTTTTTCTGTGGAAGCAATGACCTTGACACTTTTTCTGACGCTTCTGACAGCTGAGTCGCGTTCATTTATTATTTATTTAAGTTTTCTTCCCATGCGTTCGGAAAGATCTCGCAGGTTTTAGAGCGAGATGGCACACCCTTCCCCGATACGCACTATATCAGAGGGATAAGGGAAGGGTATAGCGATATATAAAATTAATAGACAATAAATAATATATAACGTTAAAGTTGTTTTAAAATATGATAAGGCGCAAAAAGTCATATACCATATATATATACTCGTAAATACCAGAAGATATTAAGGTATTACTTATTAGGTATTCAACGTATTAAAAAGGTCTATTTTTTTTAAATATACAATCAAAGGCAAGGTGCGGTGTGGCTTAGTTGTAAGAACGCTTTCCTCGAAATCCTACAAAGGTCGGATCAAACACCCCCGGCATGTACCAATGATAAATACACTATTTTACGTTATCTATGACAAATGATAGATTTACAACACCACTGTTCCCGTGTCTCTGAAAGCACGTTAAGCCGTCGATCCCGGTTCCACTAATACCAACTTGTAGAATTGTTAATAAATTGTCATTAGATCCTCGCCAATCCGTCTGGCCAGCGCGAGCGTGCTGAGTGTAGGCCAAATTCTCCAGACATATGTTCTGGTAGGCCCAACTCCAACAGTGGAGGTCTAAAAAAATAATTGAATACATTTAAACTTTCGCTCATATTCATAATAGTTTTTATAATTTTAACGGGTCTTTACGCAATTTACCTTTTTAAATTAAATACAATCATAGAATATTGATCAGCATTGCCATTCAACGTGGCAATACTTGGCACTTTGCCCATTGGCAGCGATTTGGAGCAAATCTTTTATTTATAAAAAAAATATTTAGTTTTTTCTTTATTTTAGTTGTAGGTTTATTTTTATTAATAGTAATTTATGTTTTAAACGTAAGTTTTTAGTTTTTTTTTTTTTTTTTTAAATCAATGTACCTTACTTCCTTCGAATAAATAATCAAAGAATATCTATGCAATAACCAAAGCTAAAATATGTCTAGCCTGAGTATACCTTCAATGTACCTACTTCTATTTTACTACTTGACTTTTCTTGTGTAATATTTCCATTCCAGTGATGTGAAACATATTAAGCGAATTTTCTAGCTATAAGATCTTAAAATGTAACTATGTTAAGAGGGTTTCACGTTTTGTATCTCTCTTTCTCACCACAATCCAGTTTTCAAAGATTGTAGATTGAAATGCAGTCTATTAACTGTTTAGGAAATAAAATGACGAACAATTTGGACATATTTTCACTTTTACATACCTTATTTTAGACTGATAAAAATAGCAAATACATTTATAATATAAATAATAATTACTTTTATACTCAGCTTCACAACTATTGCTCGTTTTTTTAGCGAAATAAAACTATCTACCTGTCATAACACTCTACTTGATTGCGCTTGATGTAAATGTTCGTTGAGGTAATCTAAACTATCTACTGAGCTTCACAACGATTACTCGTTTCTAGCGAATTAAAACTATCTAATCTACTTTTAAAAATAAATTAAAATAGCTTCTTATCGATTAGTAGCAAACTCTCGCAATTAAATTAATAGTAGGGCATTCCTCTAAATTCGCATTCGCAAGAAAGATGCACGGAAGTGACCTTCACATAAATATTATTTTGTATAGTAGTCATAAGGGTTAGTTAACGATATAAAATATAACTTTAAACACGCCAACTAATAGATAGTTATTAAACGTAGATAGTTTTAACTACGTTATTTGAATAACGGTTACGTTTTGTTATTAAAAAACCATAAGGACACAACGCAGCGATTAATAAATACAAAAGTGACCTGTCCTCACATGTACATATGTAGGTGCACGAGGCCCTTTGTTTTACTGACATGACGTAACTAACTATGTGTTTTCGCTTGTGACTTGACTAATATTTCACATCAGCCCGCTTTTAACGGTTCGCTGCTTTTCCTTTATCTGCTGTTAGCAGCCGTATTATGTGCACCAAGGGTTGAACTTTCGATCAATTAATTAGGCGACGAATATGGGGTCTCGTACACCCCGGATTAACCCTAAACGGAGCTTTATCTCCCAATTACAATAATTACTGCTATTAGGTGTTCTAATTTAATAATAGATGTTATTACGAACCCGAATTAATTGTTCACACAATCTTTTGTTTTGAAATTCTCTTCACTTAAGATTTTATTAACTCTTTCAGACCTGATTAAATAATTTAAGTCGTATAGATGTATTTTTTAAATAATAATACATAAATAATAATAATTATAATATTAGTATAAGTCTCTTCAATCTCTCTTGATAACAAGTGAATATGAATAGGTAATAATAAGTAACAGAGCTATATATTTATAGTTATTCTGCTATTCGGGACGGAGACTAATCCAACAAATCAAAAATGAAAATCTGTCCAGCCGTTCTCGAGTTATAAATGTTACACACACAGACATTCACCTTTATATATATAGACATAGTAACTAAGTATTTTGTTGATATAATCGTAGAAATTAAAAATAATTTACAACTGAATTGGTTCCTAATCCTGGTTGCCGGATAATTTTATATACCCATTGCTTAGATTGTTCTTTAGAGAAGAATGATTTCAAAACTAAAATAGATTGAGTGAGATTACTTACCGTTCCCAGCTATAAAATTTACATTAATATAATATTTATGATCATCCTTCCTACCTCCACACTATTCATAATCAGCAATCCACTTTAAACTTGTTAGTTCAAGTTCTACATTATCTACTACATGAGTGAGTTCACAAACTATTGTAAATTCGCAGGGAGTGGGCTACAATTTCGACTTCAAGTTGGCGTACAAGTTTCTGAGACGTAGCGAGGCGCGATTGCGGTACGGTAACGCAACTGCGGGCGCGTGGCGAGGAGAAAGGGTACCGGGAACGTATTGTGACCGCACCTTGAGCGACTGCGACCTCAGAGCTTGCCGCATACAATCGCCAAACTTTCCTGGAGTCTATCCGCGTAATGCCACATGCACATACCGCATTCAACATAATAAGGTATATTGAATATATCATTAAATTGTTGCAATTTTGTTCACTGTTTCTAATATATGAGAAAGCGATTGCGACCTTCGAGCTTGCCGCATACATTCCACAAACTTTCCTGAAGTCTATCCGAGCACAGCACTAACCGCATTCAACATAAGAAGGTACCTTAATTCTATTATTCAAAGCATTAAATTTTGTTCATATGTAACGATTGCATTGTCCGAGCTTGCCGCATACATTCGCCAAACTTTTCTGGAGTCTACCCACAAGAACTTACCGCATTCAGCATAATGAATTACACCATTAAATGCATCCAATTTTGTTCACTGTTAGTAATATGTAGCGATTGTCACCTTAGAGCTTGCATACAATCGTCAAACTTTCCAGGAGTCTACCCGCGCAATGCCACATGCACTTACCGCATACAATATAATAAACCACTCCAGTAACGGCGCCCCGCACCAAGTGTGTATTGAGTTGCTTGCCGGATCGGAAAACAGAGGAATGTCCCCATCCTCAACCCAGGATCATTCATGATCGGGCCCTGGACAACCCCGTTGTTGTTGCTACCTCATTAGTGGCCCAGATTTTAATATAAAAGTAAAGTATCATCACGACCGTTTCCCTTTCGGGGTGGTCAGAAACCACGCTTATAAATAAGCGGATTCACATTTAGCCAACTTTACTATAGGCCAATCATGACAAGTGGCAAGCTCGTCGATGTCTCCAGCGCGTACCAAACTCGAGAAATATAACAAATAATTTAAATGTTAATTAAATTACATTAATAAATATTTTTGTGTCCCGACCAGGAATCGAACCCGGTACCTCCGAGTCTAAATCCACGAATTTAACCGCTAGACCACGGAGGCAGTTTTAATATAATTTACTATTATTTGTTTAATGTATATCAATTGTTACAGATACCATCAGACAAGCATGTTTTACTAGTAGTTCGGCAAACAAACAGTCATAAAATACATATCAAAGACCAAATAGTAAAATACGACAGAAGTCAGCGAGTACTTAAGTAAGTTTCAATCATAATTTGATAGAATGCATATAATAATGTATATATTTACAAAAAAAAAAGTATAATATGTAGTTTATCAGCCATCTAGTTTCCGTAATACAAGTCTCGTAGCTTACCACGGAAATTAGATGGCGCTGTGTGACCTGTCTGGAAATATTTATAATAAGAAAAAAATAATATAAATTAAATAAAAAAATAGAAACAAAGTACTTACGCATTTATTTTTCATTACAAACATTTATTAATACTTTAATAGATATCAATCGTATTTATTGTAGGTAATTTATAACTTAAATGTATATTTTACAAATGCGATAAATTCATATTTAATACACAAGATTGTTTTATTTTTTATATCCTGTTTTATTTTTGACAGTTGTTTATTTACATATTTTTTTATGTCATCAAATATACTCAGTAGGTGTGTGGGCTACCTAACAATTAAATTATTGTTAAAGGATTTGGGACCAGTGCAATGTAGTTCAAGATTACTTGACGGTTTGGGACGGGGCAACGAGGGACTCTCCGGTTTTAGTTCGGCTCTGTGGAGGGGATGCTGTTCCGGATATCATCAGCAGAGGTCCCAACATGCTGCTAGAATTCCACACGTCCCCGTACGATAACCCGTTTCACCCTGTCCCTTTGAGCTATCTACCAGGATTTGAATTAGAAGTTCAAGTAAGTTTTTTGTATAATATGTAGGCATAGGTTGCGGCACCTAACGCTTGGAATAACAATGTTGCGGAAAAACCTGCACATCACTACACCCATGGACAAATGTTTATATATTATATTTATTGTTATAATAATGCAAACTGCCAAACCCAAAAAATATCACAAATAAAAAGAATCGAACCCGGTACCTTCAAGTCTAAATCCACAGAATTAACCACTAGACCATTGAGACAGCATCGGATCATGCCTTTCCTTATTTTTGTTCCTATGCTTTCTTTCATATCTACCCTTTTGCGTACTATGTGATATCTAAGTGACGTACATATTCGTATATCTTAATACCTATATGTAATTACTTGGTTCGTTTTTATTTTTCGCTTCGCTTACAGCATTTAGCTATATGTTTTAAATTGTTCAATATAATGTGAAACCTGTCATATCGTTCACTTACACGCGCCTTCAGTTTCAGGTTGTAAGTGAAAATGAGATGCATTGACATCAGAAAATATGAAACATTACAACACTATTTTTGCATAACACCAACCGCCCCGTTTATAGAAATCTAAAATTTAAATAAATAAACAACACGTATGGCATATTGTGTAATTTATTTTTTTATGTAAAATGTTTTTGTATGTAAAATTTAAAAAATCTAATTTTAAAGTTATATAAAACTCTTTACAAAAAAATAAAGCTCCAAAAAAATGCTGTACAATGTCGGAGAGTTGTACACGAATGAATTTAAGAAAACACCTTATTTTACAAAAAACGTTTTAATATTTTTGATGATCGTGCCAAAAAATATATATAAAGGTTCCGCTTGCCAAATGTAATATTATTACCCAGTAAAAAGTTATTCAATAGAAAGAAATAAAAAATAATAAAAAAACGCGATTTTATTTTTTTGTATAGAAGGCACTAATTAATACTTTATAATATACATAATAGGTATAATCGAAGGATATTTTAATACATACAACTTACTTTTAAAATAAATACATTTTTTTGATTAGAGCTCTACTTTATGATTTATTAGCAAAAAACAGTTTTTTTTTAATTTTTTATTTTTTTTGGTAACGTTCTCCAATTATATTCTAAAAAAAAAATACTATCTTTCCTCAAATTAATTCTTCTATAGTCGTATATTTTTTGTTTTCTGCTTTTTATTGTCCGGAGCATTTTCGTAGATAGTAAATTAATTAGACTTATTCTCTTATACGAGTACTATAGTACAAGATACATATAAATGCGATATTCATCGATCTGTTATCCGAATGAAATCCACTATCCATAAAATACACCCTTAAGAGTAAAGTATAGCTGAACGAACAAACAACTGAATACCAATTGTAATATGTATGTACCTATACTTAAGGATGAATAAATGATTTGATTTGATTGCGCTAACAAAGGCAATGGTGATGTTTTGCCTAACGAAATGTGGTCAAGGTTAAGAGTGATATTTTTAAGTGGTTGATGGCTACTGTCTCAACTACGACGAAAATATAATAGGGTTTAATTTCTGCAGATTCCTTAAGTGTGCCGTTTGAAATTACTTTCCAAAATTTGACCCTTATAAGCGACACTATCAGCTAGTGTATAATACAGTGTGATTTTATTTAACATTTGCTTTTAAATAGCCTATAACATATTTTGTTAATTTCACATTTTTTTTGTTATCTTATTTTATTATATCGCACTCCTAGATCTAAAGGAAGTCTTAGCACCTTTTATGACTTATGCACACCATCGAATTCCTTATCTTACTACCTACCAACCAATAAAAAAGAATTGAAAATATTTTAAGTTCGAGTGCAAACAAATTGGAACTTAAAAATAATTTAAAAGCATAAATTTATACAGAAAACTTCTGTTCTGAGTACATAGGGATACAGTAAACACTTTCGGCGTTTTCGTTTTTTTTTTTTATTAGTGCTGTTTAGATCTTTGTGTGTGATATAAAAAGTGGATTTAATTCGGATAACAGATCGGTGAAGGTCGCTCTACGTATCTTAGAAGTAAAGTATCATCACGACCGTTTCCCTTTCGGGGTGGTCATAAACCACGCTTATAAATAAATAAGCGGATTCACATTTAGCCAACTTTACGGTGTTGTGTACCGCAAATACATTCGTGGACTTACTCCCTCTGCACCACCCCCAGCAGGGACGCCGGCACCGTCCACTGAAGCTTCTAGTACTCCTCAGAAGGTGGTCACAGTACCTGATGGGTACTTCTATGACCACAAGAAGATGAAGATACGGAAGCTTTAGATTAATTAATTTTATTGATATTTTTATATGTATTTTAGTAGTCTATGGCCCATCTATGTCTTATCTATGGCCCATCTATGTCTTATCTATGGGTCATCTGTTGCCTGATAATAAACAAATTATTATTATTATATTACTTACTATAGGCTAATCATGACTAGTGGCAAGCTCGTCGAGTCTCTAGTGTACCAAACTCGAGAAATATCTCAAATAAATAAAATATTAACTAAATGTATTTATTTACATAAATAAATATTTTTGTGTCCCGACCAGGAATCGAACCCGGTACCCCTGAGTCTAAATCCACGTATCTTAGACTAATATAAAAGTGTTATAAAAAACATTTTCAGTAGCTTCATTTTATATTCCTAGGTGCTGTATGTGGATAAGGACTCCCATTCTTATGTCGGAGGAGACGGCAAGTGTCGCTTTGTTCTGCGTTCGTCTGACAAAACTAGCGGAGTACTAAGGAACCCACGCCACTCACTCCCGCCAAATACGTCATGCGTTTACTATTTTCAAGTAAGTTGTTTTTTGTTCTCTTCTCCCGATGGATGGTGAATGATAGGGAAGGCAATAGGTCTATCCCATTTAGCCAAGTCTGACGTAATATATATTTTTTATGGGTTAATAAGGTTATCATCTATTCTTGGAGTTCGTGTTATCGCCCAAACACATTCGACATATGGGACAGCACAACAAAACCGTAAAAAAAATAGCTGCATCTTGTGCCCCATGTATAGAGTACAATTTATTGTTTACCATAATTATTCACATTGTATCATAAGTTTATAAAAAAATCAAATTACTCATAAAGCTGCCGATAAACGAATCAATTTAACCGAAGCGTCATTAACACAATTACCCTATGCTCTTACCTACGAGGCCGCAGTGCCGAAAAGTAGTGCTTCTTCGTCTCGTTTATTTATAGGCATCTGAGTTGTCGTGTACAAGTAATTCATATTAATTTGTTTTAGGGTCGGCCAAATGAAATAGTTTGGGTTTCGTTTGTAAAATACCATTCGGCCGGAACCGAACCCGCTGGCTTTGATCAACAGAAGGACTGCTCCTCTCAACTTACAATGTGGGATGGATCTGCGCCTAATACGTATTTGGATGGAAAGGTAAGAATCTATTTTACCTTTAAATACAACAAATTGACTGTATATTGCATTACTTACTACAATTGCTTCAATGGAGCTCACTGGGGCGCTTAAACTAGAACACGTTACTGAGTTCACATACCTGGGCTCCAGTATCTAGTCAAATCCAGTATGCCGAAGGATAGGTATGGCCAAAAGCGCTATGAATCAGATCAGCAATATGGAAAGATCGTAATATAAATAATAACTATTGGGACCAAAACAAAACTTTGCAGACTCGTATTTTTTATATTACTATATGCTGCCGAATCCTGGACCCTCAAAGCATCTGATCATAGCTGCGTCGACGCCTTTGAGATGTGGTGCTGGAGACATATGTTGCACATTCCGTGGACAGCGCGAAGAACCAATGTATAAATAATGTCAAAAGTCAATGTATAAAAGTCACTATCAGGCTCTCTTCTATCTGCCTGCAGGGTCATATAGAACGGAAATGCTAATCTGAATAAACTGGTGATCACGGACAAAATTAAAGGCAAGAGACCCGTGGCCGAAGCTCGATACGTTGGTCTGATGTACGTTAGTCCGCACTATACTTAACACCCCAGACTACAATGCGCTACATGCCGCCGTGTGCAGACCCGGATGGCGCAGCATCGTCCAAGACAAAGTGATCCGTGTAATAAAGTCAATAACAATAAATTCAGTGAATGTGAAAGTTGTAAAGTTCCTATAGCTGTACGCAAGTTCACTCTGTGCTTTATTTTAATAAATAATTATTTGTAAAACACAGAGTATGAATCAGAGTCAGTTACCTTTTATTCAAGTATCGACTTTTTATATAGTCGATAACAATAAATTCAGTGAAACTATTTCTGTAATGTAAAATTTGTAATGTACCTATAGCTAAACGCAATGGGCTCTGTGCATTATTTTAATAATGGTTTCCCAAACCTATTGGATACCTTTCATTCATTCATTGATATTCAAGTATCGACTTGTAATAGAGTATATATAGGTAATAATAAATTTAGTAAAACTATTTGTGTAATGTAAAAGTTGTATGTTGTAATGTACCTATAGCTGAACGCAAGTTGGCTCAGTGCTCTATTTAGATAATTGTTTCCAAAATACAGGGTATCTACTTGTAATAGAGTAGACAATAAATTGAGTGAAACTATTCGTGTAATGTGAAAGTTGTAAAGTACAAGTTGGCTTCGTGGAAATGTGCAAGAGCACAGCCGTAAAAACAGAAAACTTTCGCACTGCGGAAGAATTAATGTTCGGATACAAATATAGAAGCGATATAAAATTGGATAGCGTTCTCACCGCTTTTATTCGTACCATTTCACTTTGCCAACTACTGGTACCTCCCTACTTGACGTCGAGAGTAAAACATTAATTTTATTTAATGTGTCTGAGTACTTTTACGAAGCAATGTAGTAGCTGCAGCATTGCGGTGTTTCATTCAAATTTGTGTTGTAAATAGGCAGTCATGTATGCTTTATGGCTGTTAATATTAAATACACTGCATTAGCTACTCCTAGCTCGGCAGTGGCCACTTGATTGCAGTCAGTAGCTTACATTACATGGAGCTGTTTGTTATTTCATTTATTCAAAACTTTATTACCGAATACATACATACATATCTTCACGCCAGATCCCTTGCAGCCTTGCCTTGGGGTGGCAGAGATAATTGAGCGCCATTTGACACGATCACGACATACTTCTTTCGCTTCGTCGACATTCATCAACCTCTTCATACATGCCCTTTTGTTACGAAAGCTTTTTAATGTGCCTTCAGCCAGTGTTTTATTTATTTGATCGTGATATGTGAGTCTCGGTCTGCCAGGGCCTCTTTCACCCACAACTTTCGCATTATATATCTGGTTCGTCAATCTTTCTTCGCTCATCCTCTCGACATGCCCGAACCATCGTAGCATGCCTTTCCTTATTTTTGTCCCTATGCTTTCTTTTATACCCACCATTTTCCTTATTTCGACGTTACGTATGCGGTCCGCCAAAGTGACGCCGCATATCCGACGCAACGACCTCATTTCTACTGCATTAACCCTACTCTCATGCGTATTCTGACATATCCACGTCTCGCTTTCATACATCAGTGTTGGTACTAACATTGCATTGTGTATGGCGAGCCGAGCTTTGTCACTGACATTTCGACTGCCGATCAGTGACCCCAGGGCACCGTTAACGCTATTTCCCGCGTTCACTCTTCTTTCAACATCCCTATCATACTTACCATTCGCAGTGAAAACACTGCCCAGATATATAATTTCATTTACTTGTTCTAGCGTTTCATCATCAATCTTTATCGTCAAGTTTGTCATCCTTCTACTTTCAAACAGTAATACCTTGGTTTTTCTAGCATTCAAACGGTATTACCGTAATGCCTAGTTTTTATGGGTTCCTACGGTTTTAGTAGCGAATTCGTTTTTATGTATTTAATAACAATATAATAAGAATAATAATATTTCATTTAGGCATCAAAATACAAAAGGCCCATAGATATATACCTTAAAAACTAACATATATAAAATATAAATATACACTACACTACAGCTTCCGCATCTCATCTTATTGTGGTCTAAGTAAGACCCATTGGGTCTTCTGATGAAGGCTGACTGCTGCAGTGGGGGTCGGCGCCGGGGTCCTCTTAGGTGGTCCACGAAGGTTCGGTGCTAGTCGCTTCTTCCGTGGTGCATTTCGAAGTCCCAAATAAACATATGTACCGACAAAACACCCGCGGCCAGAAATCTTTTTTCAAGAAGATTTTTAATTTGTCTGACCGCACAAGAGTGCGATATGCCCTAAAAGGGGACATTTGCGAGACCTATTTGGAGTAACTAATGAAGGTTAAATTATACGAGCCGAGCGGCGGGGCCGTGATTGGTAGCAGCAGGTCCTCTCTTAGAGAACCAGGGCGTTTCTATTAAAGGAACTATAATATAATTTTAACCGACTAAATATCAATAATAATGCAGTCATATTTTCGCCTGGCGTCAGAGCTGGTCAGGGCAGCTTGGTGGGTGGGATCTTTAGGCTGGCTGGGCCCCAGGCCGTAGCTTTGTAGGCGTAGGCGGAAACCCGGGTAGCAGCTGACGAGTGTAGAATTGTCTAACACCCGGCACAAGTGACGAGTAGAAAACCTGAAGACTATGCCCTCGCGAAAATGCTAACCGCCAGACGATGCACTAAAAAGTCCAGTGTTTTCATATATATCTTTGCATTATGTCGTTCTTTATGTAGCGCCGACAATCGTAGCGACTTATTTTGTTGCACTTGTAGATGTTCTCTCAGTCTAGCTAAGATAAAGGCGTACAAGCAGCGCAGAATACGTGAGTTGACTTTGGATGTAGGCGAAGTGTGAAGGACAGTTACTGCCTGAGAGCTACTGGATCCGTGAAAACAAAGTTGAGCCAGCTCCAACCGGTCAGTTACTGTCGTACAGTTAATTTGTTCTTTATTTCTATGTCCAGTGATCTTTCCCCGATCCAACAAAGTCAGCTAAATACGAACGCAACTAGACAATAACCAATCAGTGGAAACGGATAGTGGATGCCTAGAAAGCGTTTAATTTTTCCTTCGTCCTTTAGAATATATATATATATATATATGTTTATCGAATTCACATTCATCATGACTATCAGTGCTCATTTAAAGAGTCGTATATTTTATCAAATTATAATGCGCTGATCAGCAATTTTGCTAGCATGACTACTTTGTATTCGTATAGATTACCATGAACCCAATACTTACAATACTTGTGCTTGCTTCGTGAAATACCATTTAGTTTTTTTTAAATAACTAAATATACATACATATATTGCAATATAAAACTTACTAACTACTAATATTGTTAACAGATTGACATATCGGGTGGAGAAAACAAGGGACTTCTGGGTTCATTTTGTCGCGAAGAGTCCCCGCGCTTATGTGATCATGCACTCTTGTCAAACGCCACGCGCGCCACACGTCCTTGCGCCCCTTCTGAAAGCTACATCACCACGGGTCCAGCGCTTACTATACTACAGGTATGTGCAAAGTATATATCGATAATATTATAAACTAATATTATTTATTTTACAGCACTTAGTACTATTATTAACAGAATGGTAACAATTTGCCTTTACAGGTTCACACAAGTAGTATGTATTTAATTTTTATACAATTATGTAGAGAAAATAAAGAGAAAAGCACTGCCGACAGACAACCCAAACCCATATATATATGAGTGTATATATTTACACCCATAAGCGGGCCATCCATCAGCAACACGCCTCTCCCCACCCCACCACATATGTATATACTATATGTATATTTATATCCTAAATTTATATAATAAATAGTACATAAAACATATTTAGAATATTAACCTACAGCTTAATCACAAGTTATCATTGCTTAATTTACCAATATCCAAAATTGACACGGCAAGGTAGCGCTTGCCGAGATTGATGCTGGAACTAAAAAGGTCATGTTCATCGCACTCCTGTTTAAATAGCTTACTCGATCTACTTAATATAATATGAATTTTGTATGTTGTTAGAATGGTTGCTTCGAATGTAGAATGTATAAAAAATAAGCTTTGTATGTGTTTATGTCAGTTTTATGTATGTAAATGTAAATATATGTATTTATACAGATTTCCTTAAAAAGAACGGTGGTGGCTCGGTTGTAAGAACGCTTTCCTTAAAAAGAACGGTGGTGACTCGGTTGTAAGAACGCTTTCCTTAAAAAGAACGGTGGTGGCTCGGTTGTAAGAACGCTTTCCTTAAAAACAACGGTGGTGACTCGGTTGTAAGAACGCTTTCCTTAAAAGGAACGGTGATGGCTCGGTTGTAAGAACGTTTTCCTTAAACGAAGCGGTGGTGGCATTGAAAAGAATGCAGGTAGCAGTTAGCATGGGGTGGAAACTTAACAACCAATTGACAATTTTCGGTTCACATAGAAGGAGCCACCGCATAGTAGACAGTAGGGGTACTAAATTTATTATATGTCGTTTGAACAGTTGTCATTCATTCATTAATTTAATCATTTGGTTCAATTCATTTAACATGTCCGCCATTGTTATCAACAAGCAAACTATATTATATAAAAAAATAAAATATAAGTTTTAATGTAACTTTTGGCGGTGGCTCCTTCTATGTGAACCTTAGGTACTAAAAGTTTTTTTTTTTTTTTTAATAATATAGTTCGCTTGTTGACAATAATAGCCGACATGTTAAATGAATAGAACAAAATGATTAAATTAATGAATGAATTATTTTCAAAGCATATATAATAAATTTAGTACCCCTACTGTCTACTAGGTGTATCGTATAGTAAACTAGTAACAAAATACACTACAATACACATTTTTTTATTAGTATTGTATTAATTGTTGCGGGCTATAATTTTTTTATTAAATTGGTTATAAAAATTCCTGGGACCATTAACGGAATCATACAGTATTTGGTTGGGTAGGGAGAGAAGTAGAATGGTGGATGGTAAGCGTATTATCGCGCAATAATATAAAAAGGGAGGCCTTCTTTTTTTAAACCAGCGTATTGTCGGTCGCAAGCCCGAGACACCATTCTTCTCATCTCTTACCCACACACGATGGACCCGGCACCCGCACGGTGAATCCATGGAATGCTTAGAAATTTGTCTTCTTTAGCGACTTTAACAGTCAGGACCCATTGTTGGGAAGTATTGGCCGACTCTCAATGTTCAATGAGTCCCGACATACACACATAGGCTAATAAACACCAAAAAGACCACCATTGTTCTTTTTCTAGTTCTAGCTTTTTTTTCGTTGGTCTAAACTCACCTACTGGTCTGAGAAAAGGTAACCATGAATATATATATCCAGATTAACGTTTTAGGTACATCTTTAAATTAAGCCTGTTCCTTACATAAAGGCAATTTAAATTAAAGCTTACTATATGCTAATATTTACCCTTTTCAACTGGTTTTAGCAAAGAGAATTACTTTCCTTACGTTTGTGTTAACTCGACAACTTATTTCTCAGTCGTACACTTCGCATACTTGACGTTAGAAGCTAATAAAGATAGAGTCACTGGAGTAGGTATTTCATATTGCTAAATTGAAGCAATGATCTTAAAATTAAGAAGATGTGCAAGTAACATTAGTATTAATGCCTCGCAGGATTACGTAAAACGATTAGCTCGCAGAACATTATAAGCTATCGCGAAATTGGCATACCTACCGGGCTAGCATGATCTTGAATCTTGGATCGTGGCGTGTAGAAGCCAAATTCTCCAAAAAAATCTGGAAGGCCCATCTCCAACAGTGGAGGTCATTAAACATATTTTTATTTTGTTGTATGAGTTTCGAGGTCTAGTATTAACAAAATGATTATTAAGTATTATGACTAATGCAGAGTCCGGAAACTCTGTGCCCATGGAGACTAAGCGACATTTTTTTTTTTTAAAGACAACACCGCGTCCTGTCATCTCCTTCGGTGATAAAAGGGCTGGCTCTTTCTTTGCCCAAAGAATCAGTATTGCAATTCAGTGGGAAAATGCAACCAGCATTCTTGTCACCATTCCACGCGGACGGGACTTATATCCCTATCCTTAGTATTAATATTAATTTTAATTTATATTTTGTAATTTTTTTTTTTTCGAATAAATGCTTACTTATATTATATTAATATTAATATAATTTGTAAATATTTTAACATTACCAATTCTATAGTACTAGCTGACCCGGCGAACTTCGTACCGCCTAACAGTTATTGAATGTTTGTAAGCCTTAGTTAGCACGTAGAAATCTACAATGTCAAATGCTAATCGCCGAGGTACGAAACCCACAAACTTTTTGTATGTGAAAATGTTTTTTTTTTTTTTAATAATTTTATTTATAGTTAATAAAATCGGTGAAAATCTGTCCAGCCGTTCTCGAGTTATAAGTGTTCTAACAAACCCGACTTTGTTTTATATATTAAGATTTACTTATTATGCAATCTAATATGTCAGAAACCTTTCCCGATGTTCACACAACATATTCCCAAAGTTTCATCCCGATCGAACACACACACAGGCATTCACCTTTATATATATATGAAGAAAAGCTGGTTTACTCATAAATGTGTATCTATGGTTGGGAAGAACTTTGGTAACACGTCATTCGTCACGTATGCATAGAGTGGCAGTTGTATGCACGGCGTTGGTAGCATTTTTCTGTAGTACCATTCATTCCCAGTAGATAAGTCACGGAGCACAGGGCATTGCATTTGCCAGAGTGAATAATGCAGAAGGCACGTGCAGGCCGGCTCCGTTCTAAAGCAAAATGGGTTCTTGTGATGGAACGTTTTCGTTTTTTTCAACACTCTTTACAAATTTATAGTGTAATACTAAGAGAGAAATTGCGTTTTCAATTTGTTTCGAATTTGTTTATTTATTTATTTATCTGGAACTCTGAAAATACAATATAATCCAAATTTTACACAATACATAAGGCCATGAGTGGGTTCACAAATTATACACAAAAATATAAATCCACTGTGAAGACAGATGAAGAAATCAATCGAAAAAAAGTAAAATTTACAAAACCAAGACAATAATTACAAAAACATAAACAAAACAATAACATACAATAAGACGAAAAAAAATACAGCCACAGATACCAAAGCTATCGTTAACTGCATTAAAAACATAAATAATGATAATAAATTAAAAATACTAATAAGTAAGTTGGTTGAATGACTGTAAATTAGGTGTGTGTATGAGCGCGTGAGTGTGTATGCTGTGTGTGTGTATGCGCGTGGGTGTGTGTATGTGTGATCAATGCGTATAGGGATTAAGTTTTTTCTCTACTACTATTTTATTTAAAAGGGTTTAAACTTTTGCAAACCTTCTTAATCAATCTGTGAAGTTCAAACTTATGAGATAACAGGATAAAAATATAATTATACAACTGAAGAAAAAGTAGTTGTTCAAAAAAGATTAGCTAATATTTTTCGTAAAATAAAAATAAAATAAAAAATAGGTATAAAATAATAGAAAAAACATTCTTGTTCAACAAAAAATGTACAAAACAAAAATTTAAGGAACTTAAAATACACACATGATTCTAATATGTAGTTTTTTTAATACTAGCACGACATGAGATCTTGCACCTACCTGATGGTAAGTGGCGCGCAAGGTCCATGAATATTAGCATCTGGAATCAAACACTCATGACTGGCTTCAGTCCTTAACACTGAAACGTGTAGATACTTCCCCGCCCCAGCAGACTAGACCAGTTACCACCATCAGTCCGCCTAACACCTAATTGTTGTTTTAGTTGATAGTATGTGCCATTTGCAACGATGTCAAATGCCAAATTTTACAATCATCGATAAAGTATTTATACAATCATCACTATCACTACATCACAATCACTATCATCACTATTACTATCATCACTATCACTATCATCACTATCACTATCATCACTATCACTTTCATTTACTATCACTATCATCACTATCTTTCCACTACATATTATAAAACAAAGATATCCGCCGCGTCAGTCTGTCTGTCTGATCGCGATAAACTCAAAAACCACTGCACTGATTTTCATGCTGTTTTTACCAATGGATAGAGTGGTTCTCAAAGAAGGTTTTGGTGTATAATTTGTTAGGATTTTTGTATACATTAACGATATTTGTTGGACGTGTCGAAAAAAAAAACCGTCTGCCCTAGTTATTAGAATAAGCAATCTGTACATTAAAAAAATAAATAAATAATAATTAAGTGTTATACACGTGTAGGTACATACTAAAATGTAAGTTAATCAAGGGAACAAGCCTTAAGCAATTAGTTAAAGTCAAGTTGGGAACTGCTTTATTATTCAATATTAAATTCTACAGAGGGGACGACTAAAGCAAGTTCCTAACTAAATATTTGAAGTTTTACTACACTATGCTGTCACATAATATCTTATTTACAGATGTACCCGCAGAGGGAATTTTTAACATTTTATTTAGATATTCACTAGCTGTTTTATTCGGCTTTGCCCGTGTAAACGGCGACACGAAATTAATTTTGTTGCGCATTATTTTGATTTTGCTTTATTTCCTAAGGTATTCATTTAATTTCATAGTGTAATGGGAAAAAATAATCTTCATGAAATGCTTAAACCAACTAACGTATGTTGAATGACTACTGTAACCTGCCCTTTGCAGTTACATGATTATCCAACGCCTGCAGTTGGATGTAGTTGCTTTTAATTGTTACGGAGAGGATTCTACGGAACTCCTTTTTTATTAAAAATGCATAAAACTTTTTTATACTTTATATTTTAAAAATAATTACATATGTACTCGTAGAAATAACTAAACATTTATCTACGTGGGACACTATTACGCGGTAGACTTTAACTAATAATTATTTTAATCCTAATCTTTATAAAAATACTCGTTCTGTCGACCTCTCGGTCCGAGCTCCCCGATCTTCCTATTTTTTCTTCTTTTAAAACAAAAACCCATCAACCCTGTCATTGTCGTATATTGACAATACTATTCTTTCTTAAAATGCCAATAAAACTCTGTAACCTACATGTACCCGTTACACTACCCACACACAATGGATCTGGCACCCGCACGGTGAATGGAATGCTTAGTTATTTGTCTTCTCTTTCTTTTACGGACATACTACTGGAGCGATTTTTGGCTATATAAAGTCATCAAATCATCAGCCGGGGCAATTAGGTAGTACCACAGTATTTTATGTAGAAAAAATAAAGATTAGGGTATAAAAGGAATATACACAATGTAGATTTTGTTGCAGGAGTTGAGGCAAGGATCAGCCCTGTATCCAGTATCGTTTCTGCTTCGCTACGAATTTGTGGATGTCAGCGAGCAAGGACAACCGATGGCCGGCTCCCACTCCGCCTGCGACAGAGTCTTTCGATCCGTACAAACGTATTCAGGAAGATTTCAAGCTCCTCGTGCTATCTTCTACTACGGAAGAGGTGGCTCTCAAAATCTAACATGCTTATTAAGGTTAGTGTGCAACGTGTTCTTGTTGTTGTGTCATTCTGTATTTGTTTTAGATATTTTTGTAATTCTGCTATAGCTGAGTTTTTCTTGGAGATTATTTTCATAGTCAGATAAAACATTAACAGATCACTGAAATCTGCTAAGCTACTAGTTTTCTGCAACGTTTACCCATTGGACAGCTTTACTGCTTAGTCTTCCAATAGCAGAAGTAAAATCATTAAAAATAATTGAAATAATGACGTGTCCCAAATGCACGTAATAGATTATTGTGAATTACGTATTTTAAACGATGTAACTCCCAAATACGGCTAAGACATTTTGACTTTTTACAGATTTGAAGCTAAACAAGGCGAACGAGTGCAGCTGACTTTTACGAGCACTTACTTCGGTAACAAACGATGTAGTACTCATAAAGATTCTAGAACTGGGCGGTGGAAATGTGATAAACCTTTAAAACGAACGATTGGGGGAGAAGGCTTTGCTCAAGTTATAATAACCGAATACCCTTGGGAAGGAGTCCCAATTCGAAGGGATTGCTTATGTACCAACCGTACAGAACCGCTAACAATCCACACTCTCACGGCACCTGTAGTAGAAATTAATTTCACTGTAACTATGATGAATATAACAGAAGATTACGACGACTTTGCATTTGAAGGAGAATATAAATTCGTTTCTAGTGGACCTGGGGATGAAACTGTTTGTTCAAATGGTTGGGGCAAGAGGAGACTAAGAGGAAGTAGCGGGGAAATTAGATTATTCGATAAAAGACATGCTTCCCTAAACACTGATGTAATGGGCGACAGAAATGTAATTTCTGAAAGTGTCAGAGCTGAACTGGCATGTGTTCATAGACCATGGTTAATTGAGCCGGGAGGTGATGAAGTAACACCAACTCAAGGGAGATATTTATATTTCAAAGTGCCAGGTTATGAGATAAAACCAACGTCTCCATTCTGCCCAACACCTAACCGTTTATATATTTATGAAGCTCGGGACACTTTAAAACCTCTTGAAGTTTGCCCTGATGGTACAAATTCAATAGAATTGTTCTCGCCCGGTTGGAAATCTGCACAAATTCCTTTAGAAACAACACTACGCCCACATGCACGAAGTTTTGTGGTTGATTTTCTTCAGCACGAACCAGCTGATTACTCTATCAAATGGATAGAAGTCATTAAGAAACCTTCATTCGATAACGACCCTACAGAATCAACTCCGCTGTCAGGATCGAGGCCAGTCGACTGTCCCTATAGGTAAGGTTTTGTTAGTTATTATTAAAAACAATTATTTTCCCATCGTCATTTTTCTAATAATGATTTTTTTCGTAGCTGTCCGGAATTAAATGCTTGCATCCCCGTCGTGTTGTGGTGCGATGGCAGTCCCCATTGTCCCTCGGGGTACGACGAAGAGGACTCGAACTGTTCCATTAGGATGATATTCACAATTCCGTATCTCGCCGCGATATTTGCCGGAGCGCTTCTTATATGTGCTATCTCAATAGCTCTTTGTGTTTGTAAAAGACGTAAAAGGAAAGACAAAGAATTCAAAGCGAGACTGGATGGATCTTTACAACCGGAGGAGCGACCATACGATAGAGCTAAAACAAACGGAGTACCGGAGCCATCACGACAATACGCTACCGTTCAAAAGTATGCCACTATAGATAAGTACAGTTTAAGCCAAAAGTACTGCGCAGGGATAAACGATGCTAGGTATTACGACGAAGTAGCTCAACGTGATAAGTTAGCGGACACGAGATACGCCAGCTTGGGAAGAGGAGCTCGAAGTGTTCGTGTTGACAGCTCTAGAGGTAACGGCTCTAAGAGAGGAATGCCAGATCTCGGATATCCTGATCTCAAGGACGGTTTCTGTTGACACACTCCACATCAAATAGAAACAACCGTATAGCCATGTAGGCTGTTTCTATTAGGATAATGTTTCAAGGAGGCTCGTGTGAGGAGGTGAAATTTAGGTTGTGTGTGGAATGGTGTGTTGTACTGTTTTATTTTAAAACAATGTAAAATAGAACAAAGACTGATTTATGCCTCCACTCGAGCATGCCATTTATATTGAGTTATAAGTGAGTGAATAAGTGATTTTACACTTTAGTTAATGCAGCTGCGGGATTCTATCTTTAAAAGCAAACGTATAGATTGTCTAAACAATGGATTTTTTTATTCACAGTTTTAAGCGCAATTTTAGGAAGCCGAACTTTAAAAATACAATCCAATATGACGTGCAGTAGTGGCTCGGTAGTAAGTTTTGTTAAAATCCTAAAACGGTCGTTTCAAGCCCCGGCATGAATGTCAAATACACGTTTTAGATAGATTTACAACACCACCCGTGCTTCGGAGAGCACGTTAACCGTCGGTCCCGGTTCCACCTATACCAACTGGATGAGTCCCTAATAAATTGTCACGGAAAAATTACATCAGACCCGTTTGGTCAGCGTGGCGAGCGTATGCCAAATTCTATAGATATACGTTTTGGAAGGCCTATCTCCAACAGTGGACGTCTATGACGCTGTGTTCTAGGCGTTGTAATGATGCGACTATAACTTAAATAGCGCTGGAGCCTTAGGCGCAGCACATGCCCTGCTGACCACCTAGTAGTAGTTTTTTACTTGTAGCGATAATTAATAGCTCTACTAGACAGTGTGTTTTCCCAATTCTATAACCTGGTAGCCTTCAAGCGAAGTATGAAAAAGCATATTGTTAGGCCGGCATAGTGGTAGAGATTAATGTCTCTTAAACCTTGCGTACCGCTTTCCACAGGTAGGCGCGATGCCACATGTCGTGTTTAGTATAAAAAAAGTTTTTTGTTTTTTTCTTCCTTTCTAAATTTTCGCTTAAAAAAACATAATCCCGCTGCTATGCAGTATAAGATGGAGTTTATTCTACTATACGATTATAATTGTAAAGGACATCATTCATCTTTTATTTGGGCTAAATTGTACTCGGAGTTATAAGTGCATTTTTAGATAAATTATTCTAACATAATGTACAATATAATAATAAAGAAGTAACATAACTTTATTATTACTATTATTTTATTTATTTTTTTATTCTTCTTAGTCGCTACACTCTTGGTAGAGTGGTCTTGGTCGTGTATGTGCCCAGTGCCTCAGGAGGGCAAGGCAAATATAAAAATTGCACCTACCACCTATCCTGTCTAAATGTCCTAAAGGTTTGGCTGTCAGAGATGTCTAGCGGCATTAAGTCCGCCTTTGTACATAGTGAGATAAAGTTTTAAAATAAATAAAATAAATAAATAAATAAAAAGTAAATGTCCTCTTTTTTACTAATATAGAATAAGCAAACACTATGTTTACTAAGCCCTATGGATACTATTCCGAAATAAACGCATTTTATTTTATTTTATTTATTTATTAATAGGTGGTAGGCCGACAGATAGTGGTAATTTGTCCAGTCTGCCGGGGCGGGGAAGTTTCCACCGTTCGTGCCGATAAACCCAGTAAAGTGTATCCACACATTTCGGGATCAGGCTCGTATTGCCGTCATGTCCAGTCAAGCCGGCATAGTGTTAGGGACTGATGTCAGTCATGAGTGTACAATTACCGTTGCTAACATTCATGGATCTCGCTCCCCACTTACCATCAGGTGGGCGCAAGGTCACATGTCGCGCTAGTATAAAAAAAAAATAATAATAATACGAAGTCACTTTGTATAGTATAAATGACATGTCTTATTATTTCTTTTCCTTTCTATTAAGTAATATTTTTACATCATTACAATAAAATCGGGCATGTTGAAAGGATGATTGAAGAGAGATTGACGAACCAGATATATAATGCGAAAGTTGTGGGTAAAAGAGGCCCTGGCAGACCTAGACTCAGGCAGACATATTGCGACCAAATTAATAAAACAATAGCTGAAGGTGCGTTAAGAAGCCATCGAAACAAAAGGGCATGTATGAAGAGGTTGATGAATGTCCTAACCGTGTATTTATTTAAGTTATAATGTACTTGTATGTATAATTGTATGTATGGTTTATGTATGTTTATGTATTTAGGTATAATGTGTAGTATATTAGAATTAGTTAAGAAACTTATTAACTGTATCATTAAAATTTTTATTTTTTTCATACTGCCTATCACCTTACTCGATCCCCAAGGTTAGCTGGTAAAGAATGCCTACTGGCATTATAGCTCGCCTCTGTACTATTTTTAAGTGCATTAAAGAATTTAAATAAATAAATAAATAAATAAATGTCGAAGAAGCGAAAGAGGTATGTCGTGACCGTGACAAGTGGCGCTCAATTGTCTCTGCCTACCCCGCAAGGGATTTGGCGTGAAGATATGTATGTATGTATGTACAATAAAAGTATCAAAACTACTATTTAGTACAAAAACAGCCCAAAATGAATGATGTCATTTAACAAGCTCTCAAATAAAAGACTATAAGATTTAGATAATTATCTTAGAGGTAATTAGTTCGTAACAGGAGTTTGTTTGCTTAATCAAACCACATATCTAACTGTATATAAAAAGCTTGACAATACCAGATTAAGATTAATATTTAAATACTTATCTAACTTATTTTATTAACTACCTCCATGGTCTGGCGTTTAAGATATTAGATTCTAGACGCGGAGGTACTGGGTTCGATTCCTGATCGGGAAACAATAATTGATTTAATTTTTGATATATCACGAGAATTGCCACTTGTAATAATAATAATACTTTGTTTATTATCAGGCAACAGATGGCCCATAGATAAATACCTTACAACTAAAATACATATAAAAATAACATTAAAATTAATTAATCTAAAGCTTCCGTATCTTCATCTTCTTGTGATCATAGAAGTACCCATCAGGTACTGTGACCACCTTCTGAGGAGTACTAGAGTAATGATAGGCCTATGGTAAAATTGGCTAAATGGGAATCTGCTTCTTAACACGCGTGGTTTCTAAACACCCCGCAAGGTATACGGTCGTGATGATACTTTACTAACTTATTTTATTATTTTGCTATAATATAATTACAGGATGTCCTATAAAAAAACATATGACCGGAAATGGTTGGCTGGGAAAAAAAAAGTCATGTAGGAATATGACATTAACATCGCATTGAAGCTACTTCATACCGTAGAAAGACATGTGAGTAGGTGGTTTTGATGAAGGTGATTTCTGTTGATGATTTGTTTATTATTTTCCCTTCAACTTAAAAATGACTTGCCACTTGTCATGATTGGCCTATAGAGTAACGTTGGCTAAACGTGAATTCACTTCTTTATAAGCGTGGTTTCTAACCACCCCGAAAGCGAAACGGTCGTGATGATACTGAACTTAAAAATTAATCATTAATCTGAAAAGAAAAAAACAACCTAATTTTTTTTCTCAACCATACCTATATTTTATGTGAGACATAGCTGCGATTAAATTGCGAAGTAATAGTTGCAATAGAATTTTAATTGGATAATACCCGCAATATTTTTTTTATTTTTTTTATTAGTTATTCTTATTATTGGGACACAATAATCAATTAATCAAATAACCAGAAATCAAACCCGGTACCTATCTAAATCCACAGACTTAACCGCTAGACCACGGAGGCATGTACATATACTGTATATTATTATTATACTTCGTGGAATTTATTAAACAGCAAATATTTTTATATTATAATCTAGAATCAAAATAAAAAACTACGTTTTTTTTGTTTTAATTATTGAGCAATAAAATCTTAAGTTACGGTGCAGAGAAGTTTTCCTAAAAATTTCGCAACTTATACAGAGCCTAATCAAATAGGTAGCGAGAGGTCGACAATCACGCAAACGTTGACTTACGTAATTCTTTCTCTCTCCATTTTGTCTCTCGGCTGTGGGCGTCATCAATTAATAATAACACTCGCCAGCCTTTAGGTATTTATAACGATGGTATCGCGATTTTCAGACGCGGTCTTATTCACCATGCAGTAGTGTTTTGATTTTCGGATAATTGTTGTAAATTTTGTTTAAAGGACCAATTTTATTTCAAATTCTACTAATGACACCTGAAGTCTAAAAAATATCTGCTCTTTTAACAGTTACACGCGGTATATTATTTAATAGTATACCTACTGCCACTGATATTATTATTATTGTGTAAACAATTTTAAAAGTGTATATCTATTGGGTAAGGTTTTGTAATAAAATATACCTTTTTATATCTCAAATAGTTTACTCATTGTATAATAATAATTCATTCACATAATTAGCGACAAAAATAATTGTTCATAATCGCACTTTTTACATATATATAAAATTAATATTACTTAATATAATATAGGTTAAAATGATATTATTAAACACTAATTTTACAGTTTCATATAGTTAATACTGTCCTATTTAAAGTTATCCACTGTAGAAAAATATACATATAGATATAAAATGAACAAATGTGATATAGTATGTAAAAATAGTTAAGCGTTCAAGAACTGTGTAAGATACTAAGTAGATAAAACAATGTCATATATATAATAACTAAATATGTAAAGTGTAATATGGACTATTAATTTGTAAATAAATTATAGGCTAAGATTTTTAAAAGTCTATAATTACAATTCAAAAGGGAAAAAATAAATAATTTTTAAAACTATGTCTTTGTTTTATTGTCTTTTTCCATTGAACCTCAAGCTGCGCAAATACGCCAACCTCAGTACAGGTTACGAATTTTCGCCGTTTGGGGTCGAGACGATGGGCCCATGGGGACACTCAGCTAAGCGTCTGGCCAAGGAGTTGTCCAAACGGCTAACGGAAAGGTCTGGAGACAACGTATTAGCTTAGCTATACAGAGGGGAAATATTGCCAGTCTTGTTGGGACTATCACTGAAGGGTCGTCTCTAGAGGACATTTTTTTACTTATAGTTTATTTTTTATTAGGTTTAGTTTATATTTATTTTAATTTTTATTTTTAAGTATTTAGTTTTAATTTATATTGTAATTATTTTATACTGTTTGTTTATAAATAAATAAATGTCTTAGGTGTATGGCCGACTTATTTTACTCATAGTAAGTCTTGTTTCAAGCGGTGTTATGTTTATACAAATATCACTATGGCAAGCTTACAATATTAGTTTTCCTTGAAAGTACAAATTGGCTTCTGACATCATCGAAAATGGCACGTACTTTCAACGAGAACAAGAAATAGGTGGACTGATGGTGGTAAGTTTCTGTCTGCTGGGGCGGGGAAGTATCCATTGTTCGTGCCGATAAACCCTATAGAGTGTATCCACAGGTTTCGGGATCAGGCTGGAATTGCCGTCATGCTCAGTCAAGCCGGCGGCATAGTGTTAGGGACTGATGTCTGCCACGAGTGTCTGATTCCAGTTGTTAACATTAATGGACCTTGCGCGCTACTTATTATCAGGTGGGTGCAAGATCACATGCTAGTATTTAAAAAAAAAAAGACTAATTCGTAAAGACTGGCCAAGTCATAAAACATTATGGCCGCCATCCAAGGGGGAGCAGTTCTGTTACTTAAGCGCAAACGTTTTATAGTGAAATCCGTTAACTATATATATATATATATATAATGCTATTAAAGTTGATATTTGCACGGCCGCTGTCAAGGTCGAACGCTTATAGAGTTGAGAATTTAGTAATATTTTGTAATTATGACGCAATCTCTGACGTAAATAACGAAATCCACTAATAATGTTTGCGACTAAGTAACAGAACAGAGTTGCTGCCCGAATAGGTTAGTTACCTACCTGTTGAGTACCTACAATCGAACTGATTTTCGTTTTAATTAGCGAAATTATTTATAGTTAACACTAACACGGACGAGTATATACTATTAAGTGACGTCATCCAGCAGCATTTCCCCGCTGAATTGCAATACTGATTCTTTGGGCGAAGAAAGACCCAGTCCTCTTGTCACCAGAGGAGACGACAAGACGCGGTGTTATGGCTTTTTTTAAAACTTTTTTGCGCTTAGTCTTCATGGGCCTAGAGTTTCTACAGTAAACGGCACAAATATTTACTTCGAAATTAATAATCCAATAAACAAAATAGATAGACTATTGAGTTTGGCCGAAAGTAATCAATATCTGGAAAGTAATCGAAATAAGGGCTTAAAAAGAAAAAAAAACAGCTCACGTACACAGCAGGAAATCTTATCAAGATCTTATTAAAATGATCGAGTAGAGCATAAAAACAGAATATATTGCAGACCATTTTTTTATTTACTGCCTTCGTGGACTAGCAGACGGACGCGGACGTTCCCTTGAGATTCGATTCCTAGTAAGTAAATTAAAATGTTTATTTCGTAATTACATGGAACCTATAGCACCTGGAGACGTATCATTATTACAGTAGCTTCACTTCACGTGTAATTGTCAAAAGAGATAAAAAAAATTAGGTTTCAGAAAAAATACACTTTTTTTTAAGATAAAAATTATTATCCGAAAAACAAAACACTACGGCATGGTGAATAAGGCCGCGTATGCAAATCGCGACAGCCATAGTGTATAATACCTGGAGAGTATTATTATTAATTGATCCCGCCAACAGCCGAGAGACGAAATAGAGAGAGAAAGAATTACGTAAGTATGTTTGGCGATCGTCGACCTCTCGCTACCTAATTGATTAGGTTCAGTATGAGTGGCGATATTTTTAGGAAAACTTCTCTGCACCGTAACTTAAGATTTTATAACTGAATAATAAAAATAAAAATAGGTAGTTCTTTATTTTTATTCTAGATTATAACATGAAAATATTTGCTATGTAATAAATTCCACAATATTTTTGAATTTAGCCTACACTCGCTCGCTCTGATGAAAATTTATTAAGGATTCCTCAAATTGGTATAAGTTGAACCGGATCGGACGGCTTAACATGCAATCCGAGGCACGGGAACAATAGTGTTGTAAATCTATGATAAATGTACGTAAGTAATGTATTATAACAATTACCTGTACAATATGTTTTAATAATAATCTGTATGTAATAAGTGTGACTAAAATTATAAATATAATAATAAGATTTTAACATTGTAAATAATGTTTAACAAAATTTGGGTGCCAGAAATGGCTGAATGAGCAGAACTGACTTACTATTAATATTTACTATTACCATGTTCTATGCAAATAAATAATTTCATTTCATTTCAAGAAAACTGTATTTATTTACCGGGGGTTGGAAAGGACGGTTCAAACCCCCGGTAAATAAATACAGTTTTCTTACGTACATTTGTATATTTACAACACCACCGTTCCCGTGCCTTGAAGAGCACGTTAAGCCGTCGGTCCTGGTTCCTTTTTTTTTTAATACGTTGAATCGATAAATCATCAATGATACGCCCCTGAAGGGCCAACACGGGTGGGGGTCGCCCGACTCATCCGTGAGGCCTCCTAAGGAGTCCCCAAGGCGCCTACGGACTAAAACCCTATAAACTGTCTCCCTCTCACTGTTGGCCCTGCGTGCCTTAACAGCTAAGTCTGAGTCGTGGCTACGGAGTGAAGGCACTCCACTGATACCAACTTGTGGAATTGTTAATAAATTGTCATTATCAATTGACATCAGACCAGTCTGGCCAGAGTGGCAAGTGTATTCCAAATAATCTAGAAATTTCTGGAAGGGCCATCTCCAACAGTGGATATCTAGAACCCTGTTTTCTAAACAACAAGGTAATAAGTGACTGCCATTTAATTTTTTTAATTATTTTTTTATTAATTTATTCATCGAAAGGGTTAGTAAGTACAAAGTAAAAAAAAATATAACATGATTAAGGTAAGTAAAAGGTGTTAGTAACAACAATAAATCTCTGGTCTGCACACTAGGACATCCTGTCATGTGAGGACTAGCTTTAGTAGGGGTGATTTTTAGTATTAATTATTAAACAACAAAAACATGTTGGAAGTAAGAATACAAACCGGTTATTCAATAAATTTTAATAATAAAAAAAAATAAAAATAGGGTTGATATGCTTGTGTTTTCATGCGTATGGGTGTGTGATGTAAGTATGTCTATGTCGTAAATATATATGAATTAAATAAATAAATGAAAGTGTAATGTGTGCTTGTATGATATAGGGTGTGTGTAGAATATATATATGTTAGACAATTTAAGATAAGTAAGTACATATTGGAACATTAATAAGAAGGGTTGGGGTTTTATCAAATTAGAATACAAATTTAATACAATATTAATAACCAACTGTCTATATATTTTAAAATACTGCTGTAATAAGGTAATTTGGCAAATTTGTATTTGTCTCGGTGAATAATTAGATTATTGGCTTAGCTTGCATTACCCTGTCCACTTCGGCGAAGTAACAAGCTCGAGCTAACAAAATTATCTGACAGCCTAATTAAAGCTTGGAGGGAGAAACTTTGGCAACAGCAGAAAGCAGGGAATAATACTACGAACGTACACAGTACCGAATCTTTGGACATTTTTTTTTTATATAATAAAAAATACACTATGTGTTAAAACGGACTTAATAGGGCTAGGCATTCTCTAAGGCGCCAATTATACAAAATCGGCGTAAGGTGAAGACGCAGAGCAGGCGCGAAACAGATAAAGTACGGACGCATTAAATTATCTTTAAGGCTAATACGTCACAACGAGTCATTACACAGGTTGACTTTATCGTGGTAGCATTTATTTGACTCATTCATTCATTACAGCCCCTAGAACACAGCGTCCCAGACCTGCTGGAGATGGACTTTTCAGAACATATATATGGAGAATTTGGCCTACACTCGCCACGCTGGCCAGACGGCTTGGCGGGGATATAATGTCATTTTTTATGACAATTCAATAACGATTCCACAAGTTGGTATTAGTAGAAAGGGGACCGACGGCTTAACGTGCTCTCCGAGGCACGGGAACGGTGGTGTTGCAAATCTATGACAAATGTACGTAAGAAAAGTTCATTTCTCATTGGTACATGCCGGGGGGGTTTGAACCGACCTTTGTCGGATTTAAGGAACGCGTTCTTACAACCGAGCTACCACCGCGCCATTTATTTATTTAGAATAGGTACAACAAACAGTTATTAAATTACAACAATTATCAAAATCATAAACAAAGGTAAACATGTTAAATTTAGCAACCTAAAACTTTTGTACACTGCATGCATGAACTAAAAATTTAATGGATGAAAATATTAACTTAAACTAAAGTAAATCTACACAAATAACAATTACAAACACGCAAAATTAAACAAAAATTAAATGCAAATTACAACTTAACACGAAAAAAAAAATGTAATAACAATTTTGGGATTCAAAGTACAAATTAATAAATTATTTCCCTATTCTATTTTTTTTTTTTTATTTATTAAAAAATATTTTTTTTATTTTTTTTTTTTTTTTATACTAGCACGACATGTGACCCTGCGCCCACCTGATGGTAAGTGGCGCGCAGGGTCCATGAATGTTAGCAACTGGAATCAGACCCTTATATCCGACATCAGTCCCTAACACTATGCCGGCTTGACTAGATGCCTTTTCACACTTCGCTTGAAGGACTCCAGGTTATAGGAAAGTGGAAACACAGAGGCTGGAAGAGCATTCCACATCTTTATTGTGCGACAGATGTATGAGTCACCAAATTTATAGGTACGCGAAGGGATAGTGACTACGGTATGTGGGTGCATATTCTGACCTGTGCGTGTGGTTCGGTTGCGGAATGGGGAGGAAGGAATTAGGTTATAGAGCTCTTCAGAGCACTCACCATAGTATAGCCGGTAGAAGACGCTCAGAGAAGCTACATCTCGGCGAAGCTGCAGGGATTCGAGAGTTCCAGATATAGTGGCATCGTCCACAATTCGAACAGCTCGCCTTTGTAGGACATTGAGAGCATCTGTGAGGTACTTGGCTGAACCATCCCAAAGGTGTGAACAGTATTCCACGCATGATCTGATCTGTGCTTTGTACAGCAACAGTCTGATTGATGGCGGGAAAAACCGCTTCACCTTGTTCAGTATTCCGAGCTTTTTTGACGCTGTTTTGGTGATGCTCTCAATGTAGTTCCGGTGGTTAAGGTCTGAGCGTATTTCCACCCCGAGGATGCTGAAGCTGGGCTGTAGATCCAGCGTGGTGCCCTGAAGAGTGGGGGGAGGAGAGAAGGGGGACTTCTTGGCCGTCAGCGCGCATGCCTGGGTCTTGTTGGCATTGAACTGGACAAGATTTTGGACACCCCACAAATATATTTTGTAAAGGGTGTCGTCCAGTTCTGCCGTCATAATACGCCGTGATTCCTCTAGTTGGCTACCTCCCAAAGCTCGGGGACTTAGATACCTCCCGTGGGCCGTGCTGTCGTCTGCATAACAATGAATGTTGCCCAGAGACAACATATCATTGATATGCAGAAGAAAGAGTGTTGGTGATAACACAGAGCCCTGCGGTACGCCAGCGTTCACTGACATGAGATCAGACGCATTCCCGTCCACAAGGACACGAATGCTGCGCTCATGCAGGAAGCCAGCTATCCAGTCCACCAGCCGTGGGGGCAGACCATATGCCGGCAACTTGGAAAGCAAAGCCTTGTGCCAAACCCTATCGAAGGCCTTGGAGATGTCCAGACTGACCGCCAATGATTCACCAAATTTATCCATTGCCTCACCCCAGACATGGTATACGAATGCCAGAAGATCACCCGTTGAGCGCTTTGGACGGAATCCATATTTGAATTATATAAATAAATTAAATAAACTAAAAGATAAACCTAATTAATATAAAAACTTAATACTTACAAATATCTTGATTATAATCTACATGTCATCGAATCCAGGAGAAGATGAACCCAATGTTCCGAGGACTCCGGCGACGTTGCCTCGTTGGATGGCAACACTGATCCTTTGAATAAGATATTCCCTACTCAAAGGATCACCTGTTGACGCTCGGATGGCAACGCTTATGTCGCGTATTAACGATTTAGCGTCCTCAGACCAAGGGCCCATCGTCTCTACGGCAAACGGCACAAAATAGTAACGATTTGCCAACTCTATGTACTTATTGCGTTTGCCGTTTGCAGCCAATTCAGCCGCTGCACCTGCTCGTTTTCGTGTCGCACCAACACGACTAGCACAAAGGGTGTCAGTACACGTCGCATCCCAAACCAAAGACTTACCTTGTTTATAAGGCACGAGGGTTAGCCCATCTGGTCTTTTCCCATCGCTGCGAAATATACCAGTTGGCTCTAATGTTGATGGGTAATTTGCAGAAGATAGTGCCTTTTGAATGATTAAATTTAGGGATCTATGGCGGGTGAAACGGCCTGCACTTTTTGAGCATGATAAGCCATGGTGACCAAACGGATCAGCTAATTCGCCGCAAACGCACTTATGGGCTTCATATAGTTGGCAACCTAGTCTGAGTGAAACAGCGATGCGAAGTGAGGTGGGGTCAAGTTGCGTGCCCGTGTTGGGTGAGGGAATAGCACGCAGCCAGGCCCCAGACTCGCTTTCGCAAGATGCCAAAAGACGTGATTCGTCAGTAATTGAAAATTTAGGGAGAGACTTGAAAATTGTTTTTACTATGGGTTTGTCGAGTTCATGCTCAGTACAGACTGTGGGTAAATCTGTGAGCATGGATTTTGTCTTCCATAGAGCAATAACTTCGGATTCCCTGTATAATTGAGAAATATTATTGTTACTTTTTAACAAGATTGATTGACAAAGGTGTTTAACATTTGAAATAGAACCGAGGTATGCAGGTATTGAAAGATCTGAAACTCTTCTAACTCCCAAACCACCAGACCATATTGGTAATGAGGATTGAATGAATTGGGAAGACGACAAGTTAATGTTAAGGACATCTTGTATTGTGGTTTTTAAAATGCTGTCTACTTTATTTGTCTATTCTATTATATTTCTTTTCTAATATATTATATTTCCCTATTCCTATTTATTTGACTATTTAAATAAATTAATAATGCATCGACTTTTAATCCTATTTCTGTCTATATTTTATCTTGTACATTTTTATTACTGTACTCGGGCTTAGGATGGTCGTAAAGAGCTGAATATTGTTAAATTATCGCGCAGAACTGTACATTAAATTCAATATCGTTACTCATTATTCTGATTCTACTGAATAAGAAACGATGTCACTCCAGTCGCGACTTTCCGTATGTATTTTATATTACTTTGTATGTTCTATATTACTTTATGGTCGCGACAGCAAAATTAACTGTTTGTAAATATTAAATAGTACGTATAGTTTTTGTTTTAACTGAGAACTTTTGCGCGCTTGGTTGGGGACCTATTTCGTTGAACGTACGTCCGTACGTCGCAACAGCGCTCAAGGGGAAACAGCGCAGCGGGGAAAGCGAAGAGATACATTACATTTATATTTTAAAATCATTTACATTTATCATACCATGCATTCATTTAATCTCCATATTCCTACCAACTACGAAATCAATAACCTGCAAGTTTAGTTCTCACTTTTGCGTTACGTCTCGCACTCGTTTTTTTTTTTTTTTTTTTTATTTATTAAATACGCTAACAAAGGCAATGGATTGTCTAACGACATGTATTCAAGCCTTTTTTTATTATCTTTATTAAATAAAAACGACTTATTAGTATAGTATTAATACACTACCTGATAGTGTCTCTTATAAGGATAAAATTTGGAAAGTAATGTTAAACTTCAAACTTAAGGAAACTGCAGAGGTCGAAAGCGTTTGACATCAATAAAGTTTTTTTTATTTTCCAAGCAGTTTTTTTCTTCATCCAAATCGACCCGGAGACTCTTTTCAGCCTTTTTCGCAATTTCTCGTAGTTTAGACAGTACTAACCATTAACTGCTTCCGTAGTCTTGCAGTTAAGTACGTGGATTTAGACCTGGAAGTACCGGGATTCCTGGTCCGGACACAATAATATTTAATAATTTAAATATATATTATATAATAATATTTGTGATATTTTGCGAGTTTGGCACGCTAGAGACATCGACGAGCTTGCCACTTGTCATGATTGGCCTATAGTAAAGTTGGCTAAATATAAATTTTCTTTTTTATAAGCGTGGTTTCTGACCACTCTGAAAGGTTGTGATGATACTTTACTAACCATAAACGCTAACATAAAAAATCACAAGTTCGTTAAACCACCCATCACTGCCGTTTTATTAACGTATTATACAAAGTGAATTTTATTCGAATAACTAATCTGTAATGGTAACAGTTTTTTATGTACCTATGTTGTACTATTTGTTGCAATCAGAGGAAACGTCAGACAGACCTAGTTTAAACTTTCAGAATTCTAGTGTAGACCCCCAGTCCCTTTAAATATGAAAATTATTGGAAATTGGAAATTCAATTAAATTTTTAAATTCTAAGAATCATCAAAGACAAATTATATTTGCAATAATTTTCCTTATAAAAAGACAAAAACGCTACTCGCGGAAATTGAGAAAGGAAACCGATATATGCTACAAACTTAGATTATAGGACCAATGTGTACAGTAAGAAAATTAAATGTTTACATTTTTTTCTTTATGTATTTGTCTTTGATACATGTTAATCTCTGCGGTAGTTATTATGAGACGCGTGACTACTGATCCAAAGTTACTAACTTTAAGGTTTTGATATTAGAAAGTTCCTCTGACATTCCCCGTCATGTTGATTTTACATAAGTACTTATTAACTACTCTACCTATACTTATGGCTATACAAGTAGCTCCACGAACGTACGCCTAAGGGGTAGTTGAAAACAAAGCTTTCTGTTTCGGATGTCTCTATCATACTAGATTCAAGAATTATGACAAATAAATTAAATAAAAGATTGTGTTCCAAACAAGAATCGAACCCGGTACTTCTATGTCTAAATCTTCAGTCTTAAGCACTAGACCTCATAGGCATTTTATTTGTTTTAGTACTTAAAAAAAAATATCTTATTATTCAAAATAGCTATTTTAAAATACCCAGTTTGCATTGTGAAGCAACTCAATGTTGTCATTGTGATATGTGGTTTCTTACTAAACTTAATTGTGTCTATTAATAGAATCCAGTATCAATCAGTTCTCCTTGAAAGTAAAAATTGTCATTTGACATCATTGCAAATGGCACATACTTTCAACTAGAAAAACAAATAGGTGGTAGGTGGACTGATTTGCCCAGTCTGCCGTGGCGCGGAAGTATCCACCGTTCGTGCCGATAAACCCAGTAAAGTCTATCCACACGTTTCGGGATCAGGCTCGAATTGACGTCATACCCAGTCAAGCCTGATTGTCTGATTCCAGTCGCTAACATTCAGGGTCCTCGCGCGCAAGGTCACATGTCGTGCCAGTATAAAAAAAAAAACATTAATCTATAGCAAGATTATACAAAATCATGCGGTATAAATAGGTTTGATAGATAATTATTAAAACTATACACACCGTAACAAAGTATTGTAAAACTCATTAAATTTCATTTGACCCTTTAAAGAAGCAAATGGAATTAATGAATAAAAAACTACACAGTAATTTTCCAGTAAGTCATTAATTTAAAGCATTGACCTGCATATAAGTGCCGGGCCATCGGTACTATTTATCCGAAAGCGCAGAGTCAGGCATGCGACGCAAATACGTATCTAAAATCAAGACAACGGGTTTGTACTGTTTTCTGTAAGTTCAAACATTTTATTAAAAAGCATCACCCCTAGTCTATTTGTCTACTCCGGTTACAAGAGGACTGGTTCTTTTCTTGCCCAAAGAATCAGCATTCAGGGAGGAAATGGGGCCAGCGTTCTTGCCACCATACCGCGCAGACATGATTTACACGTATTTAGATTATGTTTTATAACTTTCTAATGTTTTTTCTTGTGATATTTTGTATTAAAAAATAATTTTATTATTTGTAATAATTTAGTTAAGCGCGGTGGTGGCTCGGTTGTAAGAACGCGTTCCTTAAATCCTACAAAGGTCGGTTCAAACCCACCCGGCATGTACCTATGAATAATACACTTTTCTTACGTACATTTGTCATAGATTTACAACACCACCGTTCCTGTGCCTCACGTTAAGCCGTCGGTCCCGGTTCCACTAACACCAACTTGTGGAATCGTTAATAAATTGTCATAACAAATTGACATCATATCCTCACTAAGCCGTCTGGCCAGCGTGGCGGGGAAGGGCCAAATTCTCCAGATATATGTTCTGGAAGGCCCATCTTCAGTAGTGGAGGTCTTGGACGCTGTGTTCTAGGGGCTGTAAAGATGATGAGTTTTTAAGGGGGTCCGACGTTTTTCTATCTCTGTCGCACAATCCAATATTTTCAAAGGTTATTCAAGTCTGAGTGTAGAAATATCAAACTTTCTAGAAAAGTTACTCTCTCTCTCTAGGGTTATTTTCTATTTATAGGTAGTTTATATTTTTATAGTATATATGTATTTAATGACTTCCTGGTTTTTTAATATGTTATTAAAATTAAATTACTTATTTATAGGATACAAATCATGATTAACATCAGTCTCTAACCGGCCGGCTTGACTGGGCTTGACTGGGCATGACGGCAATTCGAGCCTGATCCCGAAACGTGTGGATAAACTTTACCGGGTTTATTGGCCGGAACGGCGGATACTTCCCCGCCCCAGCAACCTGGTCAAATTTCCACCATTAGTGCGCCTACCACATATTTGTTGTTCTCGTTGAAAGTATGTGCCATTTGCAATGATGTTTGCTGGGCCACTGCCACCATGAACCAGGAGATCTGCCACGCATTCACTTGCCATCGACTTTCTCCTGCGACCAGGCGCCCAATGGACATTTCTCCACGCCATAACACGTGTCCGAAGAATGTGAATGAGTGATTGCACAATCAATATAAGGTTATGAGTTCCTTAAGCATGAACTTGTTGGTTCGGAACTCTGTCCATTATATACCCAACATTCTCCACCAACACCACATCTCTACGTTTTATTTTCATGTTTTTCGTAGGATGTACCTAAGTTTTTCTAATGTGATATAAGTCTTTAATAAAAAGACATTTCATGTGGCAAGTTCCACTTTATAATCTTTAGCGGCATTTTGTGATTAGGAATTCCTTTATAGTTGCAGCAAAAGCGAGTCGATTATTGGTGAATTTTACAACGACCGCAGATGGCAAAGCACGCTACCCGAGACACGCAAGCCTCAGCTCTATATGTATAGCTTGCTCAGACATGTATTGGGCTATAAACTTGTTTATGTTTACCGTATTTGCATCCATCTCGTTTGCACAATCTAATCAAATATTTTCAATGTTTTTTTTTAGAATAAAATATTTACAACATATAAAATAAAATTAATATTAATATTAAGGATAGGGATATAAGTCCCGTCCGCTTGGAATGGTGGCAAGAACGCTGGCTGCATTTCCCCGCTGTATTGCAATACTGATTCTCTGGGCAAAGAAAGAGCCTGCCATCTTGTCACCGGAGGAGACGACAAGACGCGGTGTTATGTCTTTTAAAAACTTTTTTGCGCTTGGGCTCCATGGGCCCAGAGTTTCTACAGCAAACGGCACAAATATATAATCTTTTAATATACTTACATACTTGCGCCGCTTGCTGGACTGCGCATTTTCCGCCGTGGCTCCCGCTTTATGCGCTGTCCCCCTAAGATTCGACGCGGCGAGGGTGTCGACACACGTGGCGTCCCACACCAGAGCACGTCTCCGTTCCCAGGGGACCAACGTCATACCATCGGGTATCTTGCCATCACCTCGGATAACTCCAACAGGCTCTAGAATAATTTTAGAATGAAATAACGAACATTTAGATATATTTTCACTTTCATATACCTTATTTTAGACATAGAAAAATACCAAAAAAACTGCATTTACAGCCGCGGCCCTCGCTTTATGCGCTGTCCCCCTTAGGTGCGACGCGGCAAGATGAAATATTCCAAAAGCTTATAACATGAAGTAGAACAAATATTATGATCTCATAGATGAATTATTATTGTTAAGTATCATGACATTACCCTTTCGGGGTGGTCAGAAACAACGCTTATAAATAAGCGGATTCACATTTAGCCAACTTTACTATAGGCCAATCATGACAAATGGCAAGCTTGTCGATGTCTCCAGAGCGTACCAAACTCGCGAAATATTACAAATAAATTAAATAATAATTAAATGTATTTATTAAATATATTTGTGTCCCGACCCCAGTGCCTTCGAGTCTAAATCCACGGACCTAACTGCTAGACCACGGAGGCAATTAAAAAATAAACAAATACTGTTAATCAAATAAAACTAAACCTAATAAATAAATAAAAAACTAGAGACGACCTATCAATCTCTGATCCTGTCCCGAGGAGACTGGCAACATTTCTCCTCAGAAATTTAAGAAAATTATTCTCTCTCATGTCCAAATACAAGTATGTAGAACAGAAAACGTTTTTATTTAAACCAAAAATCACTTCAATTCACTAACTGAAAATGCAAATATAAACATCCCAACGGTTGGAAAGAAAAAAAGCACTCAAGTCATTGGCGTGATTTGTTGGCTATGAGAAACACTGGTCCCATATACCACTCCGAAATTTCCATATCTAAATGGAAAAACGGTCCTCTACAATCAATTTATTTTCGCATGCTCTTCTTTCCATGCACCTGTGTAGCATTTCGTTCATCTGGCCATCGAAGGCTTTCGTTTACTTTAGGTTAGGTATTTTCTAGTTTTTTTACACTTTTTTGATGATCAATATTACTTCTTAAACTTAAAATGGTAAGTATAAAAGAAAGCATAGGCACAAAAATAAGGAAAAGCATACTACGATGGTTCGGGCATGTTGAAAGGATGAGCGAAGAAAGATTGACGAACCAGGTATATAATGCGAAAGTTGTGGGTAAAAGAGGCCCTGGCAGACCAAGACTATCACGATCAAATAAATAAAACACTAGCTGAAGAAGAATTAAAAAGCCTTCGTAACAAAAGGGCATGTATGAAGAGGTTGATGAATGTCAATGAAGCGAAAGAGGTATGTCGTGATCGTGTCAAGTGGCGCTCAATTGTCTCTGCCTACCCCGCAAGGGATCTGGCGTGAAGATATGTATGTATGTATGTAATATTACTTCTGTGGCTTGATTAAAACCGTAAATTTTGACACTGAAACACCAGGTTTCATTACATAATTTATTCGAGTTTGACATGCAATCTACCCACTTGTCATGAAGGACCAAATAAGTTGACTATTGCAGCCCGGCCGCTGAGAGTATGCGCTCCTGAGTTTTAAGGACCTAATAATTCCTTACTGATATGTCTTCAAATGTCACTAAGGAAGAACTCGGTGTTGGATAGTAAAAAGTAAAGTATCATCACGTCCGTTCCCTTTCGGGGTGATCAGAAACCACGCTTATAAATAAGCGGATTCACATTTAGCCAACTTTACTATTAGTCAATAATGACAAGTGGCAAGCTCGTCGATGTCTCCAGCGTACCAAACTCGAGAAAACAAATAACTTAAATATTATGTAAATAAATACATTTACATAAATACATATTTTTGTGTCCCGACCAGGAATCGAACCCGGTACCTCCGAATCGTAAGTCCACGGACTTAACCGCTAGACCACGGAGGCAGTGTTGGATATTAAACTACGTTTGACTTATAATTGTTCGTATAAAAAGTATAATGTCTAATTTGTCATATGTCATGGTTTGTCTGAAATAAATAAGCAAAAAGGGAAAAGGTGATATTTTGCTTGTATTATTATTTTAAGGAACTTATAACAGGTTATGGGCCCAGCCAAGCTTCTGGCATAAAACTGCGTAATTTTATTTATGTATTTTATTTAGGATAAAGGAAAGCATAGGGACAAAAATAAGGAAAGGCATGCTACGATGGTTCGGGCATGTTGAAAGGATGAGCGATGAAAGATTGACGAACCAGATATATAATGCGAAAGTTGTAGGTAAAAGAGGCCCTGGCAGACCGAGACTCACATATCACGATCAAATAAATAAAACACTGACTGAGGGTGCATTAAATAGTCTTCGTAACCAAAGGGCATGTATGAAGAGGTTAATGAATGTCGACGAAGCGAAAGAAGTATGTCGTGATCGTGTCAAATGGCGCTCAATTGTCTCTGCCTACCCCGCAAGGGATCTGGCGTGAAGATATGTATGTGTATGTATGTATGTATAAAAATGACTCTGACCGCCTCCGTGGTCTAGTGGTAACAAACGTTGCCGTGAACTCGGGAGGTCGTGGGTTCGATTCCCACCGGGGGCAAGTTGTACATTGTATAATTTGTCTCGGTCTGGGTGTTTATATGTATAATATGTATATATTTACAAAAAAAAAAAGTATAATATGTAGTTTATCAACCATCTAGTTTTCGTAACACAAGCCTACCACGGAAACTAGATGGCGCTGTGTGATTGTCTGGAAATATTTATTTATTTATTTATTTATTTATAATAATATTTTGGACTAAAACAAAATTTCTGGAAGGCGCATCTCAAATAGTGGAGTTCTAGGACTCTGTGTTCTTGGGACTGTGATAAAATTATATGAGATATATTTATCAACTAAACCTTCTCAAATATTTTCTTAAAAAATCTATGAAAATATTGGATTGTGCGATCGATAACCTTTTTAAAGTTTAACGACAAAGCTTCTTGATAAGCCAGTATAGTGGTAGAGATTGAAGTTGGTCATTAGTAGCTGGCGTCAGTTGCTTCTATTGTTGGACATCGCGATGTTATATGTCGTAATCTGTATATAAAAAAAATACACGAATCCATAACACTCAAAGCTACGAGCATGTTGCGTTATTCACATTTTTATAAATTCATTTCCCAATTTACCGATATTTTTGTTTTATCTAGCACTTTAAATCTAATCAGCTAAGTGGTTAGGTTTATTGCTTTTATAGTTCTCATGTATGGGTGAAAATAGATGGAATAACGAATTGATGAGGTAGAAACCTATTGTATTATTATGCGACTTCAATGAACTTATTAATGTTTTATTTATAAATTCTTTATTGCACTTGAAACTAACAGTTAAGCACAAGGGCGAACTTAGAGCTTCTCGGCATTTTATACTAGGTAACTTTTGAGAGTGTGGTAGACGATAAAAAAAATAAAAAATAACATGCATAGTCTGGGGGCAGTGCCCCCGCCAAGTCATGCAAAAAAGACCGTGCGTACCATTATTTTCTCCAAACAGTTCAGGCCATTTCCGACAAACCTAGAACAGAAACACCCCGACATACAGACAAACAGACAGACAGACAGACAGACAGACAGACAGTCAAACAGACAGACAGACAGACAGACTGACAGACAGACAGTCAAACAGACAGACAGACAGACAGACGGACGGAGGTCTAAGGACGCTATGTTCTAGGGACTGTAATAATAATAATGTTATATCTTCGTCAATCTTTATTCACTCATCCTGAAAAATGCATTTTATTAAAACTTAAATACAGGAAGATTTTCTTTTAAATATACAAAATATCCGATTATAAACTTGGCTTGCGGCATTCGATTGGCTGAACAATATTCTCTTTGACGCGGAACACGAATTAATATCGTGATGTGTCTCGCATTATTTCGTTAATTACAGCTCTACAGAATATATTTATAGCACGTTTCAAGTACAGAATTATTCAACTTACGAAGGCGACCGATCCATACTTGTAGTTGTGACATCGTAAAGTATCACATTTAGCCAACTTTACTATGTGAGAATGCCCAACATGACAAGTGGCAAGCTCGTCTATTTCTCCAGAAATATCACAAATAAATTATTGGGATCAAGAATCGTCTCAGATACCTCCGCGTCTAAATCTATAGACATAACCGCTAAACCACGGAGGCAGTTTTTAGTATTACCTGGTAATCAAAATGGCGCCTTCCCTTCCACCTGACCCTCGACGTCTAAGTGCTCAAGCACTGCTGTTTTCGGCCGCTCATACAGCCGAATTTAAAAAGCACATCAAAGCACATTAAACAAAATTATAACTTTGTTGCATTTGGAGTTGAAACAATGGACCCATTATTCTCTTATATTCTCTTGACACAAAAAATCATAAAAGAGCTGGGTAAACGATTTTTTCAATAGTGTGGCGATCCCAAATGCCATAACTACCTAAAACAGAATATTTCCATTATAATTCAACGAGGAAATGCGGCGAGCGTTTTAGGTACCCTTCCGGGTTGTCCTTAGTTTTGTAGAATAGTTTTAATTTCATAGGTATTTTTAGTTTAGTTTTATTTACTCGTAAGTCTTATCTTCTTGCTACCTATATTAAATATGTAATATAGTTTATATAAAAAAATATAATCACGGCGGTATTCTATATTTCTGACCACCTGTCAGAAACATTCTATATACGCGTAAAATAATTATAACAGGCTAACTGTAACTAACTATAATAATAAACCCGTCTGCGTATAATTATTTCAATGGTGTAGTTAAGCGATTATCAATATTTTTGGGGACGGTATCCTTATTTGTTAGGCTTGTTTTTTCTTTAAGTTTGTATTAATTTTTTATGTTTTTTTTTTTTTTATTATTCATCTTTCTATTCACCATATGTACCTACGCATCATCTTTACAACTGGTAAAACGAACCCGCCTTTAAACAGTAATGAATCTGTAGTCGCTTGTTTGAATTGAATTGTATTGCGGTAATATTGAAAATTACTAGATATTTTTGATTAATTAATGCCTTGTTTAATTGAATGTACCAGATATTGACACGAATTATAAAATAAATCAAAAAGATTTATGTGAGTGTGTATTATGTGTGTGTGGGTGTGTATTTAGGTATGTGTGTTTGTTTTGCCTTCATACCTATAACCGATTATTATGAAATTTGGCAGTTCCTTAGAAACCTAAGATAGACGTTATAATCTGACCACGACATGTGACCAAAAAGTAAAAAAAAAAAGTCAAAAACTCGAGGACGGGACATATATTAGGTGTAGTTAATTGTATTTAAAAAATATTTGAAAAGGTGACTTTCATATAGGTGACGTTGAATGAAAACGCACTTAATACTACGCGTCAAAGACAAAATATACATCAGTAAAAAGTTCAAAATTGTCTTAGTATTGCATAATAAGCAACCTTGTCAACAATGCGTGTCCAGTACAATGATTGTTGGCGAGCTATGTTTCATTTACCTCGCTGGTGCAGTGCTAGCGAGATGTTCTGCACAGGCCGAACTCCGGGCTGGGCCGCACTAATACGACAGAGAACAGCCTGCGTCAGATCACACATATTTAACTCAAGCAACAAAATTATACAGCTGTGAGTGACTGGCCGGGTAGTCCCCTGCACCAACTATGGCAAGACTATCATAGTTCCAGTATAGATATTTGATTTTAGTTTTATTTATTTCTTAATTTTATTTTACGAGTATATACTTAGTTCTTAGTTTTACTGTTAATATTAGTTTTAATAATCGGATTGTATTTAACTATGTAAAATCGATCTAGAAAATAATCGTGATAATTATTATTATAATTTATAAAAATCGATTTTATCGCAACCTTATAATTTTAACTTACGTATTAGCGTATTTACATTGAGATACCCTAAATAGATACCCCATATCCTATAGCTCATCGCTTTTTGTTCGATTCTACACTCCAACTGTATCTACCTTTAAACTTACATGTAATGACCGGGTATTTAACACTTACTATGAGCGGCGGTGGTTTTTTTTTTTTAAACGATTTCCTAAAAATCCAAAATACCTACACCTTCGTTGCGTGCTTCGGAGAACACGTTAAGTGGTCGGTCTTGAATAAACTAATTCCAACTTGTGGATTTTTTTTTTTATATAAAAAACAACATTTATTCGAAAAAAATATTTACAAAATATAAAATAAAATTGTTAATGAATTGTCATTTAAAAAAAACTGCCTCCGTTGGCTGGTCAAGGAACATATAGCAGCGGTAAAAAACTGCCAATTAAACAAGTCAGCAATAGCAGAACACCTAATGGATAGTGGTACAAACCATTGGATTGAGCTGCATGACCCAAAGATACTTTCCACCGATCGTCACTATTACCCTAGAATAGTACGTGAAGCGATCGAAATAAAGAAACACAAAAATTTCAATCGAGAGAGGGGTTATAAGCTATCTTCATCGTGGAATCCAGTAATCAATAGGTTTCGACGCCGGGAAATATCGCCCGGTGTCGCCAAGGATATTGTAAGTGTCGTGTGTCGTGATTTCTAAAAACTTTTAAAAGTGATAAGTGGGTAGGTTTACATCTACCGCCCAGTATGTACGAGACTACACCGCATTCGCTTCAGTCGACCCGTGACCACGGCCAATGCAACTTGGCTGAAACGTCGGGAGAAATATGTCCCTAAGGTAAATCACGTAAAGACCCGTTAAAATTATAAAAACTTTTATGAATATGCGCGAAAGTTTGAAAAGTTTAAATATCCGAGTGTTATCTGTGAACCATATGGAAATAAATATTTTGAATTTGATAGGTAAATTGTACTTAACTTAAAATTTGCTGCTTGTATTATGTGCAAATGTATTTATTAATATGTATTTTACTTTGTCGGTATATTATGTAATATTAGTCAGGTAATAATAATTTGGAAGACGCAATAGATTTGTTATTGATTTCGCAAAGTCGTGAAGTAAATTTACACAAAAATGCTGAGTAGTTAATAAAATACAAGTTGACTGCGAATGATATACAACTGTTAAACATATATGTGTAAAAGCTGGATTTATAGATATTTTTATTTTTTTTAATGTCCGGTCATTGCATATCATTCAATGTATCTCTCTCTATCTTCAGCAGTCAAGAGTTAGTGGAGCAGAACATGAACTTTCGACTAAATGTAGCATGTGTTTAACCACGGCCATTATTTCAGCGTAACGACTGACTACGTGAGAAGATAAGTCCAAGTTTTTGGTCGCAGGAAATGATCTTGAAATTAGGTAGATGCACAATGATGAATGATTAAAATTTAAAATAAAACAATACATTTGCAATAATTATTTTAATACATAAATTAGTTTTAGAGATATAGAAATATTTGAGTGACGTAGAATTTGTGACGTCATTACAACGTTGCTGGTGATTAATATTTAGGCGGTTTTTTTTTCACTTTATTTCGCTCTGAAAGTCGTTCGACTTGGCGTTTGTCTATGGTTTTAAAACTAAATTTGGTAAAAAAAAACAAGCTTTGCTTTATTCAAAATACATTTATTGGTATAAATTATGGTTGTTTGTATGTAGTTGGTTACAAAAGAGTTCTCACAATTTTCAATAAAACCACATTAGTTATTAACAACTAACTTATGGTCAGCCGGCAAAAAAATATAAAAGTAAAAAAGTTAAGTATCATCACGACCGTTTCCTTTTCGGGGTGGTCAGAAACCACGCTTATAAATAAGCGGATTCACATTTAGCCAACTTTATTATAGGCCTATCATGACAAGTGGCAAGCTTGTCGATGTCTCTACGTACCAAACTCGAGAAATATAACAAATAAATTAAATATTAATTAAACGTATTTATTTACATTAATATATATTTTTGTATCCCGACCAGGAATCGAAGCCAGTACCTACGAGTCTAAATCCACTCGGCTTAATAATTCAGACTGATATTTTTGGTTCATGAATGGTGAGACAAATCTACAGCCCACTTTCTGACATTCTCCTTTTGTACTTAAGGCGGTATCCATTATATTTCGGAGATCTTTGGTCACAGAGGTATTCTAGGGGTTATCGCACGCACGTTGGAAGAAATTTTAATGAATGTGGTATAGTTAAAGTAAGATTTATTGTTTCGAGAATCCAGCTAGTTGTTGCGTAAAACTTTTAATCCCTTCCTAGGATTTAAGTGTAAGTAACCTTTTCATTTATTATTGATTTAGCTTAATCATTAATTAGTTACTATTTATAATTGTTTTAGCATTGCTCTTTAATTATGTATTATATGTATAAGTATATATAAATGTATACATGTAGGTTTATGTATGTATGTATATAAATACATATATAAAAACGTGTCCACGCGGTATAGTGGCAAGAACGCTGGCGGCATTTCGTCGCAGAATCGTTGATTCTCTGAACGAGGAAAGAACCAGCCTTCTTGTTGCTGGAGCTAACAATAATACGAGGAGTGATTAAACTTCACGGGTCTCTATAGCAAACGACACAAGCACGCAGTTTTAGATTATTTACAGATACGTAGCCGCTTGCAAGCTCTGCGGCTCCCGCTTTTTTCGCTGTTCTCCTGAGATGTGACTCCAGAGTGTCGACACAACTGGCATCTCACACTAAAGCCCGTCCCCGCTACTAGTAGATCAGCGTTATATAATAGGCTCTCTTGTCATAATCGCGGGTATTCCAGTGGGTTCCAGAATAGCTAGAATCGTAATGGGTGCAAATCCCGTTTTATAGTTGAATTAAATACAATGAAAGTGTTATTAATGTGATGTTCTACTTTTATGGAAACCATTCCAGTCTCAGTTACTCGTACATTAGGCTGTCGTAATTTAACGTGCTGGGCATTGTACATATGGCAATGTAGCCACTATACTAAACGAAATTCAAAGCAATCAATTTCTAAACCAGACATGTGCGCTCGAATGCTTACCATTATGTAATTGGGGAGTCGACTGACCCCACGGTTTAGTGGACTGCTTGCAACTGTCAAGGACCCGCTTCTCAAGAGGGGAACTTATAAAGAAAACACGCGAGAAATAGGTACACGCAGCCTCGTAGTATAAGTTTTCTTGTCATTCAATTACGTCTGTCTTTATCGCATAATTTTGTCTCAGCTGCTTGAAATTTGTAAGAAATATAGTATGTGGTACACCGGCCACTGACTGATATCAATCAGTCCCCTCTACTATACCCTCTACTGTCCCCTTTACTATAGGCCCATTATGACAAGTGGCAAGTTCGTCGATGCGTACCAAACTGGTAAAATATGTTTCAAATAAAAAAATATGTCCCGACCAGGAATCGAACCCGGTACTTTCTAGTTAAATTCCAGGAGATAACCGCTAAACCGCGGAGGCAGTTTTAGGTTTTCGTTATTAATTAACTTAATTTTTATTATTAAGTACTCGTAAGTTATTCTGAAATATAAAATATAAATTTATATTGTTGCATTAACTTTATAGTTCATTCAAATAATCATTCCAAAGACGACATTTGCAAAAATTGTTAGTGAAAAGGATAGGCAAGAAATAATTGGGGTGGACTGGATAATTATCATGCCCATTGGGGTTTGAGCCCCTCGTCCCACACTGCCAGCTAATGTTAATAATAGAAATTGTGATACTCAAGGATTTCTTCATCCCCCTTTTGGGGCGTCATTGTGCATTCTAAGTGTGAAATAGTAGTCCCTTGCCACCTGGTATTTTATTACTATACCCACGTTCATACTAATATTATACATACAAAAGCTTTGTCTGTCTGTTTGCTTTATCCCTACAAAGATAAACTTATTGTATACTGAACTATAAATAGACGCACAATTTTATGAAACCGATTTAATTTACTGATTGATCATATTTTTTATTCTAACTTAATTAGTACATTAAATATTAATTAAAAGCTACCTAAATAATAAAATTCAAAATAAACTAAACTATAAATAAAAAATGTCCTCTAGAGGCGTTCCATCCGAGATAGTCCCAAGGAGACTGGCAACATTTCCCCTCTGTATAGCGAAGCTAATACGTTGGTAGAAATAATTGCCAGCCTTCCTGTCATACTCGATTAAATATTATTTATGACTTCAATAAAATGTTACATTATAAACAAGTACTATACCACGAATGTATTATGTTATTTTTTTAACAACAACTGCAATCACTTATCACAGAAATGAATGGGTGTGCAGAAAAAGATGTCTTTTTTAATACGAATATAAATTTAAAAATGGCAAACGTAATGATAAAGATCGATGATGAAACTCTAAAATAAGTAAAAAAGATTATATATCTAGTACTGATCGGCAATAACAAATAAATTACAAGGATAGCAAAGTGTGATGTGGTCCAATCTTACATTTATCTGGGAGCACTATTATAACAGTGGACGCGAGGATGAAATCAAACGTTGAATGGCAGTTAAAATATCTGCTATGGACAAGCTAAAGAAGATATTGAAAAACCGAAACGTTACCAAATTCACTAAAATCCGGCTGGTTAGTTCCGAACCAACAAATCCATACTTCAGGAACTCGTGATCAGATAACGCCTTACCTCGTATGTACAAACACGGATTCTCACTTTCTTCAAACACGTGTCATGGCGTGGAGAAACATCCAGCGAGCGCCTGGTAGTCAAGGGAAAAGTCAATAGCAAGAGGATGCGTTCTCCGATGAGATGGAGCGATCAGGTTGCAATGGATCATGCCATAAGTGCGCTTGTTAAGCGTGCCACTAGCACTAAAATGATTACTACGAAAACTCTGCCAATAGTGTAGCGTTACGACGAAATACGGAAAAGGGTAGGTATGAAAGAAAGCATAGGGACAAAAATAGGGAAAGGCATGCTCCGATGGTTTGAGCGTCAGTGAAAAAAAATTGACAAGCCAGATGTATTATACGAAAGTTGTAGGTGAAATACTCTTTGTCGGTGAAATTAAAAACATAAAACACTAACTGAAGGGACATTAAAAAGCCATTAAAACAAAAGGGCATGTATTAAGAGGTTGATGAATGTCGAAGAAGCGAAAGAGGAATGTCATGATCGTGATAATGTGGCGCTTAATTGTCTCTGCATACATCGCAAGGGATTTGGCATGAAGATATGTATTTATGTATGTATTAGTACATATTATTATGTATTACAATTGAGGATTACGATTATTCAACTTTATAGACACATAAAAATTTATAAGTTTTCAGGTGCAGAACCATTCTTCTCTGACTTTCTGGAAACGGAATAACACCTTGATTTATTGGCCTTGGATTCCCTGCCGTAGCGCCGAGCCCGTACAACTTTGCTAATTAAGAGAAAGATAAATTTCCTTTTTCCCTTAAACAATTTCCCAAAAATTACTACAGTTTAAAAGTTGCCCATAAATTAAATAAAATTTCAATATAAGTCTGTTTAATAGTCGCCTATTTAAAATTTTCAGCGACCCTTTTCCGTTGAGCGTTTTAATGGATTTTTAATAAGCTTTTTTAATTTTAATACGTTTTCCGTGGTTCCCTTCCGGGATGGTCAGTAACCACGCTTTTTAAAAAAGCAGATTCACATTTAACAACTTTACAACCAGGCTCATCATGACAAGTGGCAAGCCCATCGAAGTCTAGTGTACCAAACTTAAGAAATATCACAAAATAAATAAATTTATTGTGTCCCAGGGATCGAACCCTGTACCCCAGCGTCTAAATCCGCGGACTATAACCGCTAGACCACGGAGGCAGTTAACTATACAAATTATATAAAATACATTTTCTACTTAAATTGTAATCTTGTAAGAAATTCAAATATGACTATGAATACAGTTTAGCCCAAATCTCCATACAAGATGAATGATATAAATATTCAATGTGTACTGGATACAGTGTGCTCCTGCTTATCAAGAAACAAGTTAGTGACTAATTGTTTAAAAACATTGACAGATTGTGCCCGTCTAATGGCCAGTGGTAGTTTGTTCCACTGGCGGGCTGCAGACACAGTGACCATAGATATATATATAAGGTACGCATCCATAGTTTCCCATCGTATGCTTAAGCTCATCGAACAGATCTGCTTGTAGGAATACCGACGCAACTGCCGGCTACCGGAAAGGCCGATGTCATTTTTTCGTAGCGAGCGGACGAGCGAACTTGCGTGTCTTTAAGAATTTGACAATGGGTCTTGTAAAGATGGCGCGGACTATGTGTTTATAGCTGAAGCAGCATCTTTAAATGTCGACGCGTTAAGAGGTTTTAACATCTGGAACTCTCGCATCCCTTAAAAAGGATTTAAACAATATCAATTTCGTAACACAGTTCCATCAGATTTATTATAGTTTGTAGTTAAATTAACCATTTTTTTGTTACTTGCATAAAATATTTTTTAATTTTCAATGATTTATTTGAACAAAATATAAATAATAATTTAGAAAAAACTACAGATGTTAGTATCGTCCAGGTGGAATTCTGGCAAGAACATCATTACAGCCCCTAGAACACAGCGTCCTAGGCCTCCATTGTTGGAGATGAACCTTCCAGAACATATATCTAGAGAATTTGACCTACACTTGCCACGCTGGCCGGCTTGGCGAGGATATGATGTCAATTTTTAATGGCATATTATTAAAGATTCCACAAGTTGGTATTAATTGAACCGGGACCGACGGCTTAACGTACTCTTTAAAGCATGAGAACGGTGGTGTTGTAAATCTATGACAAATGTATTTATGTATTTCTTCTTCTTTTTATATTGGTGAATGCTGTGACACCTGAGATAAGTTATAATTATATATGTTATGTGTGTGATAATATATGTACTGCTGTGTGTACTAAATAAATAAATAAATGTACGTAATGCCGAGTGGGTTTGAATCGACCTTTACGGTCTAAATGCACGGACTTAGAACTTACTTACTTTTAACCGTTAGACCACGTTCGTATGGTCCTATGTTCATAAAATATCGTCTAGAGCTAGATAATTGTTCTTTATAGCGTAATGAACCAAATTTAAAAACAGTATACTCAAGAAAGAAATAGGGCTATAAAGGAAATAAGTCTTTTTATATGTACCTAAAAGTTATCTCTGACCAGACTGGTTGGTGCCTTGATTTCAATTTTAATGACAACTGATTAACGATTGCACAAGTTGGTATTAGTAGAACCGACGACTTAACTTACTTACGGTCTTCGATTACTTGTCCTGAAGGTTGATGGTAAGAACATGCCAAGCGGCATTACATACCATCAACCTTTTGTATTAGACAATAAAGTTATTAAGTAAATTTAAAAAAAAAATATATTTGTGCATAGAGAGTCTATGACGGCCAACAAATATACGGGCAAAGCTGGGTCAAAAAGCTAGTATGGTAAATGAACTATCAACCATAATAAGCCAAAGAAAATTATATTATAACAAATTACAATAATGGGAAAAGTTTTCGAAGACAATAAAGACAACGCTACCTTATATTAGAAATAAACATGTCGTTTTTTGGCAAATCAGCGAGCAGATTCCAGTCTGGGGTTTCGAAAAGTTTTGCTTTTGGGGTTCGGCGAGGCGATCAACTTAGGAGCAACTTCATTTGTGCCCCACCGAGCACGATATTTGCGCGAAGAAACAGCAAGAATAAATGTTACAGTTACGAATGCTGTGAGACATATTATTGTGTCAAAAGGTTGGGTTAATTTCTATACTTATTTGAGCCAACGACGTACTGATACATCTCGTAGTGTATAATGTATTTTCATCAGAAAAACTCGGGTCTCAATCGGAATACGATGACACCTGAAGTGTCAATCAGTTATTGTATTAAATGAGTGACATTTTCATATCCATATATGGAACTTTTTTTTTATTTTTTATTTATTTATTTAAACTTAATTGCACAAAGTACAAAGGCGGACCTAATGCCGCTAGACATTCTATGACGGTCAAACCTTCGGGACAACGAGAGCAGTAAGTACATAAGGTAGGTGCAATACTGAATAAACTTGAGTAGTTTAGTTGCAGATAACATATACGTTATCGTTTAAGTATCAAAATGAAAAATGTTATTGCATGATTATAGAGATGTTACAACCAATCTAAGATAGAAAACGAGAAATACTAACTTTTTCAATAAACTGCCTCCGTGGTCTAGCGGTTAAGTCCGTGGATTTAGACTCGGAGGTACCGGGTTCGTTTCCTGGTCGGGGCACAAAAATATTTATTAATGTAAATAATAATACATTTAATTAATATTTAATTAATTTGTGATATTTCTCGAGTTTGGTACGCTGGAGACATCGACGAGCTTGCCACTTGTCATGATTGGCCTATAGTAAAGTTGGCTAAATGTGAATCCGCTAATTAATAAGCGTGGTTTCTGACCAACCCGAAAGGGAAACGGTCGTGATGATACTTTACTAACTTTTCCAATAAAATACGAAAACCATCATGCAATATATATCTGGTCAATTTTTACTACTTTCGTGGCCTACCATTTTATTTATTTATTTTATTTTAAATTCTTCATTGCACCAAAACTTAAAATTAGGTACATAGGCGAGTTTAATGGTTAGGCATTCTCTGACAACTAACATTTGGGATGGTGAGAGTGCAGGGTGCAACAATCTAATAATAATAGTCTAATTTATAAATACACTACATACCAAGCAATTACATAAACTACATGCAAGTATTATGAACATATATATACACAAATAAACATACATAAACATATTGCGTGCCAAATAATAAATATTCAGTGTGTACTGGATACAGTGTGCTTCTGCTTATCAAGAAACAAGTGTAATTGTTTAAAAACATTGACAGTTGGTGCCTGTCTAATGGCCTGTGGTAGTTTGTTCCACTGGCGGGCTGCAGATACAGTGACCATAGATGTATATATAAGGTACACATCCATAGTTTCCCATCGTATGCTTAAGCTCATCGAACAGATCTGCTTGTAGGAAAACCGACGCAACTGCCAGCTACCGGAAAGGCCGATGTCATTTTTTCGTAGCGAGCGGACGAGCGAACTTGCGTGTCTTTAAGAATTTGACAATGGGTTTTGTAGAAGATGGCGCGGAGTGTGTGTTCTTCTTTAAATGTAGACGCGTTAAGAGGTTTTAACATCTGGAACTCTCGAATCCCTGCAGCTTCGCCGAGATGTAGCTTCTTTGAGCGTGTTCTACCGGCTATACTATGGTGAGTGCTCTGAAGAGCTCTATAACCTAATTACTTCCTCTCCATTCCGCAACCGAACCACACGCACAGGTCAGAATATGCACCCACATACCGTAGTCACTATCCCTTCGCGTACCTATACATTTGGTGACTCATACATCTGTCGCACAATAAAGATGTGAAATGCTCTTCCAGCCTCTGTGTTTCCACTTTCCTATAACCTGGAATCCTTCAAGCGAAGTGTGAAAAAGCATAGTGTTAGAGACTGATGTCGGACATAAGGGTCTGATTCCAGTTGCTAACATTCATGGACCCTGCGCGCCACTTACCATCAGGTGGGGGCAGGGTCACATGTCGTGCTAGTATTAAAAAAAAAAAAAAAAAACAACACTTTTGAATCCTTCTCCCTCACACAATCCAATTTTTTTCCAACTTTCTAGGAAATTAAATTGCGGACAATTTAGAGATATATTATTAAACTTACCGAAAAGACCACAACATGAAGTCGAATATATATAACGATCTCAAAGAAGAAATCATCAGGAACGGGTTCAAGTTCAGCTTTACGCAGTGGAAGATGGTGTGAGAGGAGTTCCAGCAAAATCTTTGCGCCGCTTTATGGAAAGAGCTTCCAAGACGTCATTAACGGAATTATTTGGTTGGGTAGGGAGAAGAGTAGAATGGTATATGTTGAGCGTCTTATTGCGCTGTAAATTAAATTAGAAAGCCTCCTTTTCAAACGAGCCCATTGTCGGTCACAAGCCCGAGAAACCATTCTTCTCATCTCTTACCAACACACTAGAGCGTGTAGTAATTCTGACAAAATTTACATTTAGAATACGGGAACAATAACTTCAATGTTGCCAGGAAAAAAAACTTTTATTACCGAAAATATATAAAACGGTAACATTTATGCCTTTTGATGTATGTAGAATGAGCCTATAGTAAAGTTTACGAAATGTGAATCTGTTTTATTAAAAATCCGTTTTTCTACTATATTTTACGTTGTCATGTTTTAATAATAAAGGTACAAGCTTGTGCAGAAAAATATGACTCTTTAAATTGAAATTACATTCTATTTTACAAAAGTAGATTCGCAAACTCGACTTTATTATTGTAATGAGTATTTTATGCAAACTATACCTATCTACCAACATTTTTTTCTTTCATTACAGCCCCTAGAAAATAGTGTACTAGACCTCCACTGTTAGAGATGGCCCTTTCAGAACATATATCTGGAGAATTTGGCCTACACTCGCCACGCTGGCCAGACGGCTTGGCGAGGATATGATGTAAATTTGTATGACAATTTATTAACGATTCCACAAGTTGGTATTAGTGGAACCGGGACCGACGGCTTAACGTGCTCTCCAAAGCACGGGAACGGTGGTGTTGTAAATCTATGACTTAAGAAAAGTGTATTTCTCATTGGTACATGCTGGGTGGGTTTGAACCGACCTTTGTAGGATTTAAGGTACGCGTTCTTACAACCGAGCCACCACTGCGCCTTTACAGAACAATTATCTGAAGATTTTGGCCTACACTCGCCACGCTGGCCAGACGGCTTGGTGAGGATATGATGTCGATTTTTAATGGCAATTTATTCACGATTCCATAAGTTGGTATTAAATTGTATAAGCTTGTTATTGTGTCACCTGGGAGTGTACTCCATCCAGAATTATCTATGACAGGGCATCCAGTTTTTTTTAACTTAAGCTAGTACGCGCATCGGTTAATAATAGCAGCGATTATATTTTTATTGTTATTACTCTTTCGTAAAGAAACCGGTATTTTCCAGTTCTTGGTACTTTTTGTTGTACTCGTACTTATATCATATATACAACGAGTATTATGTTTCAAAAGTCAAACACTGCTAAATATTTAACTAGTTTTTTAAGTATAAAAAAACACGTGATGTGAAATGTTTAAATAGGTGGTAGGCGGACTGATGGTGGTAATTTGCCCAGTCTGCCGGGGCGGGGAAGTATCCACCGTTCTTGTCGATAAACCCAGTATCCACACGTTTCGGGATCAGGCTCGAATTGCAGTCATACCCAGTCAAGCCGACATAGTGTTAGGGACTGATGTCAGTCATGAGTCTCTGATTCTAATTGCTAACATACATGGACCTCGCACTCCACTTACCATCAGGTGGGCGCAAGGTCACATGTCGTGCTAGTATATAATTTAAAAAAAAATATTTGTATCGGCGCGGTGCCGCGGTGGTGGCTCGGTTGAAAGAACGCTTTGCAATAAAATATCCTACAAGGGTTGGTTCAAACCCCCCCCCGGCACATACCAATGAGAAAAATACTTTGCTTACGTATTTTTGTTATAGATTTACACCACCACTGTTCCCGTGCCTCGGAAAGCACGTTAAGCTGTCGGTCCCGGTTTCACTAATACCAACTTGTGAAATCGTTAATAAATTGTCATAAAAAATTGACATCAGATTCTTGCCAACTTAGTGTGGGCCAAATACTCCAGATATATGTTCTGGAAGTCCCATCTCCAAGAGTGAAAAATAAAATGAATGAATATTTGTTTCGCGGGCGCTTTCGAGGCGCACTTTATTTTTCTATGGTTAATAAAGCTCATCATAAAAAAATAGCTACTATTCAATCATAATGACTAAAAATAACAATAATAATTAAACCAACTACACAATTAGTAAATAAGCAGTGAACATTTATTTTCCGACGTGTTTTTCGTGTTATTTTATTTATAAACTAATTTCGTCGTTATTGGAACCGGAAACTGCCCCGCGAAAACAGGAAGTTAATATAAAAACATGATGTACTAAAATCATATTTTATTTCTGTAGTACTCATTGCAAAAAACCTGCTAAGTCCAAACGTAGAGATTCGATTACATACATACATACATATCTTCACGCCAGATCCCTTGCGGGGTAGGCAGAGACAATTGAGCGCCACTTGACACGATCACGACATACCTCTTTCGCTTCGTCGACATTCATCAACCTCTTCATACATGCTCTTTTGTTACGAAAGCTTTTTATGGTACCTTCAGCCAGTGTTTTATTAATTTGATCGTGATATGTGAGTCTCGGCCTGCCAGGGCCTCTTTCACCCACAACTTTCGCATTATATATCTGGTTCGTCAATCTTTCATCGCTCATCTTTTCAACATGTCCGAACCATCGTAGCATGCCTTTCCTTTTATACCCACCATTTTCCGTATTTCGACGTTACGTATGCGGTCCGCCAAAGATTCGATTAAATAATATTTATTACGAAATGTACTTTTAAAAGGAAATGTAGTTTAAATAGCATTTTTATTTTTTTTAATAATTCAATTCATTTATTTTTGTAAGTAGGAAACACTAAAGTATCACCACGCTTATTAGGCGGATTTACATTTAGCCAACTTTACTATAGGCTGATCATGACAAGTGACAAGCACGTCGATGTCTCTAGCGTACCAAACGTAGTACAATTGGTTCGATCCAATTGTTTTAGATGTGCATTTTTTTTAGATATGCAATTTTTTTTAGAAGTGCAATTTTTTTATTTCAACCATGACCACTGCGCGGCGGAAACTGACCCTGTGAAAACATGGCTTAACTTTTGCAATACTCGTAGATGCCTTAGCAGGTAAAACTGGGTTTATTGCCGATGGTATATTTTACTTTAGAAGTATTACAGCCCCTAGAACACAGCGTCCTAGACCTCCACTGTTTAAGATGGGCTTTCTAGAACATATATCTGGAAAATATGGCCTACACTCGACACACTGGCCAGACGGGTTGTACCTCATAACCCGGGTTATGAGTAATAAGTTATAAGTTTTAAAATTGCCTCAGGAACTCAAACACCAAGAATCATCCAATTGCCTTGCCTTTAATATAATTATGTCCTACTGCAGGCCACAGAATGGTGACCTTTGAAATGTAATGGTGACCTTTGCAATGACGTGGGACTAATTATTTATATATATTATAAAAAAATATTTGTGACAATGAGAAATACTTGTTTTTTTTTTAATCGACCCTCGCAATAAGGCCTGACGATAGCCTGAAGGGTCACCGCGGAAGGTCGCATTCCCAAAGGCCTCCTAAGGAGACTCCTACGGACTAAAACCCTATAAACTGTCTCTCTTTTACTGTTGGCCCTGCGTGCCGTGAGTGAAGGCACTCGTTTGCCGCTTGATGAGAAATGCACCTATCTTCGTACATTTGTCATAGATTCATAACACAAATGTTCCGGAACTGTAAGAAATTGACATCTGAAGGTCAACTTCTTTAAAGTCACAAAGGTTAGTTGGTAGAAAATGCATTTACGGCATAAAGCTCGCCTATGTACCTGCCAGTCGTTCTTCCAGTGCTGTCGTACGGAGCAGAAACGTGGACACTAACAGTGGGTCTGGTCCACAAATTTAAGGTCACTCAGCGGGCTATGGAGAGAGCTATGCTCGGTATTTCTCTGATGGATAAAGTCCAAAACTAGGAAATCCGTCAGAGAACCAAAGTTACCGATATAGCCTTCAAAATTAGTAGCTAAAGTGGCAATGGGCTGGACATGTCTGTCGTAGAACCGATGAACGATGGAGTAGACGAGTTCTAGAGTGAAGACCACGTACGGGAAGACGCAGAGTGGGTCGACCCCCCGCTAGATAGACGGATGACCTAAGGAAGGTCGCTGGTGGGGGTTGGATGATTGCAGGAGATCGTGTGAAGTGGCGATCCTTGGGGGAGGCCTATATCCAGCAGTGGAGAGACACAGGCTGATGATGATGATGCACCTGCACTTGTTTTGGTATTGTACAATAAAGAATTTATTATTATTATTATTTAAAAATATGTTCCGAAGAGCCCATCTTCAGCTTCACAAAGTCTAGGATTTTGGTATTTTTATAATCTCTTTAAACATCTCGAAGAATATATACTAGACTGCGTATTTAGCATATAAAAAGTGTAAGTACATTTTTATTCAAGCAATGTTTCTATAAAATAGTTATGTTAGCCCGACCAACAAGTTATGTTCGAATAACTTCGAGAAGAGTATTTTTTTCTACATTCGCGAGCACCGTGTTGTTCCTCTTGGGATTTTTATCAACTTTTTTGCTATTCTTAGCTTTCCTTTTGCAAGTGTATTAAATTATAATATTGATTTTTTTCTTTAGATATCTTTTTGTTGATATGCTTTTTTATATTGCATATGGAGTTAAGTAAATAATGAGAGTTAATCGGGGTGGTCAGAAACCACGCTTATAAACAAGCAAGTTCATATTTAGCCAACTTTACTATAGGCTAATCATGACACGTGGCAAGCTCGTCGATGTCTCTAGCGTACCAAACTCGAGAAATAGCATAAATAAATTAAATATGACCAGGAATCGAACCCGGTACCTCCGAGTTATTGTTACCCAATCTTGGTCTTGGCCTTGCAGAGTTGGTCTTGGTCTTGCTTTTTTGCAACGTGACTACTGATATGGTTGCAAGACCAAGACAACCCTAGTCTTGGTCTTGCGCAAGAGTCTCGAAAGACTCTTGCTCAGATATATTTTACAAATTTTGCTTTAAATATTTACTTTTTTTGCGTCGTGTCCGTTTTTTTTTATTATTTTTTTTATTATTATTTTTTTTTTTTTTATTGTTGCTCCGGGTTCGATTCCTGGTCGGGACACAAAAATATTCATTAATGTATATAAATACATTTAATATATTATATAATAGCTCCATTACATAGATATATTCTTCTCATCACACCAACTATGTCTCTAAATCCTTTGTCGTTACTGCCTCCTCTCTTTGGAACAGCTTGCCTGTCAGCATTAGACAGGCTCCTAACAGAGCTTTATTTAAAAGGAGAGTTTACACTCACTTTATTAAGTCCTTGTAGATTTCTTTCACTGTCACTGTCAAACCTGAAGACCCTGGTGGGTAGTTGGTCTTGTGGTGTTATGTATAATAAATATGATTATCTTAAAACCAGTAGTTATTTTTATATATAGTATTTATAATATGTTTATGTATTAATGTTATCTATATGTTATGTATATGTGTATGTATTAATGTTATGTATATAGTATTTAAGTATATGTATGTTTATATAGGAATTGCTTACTTTTATGATATTTATTGGAATAAAAATAATTTATAAATATAATTTTCACTATCCTCGATCTAACAAAGAAATCTCATTTGTCCCCACGGTCAACGGTCAGAGAATGCCTTACGGCATTATGTTCGCCGATTGTAAATTACAATAAAGATTTTAAATAAATAAATAAATATATAAGTATATGATATTTTATTATATAAATATATATGTATTATTATTTATATGTACCTATGTATTCTATTTAGTGTATACCTACTGATTAATATATAGTTTTGTATATAGTATATTAGATTTAGTATTTAAGTTTGATTTATTTTGGTTTTTTTTCAAAAATCTTAATGCTCCTATTATATTTTGCACCTGCCTCACATAACAAATGCTCTAAATTGTCCCTAAGGTTGACTAGTCAGAATGCCTAGCGGCATTAAGTCCGCCTGTGTACCTAGTGCATAAAGTTTTGATATAAATAAATAAATAAATAATTAATATTTAATTTATTTGTTATATTTCTCGAGTTTGGTACGCTGGCTGGAGACATCGACAAGCTTGCCACTTGTCATGATTGGCCTATAGTAAAGTTGGCTAAATGTGAATCCGCTTATTTATAAGCGTGGTTTCTGAAAACCCCGAAAGGGAAACACTATATATACTACTATTGTTGCACCACGCCTTTAAATAAGCGGATTCTCATTTAACCAACTTAACTATAGGGCCATCATGCCAAGTGGAAAGATCGTCGATGTCTCTAGCGTAACAAACTCGAGAGATATCATAAATAAATTAAACAACACTACTCCGAGTATAAATCCACGAACTTAACCGCAAGACCACGGAGGCAGTTAGTTAGAGAGTTAATTAAGTTAGGAGTTTTTAACACTTTGCATCCGGCTCGCCGCACAATCCAACACTTTCAATGATTTATCACATTTGAGAAAGACAAGTCTATATATAAAAAGTCTATCAACTTACTAATAAATAAAATTTAGAGGTAGGTACAATAATTAATCATATATTTGTTTTAGTTAAATAGATGAAAATCGTTTTAAATGCTTTAGCTCTTTTCTCTGTCTAAAAATAGGCATATAAAAAAATAAATATATTATTATGCGGGAAAGTTTATGAAAAAGCAGTGTTTCCCTAAGATAAAGATAGATAAAAGATAAAAAAATAGTCTAATTTACAGGTCTTATAGTAAACTAACTTAAAGTAACAACATTTGCCAAGTAAATTGGCGGGCAAATAGGTATAACAAACATTAATATAAATTTTAAAATTTTAAATAAAATAATTTTAAAAACTTACATGTAGGTATTAATACAATATTGTCAGCTTAAACTTTAGGTATTACAATTGTCAAAATATTATTTTAAATTATAAAACATATTTTCTTTTAACCAAATTATAAATTGATTTTTAAAATTCATTTTTTCTCAACAATTTTAATTTGTTAGGTAATTTATTATAAGTTCGTATACACATAATTAGTCAATTTTTATTACATTTAGTTTTCTTCGGATTTATATCTACAATAAGATCATAGGGGTTTCTCCTATGTCTAGCACTGACATCTTCAAACATTCTAAACATGTCGCTATGTTATCTAACAAATAAGCAAACATCCAAAATATAAAGAGAAACATTCCAAAATAAAATGTACCGCCTACTGGTGATGAATGTAGACATTCTCGTAGATATCATCAAGATTTTTCCGTCTATCTATATGGATGAACCGCACATAGAAAGCCTATATATTAGAAGGAGATCGGAGAGAGGAACGCACATCGAATTCATATCAGGTGCTGGCCTACTCTCAAACGATTCCATATATCTTCAAATCAGTAGAGAAATGTGTTGCTTAATATTCAATTATGCGATTCATGTCATTGTGATAACAGTTTCTTATAACTCAATGCTTTAAGATTAAATTACCTAACTACCTTCTGAAAGGAATATTACGCAAAACTTTTTGTATACAATCGAGTAACAACACTGGTTGAGTTAATAGCACTACACTTGGAGGACTGTAAGGAGGCAAACGTCGTGATGTTGTTGTTATTTCAATTTATTGTATTATTTATTTACATTATATTTATTTACAGTTACATACGTAACGTCGAAATACGTAAAATGGTAGGTATAAAAGAAAGCATAGGCACAAAAATAAGGAAAAGCATGCTACGATGGTTCAGCATGTTGAAAGGATGAGCGAAGAAAGATTGACGAACCAGGTATATAATGCGAAAGTTGTGGGTAAAAGAGGCCCTGGCAGACCAAGACACACGTATCACGATCAAATAAATAAAACACTAGCTGAAGGAGAATTAAAAAGCCTTCATAACAAAAGGGCATGTATGAAGAGGTTGATGAATGTCGATGAAGCGAACGAGTTATGTCGTGATCGTGTCAAGTGGCGCTCAATTGTATCTGCCTACCCCGTAAGGGATCTGGCCTGAAGATATGTATGTATGTATGTATTATTTATAAATCAATAAATAATAAAAGTTTTTGTTTTATGTCAAAAAAATGTTTACGTTACCTGCCTTCAAAGACTGGGTTGTACCAAACGATGTCTCTATAATTAAAGAAAAAAATGGCGTCGATTGTACCAATACTGACCTTCAAAATAAAATTGATAAAGTCGACGCCATTTTTAACTTTAATCGTTAAAATTACAGATACTTCATTTTAGTGCAACTCAGCCAAAGATAAAACCGTCCGTCTTTAAAAGCAAAAGGATGAATTAATAGACGATTTTGAGATATAAACATATCGCTTTGGAATAATACAATGAACACCTCAAAAGCTCCAAACTGCAAGACAAATTTCTTACCATTCTATAGATTTGCAGTCGGGTGCCGGGTCCATCGTGTGTGAGAAAGATAGAGACTATTAGGCTGGTCTACGAGACCTTCACAAGATAAAATAAAAAATCATAAAATAATAAAAATACTGTAGAATTAAAAATAAATAAATGATCCCGAAACGTGTGTACTGGGTTTATCAGCACGAACGGTGGATACTTCCCTGCCCTGGCAGACTGGGCAAATTACCACCATCAGTCCGCCCACCACCTAGCGGCATATAGTCAGTCTTTCTAAATAGTGAAATAAAAAAAAAAATGTGCAACGACGCTCACCATCCACTATTCTGTTCCTCTTCCTACCCAACCAAATACTGGATGATTCTGCAGATGCCGTCTTGGAAGCTCGTTTCAGAAATATATCGACTGCAGACCTGCTTAGGCCCAATTCTTTCAGTATGCATGAATTCCCCTCGCACCAACTTCCACTGCGTACAGCTGAGTCTTAAATACGTTCCTGATTATAAATTTTGTAAGATCATAATATTTTTCAAATTTAATTTGTGGTCTTTTGGAATATTTGATTCCCACAACCAACACATCATTAAGTCAAAAAGTAATATAATTTTTACATTTGGAAATAAAATGAGATAAATAAGGTTTAAATTCGATTTGTATTCGTTTTCGTGAGTTTGGCCCCAGTTGCGTACACCCGCTGCGGTGCTTGATTGCGATTTAATGCCATGGATGGTTGGTTTATAGAATCGATTTACTTTGATATGTCTTTACATAAAGTACCTATTCATTTTTTATTCACGAAGATTGCATATGCACTTACTGGTAATATGAACTATAAAACTTTATAAAAAATATTATTATGACTTCATTTCAGATACAATTTTTAAAATTAAAGATTTTGTAATAAAATGAAGCATTTACGCCAAAAATACAAAATACGATTATACGATTATCAACTAATTTATAATAAAGAGACTTCCGGACTTTGCTCGTTAATAACGGCCATCTTGTTAAAGCTACATCTGTGAAATTAGGTGTCATTTATTTAGTCCGTGGGTTGAGGCGGAGTGCACAAGTGTCCGAAAACGATATCGTCTAAGATCGATTACGTCTGTCAGTAATGTCAAAATCTTGGGCATTCCGCCTAGCTTTTGACATTTCTGACAGACGTAATCGATCTTAGACGACTCGTTTTCAGACGATTGTACACTCCGCCTCACCCCACTGTTTTGCCAAATCACCATGGACGGATATAGCTTTCAACAACACGTGCAAATAATTCTGTTCGGGCAACGTACCTGCGCGCTTCGCCCATCGAAAAATCATCTTCAGCGATGAGGCCCATTTCTGGATGAATGAATAAACAAAATTGTGGAATTTGGGACGATACCAATCCACATGAGATCCAAGAGCATTCAATGTATCACAAAAAAGTCACTGTTTGGTTTGGATTTTGAGCTGGCGACGTATTTGGTCCATATATGTTTTTTTTTAATACAAATAATTTATATCAACAGTTAAATAATACAATATTCTTCTTTATAGTCGCTACACTCTTGGCAGAGTGGTCGTGGCCGCCATTTGTGTGCTAGTGGTACGCTTAACAAGCCGTCGCAGCTTTCCTGATGCACTCGTGATGATCCAGTGCAGCTTTCACCTGATCAGTCCATCTCATCGGAGATCTACCACGCATCCTCTTGCCATCGACTTTCCCTTAAATGGCACGATGGATGTTTCTCAATTTCGTGACACGTATCCGAAGAAAGTGAGGTTGCGTGAATGTACTGTCGAAAAAGGAGTTGTCTGATCCCCAGTTCCTCCAGTATGGATTTGGTGGTTCGGAACTCCGTCCATGATATGCCCAACATTCTCCGCCTACACCACATCTATAGAGCATTAATTTGCTTTATTTCTGTTCCTCCTCTTGTTTGGTTCCTCCATATCTTCTTCACCTTGTCCATGGCAATATTAATAAATTATTAATAGCCAAAGGTTTCGGAAATTGCAACATATAGGTTACAATTCTGACAACCACTATTTAGCTATACTACCACAAACCAACACATCAAACTACGAGTATATAGGTACTAGTAATTAGCGTTATAGATGAATGATTATTTTCTAACTTTAGCGGCTAAAGAACCAGAATTTAACTACTGGAAACACTACAACTATAATAGGAAAACAAATTTAACTAGAAGACAAAGCTGTCTCGATTCCGAACGAGGTGCTAGCTTAGTCTCACACCTAATTACTAAATAAGTTTAATGTACAGAGCGAACCTCATTAGCGAAGTGAACGTGCATTGTTAAGGTTGGTACAGACCAAACGAATAAAAAACTAGAACAAGAGTGTTGGTCGTTTTTTATGATGTAAACGACAAATCCTTTAAACTTTGGAGCCATCGAGGGGGAAATGGGGGACGAAGACAGCGGCGGCTGGATCGGTGACTGTAACGGTGGTGGTGGGGTCGGGGGGTCCTTAGGTTGGCGGCCAGAGGACTTGGTTGAGGCCTCAATCAGTAGATTAATGCCACATAAGATATTTATCGGAAATTCTGTCACAATACATACAAAAAGACTAGTTCCATTCGATATAAATATTAAGGTTAAGCGCTTTCAAAGCTTGCTAGCTCGCTATTGTTGGTGCAACTACATGACATGGTTTTGCGGGAACGTTTTTATATAAATGAGGGCCTGTCTATACATCGATAGGCGTATATAAATTTGAAGACATATATGTCTGTATAAATTCTTTATTACACAATAAACAAAAACACATTTAAATGCAACATAGGCGAACTTAATGTCTGGTGACGTTTTCTACCAGCTAACCTTTGGAATAGTGAGCAATGATTGTGGGTGCATTAAATCAATAAAAAAAAACTTAAACTATTACTAGCAACTAAAGCTAAAATACTTATACACTAATATATAAATATAATATAATAACACAAGTACATATATACATAATAAATGTATATAAAATACATACAATATTACACCGATTTAGAAAGGTTATATATATATATATATATACTCGTCTTGCTTTTTGTGAAGGTAAGTAAATTTTTAGAACACTTAAGTGAGGGTGCTTTTCGAACGGTTAGCGAGTGCACGCACGCCCGAGTCAGGTCATGGAGTGTGACCTACTCGCGAGGGCGAGAGATGGCGCACGTGGTGTTCCCGTGTTCCATCTCCTCCTGCTCACTGGAGGGTCTGCCTAGGCGGACAGCGCCGGCGGTTAGCGGATGTTTCCTAACGGACTCCCGCGAAGCCGCCACTCAGGCACCATGAAGGAACGCCGTCAGGTTTTAGTCGGTGCGAGTCCGACATAACCTTTCCCTGCTGCCTCCACAGCGGGGATTGGTATCCGTAGGGATTTCCTGACGAAAAAAAAAAAAGGGTGCTTTTCGAACGTTAAGTGGAAGCCGGTTCCACTGGCTAGCCATTTTTAATTGATTGTTGGAAGAGGAACGATGTTTAAAAATATATATATAGTTAAAGTATATCATCACGACCGTGTCCCTTGCAACCACGTTTATGAAGAAGCGCATTCACATTCACCAACTTTACTATACTGGAAAGCTCATCGATGTCTCTAGCGTACTAAACTCGAGAAATATAACAAATTATTGTGTCCCGACCAGGAATCGAACCCGGTACCTCTGCGTCTAAATCCACGGAATTAAGCGCTGGACTACGAAGGCAGTTTATACACAAATATTATTGTCTATTCTTTGTCTACAAAGATAGAGCCAGAATGAACGGTCTTCACTTCTGACGGGTTATGGATATTCAGTTTGAAAATAAAATGGCATCAAAGTAGACGGCGAGAAAGTCGCTGTCAAAGAAGCCAAGACTGCGGTGGTCGTTTGTCATGCAAATGTTGGTAAATGCATAATGAGATGGCGAGCTTGTAATCTTCCACTATGACACATTCGGAATTTCAATGCAAACTTTACATTTTGTCGCTCACATAAAATATAAAAATAAGAAATGCCTTTATTGTACGCAATGATATTAAATATATAACAAGATAGGGCAAGAATCCAAACGGTATGAGAATTAAAGCTAGGACAATTGTCTTAGAATTAATTAGTCTATGACTGTGTATTGCCTGTTATGGTCGTCTTCTACGATGATAAATTAATTTTGATGTTTTTATTTATTTATTTAGTACACACAGCAGTATATACTCGTATATATATATATACTTTGTACATTGTACATATATATATATATATATATATTGGAATAACAAACAATTGTACAATAAGGATACAATACAAATATAGATTACATAGTACAGGTAATCATACAATTAACACCGTTAGCCACAGATAGAATATATTATTATAGAATGTACAAAGTTATATATTTATATATTTTTTATAAAGAGATAACTATTAATATTCTATTATACAAAAAAAATACATTCAAAACAAACTATTATATGAAAAAAAAAAGTGAAACAAAAATAATAATAATTAAGTAATTAAAAAAATAAAAATATATTGTCACACATAACATAATATAATTATCACTACATATTATAAAACAAAGTCCTCCGTCGCGTCTGTCTGACTGTCGGTTCGCGATAAACTCAAAAAATACTGCACCGATTTTTATGCTTTTTTCACCAATGCATATAGTGGTCCTCGAGAAATGTTTTAGTATAAAATTTGCTAAGTTTTTGTATACATTATTTGTTGGAAATTTTGGAAAAAAATAAGCCGTCTGGGAGCTTTCAACGAATACGCTGCCTAAACCCTTTGAGATATAACAAAATGATGTATCGTGGAATTGTGTATCTTATATAGGTCTACAGAAAAGTACGAGATGGCATATGTCTATCTCTTAAGCATAATATACTATATCAATTTTAATACTTTAAAAAATTAGCTATTATAAAGCGGTAAATGGAAAGCTATTTACACAAATACGGTATTAATTCTTATCATTTTAAATACGTTAGTTAGCTTAAGCATTTTAAGAAGAATTTTTATCACTTAACACGATGCAAATTAAATGAATACTTTAGAAGATATAGCAAAACCAAAATAATGCGCAACGAAATAAGTTTCGTGTCGCTGCCGTTTTCACGGGCAAAGCCGGGTATAACAGCTAGTGTTAAATAAATTATAAGCTACTCGTACCTATATTGATGGTTTGAAATATGCGAGAACATTTTTATTGACATTATGCCGACCTGCTATGTTGGAAGAAGAACAAAGACGCCAAGAGAACACAAAGCAAATGACATAAAAATAATGTAACAAAGATTAATTATTTAAATAACAACCTCCTGACTGCCTCCGTGGTCTAGCGGTTAAGTCCGTGGATTTAGACTCGGAGGTACCGGGTTCGATTCCTGGTCGGGACACAAAAATATTTATTAATGTAAATACATATGTACATTTAATTAATATTTAATTTATTTGTGATATTTCTCGAGTTTGGTACGCTGGAGACATCGACGAGCTTGCCACTTGTCATGATTGGCCTATAGTAAAGTTGGCTAAATGTAATAATGTATAATATAAGCGTGGTTTCTGACCACCCCGAAAGGGAAACGGTCGTGATGATACTTTACTTTACTTTTTACAAATAACAACCAATGGCCGCTCTATCTTATGCATATTTGATCTCTTTGTGTCTAAACATGTATGTAGATATGATATAAATAACGCTTAATTATTTCTACCTACCCCACAAAGAAATTGGGCGCAAAGATGATACCTAGTAATGATCTTATAAGTCATAGAAAAAATCTAAGTATGGAACAATGGAACCCCAATCTAATTTTAATTAAAACATTAAGATTAATAGGCCAAAAGACTCCTCAAGTCGAAACTTCGTAATGAATACCTGAATATCATGACAGCTAAATTTATTACCCATTAAAGCTCTAATATCTCTAATGTATTTTATGGTTTTATTCTAAAAGAAAAATAATACCTTCAAAATGATAAGTGGCTTCATTTACATTAATGCACAAGTCAAAATAGCGTTTAATCTTTTAGTATTTTGTGTCATGAAAACGGCATCGCTGGCTCGCCGTGTGGGGCCCCGCTGGCTCGCCGTGTGGGGCCCCGCTGGGTGACTACCTATTTTAAATTTCGAATACCTAACAATATTCGGCTGTCTCTGCGTTGAAAATAGTTTTTTTAAATGGGGTGTATCACTAACTTTTTATCACGCTAGATGGCGCATGATAGATGGTACCTAATGTAACTGTCAGTTGCATAGAAAACTTGTATTTTTATAACAAAATTTATTATTTTCTGAATATTATGCCGAAGTGAGCAGCTTTTTAGCGTACAAATCGAGATTTCTAAGCGAAATCAAAGATATGGCGATCTCAAAATTGCCGTTGTATTAATAAAACCTATTTTCTTTTTAAAGACGGTGTGCGCTTTCTTAATTCGTCTTTTAAAGTAGGTAACGTTAATTTAAAATACATTTTTCTGTTATAAAACTAAAAAACTACAAAAACATTTAAAAAGTGATGCGACATAGGTGTAGAACAAGGTACCATCGCCGCTAGCGACATCTACAAAAAGCTTTGCCTGATACACCCCATTAACAGTTATTAAAGTTATTTGTTATTTGTAGGTATGTAAATAAATATAGTAAATAGGTATTTTATTATGTAATTTAAATATAAATTAATTCTAAAATAAATAATAAAATAAATTAAATTAAAATACATAATATCTTAGAATAGAAAAAAAAGAGGCCTCCTTTTCTTAAATCAGCCTATTGTCGGTCGCAAGCCCGAGACATCATTCTTCTCATCTCCTACCCACACACAATGGACCCGGCACCGATCCATGTGAATGCTTAGAAATTTATCTTCTCTAGAACGATAGTTTGATACAAAACAACTGTCAACTTTGAGGCAAAAAAATAATTAATTTGTGAGTGATTAACTTTCAGGCAGTTTCTCGAACATATTTTATGTAGGTAAGTACTTAATTATTTCATAAGTAAAAATGACTAGTTTTGCAAGAAATTCGTTTCACAAACATATCTTTAAATACTTAGAAAATAATTATGGAGGGAACTGGCATTTACACAAATGTATGGGACGTTGTCAATTTTGCGTTTCACAAAGCAATAACAAATAATTAAGTAATTTTTGACAAGCGTTTTCTTAAGTAGCCGAAGAAGGTCCATTATCTTTTTTTTTTACTTTTATTATTTCATATTACCTACAAAGCTACGAGAATATGAATGTAAGCACGGGTGTTTCTTTCATTTTCACAGTAAAAAATAAACAAATACACACATCAAAAGTGTCTAGGGATCAACATATATTTTTGCAATAACTTTTCTCCTGATTGATATTCATTAAAATTTTCTTTAAGGATTGATCAAATAAAATGTTTTCGTTTGTCTACAGTAACGATAAACCAAGTCACCTTTGCATTAGTAAAAAAAATTGCCATTTTCCTAATAAAGGGATTTTTGACATTTGAACCACTAACATTAAAGTTCGAAAAAAAGACTGAAATAACAGTTTTTTTTTTAATTTTATTGGGTAACTTAAACAATTAATAATCCGTGTTTCTACCGCGAACACTAACAACACAAGAACATCGGTTTGGCATACTCAAAATGAGTTCATCCAAATCACGCTGTGGAATGGCCGCCCATGTTCGTTGCAACAACAAAAAAAGGTCTTCTTGCGACTGGATACCCTCCATATTCGGCAGAGCTCTTCTCTGAAGAATATCCCATGCATGCTCAATCGGGTTCAAGTCTGGCGACTGAGCAGGCCAGGGCAGGACATTGATGTTAGCTGCGGCGAGAGTCTGTCTTACAACTCTTGCGGTGTGCGGTCGTGCATTATCATGCATTAACTGAAATAAGGGACCGATATGCACTTGTAGAGGAACGATGACGTCTGATACAACCGTCTCAGCATAAATTTGAGCGTTGAGGTTGCCTCTGATCCAAATCAACTCAGTTCTTCCGCCGATCGAAATACCCGCCCATACCATGATGGTTCCACCACTATAAGGATGGACTTCCTGGCAGGATTTTAATCGCTGTTGGCGTCCAGGGGTTCTCCAGTGTCGTATACGTCTTGTATCCGGCCTCATACCAAAACGAGACTCATCAGAAAAGCACACGAAACGCCATTGTTCTTCTGTCCAATTTCTGTGTTCAAGAGCCCATTGATATCGAGTCCTACGATTGTGATTGCTATAGGTGGTACCCGTAGCGGTCTTCGGGAATGAAGGTTCACTTCATGCAAGCGGTTTCTGACTGTTTGGTCGCTAATTAAGTTCCCTGAAGAGCGATGAAGGCTCACGGCTAACATCATGGCGGTTATTGTTGGAGTTCTTCGAGCTGTGATTTGAATGTATCGGTCTTGTCTCCGTGTGGTGCAGCGATACCGTCCTCCATGGCGCTCAGCCACGGTACCAGTGGTTCGGTAACGTGTCCAAAGTCGACTGATAACACTCTGACTTGTATTCAGAGCTAAAGCCACAGTACGTTGCCGGGAACCAGCTTCTATCATTCCCACGGCTCTGATCATTTCTTCCCTGCTTAAATGACGTCGCCGCTCCATAATAACGTTGGTTTTAATCAGTAGTAGGGAAACAGTAGCACTAATAATGTCTTCAATGCGTCTTATGTTTTTATAGGGAAAATATTGACAGCTGATTTTCATCTTTTACTCGAATTTGATTGACAGTTCCTGTTTTAAATTATGAAATGCACCAAAAAGGATCCATATAAATTTATAAAATCATAAATTTATTACAAAGCCACATCTCAATCACAAGAAATCCGCATAAACATGCTTGATCCCTAGACTTTTTTGATGTTTGTATACCATCGACTTTTATTCGTTTAGTTCGTTTGTTCAAATACTACAAATGAATATAACGCGACCAGTACAGTACTCAACAAAGATACAAGAACCGAATTACTGCGCAAAAATTACGTTGCAATAATATATATTTTTTTTAATTCAAGACGTTTATAAATCATACTTTTTTAAAATGTGATTATGAATATTTAAAATTAAATTTGATAGTAAAAAACACACAACTGTCTAATTATAACAATGAATGTCAAATATAAGATTTGTAACAAACCTGTTCCCCGTTTCGTTTCGTTCACACCAAAAGCACTTATCTCTACAACATGTTTATATTATATTATATTCGTCGAGATATATATATATACGTTTTATTTTTGTCACCGAAAACGGAACGTCATAAATCTTAAGCAAAATATTAAGTAAGAAAAACTTAAGTGTTGTGAAATTTGTTCGTGAAACTCAATTTAATAAAAACTTAAAGATAATGATTCCTTAGCTAAGAAATAATTAAGTAGAGCTTCGAGAAACCGGCTGACATTATAACATTTCTTTTGTTTTTCCAATGAATTCACACACATTAGTTGCACAAGAACCGTCATAACATTATATATATAACAAGATGGGGCAAGAAGCCAAACGGTATAAGAATTAAAGCTAGGACAATCATCTCAAAATTAAGTCTAAGACGACGTTATGGCTTGGTTTTACTGACCTCACTTATCGTGCGCGTAATTGATATCTAGGCGTTTTTTGAAGTAAGAAATTTTCGTATATACGTATGTTCAGAGTAGCCTGCCAGAGTTGCCCCCTGGTAGAGAAATTAAATAAATTGTATGAATGAGCTAATGCCGCTCCCGTGAAGTGGCATTAAAGCTTGTAATTTCCAAGATATATTGGTCAATTTAAATTCAAATGACACTTATAAAATACGTACAATATACAATAATGAAGCTTCTCAGGCTCATTTAATTTAATTACACATTAACAATCTCAAATAGACCTATTAGCTTTGTTGATTATATAAATTATTAAGTTATAACATTACTTTCAATTTTCCATATTTCTAACTAAACTGTACATTTATAATTTTTTATTTAACTCAATTCGTTTATTTTGCAAGTAGGCAAAGGACAAAAAGAGATGTATTCTGCACTTTTACATATCAATTTTTACAATATTAATGTAAAACAATATCATTTTATAGTACACATTGGTGTATCTGGAGCAGTACATGATAACCATCATTTGGGAAGAGAAACAATAAAATATTAAAAATAACAAAATTATAAATACAGAATAACGCTTAACATTATAGCTGCTGTAGATAGGCATTGTCACACTATAAGCTAAGACAGACACAATTATAAAAATCAAAATATGTATTTATTCATTTTGGAAAACCAAAAAAACGTCACTGCATTACTATTTGCTGTAACAACATGCTATTTCGCATTAAATGTAAATGCTACACAAAACTATTGTCGCAAAATAAAGCAGTTGGAGTTGATAAAGCTATCAAATGTGTTATATGGATTTCAAGTTTGTTTTTAATAACCAGTTTCACAGTTATTAGAACAAGTTTTATGACTACCTAATGTGTTACTCCATAGTACGGAAAACATGATGTCGTAAATACGAGTATACTTCAAATGGCGGAAATACAACTAGCTTATTGGAAGATGTGTTTTTGCTCGCTTGAAATTTTCAAGACGTTATTAAAACAGCTTATCAACACTTTAGGAGACAAAAGGGCTGGGCAATATTTGAGTCAAAGGATCAGCATTGCCATTCAATGCCAGTATCCTTGGCACTTTGCCCATTGGCAGCTATTTGGATATTTTTTAAAAATCATTGTTATTTACTTCTTTCAAATAAATACGTATATTTAGTTCTATGTTAGTTACAAAAGTTATTATGAGCTACAAGATGCAATGAAAGATACCATTGCATAGAAGTACTCGGCCAAAGTTTATAAATTAATGATATATTAATAATAAATCTTAATATTTAAATTTAAATTATTTAATTTTATATTTATTTTTAATTGACACGGCCCTTTTACAGCCACGAATTTAAATTTAAGTTTACTTGACATAGAATGTTTTATTTAGATTGTAAGGTGACACGGCCATTTTACAGCCACGAATGTTAATTAACATTAATGCTATTAGAATATAAGATCACACGGCCCATTTACAGCTATGAATTTATGTTTATTTGACATATCATTATTAGTATTTAGATTATAAGATGACGTCTTTTTTATTTTATTATTATTATTATTTTTGTTCTATACATCATAATTATTAAATTAATAATAAATCTTAATATTTAAATTTAAATTATTTAATTTTATATTTATTTTTAATTGACACGGCCCTTTTACAGCCACGAATTTAAATTTAAGTTTACTTGACATAGAATGTTTTATTTAGATTGTAAGGTGACACGGCCATTTTACAGCCACGAATGTTAATTAACATTAATGCTATTAGAATATAAGATGACACGGCCCATTTACATCGATGAATTTATGTTTAATTGACATATCATTATTAGTATTTAGATTATAAGATGACGTCTTTTTTTATTATTATTATTATTATTATTATTTTTGTTCTATACATCATAATTATTAAATTAATAATAAATCTTAATATTTAAATTTAAATTATTTAATTTTATATTTATTTTTAATTGACACGGCCCTTTTACAGCCACGAATTTAAATTTAAGTTTACTTGACATAGAATGTTTTATTTAGATTGTAAGGTGACACGGCCTCTTTACAGCTACGATCTTATTTAAGTAGTTTCTAAGTTATTTAGTTTTACTTGCTTATAGCAATAATGTTGTGCATAGCATACATAAATATGGATTATTGCCTGTTTACGGTCCAACCATTATTACCACTTTGATTAGTACATATGTTGTGAAAAATTTATTGATTTTATTAGTTCTGACTGTATCCAAGTTGTTTCGAGAAAACCAATGGAAATAAATTATTTTTTGATTTTGATTTTGTAAGAATAGTGTAAAAATATGATACATGCTATTTACCATTTGCACGAAGCTGCAGCTCCAAGTATTTGCTTTAATGAAATAGTTGCCGTGCCACGCTGGAAATGCATTAAGTAAATGGACTCGTTCGAGTTGAAATATCGTTGCTATGACTGCCAGCTGACCATTGGAGCAGATAGGGATGTTGTGGCCATACAAACGAAATCTCACTCGAGATCACGTAACGTTTTCATAGCTGTGGAAAATTCCAAATATATTACCTGCGACCGGTGCATTCGGGCGGTTTGAGAAACCAATGGAGTAGTTATTTGTTGTAAATAAATAAAATTTTAATTTTAATCAGTAGCTGGTTGTTTTAATTATTGGACTCGCGTCCTGTTTAGACTATTAAAGAAAAAATGTCCTAAAAAACAAACTTAATTTGTTAATATTTATTTTGTTATGAAGTTTATTTTAATAACTACTCGAATCTGGTACCCAGATCCTATTATTTTTTGTAAAAAGCGTTGTTGTGTTGGCTTGGTTGAAGAAACGCTAGCCTAAATAGGTCGGTTCGAACCCCGAAATGTACCAATGAGAAATACTCTTTTCTTACGTACATTTGTCATACATTTACGAGTACAAACATCATAACGTTAAGCCGTCCGCGTCGGTCTATTAACTTGTGAAATCGTTAATAAATTGTCATAAAAAATTATATCAGACCCGCGTCAACCCGTCTGGCCAGCATGGTGAGTGTAGGCCAAATTCTCTAGAAAGGCCCATCTTCAACAGTGAGGTCTCTCAATGTCCTCCAGAGGCGGGCAATTCGGATAGTGAAGGAGACCACAGTGTCTAAAACCCTAAAATCACTGCAGCTACGCCGTGACGTTACCTCTCTGAGCTTGTTCTACAAGCTATACCACAGTGAGTGTTCTGAGGAGCTCTATAACCTTATATCCCTACTTCTCTATTATATATATTCTATTCTCACAACCGAACCACACGCACAGGACAAAATATGCATACACATACTATCCCTACGCGTACTCATAAATTTGGAGACTCTTACATCTATTGCACGCTGAAGATGTGGAATGCTCCTCCAGTCAGTGTGTTTCCCCACTCCTATAACCTGAAGTCCTTCAAGCGAAGTGTCAAAAAGCATTTTGTTAGTATATAAATAAACAAACATGTATAAGTTGAATTAGGTAAGAATGCTATACAAGCTTATTTAAATAGAAATTTTTGACGAACTTATAAACGCGATTACACTCGTACTTAAGTTGACCTTTACAAACTCTATTAAAAATATACCCAATAAAAGTAAAGTATCCGAAGTGATACATAAAACTGTCAGCTTCGGATCATAATCGGGGATATACGGATATTACGGGTTGCATCCACTGAGTTTTATGTTCTAGGATAAGAAATCGCACGTGCATGTTCGCCGTGGAATTTCCCCGATGCTTTAACTAGATATGACATGATTTTACTTTACACAGTACTGTAACTTTCTAATATTATATTTTTGGTGCTAAAGGTTTTCTTATTGTACCACCATCATTACTCCTGTTCCTTAACTACTGGATATAGGCTTCCCCGACGCGATAACTTATTATCTCATATGATCCGAACAAAAATATTTCTTAGATAAGATAAGATAAAAATATATTTATTGACAAAAAACTAATTTACAAGCGAAACATATTACAGTGATCTCCACAATCGGCACTGGCAAAAAATTAAAATCATATCGCTCGACGTCTCCCCTTAACTGGTCTTCGCTTCCAGAACTTTATCGCTTGTTGGTTTTACATTCTAATCATATTATTATTTAATTTTTTTTTTATAACTCTCTTTGCACCGTACTCAATAATACGGGCGCTGTTATACCAGTAACGGTGCCCAGCACTAAATGTGCATGAATCACCAGTGATTACTCGCTGAGATCCTGCCGGGGAGAACGGGGGAATGTCCCCATCCCCAACCCAGGCCCATTAGAGATCCGGGCCTGGACGACCCCACTGTCTGTCTGACCGTACTCAATATAAAAGATTATAACTGCCTCCGTGTTCTAGTTGTTAAGTTCGTGGATTTAGACTTGATGGATACCGGGTTCATTTGCTGGTCGGGACACAATAATATTTATTAATTTAAATTATTATTTAAACGCAACATATACGCGGAGATCATCATTAATCACTACTTCATCTCATTTGCAGTCGAAACGATGGGTCTGTGGTCTGAGGAGGCTCTGGCGTTCTCTCGTGAGCTTGGGGAAAAACTCCGCTTGGCGACGGGTGACACTTTAAGTAAAGAATATTTTGCTCTAAGGGTCAGTCCGCTGTTCAACGGGAGAACGCAGCGAGTGTCCTCGGCACACTGTGCCCATCGGACGGTTATAATTTTTGTTTTATTTGTAGTGTAGTTTTTTTTTCGAATATTTAATTTATTTGTGATATTTCTCGAGTTTGGTACGCAAGAGACATCGACTAGCTTGCTACTTGTCATGATTGGCCAATATTATAGGTGGCTAAAAGTGGATCCGCTACTTTATAAGCGTGGCTACTGACCACACCGGAAGGGAAACGGTCTTGATGATACTTCAATATAAAATATTCCCAATGACCCAAAGGTTAACAGGTAGAAAATGTCTTGTGTGTTGAATTGTCTTTTGTATAGATTTAAAATAAAGTAGTTAAATAAATAAATAAAATAAAATCATATCCCCTAGAAAGCCCGGTTGTAAGAACGTGTACTTTAAATCCTACAAAGGTCGGTTCAAACCCACCCGGCATGTGGTATGAGAAATACACTTTTCTTACGTACATTTGTCATAGATTTACAACACCACCATTCCCGTGCCTTGGAGAGCATGTTAAGCCGTCGGTCCCGGTTCCACTAATGCCTACTTGTGGAATCGTTAATAAATTGTCATTACGCTGTATTCTAGGGATTGTAATGGGATGAATCCCCTAGAAAGCAGTCCTGGTCTTTCTCTTGCCATGCTCGCCAGATGGGTCAGCATTGTTACTAGCTATCAATATTTGATATTTTTTTAACTGGGGCCAAAACGGCTTAACGTGCTCTTTGTGACATAAAACCGGTTTGATTAATAATAATAAAATATTGCGCGTTGCATCCATGGCGTTTTATGTGCTAAGATAAGAAAGAGCGCACGTGCATGTCCGCCGAGGAATTTCCCCGTTGCATTTACCACTGATGACACCGCGTACCTGGTGCCTCGCCATTACCTCTCGCTACAACCCTTGCTTATACCTCACCACAGACCTATACAATTACCAGTCCAATCATTTATTTACAACTAATGATACCGCGTACCTGGTGGCTCACCATTACCTCTCGCCACAATCCTCTTTTATACCCCACCTCAGACCTATATAATGACACGTCCAATCATTTGTTTACCATTGATGTCACCGCGTAACTGGTGCCTCTCTATTACCTCTCACTAGAACCCTCGTTTATACCTCACCATAGAACTATACAATGACTAGTCCAATCATTTATTTAAAACTGATTTAGTCCAAATTTATAATTAAACGCTTATACTCGTGTATATCTTTTGTAAAGAGCGGTGGTCACAAAAAAGGTCGGTTTAAATCCCCCCGATATGTATCAATGAGAAATGCAGTTTTCTTACGTACATTTGTCATAGATTTTCAACACCACCATTTCCTTGCCTTGGAGAGCACGTAAAGCCGTCAGTCGCGGTTACACTAATACCAACTTGTGGAATCGTTATTACATTGTCATAAAAAAATGACATCAGACCCTCTCCAACCCGTATGGACAGCGTGGCGAGTGTGCGAAAAAAACGCTGTGTTCTAGGGGCTGTGATGAATCAATGAATATCTTTCGTATGTTGAAAAATAAAATTCTCTTTTACCTTGCATATTAATAATAAAATAATAAATAATAAATAAATGTATACTTATGTCCTTTTAAAAGTATTTGATTTTAAGAAATTGTAACAAGTTTTGTGGGTTAGGCAAAGCTATGACGAGGTCCAAAGGTTGAAATATTATTTACAATATTATGAAACTTGGTATGTAACTACATTATTTTGTAACATTTTGGGCACAAACTAGAAACTCTATCTGTTCTCTATCACACACACTCCACGAATTAAAAAGCGCGACATTCAACTAATTGTTTTTTTATTGGGCCAGTCTATATTGTTTATGTCTATGTACTGCACATATTTTACAGACATTGTCGGTCTGAGAAGACGACAAGGTTTCATTAGATGTGCGGAAAAATCTAAGAATAAAAATGTCTTCTTGTTATAGCTGCAAAGCTTGCCACTTAATTATAACCATAATAAATCACAGAGTGATGAATAATAAACAATTTAAAATATTTATAATTTTATTATGACAAAATTTATGTACAAGTACAAGTTTAGTTCTTTGAAGCAGAGTCAAAGGAAAGAGGTCGCTCCGTTTTTTTCTTTTTTTTAAGACGTAAACTCGTAAAATCGCCCGACTATACGACACCAGCCTGAAGGCCACTGCGGGAGGTCACCACGATTCACCATGAGGCCCCAATGCACCTACGCGCTAAAACCCTATAAACCATCTCTCTTTCTTAACAGCTAAGTTTGAGTCGTGGCTGTGACGAAGTGAAGGCACTCATACGACGCGTAAAGGTCGCTCCGTTCAATGCAACGTCTATTATAGACTCTGTTACTCTATTCAGTGTTCGCCGGTTGACCGGTTGTCAGCCCAGCGATAATACTAGGTAAATCATCGATTGTAATATATTTAAGGTTTTATTTAAAAATTACAACAAGTACTGGAAAATTACTTTACAAGAGATTCACGTATATTCCTAAAAGTTGGTAGACTATATTGAAAACATGGGACATGGAAACGCGTGCGAGATGGATGTAAATACGTTAACAGACAAATTTCCAAGCATTCCATAGATTCACCGTGTGGGTGCCGGGTCCATCGTGTGTGGGTAAGATATGAGAAGAATGGTGTCTCGGGCTTGCGACCGACAATAGGCTGGTTTAAGAAAAGGAGGCCTCCCTTTTTTATTTTATTGCGCGATAATACGCTCACCATCCACCATTCTACTTCTCTCCCTACCCAACCAAATACTGTATGGTTCCGTTAATGCCGTCTTGGAAGCTCGTTCCATAAATGTATTGACGGCAGACCTGCTTAGGCCCAATTCTTTCAGTAAGTCATGCAAAGATTTTGCTGGAACTCCTCTCGCTGGAATTCCACTGAGTAAAGCTGAGTCTTGAACCCATTCCTCAGCATTTCTTCTGTGAGATCATAATATTTATTCGACTTCATGTTGTGGTCTTTTGGAATATTTGATTCCCACGGAACGGTAAGTTCAATAAGGATAACTTTTTTCAAATTCCGAGAAAACACTAAGATGTCTGGCCTATAGGATGATACAGCTAGTTCATCTGGGATCCTATAATGGTGTTTAAATGTATCCATGAGGATTTCCCAGTCTAATGCGGCGCCAAGGATCGAGGATAATATATTTTCAAAATTTCCGTAAATTTATTTCCTATTAAGTGTAAAACCATTAAACGGTCTTAAACAAAATCTATTATGATTACGTGCGATACAAGAGGCATACAAGAATACCCGGTCCGAAAGGAAACAAAACACATTTTAAAGCGACTATCTAATAAAGTAAACCGATTCGTGTTCTTCGAACGCTTGATCGAATTTACACATTCAGAAATCCAATCGTAGCTTTGAAACGAAAAATGTCACTGAAAATAGGACTTCATAATACAAGAGGAACGTGGACCGAGCAATATTGCTGACGTTGCAAGGAAACTCGATTTTCACCGTTCCGGCAAAATGGTAAAATAAGTAGGACCCTGCACTTGAATCACTCACTGAGCTGTTTCTATATTCAATTCCTTTATTCCATTACGCTTGTGCTTTTCATTTTTTCTCATGGCTAGATGTGTTAATTCCGTGGTCTAGCGATCTTTGTTGATTAAAACACGGAAGTATTGGGTTCGATTTCCACCGTTCCAGTAATATTAGTAAGAAGCTGCACTTGAATCGATCACTGGGCTTTTTTATATTCGATTACGTTTGTCCTTTTTTATTTTTTTATTTATATATTTATCGCCATAGGATCCTATCGGAACACTCGGTTAAGTCAACTGTTCTTAATAACAACGCTAAACAAAATACCTGGTCAGATATGGTGATACAGTATGGCAAGGAACAGCCCCAATTTCCATTATTATTATTTTATTATTATTATTTCGATCTCTTCCACTTCTAAGCCTAATAATTATTATAATATATAATAATTTAGGTCTAGTATGTGGCTGTAAAGGTGCCTCGTCGGGTATTTTAATAAATAGTAGTTAAAATACTATATTCTAATTTAGATATGTCAATAAATTTATATATATATATATATATATATATATATATATATATATATATATAAAAATGTAAAAAATGTGTTATGTGTTAATTCCGTGGTTTAGCAGTTTCTGTAGAATTAGACGTGAACGTTCGGGGTTTGATTTCAGCTGTTCCGGCAAAATGGTAAAATAAACAGGACCCTGTACTTCAACCACTCACTGAGCTGTTTTTATATTCAATTCCTTTAAACATTACGCTTGTGCTTTTAATTTTTATCATGAGAAGATGTGTTAATTTCGCGGTCTTCGTAGATTAAAGCACGAAAGTATTGGGTTCGATTTACACCGTTCCAGTAAAATAAGGAAGAAGCTGCACTTCAATCGCTCACTGGGCTTTTTTATATATTTGATAACGTTTGTCCTTTTTTTTTTCTCATTGTGTTATGTGTTAATTCCGTTGTCTAGCGGTTTCTGTGAAATTAGACGTCAATGTTTGGGGTTCGGTTTCCGCCGTTCCGGCAAAGTGGTAAAATAAATCGTACATTGCATTTTAATCATTTATGGTTTGAGTATGCAATTTTATTATGATTTTATTTTCTTACATCAGGATGTGATCATCGGTGTCCAACGGTCATAAACCGTAAATTATAAGTAAGTTCAATTCCTGGTTGCAACTACAAAATATATCTAATATATTTGTGTTTTTTCGAATCTTGTACTCAACGATCTTTCCACTTGTCAGGGCCAAAGGTAAAGTTGGCTAAATATGAAACGATAAAATAAGTGTTTCTGAATTAAAATTACGGTCGTATTGATACTTACTTGACTTTTTTCGATGTGTTAAATTTATTTGCTGCTAGCTTTTCACAAAATCTGGTGATAAATCTTTTTCGCCTTTAACTGAATTTCGATTGAAATTGGAACCCTGTCGATCTCTATGTACTAAGCTAAGAAAATGCTCATTTCGTTATCTGCTTGTACGAAATAAATTCTAGCTTAGTTTTTTATACGTTTATCGTACAAATTGATCATAGGTAAATATTCCAAAAGCACATAAAGTAAACAACATAAAGTGGAACAAATATTATAATGTCACAGAAGAAACTGCCTCCGTGGTCTAGCGGTTAAGTCCATGGATTTAGACTCGGAGATACCGGGTTCGATTCCTGGTCGGGACACAAAAATATTAATTAATGTAAATCAATACTTTTAATTATTATTTAATTTATTTGTGATATTTCTCGAGTTTGGTACGCTGGAGACATCGATGAGCTCGCCGCTTCATGATTGGCCTATAGTAAAGTTGGCTAAATGTGAATCCGTTTATTTATAAGCGTGGTTTCTGACCACCCCGAAAGGGAAACGGTCGTGATGATACTTTACTTTACAGAAGAAATCAGCTTTATGCAGTGGAGGAAGGAACAGAAATTTCAGCAAAATCTTTGCACTATTTACTGAATTAATTTTATGGTATAGTATTTAATTATTTTAAAGTAATTGTATTAATCGCAATGCACCCGCAATTCTCTATCACGGTCATTTTTTTTATTTTGTGCAATAAAGAGTCTAAGAGGTCTAAAATGTCCTGTGTACTTGGTCCCTATGGCTTGAGTGTTTGAACTCTAAACGGCGCAAAAACACATATTCGAATAAGCCGGATGTTTTTTAAATTTAAAACTGCCTCCGTGGGCTAGCTAGACGCGGAGGTGCCGGGTTCGATCCCTGGTCGGGATATAAATTTATGTAGGAATAATTTATTTGTGGTATTTCTCGAGTTTGGTAGAACTACTATAGATGTTAGAGGTTTGCATATTGTCTTAATGGACCTATAGAAACGTTGGCTAAACGTGAATCCGCTTCTTTAAAAGCGTGGTTTCTGACCACCCAGAAAGGTACGTGCATGATGATACTTTACTTTTATGAATTTGATAATTATTTATTGATTTTGATTGACCTAATTCAACTATATTAACTCCAGGGATTTTTTTAGCATCGTTTACAAATTTATGCTTCGGCAATCAAGTTTCAGCGGCGTGGAGTAATAAATATCATACCGGAAACAGCACAAACAATGGAGTAGGCACAGGACGACAAAACCAAAAAAAAAACAGAGAAAAATAACGTGTATTATATAACAATATAGCCGTTTAAACCGGCTTTGCTTATGTAAGTTATCAAAGAGGATTTTTTTTGTAAATAGGAATAAATAAATAATGATATAAATTACATTTATACTAAATTAAATGTGGTTGTTTAAAAAAAAAACTCTATCCAGTCACTGCTGTTTGCTTTTTGAGTTTTATTATTAAGTTATATATTTGTTGATAAAGATGTTTTATGTTTTTTTTTGTTTATTCATCTTTAGTAAAAATCTTTATTAGGCTGTGCTATATATATTATTACTTTCAAAAAAATATGTTTTTAAAGCTGTTGATTTTTCGAATAAATAAATAATAATAATAAAAAAGTTCACTTGTGGAAAGGGAAAAGTCTAAAGCAACACATTTTTTCTTTTATTTCTGAAAGTAGAATTTTGGAACAACGATAACAATAAAATAACCAATTAATAACTACTTAATATAAATACAATTATATTAAACTATACCTAATCAATATAAAATGTCCTCTAGAGACGTTCTATCAGAAATAGTCCTAAGGCTAGCAACATTTTTCATATCTATAGCAAGGCAGAAATAATTGCCAGCCTTCCTCTATCCAGATATTTATTTAATCATCATCACAGCCCCAAGAACACAGAGTTCCAGACCTCCATTGGAGATTTGAAAAAATAAAAAATAAAAAATAAAATTTCCTAGCAATTTCTGGAGAATTTGATTTACAAAAATTTGTGCAAGATATTTAGAATTAAAAAAAAAAATGAATTATCCTAAATAGGGTGTTTGCTAGAGAGAGATATGGATTGAGGATTACCGCCTCCGTGGTCTAGTGGTAACAAACGTTGCCGTGAACTCGGGAGGTCGTGGGTTCGATTCCCACCGGGGGCAAGTTGTACATTGTATAATTTGTCTCGGTCTGGGTGTTTATATGTATAATATGTATATATTTACAAAAAAAAAATATAATATGTAGTTTATCAACCATCTAGTTTCCGTAACACAAGCCTCGCAGCTTACCACGGAAATTAGATGACGCTGTGTGATTGTCTGGAAATATTTATTATTTATTTATTTATTATTGTTTCTGGCCTTTGGCAAGGAGTAATTTGCTGTGGACAGCGAGCAAACTAAATTAATATTTATGAACTACTCACTGTGGGTAGTGTATTGTTATTTTTATTTTTAAATATATGTAAATGTTTCATAATTGCATGCTGTGTGCACATGCTTTTGGAGATGGTACTGGAACTGTATTGTAACGATTTGAAATATAAAATCTTTTGTACTTATTTCTGTTGTGTGTATCTAATAATAAATAATAAATAAGCTGGTCAGATAGGTTGGCGAGGATATTTATTTAATTTCCATTAATTAAAAAACCGGTACGAAACAAATCATTGCAAAACTAGGACTAACCAACGGAATTTAAAAAATCAGCTCAGTGATATATTTTTCTATAACATATTTTCGTCCTATTTTTCGCTGTTAACTTTTTACCATATTACGGATGTTGTAAGTAGTCTATTATTTACGAATGGCAGTCTTAATTGTATCCAAAATTGATACACCATTTAAATAAAACATACGATTCTGCCGGATAATTAATTGCAGACAGCTGACTGTTAAACTGTAATATTTATTTGGAACGAATCGACGAAATCAGCAAGAACGATATTGTCTATAGAATTCTGAAAGCAAATCAGAATATTAATGAATCTGTTATATATATTATCTAAATATTTAATTAAAACAATCGTTTAACTTTATTCTCTAAGTAATATTAAATAATAGGCCAAAGAGATCAAATACAAGATAGACCGGACAATGGTTGTTATTTTTATACAAATTTTTTTTTTTACGTCTTCTACTTTGGTGCTATGATGATGATGACTATGTAATTAAGTTAAATTAAGACAACAAATGTCTAGATAGTAGGCATCTCCAGATCTCTTGCAATTACAGAATTTCACACGAACCACGGCGCTCTGGATACCACCCTGAGCGATATGTTTTGCTGACTCTGGATCTTGTCCCTGTTGGTTTTGGCCAGAAGGTGATGCCAAGCTGGCGCAGCATAAGTAAGTCGGGAACGGATGAACATCTTGTAGATCCGCACCTTCAACCTGAGCGGCAAACCGGAGTTCATTACAGGACGTAACATGGCTCAGGCCGCCTTCGCCTGATTAATGGCATGGCAGGCCATCTCACCTATTGTTAACGTCCTGTTGATGATGCAGCCCAGGTATTTGACGGTGGGAGTCCACTCGATGTCCTGTCCCCGAAGCTGTAATGGTGGAGGCAGCCGGCATCTAGACGTCACCAATGCAGCAGTTTTGCCGACATTGATTGACATGCGCCACCTGTCGAACCACGCAGGGAGGAGATCCAGAAGGTCTTGCATTTTATCTGCAGCAACATATTGATTTGAAGAAGAGCTAAAGTAGGCACTGTCAAAAGCAAACAGTGCTTGCCTGAATACCAAAGGTAGTCTGTTCCACTGGCGAGCTGCAGATACTGAAAAGGAGTCTGAATATCTGCTGGAAGAGTGGGTAGGGATTTTAAGTAAGTTGTGACAATTTATTTTGCATAGGTATTACATTTGTATATTACTTCTCAGAGATGTGATCATTATTACGAAGGCAAAAGATGAACCTGATACATACAATCTTGCGTTAAATTTAAACCTTATTCGCATTTAGATGGCACATAATAACAGAGGATGTCAACATAAGCATCGTGACGTCACAATATACGTGTAGGTATTAGGCTAATCTAATTAGTCATCACGGCTTAGTTGTCAACATAATGGGAAACCGCTGTATGTACTCCTGTCTGTAAACACCTCGCCAAGTAAACAGGCGGCAATAAATTCAACCTAATTAAAACATTGTAATATTCTCTATCAATTTTGAAACTGCCTCCGAGATTAAAATACAATACATCTGCACGACAACAGCTGATACCTGATTCCTTTTGTCACATTATGTTCGAAATTGTAAAACTATGTGATACTCTAAAAAAAAAAGTAAAGTATCATCACGGCCGTTTCCCTTTCGGGGTGGTCAGAAACCACTCTTATAAATAAACGGATTCACATTTAACCAACTTTACTATAGGCCAATCATGACAAGTGGCAAGCTCGTCGATGTCTCCAGAGCGTACCAAACTCGAGAAATATCACAAATAAATTAAATAAAATTAAATGTATTTATTTACATTAATAAATATTTTATATATATGAGGAGGCTGAAGTGCTTAGCGTTCGAAGATTGTTTATCCTTGCGTCCACTGTACATTGTCATCGTACTGCCATAAGATTGAAATCTTCTACAAAGAGGCTCGCGAAGCGTGCCCCCGCAATGGACAATATTTGTATTAAAACTGCATTTGCTGGCCGTTTTATTTTCTTCCTAGACTCGTTTTTATATAACAGAATAATAAAGAAATGTGATATTCTGCACTCAACACTTAAAGAGGCACGGATTAGAGTTGCAAGGCTCCTACTAGACTGGAACTACTATGAAACTGAACACATACCTTTCTTTATCTCTAAGTTGGTAATCTTAGATTGGGACCCACATGTCAGGCTTAACTGCCTTGTGTGGGACCATCACCAAAATACATTTTGCAAATCCTGTAATAATGTTCCACGATTGTTTGTTATATATTGTAAAACCTTACATTGCTAATAAATCATTTGAATTTGAATGTTCTAGAAGGCCCATCTCCAGCAGTGGAGGTCTAGGACGCTGTGTCCTAGGGGTGTAATGAATGCATTAATCTTCGCCCTTGTACACTTATTTTGTGCAATAAAGAATTTAATAATAATAATAATAGACCTTTGACGCACCTTCAGTGCTTTAATTTATTTGGTCGTAATAGTATCTAAGTTGGTGTTTCAGCAACAACTTTTTCCGTAAAATACCATACTGGAATAGAAAAACACAAATCACCCAAATCACTGTCATTATTTTAAGCTTAGAAATGCCTTAGCATTGTTTTTCTCCCCTTTGTCGTAATTATCACCGTCCACACTAATGCCATGCCGTGCACGTACGACAAGTGTCAAAGTCGTCACGTCGCCCCCGGCTTACTGCTGTCCCTGGCTACCCCCGATACGGACTACGTGATTGGTATCTCATAGTAATCGCGTCACTACTCGTGTCAAATTTATCTGTCATCAATTTGCTACCCAATAAAATAAAAATGCGGAGTTGTAAAAGTTAATAAAGACAAGACGAGTAGATACGTACAGGTCGGGCGATGAAAAATGATAAAATAAAAATAGCCAAGAAAGAGACGGCAACAACAGTGATTTGCTTTAGTAATTATAAATAGATATTTCTTCCTTTTTTTTCATTTAGAATTTAATTTTATTCGAAGGAAGTAAGGTACAATGATTTAAAAAAAAACTAAATTATTAATTAAACTAAAAACTTAAGTAAAAATACAACTAAATAAAAATACAACTAAAAACTAAAATAAAGAAAAAACAAAATAAAAAATATTATAAATAAAAAAAATGCTCCAAATCGCTGCCAATGGACAAAGTGCCAAGGATACTGGCAGCATTGCCACGTTGAATGGCAATGCTGATTCTTTGGCCCAAATGTTGCCCAGCCCTTTTGTATCCCGAGGTGTTGATGAGCTGTTTTGACAACGCCTTGACATTTATTTATTTTTTATTTATTTATAATATAATTTTCTTACTTTAATATTTCAGTTATTAATTAATTTTAATTTAGCATTCAGACATTCTCACAATCGCACGTTCAAACACTCATTACATTGTTACATTATACTACAGCCCCTAGACCACAGGTCTTAGCCCTCCAGTGTTAAAGATGGGTTATATATCTCGAGGATTAGGCTTACAATCGGGTAAAAAACGGGTTTGCAAAAGTCTGATGTCAATTTTAATAAAGCGTTCTTACAACCGAGAATTAGGGGATTTTATACTTTATTATTGGTATTTTTATTTACTTTAATTCGTTTACACACACAATGATATATTTTTTTAAATTATAATTTAAGTGGTAAAAACTATAAACCGATTAGTACTAAGACGTTGACGCAACACGTATTTTACATTTTAAATACACTCTAAATAATAACTTTACGCTAGTGTGTGCCGTGCTCATCTTTTCCCGCGTGAACTGTACTAATACTCTTATGTTGATATCGACATTATACAGAGTGGATTTTTGAGAGGATAGTAAGAGCAGGTAACTTTACCGTTATACGAGTTGCAGGAACACGATCCTATATATTTGTTGTATAGTTACCACAAGATAATAGAATCAAAAATTTGGATGGTCTAAAATATACATCGAATCGAATCGAAACTATTTACTTATTGAGTTACAAATACAAATCATTTATTAAGACAATGTTGGTTCGTTATGGTGAACCCTGTCTCCTGCATGAGTTGAGCTGTATAACAGAAGACAGTATCTTCCAATCCTTCTCTTTGCGTCGCTTTCCTCAATGCTGAGGGTCGTGACCCTCTCCACGGATCACTTTGTCTCGGATGATGCTGCGCCATCCGGGTCTGCACACGGCGGCATGCAGCGCACTGTGGACGGGGGTGTTAAGTATGGTTCGGATCTGGTCAGACCAACGTATCGGGCTTCGGCCACGGGGCCTCTTGCCTTCGTTTCTACCCGTGATCGCCAGCTTTTTCCAGATTGGGCGAACTTTTTCGTGCTATATGACCAAAATACTCGCTGCAGGCAGATAGAATAGAGCGTGGTAGTAACTTCGAGTTCTTTGAGTATTGATACATTGGTTCTCCGCGCTGTCCACGGAATGCGCAACATACATCTTCAGCACCACATCTCAAAGGCATCGACGCGGCTACGATCAGAAATTTCTGGACGGCCTATCTCCAACAGTGAAGGAACTATTATGATGTAGATGATGGTGATTGCTCAGTACACATGTTTTTTTAATGCGGACGTTTCGAAGCGTAAAGAATAACTTAACAAAAGTTTTGTATGTACTCGATTCCCGATCTATCTTAAATGAGAATGCTAATTTTTCTTAGAGAAAAGCCCCAATAAAATGTTCTCGTGCTATAATGATTTCCTTTTCATTTGATAGTTAATAATGTTAATATTGTGTTTTCATAATCTGTAATTAATTTTATTTATTTTACCCTAGCATAACGACAGTTGACAAAAATTTTATTTTACGTTAATAATTACATATTCGATCCCGCCGGTTTGAAATCCAGTGTTTTATCTATAATAAAGTACCTGGTAATAATAAAGAACCTAATCGTATAAATAGTGCTTTGTAACTATTTCATACATAATTTTTTTACCAATTAAATAATAATAATAATAATAAATATTTCCAGACAGGTCACACAGCGCCATCTAATTTCCGTGGTAAGCTACGAGGCTTGTGTTACGGAAACTAGATGGTTGATAAACTACATATTATACTTTTTTTTTTGTAAATATATACATATTATACATATAAACACCCAGACCGAGACAAATTATACAATGTACAACTTGCCCCCGGTGGGAATCGAACCCACGACCTCCCGAGTTCACGGCAACGTTTGTTACCACTAGACCACGGAGGCGGTCTTTTTACTATTTAATTAAATTATATTTTAATGCTGGGGTAAAAGAGATGTAGTAATTAAATTTAAAAAAAACTCAATTAATTGTTATGATTATTATATTGTATTTAGTTGAGTCACGCTGCAAAAAAGTTGAAGCCTGGTTTTGGGCAATCTCTTTTGACCTCGTTGTCTAAAACTCACCATAAAGCAACTGAACAAGGCAATAAATAGCAAGAGATAGAAATTTAATTGCGTTGGCTATACAAAAGCAATTTTCACGTGTTATAAGTACCCCAATAAATAAATGAAGGGAGCAACACCATTACAAGGTTTTATTTTATTTACACGCCTCAAGTAGTCTCGCGGTGCTAGTAAAGGCACGTTTATATGCACAGACATTTATCAGACAACATGTGCCACGTCTCTCAAACTAAAACAATAAGAGAGAGTCCTTCGCGCCATTTTGCGTGGACATATCAAGTGCAAGTTTTTTGCTGTGGATATTGTTTGTTAAAAGTGGTGTAGTTTTATTTAATAATGTGCTACAATGTGAACAATTATGGAAAACGATAACTTGGATTTTAAATATGGGGCACTGTTGCAGTTTATTTTTTTGCGGTTTCCCCCGCTGTGAACTCCCATATTATACCCGACATATTTGGGCTATGATGCCGCGAATGACTCCAGGAAAAGCATCAAATTCTGCAAAATCTGGAATTTGATGATAACCTCATTAACTCATAAACATAAATATATATTCATCAAACTTGGCTGTATGGGTGGTCGAAAAAAACACGACAACAATAATTGGTAATAGATATTCAATCACACCATAAAATAATATACCAAAAATATAAGGTTGCTGAAAGACGTCTACATATACTTATGGATTTTTTTTATTTAACTATAAAACATAAAGTACAAAGGCGGACTTAATGCCCGAAGTCATTTACTGACTGACAAACCTTGGAGCAAATTATATCAATTATTGCTATATACTATATGAAAGCAATAGTAAGATAAATTGAATAGCATAATTGCCTACGTCTCGGAGCCCGTACTGTCCACCCACAAAAATATCGGTTTGGGGAACCATCTCGGACACCACGGCTTTATTAAAAGGCTAAAAGTTCTGGCCGCATTCCTCGTCATGCGGATCTCGACATCATCTGAAGGGCTCTAGTCACTGCTGGAGTACCTGCGATTTTAGGCACCCTCTATTGATTTGGGTTGGATGAGCAGCCAAGCGTCTGGATCAGACGGAAAAATCTAGACTCACAGGCAATTATTTCTGCCAAAGTATTGCCTTGCTATACAGAGGAATTTATTAATAAATAAGTCGGGACATTGTCTTGTCATTAATAAAATAATCTAAATGTGGCTTTTCAGTCTGCGAAATAGATGCCTGTAGATATAAACCGGCCTTAAAACTGTGGGAATTGCCATTCGGTAGCGATATCGTGAACAACCGCTATAAATAAATGGACTCAAACGGGTTGCAGGCTAACTGAAAAACATTTTAAAATGCTTGGTAAAACGGATTAGGTAAAATCCAAACACTGTCACAAAAAGCTACTCAAGTAGAAGGACAAGATATTTATCCGTTAACGTCTCACCTTTGCTTCGCCAGCCTGGCACCACCTTCAGGCCAAGACCAACAGGATACAAGATCCAAAGTCAGCTGAACATATCGCTCAGAGTGGTTGCCCCAGTGATGTGGTTCGTTCGTAATTCCGTCATAGCTCGAGATTTGGAAATGCCTACTATTAAGGAGTTTGTCGTTGGCCTGACTAGACGTATTCTATCGGGCTGACAACGGACACTTCAAGCATCTCCAGAATATCGCTCCGTCTTGCGGCCCCCCAACGAGAGACCACTTCCTAGGGAGTACTCCTGGAGGAAAGCTGAAGCAGTCGAATCTAGCCCCCTGGGTTCGTGAGCCACATGGGCGCTGTTATACTATTAAAGGCGCCCAGCACTAAAAGTGCATAAATTACCGGCGGGTGGTTACTCGCTGAGTTCCTGCCGGGGAAAACGGGGAAATGTCTCCATCCCCAATCCAGGCCCATTAGCTGTTTATTATTATTTAGCATCAAGCTGTTTGACCCGACTTCACCCGTATAGTATGCTGGTCATCGGACAAAGAAATAAAGGATATACGAGCATAAGACGTTCTTCCGATCGCGCCTCATACCAGGCCCGGCGTGGACCCACCTGGTGGCAGCATCCATAGATAGCGGCATAAAAGTCAGAATTTTTGCTAATGGATGTTAGTTGTCATAAAAAATATCTAAGAAACATTTTGTACGAAAATGTCACCAATTGCCTCCTCTATCTTACTTTAGGTCCTTACTCGTACATATGAAATTGACGTATATTATGGAAAAAAATAAAAATAATTATATACTTAATCAATTGAAGTATGTACCATAATTATCTATACACTTTCGCCATTTTATAGGTAGTTCATTGATTCCATTGCTGAAAAAACGTTGGAGTGAGAATCAATAAAATTTTAATGGCGGTTTGGACTACCACCCAATTTTTTTCGTTGATAAAAAATGACCATATTCCAAAAAAAAAGATTATCTATTGAAGCAAGGTCTGGGGAGTATGGTGGGTGTCAGAGACATTTCAATCAATCAAAATTAGTGACGGCCTATCGTGAAGTGTGAGGTCTAGCGTTGTCCTGAAGCAGCAGAGGGCTAGAGCAATTGATCAGTCTCGATTGTTGAATTTCCATTATGGTTTAAAATTGTTGACAATACAGATGTGCCGTAATCGTCTGGCCAGATCTTAAGAAGCTGTAGTGAATGACACCAGCACTGGTGGTTAATTCTTATATTGTCAACTAGGGTCTCCGGTCGTCCACAGGGTTTTTTTTATGTAGGTCAAAATTACCAGAACGAAAACGATGGAACCAAAAACGTACTGTGTTTTCATTTACAGCAGCTTCCCCATTCACATTATTAATCCTGCGAGCTGTTTCTGCAGCGTTAATGCCACAGTATAGATAAATATCACGATTTTTTAAATATTGTGAACAGACCGATGTCAAAGAAAAAACAGGCGTGAAAACAATTGAATCACTAAATTTTAAACACAAGCCTAAATTTAAAATAAATTTGAATTTAGAATTCCTAGCCAAATGTCAGATATTTGATATCTAAGTGGCCAGTTCGACAAAATGTCAATTTTATTAGTTTTTGTTTTCCAAAGGTTAGCTGATAGAAGATTTTTAATGGCATAAAGGGGATGCTTAACTTCGTGACGTTATTTTATTATTATTATTATTATATGATTTATTGAAAAGCTTCAACAAATGTTGAGGCTTTGAGTTTTAGCTTTTACTATTTTGTAGACAGACAGCACTCTCTTTACACTTCAATGAACTTAAAAGCAAATAAGAGACGCTTATGTTCTACAAAATAATCCACTTTTATCTTCTAAGAAATATTGGTTCCAATCCTTCTGAAATATTCTTCACAGAATAATTTTATTTAGGAAGGTACTCTTAATAAAATAAACTTGTCTGAAACATCAGGAGATCAAAAATCTATCCAGAAAGAGAAAACAAAATTAACTTTTTTTTTTTTACTTAATAACTTTTTGCACTATGTACATTCTTACTCGGTCAACCTTAGGGACATTACGAACATGGTATGTGGGAGGTAGGTGCAAATATTTAAACAGGAAAATAGATAATTAAAATTCTACTAAATCTAAATGTAATACTAATATAAAACATAAATATATATAATAATACATACATACATACAATATTACTTACAGTTGTTAGGAACTATTCAGGAAGTGTGTGAAGACCATTCTTTTAAATAGCATTCTGTTGGGCGCTTGTCGGATATCTAAGAGCAGGTTGTTCCACAGATTTGCGGCAACAACTGCAAATGAGTAGGACATAAAACTAGAGTGGTGAGATGGTATAGCAAGTATATACAATATGTCATCGCATAACGCTGATAGTTCTTTATCTAAAGGGTAATAAATTTGTAACATTAAAATGTAATATACAGTGTCCGATGTAAGATTGTGAATTATAAAATGCATCGTCAGTATCATAACGACCGTTTCCCTTCCGAGGTGGTCAGAAACCACGCAAGCGGATTCACATTTTACCAACTTTACTATAGGCCAATCATGACAAGTGGCAAGCTCGTCGATGTCTCTAGCGAACCAAACTCGATAAATATAATTAAATTAAATAATAATTATATTTATTTATTAATATTAATACATATTTTTGTGTCCCGACCAGGAATCGAACCCGGTACCTCCGAGTCTAAATCCACGGATTTAACCGCTAGACTACGGAGGCAGTCTAATATAATATAATATAATAATGCTCGACATTATAAATTAATTTCATAATTAATAAAACAAACTGCCTCCGTGGTCTAGCGGTTATGGTTTTAGACTCGGAGGTACCGGGTTCGATTCCTGGTCGGGACACAAAAATATTAATTAATGTAAATAAATACATTTATTTAATATTTAATTTATTTGTGATATTTCTCGAGTTTGGTTCGCTGGAGACATCGACGAGCTTGCCACGTGTCATAATTGGCCTATAGTAAAGTTGGCTAAATGTGAATCTGCTTATTTAAAAAGCGTGGTTTCTGACCACCCCGAAAGGGAAACAGTCGTAATGAAACTTTTACTTTTTTTTAAATAATGTCTTCTTCATAAACTCAATGTAAATGGCCATCATTTATCTGAACTAACTCGAAAATTAATATAAAGACGAAGAAATTGTCAGGGTACTTTAAAAGTACATATTACGAAGTAAATGAAGGCAAGTAAAATCGGGGTGCTCCCAACCCCTAACTAAAATCAAATTATATTTGCCACCGTGAAAAATGGCCAAACATTTTTCTTTTGATCTCCGTAAACAAATTTCTCCCCGACATTTTAAGCTTTGAGTCACGTATTTTTGCGCATAATCATTTCTCTTTTAGTCAATCTTTTCTATTTGACAGCCTTGGTAAACAATTATTGAATACTTTCCAATCTTAATTCTATAAATATTTGTTTCTTAACGTCACTTATTATCGATTCCCTAAGATAAGCCTACCTATAGTTTGTTCGACAATAGTCAATATTTTTATATATTTTTTTTTGGTTCTCTTCTCCCGATGGATGACGAATGAGGTGATTGGGAAGGCAAATGGTCTAGCCCATACAGCCAAGTCTGACGTAATATATCTTTGTTTTTCATGAATTAATGAGGTCATCATCAAATTCCAGATGCTGCAGAATTTGATGCTTTTCTTGGAGTCACTCGCGGAACCATCCACTGCTTAAACACGTCGGGTAAAATATGGGAGTTGACAGCGCGGGAAAACCGCAAAAAATAAACTGCAACTTTTGCCCCATATTTAAAGTCCAATTTATCGTTTTCCATAATTATTCACATTGTAGCACATTATTAAACAAAACAACACCACTTTTGACCAATAATATCCACAGTAAATTAATTTACAAAACAAAAACTTGCACTTGACATGTCCACGCAAAATGGCGCGAAGAACTCTATTTTTTTATAATATTGTCATTTATTTTGTTTTGTTATTAGATAATAAGTTGACACGGCGTCCTTACAGCCACGATCTAAATTATATATTAATTTATTTTTATTTAATTTATTATTATTTAGATAGTAAGTAGACACGGCCTTTTTACAGCCACGATCTTAATTTATAGACGTACATAATTCGACATAATGAATATTATTATTTTTTAGTAGTTCGGCCTCTTTACAGCCATGAATTTAAATTAATTTTATTTGACATTATTATTTAAATAATAAATAGACATAGCCCCTTTACAGCCACGAATTTAGTTATTTATACATTCTTAGGTTAATATAAGTGGCAACAATGCATCGTACCTTCAAGGTTCACCTATAATTTAGGCTAATAATCTACTTTATTTGTAAACTGAAAAATGTATCCGACAATATCCAAGAGTTACAATTTGAATTATATAGAATTAATAATTTAAATTTAAATAAAAAAAATAATTTAATACGAATTGCGGCCCGCTAATTATTTTTACGTTTGACGCTTGCTGGGTGCGTTTGACAACAACTGCGTGCCTCGTACCATGATACTCAGTACGCGCGATACAGTTTGCGATAATTAAGCGATAGTGGCTCTTTGAGACATAATCATAATATTTATCAACTCTCGGCGAAAATAGTACTTATAAAAATTTGGAGTATCAAATATATTTTTTATTACATTGAAGTTAAATACTAACTATTGAAACGTGTAATTTAAAAACCTTGTTAGAACGCTTTCTTTAAAATCCTTAAAAGGTCAGTTCGAACCCTGGCATGTGCCAATGAAAATATCTTATGTAAATATGCATTGACTAACAACACCAACGGTGCCTCGGAGAGCATGATAAGCCATTCCGCAACCGAACCACACGCACAGGTCAGAATATGCACCCACATACCGTAGTTACCATCTCTTCGCGTACCTATAAATTTCGTGACTCATACATCTGTCGCACAATAAAGATGTGGAATGCTCTTCCAGCTTCAGTGTTTCCACTTTCCTATAACCTGGAGTCCTTCAAGCAAAAAATGAAAATGCATCTAGTCAAGCCGGCATAGTGTTAGGGACTGATGTCGGACATAAGTGTCTGATTCCAGTTGCTAACATTCATGAACCATCCGCGCCACTTACAATCAGGTGGGCGCAAGGTCAAATGTCGTGCTAGTATAAAAAAAAAAAAAAAAACCGTCGGTCCCGGTCCCACTAGTACCAACATTATGGAATCTATATGGAAATTATTTATTTATTTAAAAACTTTATTGCACAAAGTACAAAGGCGGACTTAATGCCCGTAGACATTCTCTGACAGCCAAACCTTGGGACAAATTTCAACAAATAAAGGTGCAATGAAAGTGAAAGTAACAATAATAGGATAATTTAAAAATATTATATAACATACTTATATACCTTCATATATATTATAATATCAATACACAATAATAAATGCAAATATTTACACAATATTATACATAAACATACATATTTAAAACTTACTACCGTGGTTTAGAGCTATCTATAAAATGCGAATATACTAGTTTTTTAAAAGACGACCTGGTATTAGCTTGCCTTATGTTGGTCGGGAGATTGTTCCAAAGGTTTGTTGCAGCGACTACGAAGGAGCTGGAAACAAATCCAGTATGGTGTGAGGGGACAGAAAGAAGCGAGTTGTGAGAGGAGCGAAGAGATTTGTCGTGGAAGGAAGAGAGATAGGCAAAGTTTAATTATTTGTCAATAAAAAATACGCCAACCCTCTTGCCAGCGTGGCGAGTGTAGGTCAAATCCTCCGGAAATATGATGTTCTGGAAGGCCCATCTCCAACAGTGGAGGTCTAGGACTCTTGTGTTTTAAGGACTGTGATCATGATGAAATGTTATTTTATTTTCTATCATAAAGTCAGGTAAGTTTTAGTTCATAAGTGACAACGCCCATTTACAGCTGCTATAATTATATTTGACATAAAAATTATTGAATAACTATTATACATCATTATTATTATTTGACATAAGACAATGTTTTGATAAGTACAACGCCCCTTTACAGCTGCATCCAACCTTAGTTTATGTAACCAATATACGACTATATAGTAGCAGACTGTTCCTTGCTTTCTCGTATCCGGCTATTTTTCTGTGTCATTGTATTAACATTACATATACAAAATTGTGTAAACTTTGACAAATCCAAGTGTTCCCAGAAACAAGGTTCCTACGGATAATTAAAACACAATAAACAGTAAAGTATCATCACGACCGTTTCCCTTTCGGGGTGGTTAAAAACCACGCTTATAAATAAGCGGATTCACATTTAGCCAACTTTACTATAGGCCAATCATGACAAGTGGCAAGCTCGTCGATGCCTCCAGCGTACCAAACTCAAGAAATTTCACAATTAAATTTAATATTAATTAATATTTTGGCCAAAGGATCAGTATTGCCATTCAACGTGGCAATGCTGCCAGTATTCGTGGCACTTTTCCCATTGGCAGCGATTTGGAGCAAATTTTTTATTTATATTTTTTTATTTTGTGTTTTCTTCAGTTTAGTTTTTAGTTATATTTTTATTTATTAATTAGGTTTATTTTTATTAATAGTAATTTATGTTTTAAGATGTAAGTTTTTAGTTTTTTTTTTTTTTAAAATCATTATACCTTTTTTTCTTTCGAATAAAGGTTTTAATAATTAAATGTAATTATTTACATTAATAAATATATTTGTGTCCCGACCAGGAATCGAACCCGGTACCTCCGAGTCTAAATCCAAAAACAATAAACAATAAGACAATAAATATTATCTGCAGTTATTTGAAGTTTTACTCAAATCTAACAATAACTATTTACAAAGTTATAAAACCAGATGTTAGCAAGAATAACTTAAAAGCTCGGCCCTTGGTTTAGTAAATACTGTCGAGTCACCAAGTCGCCAGTAATTACATGCTTGAGGTAAACTCGCGTGGTTCTAGATCGTGTCCCAGATCTGCATTCTTCAGCTTATGGCCAGCGATCCATTTTCCAGGTCGCCGCTACCACGCAAGCTCAAAACAAAGACGTATAAATATTTGAGACCATCGTATATTATTTAATTATTTATATATATTTTTAAATTCACTTAATTAAATTTATATTTACATTTTTTTTTCTTCTTTTATTTACCTCTTCCGTTTATTCCACACCTTTGCAGCTGCGGTGTCTTCTTCCTTTGTAACCTTTTTTTTTGATGATTGATGATTTGATGATAATGAATAATTTATATATGTACTTGTTTATGTATTAGAATGTAATTATTAAGTATTATTAGTATGTATTTGTTGTTATGTCTACATATACCTACATATATCTTACAAATTGTCATTTAATAATATTGCACCTACTTGCCATTGATACTGTCTAAATGTCCTAAAGGTTTGGCTGTCAGAGAATGTCTAACGGCATTAAGTCCGCGTTTGTACATAGTGCAATTAAGTTTTTAAATAAATAAAATTGTGGACTATGATGCCCCGTAAGCATTCTTTACTAGCTATCCATGGGGATCAAGTAGGGCAGGATGAAAACAAAAAAAAATATATGCACTAATATTTAATAGTTGAATATTCCGATAAGCTCTATAACCTTATCCCTTCTCTTCTATTCCGCAATCAAACCACACGCAAAGTATGCGTAATGTACGTAAGAAAAGTGCGTAATTCTTATTGGTACATGCTAGAGATCGAACCAACCTTTTTAGGATTTTAAGCTTGGGTCTACAGCTTTCACCCCGGACTAAAGAATAATTCTTTTGTTTTCATACAAAGCGAAACCAAGTCAACGTGAATGTGTGTCCATGCACAGCAATGGAATACCGCGTTATAGCAGTTAGCAGCCGCAAATTTTTACACGACTACATACATCATTATTTCATCATTACAGCCCCTAGAACACAGCGTCCTAGACCTCCACTGTTGGAGATGGGCCTTCCAGAACATATATCTGGAGAATTTGGCCTACACTCGCCACGCTGGCCAGACGGCTTGGCGAGGATATGATGCCAATTTTTATTGACAATTTATTAACGATTCCACAAGGTGGTATTAGTGGAACCGGGACCGACGGCTTAACGTGCTCTCCGAGGCACGGGAACGGTGGTGTTGTAAATCTATGACAAATGTACGTAAGGAAAGTGCATTTCTCATTGGTACATGTCGGGTGGGTTTGAACCGACCTTTGTAGGATATAATGAACGCGTTCTTACAACCGAGCCACCACCGCCCACTACATACATAACTGACAGTAAATAAAGTAATCCGCTATTTTGACACTAACATTATCTCTAATCCATAACTATTACATTATTAATAAATTCTTAATAAAATAAATCTGTCCTGCCTTACCCTTAAATTATTTAAAAAATAAGAATGACATAAGGCGTGTGCGATTGAACGCATTACCGACCAATCAGACCAAAAAACTGCTGGTCTTAGACTTAAAGACAAAGCTATTTGCAGAATAATAAAATAAATAAATTATTATAGTAAAAATTGAAAAATGAAAATTAGTATAACTGCTATTCTTAAACATTTAGATCACCATACACACACTAACACATCACACGAGTACACTAACATGCACTAGCGCATTAATTATTCAATATTATTTTCTTTTTCCTTTTTAGTCCTTTTACGAGTGACTTTATTATTGTGTACACGCATATTATTATTATGAATAACGGCTTAATTTTATTTGTATTATTTGCGACTTGCTTAGTTTGGTTTAGTTAGACTTTTTAGTTTCATCATCATGATTACAACCCCTAGAACGCAGCGTCCTAGACCTCCACTACCAGAGCTGGGCCTTCCATAACATATATCTGGAAAATTTGGCCTACACTCGCCACGCTGGCCAGACGGCTTGGCGAGGATTATTTTAGTTTAGTTTTATTTAATATCTACGTCCTTAATGCATTCACTAAAATGTACAATTTATATAAAGTAAAGTCATATATGGCCAACGTGTTACTTATTTATTTATTTCTGTAATGAGAAATGTGTAATAGATAATTGCCGGTGACTTACGTTTTGACTACCAACCATATTTCTATGCGTTGGAGAAAATAAATTCTAATGTTAGTATGTCCTTCTCTTAGGTATATGTCTATGTCTTGAGGTTATTTCCATACTCGTAATAAAGCAATAAAATGTTTTTTTTGCCGAGCGAAGAACTCATTACGTGGCGGAGTTTAGAACACCGCATGCATCAGTAGTGCCAACTGCGAAATAAACTTTTTTATGTTCTTCTTTTCACGAGATGTGACCGAACGAGTATTTGTGTTGTTTTTATTTGCATTGCAATTACGTGAGAAGCTTAATGATGAGAATGTTATTTATTTTAGCAAAATCGCTGAGAAGTCTCTTATATACATCTGTCGCAAGCTAAAGCTGTGGAATGCTCGTAGCCTGTGTGTATTCTATTCTTATAACTATAATAGGGGTTGAGGTAAAAAAAATTTAATTCTTCTTTTATAAATTCTGTACGAGGTATCATTTCGGACACCACGGGCTATCTTGTCACGCGGCTCTCAACGACATCATCCGAAGACAAGACCCGACGGAATGACTGTTGGGCCGTGGAAACTTGGCAGGTCTCTGGTGTGGGATGCGACGTGTGTAGACACGTTAGAATTTGCGCCCTTTGGCGTCGAGATGATGCAAGGCGCCTGGCCAAGGAGTTGTCAAAGCGGCTTACGGAAAAGTCTGGAGACAGAAAAGCTGGCAATTATTTCTGCCTCGCTATACAGAAGGGAAATGTTGCCAGTCCACTTGAGACTATCTCGGATGGGACGTCTCTTGAGAACATTTTTTATTTATAGTTTAGTTTTTTTTTATTTTAATATTTTTGTAGTTTTTAATTTATGTTTAATGTATATCAATTTACTTCGAATAAAACAAGTTTGTCTCTTATGTACGAGGTGAAATGATGTTCCAATAAAGGTACAATGCGAAGGTCGCCCGGTTGTATGAACATTTACCTTAAAAAAAAAAATGAATGTAGTTCGAACCCTGATATTGATACATGAGAAAAAGAAAAACACTTGTCATACACATTTGTCATACATTTAGCACAACAATTCGTTAAACCGGTAAGTAAGTAAAGTCGCGAAATTGTTCATAAATTATCATTAAAATTGACACCAGTGTGCTTAGTGTAAAATGCAAGTTTCGGAAAACGTAACTGCTGTAGTTACGTTTTTTTATTATACATTGCGTGTTATTGCAAGTTTGGCTATAATAACAGGCAATAAACATCGAAAATTCAGTAAAAAAACTCTACTACTATAGTTGCGTTTACGAAACTTCACTGTCACACTAGGCATACAGGTCACTAATCCGTCTGGCAAGGCGTGGAGAGTGAAAACCAAATTATCCGGAATATATTCTGGAATGCCCATCTCTAGTAAAAGTCTAGTTTTAGGAGCTGTGATGATTGTTCACTGTTCATCGTTCATTGTTTATCATAGATTAATTATCGCTAAGAATATTAAATAAATATTATAGGCGTGGAGAGTGAAAACCAAATTATCCGGAATATATTCTGGAATGCCCATCTCTAGTAAAAGTCTAGTTTTAGGAGCTGTGATGATTGTTCACTGTTCATCGTTCATTGTTTATCATAGATTAATTATCGCTAAGAATATTAAATAAATATTATAGGCGTGGAGAGTGAAAACCAAATTATCCGGAATATATTCTGGAATGCCCATCTCTAGTAAAAGTCTAGTTTTAGGAGCTGTGATGATTGTTCACTGTTCATCGTTCATTGTTTATCATAGATTAATTATCGCTAAGAATATTAAATAAATATTATAGGCGTGGAGAGTGATAACCAAATTATCCGGAATATATTCTGGAATGCCCATCTCTAGTAAAAGTCTAGTTTTAGGAGCTGTGATGATTGTTCACTGTTCATCGTTCATTGTTTATTATAGATTAATTATCGCTAAGAATATTAAATAAATATTATAGGCGTGGAGAGTGAAAACCAAATTATCCGGAATATATTCTGGAATGCCCATCTCTAGTAAAAGTCTAGTTTTAGGAGCTGTGATGATTGTTCACTGTTCATCGTTCATTGTTTATTATAGATTAATTATCGCTAAGAATATTAAATAAATATTATAGGCGTGGAGAGTGAAAACCAAATTATCCGGAATATATTCTGGAATGCCCATCTCTAGTAAAAGTCTAGTTTTAGGAGCTGTGATGATTGTTCCCTGTTCATCGTTCATTGTTTATCATAGATTAATTATCGCTAAGAATATTAAATAAAAATGGTGATACCTAAAGTTTGAGCTAACAATATTGTATGAATACCTATAATGTAAGTTTTTGGACATATTTTATTTAAAATTTTATAATTAATGTTTGATATATTTGCTCGCCAATTTACTTGGCAAATGTTGTTACTTTAAGTTAGTTTACTATAAGACCTGTAAATTTGACTAACATTTATGCAAATAAAGATTTTTTATCTTATATTTATCTTTTAAAAATACTTGGATGTGTCAAAGTTTATTATTCTACACGAATGTGAAATTGATGTACACTAATTAAAGTATTTGTGTAATATATTATTTAAACAAATATGTATTAGTCCAGTCTTTATATTAGTCTATGAAGGCAACCCTTTAATATACCTATATGTATATATGTATATATAAATTTAAACATGTCTAAATACGTGTATGTCTATGTTAAACAACTTTGATTAGGGTATGAAGTACGGTATCGGCCGAAAGAAACCTACATCTGTTTGGCACTGACATTTTCACCAATTGTGTATCGATTTTAGAGATTTACAAACCAACAAATAATAATAATATAGCCGAGGTTAAGATTTGGACGCTAAGGAAGTGTTCCACCATGTCGTGTTGACGGATTGTAGTGTCGTTTCTAAGTTTTCTCATTATCACGACTTCTGTCTATTAGGTGCTTAAAAGTTTATACCAATTATTATTTATTGTTAAATGACTTGCGCGGTGGTGGCTCGGTTGAAAGAACGCGTTCCTTAAATCCTACAAAGCTCGGTTCAAACCCACCCGGCATGTACCAATTAGAAATACACTTTTCTTAAGTACATTTGTCATAGATTTACAACACCACCGTTCCCGTGCCTCGGAGAGCACGTTAAGCCGTCGGTCCCGGTTCCACTAATACCAACTTGTGGAATTGTTAATAAATTGTCATAAAAATTGACATCAAATCCTCGCCAAGCCGTCTGGCCAGCGTGGCGAGTGTAGGCCAAGTTCTCCAGATACATATATGGAAGGCCCATCTCCAGCAGTGGAGGTCTAGGACACTGTGTTCTAGGGGCTGTAATGATGATGATGTTAAATGACTTTGCCACTTGTCATGATTGGCCTTTAGTAAAGTTGGTTAAATGTGAATCAGCTTAGTTATAAGCGTGGATGCTGACCACCCCGAAAGGGAAACGGTCGTGATGATACTTTACTTTACTTTTACATAATAAGTATATACTATAATATAATACTATAAGTATGTATTATGAGTATTTAAGAAGTCTATGTATACATACTATCTATGTAGTTTATTGGTTAGAATTGTACCCCACATATTATACTGTCTCACTCTCCAAAAGGTTAGCTGGTAGAAAAAGCCGAAAAGGCTTTAAGTTCGCCTGTGTAACTTTTAAGCAAAAGTGTAATAAAGTAATTAATAATAATAGATTTGATTTTGTAAAATAAAAAAAATTGTTAACTATTTTCATATTTCTCTTTCTAAAATTAAGTAAGTAACCTACATGAGGGGTGAGTCAGAGTCTACAATCATCCGAAAACGCATCGTCTAAGATCATTCCGCCAAGCTTTAGACATTTCTGACAGACGTAATCGACTTGTACTCCGCCTCACCCCGCGTATGAAAGTGCAAATATGTCTAAATTGACAGTAATTTCCTAGAAAGTAGAATAACAAAATTACTGTGGTTAAAAAAAAAAGTATGCTAGTAAGAGGAATCCAACGCCTCTTACGGGATTAGAGGCATAAATTATCCTTTTTTTTTTACGAAAAATAGTTTTTTCTAAAATTAATAAAATAAACTAAGAACTTTAATTTTATTGTACAAAAATGTATTCTGTTCGTTCTAAATCCTGGAACGCATACACAGTCCCCTGTGCTTTGCACTCGCCTCTTCTCAGCTTGACTGCCCAATATAAAAACCTTGTAACTTAAATAAGTTAATAATATGTCCAATTTTTTTTTTCACTATTTAAATAAAATAGGAGCAGCCGAACCGGCCTTTTTTGATGTAGAGGAAATGTGGCAAGCGGCAAAGGTCCACACAGGAGGCAGGCCGCCTCCGTGGTCTAGTGGTAACAAACGTTGCCGTGAACTCGGGAGGTCGTGGGTTCGATTCCCACCGGGGGCAAGTTGTACATTGTATAATTTGTCTCGGTTTGGGTGTTTATATGTATAATATGTATATATTTACAAAAAAAAAAAAAGTATAATATGTAGTTTATCAACCATCTAGTTACCGTAACACAAGCCTCGTTGCTTACCACGGAAACTAGATGGCGCTGTGTGACCTGTCTGGAAATATTTATTTATTTATTTATTTATCCTACTAATATAATGTATATATTATATATACTGTATTCCGATCTGGGGGGGAGCTGGGAAAATCAGATTGCTTACTCTGGAGAGAGCCCAGAGATCCCTCCTAAAAGTGATGTTTTTTAAACCATTTAGGTACTCTAAGCATAAAATACTTACAATAAGACAACTTTACATTCTTAACTCCGTTCTGAGGAAGCATACTCACCTACCCTATATTTCTGACAGCCATCGTAGACATAGAAAAGATATTGTCTGTCCTCCATTAAATTGCAAAACTTCTTTTGCACAAAAATAATTTAAGCAGAGCAGTAAACACATATATAATACCATCAATAGAGTGTTAGACATTTACAGAATGAATTACGCTGTATTTTATTTATTTATTCATATCCTACTTGATTTTTGCAATAATGAGTTTTTTAAATACACTTTTTTATTATTTACTGTAGTTTTTTATTTTATATTGTGTTATTTTTAATTTTTTAAACTTGTCTAAACTGTTTTCATTATTATTGTTAATGCATGTTAATCACGAATGCCTTTGTAAGCAAGATCGGGGCTCCCTGTATCACATACCTTCTGGGACATAGTACAGGGATCCCCGTATTTACTGATTGATGTATCTAGGTTTTTAAGTCAATAAACGTTTTTTATTTATTTTATTTATTTATATATACATATACCATATAAATTATATATCCCATAAATATAATGTATTATTAATACTTATTACAACTTCTCAACTTGTGTAGTCGCTATGTATTTGGCCTGCGTAAGTATGATCATGTCTCACATTTTCGTATTCAATTAAAGTGGCTGAATATCCGTTTTCGTAGATCTGTACACATCCTCACCTTTCTTTATGGTATTCTAAACAATCCGAAAACACCCCATTACCTGCGTGATCGTTTCCAATTTCTTCGCGACTCCCACACACGTTCTCTTCGTTCTTCGCACAACAATCAACTTGCGATTCCTCTGCACTCTTCAAGCAGATATTCAAAATCTCTCACTGTTTCTGCAGCTCGTGAATGGAACAAACTTCCATTGTCAATCAGACTGGCACAGTCGTTGAACATATATATTTTTTTTTTTTTTTTTTTTTTTTTCATTTTGGAAAACCAACAGTTGACTATTGTATATAGATATTAAACAGTAAATTCCCTAAGAACTATTAAAGGTTTTCACATATAAACATAAAATTAAATTAATCAAATTAACAAGCAAAGGAAGAAAACATCGCTACAAAAGAATAATAACAATGTAGGTGAGACACAAGTTACTTAAACTAATAAACATTATACAAGCATTTAATTATAACTATAATTGATGCCTGCTATTGACCGATTCAACATACCGAAGCGTTAACTGCCGTCTAATGTCTGCAGCCTTGGAATTAAATAAATCAATGTCCAGCTCTTCTGCAAGGTCATTGAAATCATATTTCGGCATCTACTAACTTCTTACTTTCTTAAAAAGCAAAATGAGATATAATTTCTAAACTTAACATGGATTGTTATTTATGTAAGTATTGTATATCAGTATATTTATATTTATGTGTTATGTGTATGTATTTATAATGTGTATATTTAAGTATATATTTATTGCTATCATTAGTTATTATACATTTTTCTTTTTAACTCTGCATCCCACAATATCTTTTGTCGTTCTCCCAAAGGTTAGCTTTTAGAGAATACCTTGAAGGTATTAAGCTCGCCTATGTACCATATTTTATTTTAGATATTTATTGTGCAATAAAGCATTTTTTATTTTTTTTTCCAGACAGGCACACAGCGCCATCTAATTTCCGTGGTAAGCTACGAGACTTGTGTTACGGAAACTAGATGGTTGATAAACTACATCTTAAACTTTTATTGTTTTTGTAAATATATACATATTATACATATAAACACCCAGACCGAGACAAATTATACAATGTACAACTTGCCCCCGGTGGGAATTGAACCCACGACCTCCCGAGTTCACGGCAACGTTTGTTACCACTAGACCACGGAGGCGGTCTTTACTTTACAATGTCAGTTGCTAGGTTTATAAATTGGTTAGCAGAGCTACTTACAACACGTCCGTGATTCTCAACAAAAGCATGATTCCGCCGAGACCGGTAGGATATTTATTATTTACTCACAGACTCGCCACAGACTTGCTTTCTTTGTTTCACCAACCACAATATTTCATGCTTACTTTTAAATCTTTATTATGGGGTATTTGCCACTAAGAAAAATACATACTCCTGTCCTTGACCTCTAAGGACCCAGGCGCTGCTGCATTACAAGATAAGAACCTCATACGGCGGAAAAATATATTTTGTGTATAAAATATTATTGCAATCGGGATAGTTTAACCGCCTCCGGATTAGATTTCAATAAATTAGCTGATCTTTCTAAGTATTCTGATTATTATACATATATGAACCACTTATACTTTAAAAAAATGTTATTTTTATATCAATATATATATATATATCCGAGTTAGTTCTTATTACAATATAAAAAAGTAAAGTATCATCACGACCGTTTCCCTTTTGGGGTGGTCAGAAGCCACGCTTATAAAGAATCGGATTCACAATTAGCCATATACTATAGGCCAATCATGACACTTGGCAAGCTCGTCGAAGCGTATTAAACTCGAGAAATATCACAAATAAATTAAATATTAATTAAATGTATTTATTTACATTAATAGTAATTTTTGTGTCCCGACCAGGAATCGAACCCGGTACCTCCGAGTCTCAATCCACGGACTTAACCCCTAGACCACGAAGGCAGTTACAATATGAGACATTTTTATTGCTATTACAAGTTAAAATTAAAGTTCGCGTACGTATAAATTTGGGGACTCATACATCTGTCGTACGATAAAGATGTGGAATGCTCTTCCAGCCTCTGTGTTTCCACTTTCCTATAACTTGGAGTCCTTCAATCGATGTGTGCAAAAGCATTTAGTCAAGCCGGCATAGTGTTAGGGACTCAAATCAAATCAAATCAAATCATTTATTTCCTTAGGTTAGTACACAACACTTGGATATTGTCAATACATATATTTTAATACAATATAAACTTGGCTGGACCGAATCTAACAGCAATACAATTTATAATAAATAAAACATTGTTGCCATAAGCAAGGATTTTGTACTTATGTATAACTAGATACTTAAAATTTAATTCATGGCTGTAAAAAGGCCGTGTCAGCTTATGATCTAATAACATTTATGTCCTTAAATATAAATTCGTGGCTGTAAAATGGCCGTGTCTGCTTACAATCTAGTAATAATAATATTTATGTCCGTAAATATAGATTCGTGGCTGTAAAATGGCCGTGTCAGCTTACAATCTAGTAATAACAATATTTATGTCCATAAATAACAAATCGTGGCTGTAAAAGGGCCGTGTCAGCTTATAATCTAAAACAAACAATTACAATTATTAATAATGTCAACAAAACCCAATTCGTGTCTGTAAAAAGGCCGTGTCCAATTTAAGATCTAAATATTACTAATATATGAAAATATATGAACTGACTGATGGCAGTTATGAGTGTCTGACTTCAGTTGCTAACATTCATGGACCTTGCGCGCCACTTACCATCAGGTGGACCCAAGGTTACATGTCGTGCTAGTATAAAAGAAAAAAAAAACCATTCTAAATTGTCTAACAGACGGGACATAGCGATCACCGTACCTAATATTGTATTGTCTTATTCAAAAACCTATGAGCCACAATAAAATCTTTTGATTTGATTTAAGTTTTTTTTTTCCCTTATATGACCTGTTTCTTGCTTTCTAAAAACTATAAACAATTCGTGCAAGAAAAACCCAAGAATAGCAGAAGCTACAGTTGAACAAAGTGAGCAGATTAACTTTGACGGCGACCGGGAACGCTACGATGAATTAAATTTAGTAAAAATAATATGCTTTGTAGTCGGGCATTAGTCATACCTAAGTCTAGGGTAAAAGATCTGGCTACAAGGGATGCGAAAACGTAGACAATTTTATTTAAAAACGTTACTGCACAAAGTACAAAGGCGGACTTAATTCCCGAAGCATTCTCTGACAGTCAAACCTTAGGAACCAGTTTAAACAAATATAGGTTCAATGAAATGCGCGGTGGTGGCTCGGTTGTAAGAACGCGTACCTTAAATCCTACAAAGGTCGGTTCAAACCCACCCGGCATGTATCAATGAGAAATACACTTTACTTACGTACTTTTGTCATACATTTACAACACCACCGTTCCCGTGTATCGGAGAGCATGTTAAGCCGTCGGTCCCGGTTCCCCTAATGCCAACTTGTGGAATCGTTAACAAATTGTCATCAAATATTGATATCATATCCTCGCCAAGCCGTCTGGCAAGCGTGGCGAGTGTAGGCGAAATTCTCCAGTTCTGGAAGGACCATCTCCAGCAGTGAAGGTCTAGGACGCTGTGTTCTAGGGGTTGTAATGTAATGTAATGAATGAACAGTAATAATGATATAATTGTAGATATTTAAAAAATATATATATAGCTATTTACTATATAATATTATACAACAATAATAAATTCATTTTTCTACACAATATTATACATAAGTATCATCACGACCGTTTCCCTTTCGGGTGGTCAGAAATCACGCTAATAAATAAGCGGATTCACATTTAGCCAACTTTACTATAAGCCAATCATGACAAGTGGCAAGCTCGTCGATGTCTCCAGCGTACCAAACTCGAGAAATATCACAAATAAATTTAATATTAATTAAATGTATTTATTTACATTAATAAATATTTTTGTGTATTGTGTATTTCTGTGCAATTGATGCGTAACGTGCAGTAATACATTTGCATTAAAATAAAAGTTAATTTATTTAGTTATTTATATTTATTTTTTAATGAGTGTTAAGATTAAATAATAAACTAAACTAAGCCATCAGTAAAATATATATTTCGGTCGTTCGTAGTACGGCTCTTATATAATATCACCAAAACAGCGTCAAAAAAGCTCGGAATACTGAACAAGGTGAAGCGGTTTTTCCCGCCATCAATCAGACTGTTGCTGTACAAAGCACAGATCAGATCATGCGTGGAATACTGTTCACACTTTTGGGATGGTTCAGCCAAGTACCTCACAGATGCTCTCAATGTCCTACAGAGGCGAGCTGTTCGAATTGTGGACGATGCCACTATATCTGGAACTCTCGAATCCCTGCAGCTTCACCGAGATGTAGCTTCTCTGAGCGTGTTCTACCGGCTATTCTATGGTGAGTGCTCTGAAGAGCTCTATAACCTAATTCCTTCCTCTCCATTCCGCAACCGAACCACACGCACAGGTCAGAATATGCACCCACATACCGTAGTCACTATCCATTCGCGTACCTATAAATTTGGTGACTCATACATCTGTCGCACAATAAAGATGTGGAATGCTCTTCCAGCATCTGTGTTTCCACTTTCCTATAACCTGGAGTCCTTCAAGCGAAGTGTGAAAAGGCATCTAGTCAAGCCGGCATAGTGTTAGGGACTGATGTCGGACATAAGGGTCTGATTCCAGTTGCTAACATTCATGGACCCTGCGCGCCACATCAGGTGGGCGCAGGGTCACATGTCGTGCTAGTATAAAATATATATATATATATATATATATATAAAAATTAAAAGTATCATCACGACCGTATGCCTTTCGTGGTGGTCAGAAACCTCGCTTATAAAGATGCGGAATCACATTTTAGCAAAGTTTACTACTGGCCAATCATGATAAGTGGCAAGCTCGTCGATGTCTCTAGCGTGCCAAAGTTGGGAAAGATCACAAATAAAATAAATAATAATTATAATTAATTAATATGATTGTGTCCCGACCAGGAATCGAACCCTACAGGTATGAATCCACGGAATTAACGACAACGAAAGCAGTTTAAAATATATTCAAGTATTTTAAGTACGCCGGTGGTGTAGTACTTCATACACCGAGCACTTTTTTACTATTAAATATCTAGTACTATTATACATAAAAAATTTTTTAACTTTAATTATGCAATACTTAATACGAATTAATCATACTCAGCTTTGAAAATTATGTATTAAATTTGGAGAGTCATGTGATTTGCGAGACGCCGACAGTTGTTCGGACAGATGCCAAGCCCCTCCCATCTTGTCAAACTGTCCTATGTGGAAATTGCAACATTGAAATAATAATATTAGACATCCCTGAATATTTCTGTAGTCTGAAAGTTATGGTCCACATCTTCTATTATCATCATCGTCCACACATAAGACTTGAATTACAGATTTCCTTATACGAGTATATCTTTGCCATAGCCCCTAAATTTCATAAATGTCGCGGTTCGAAGCTCGGCATCTACCAATGAGAAATGAACTTTTCTTATGTACATTTTCTTGGTGTAGAATTGTGCTTAAGCAGGTCTTCCTTCAATAGATCATGAAACCAAGACGGCATTAACGGAATAATACTGTATTTGGTTAGGTAGGCAAATAATCACAATGGTGTATGGTGAGCGTCTTGTTACGCACTAAAAAGATGAGGTCTCCTTTCGGTCACAAACCCAAAAACACCATTTATATTTTCTATTTTTCCCACACATGATGAACCCGGCACCCGCACGTTGAATCTATAGAATGCTAAAAAACTTGCCTTTTATGTGGATTTTTTGTAATACTCGTAAATTGTTATTAAAATTGGCATCAGACCTTCCGTGGTCTAGCGGTTAAGATTTAGACTTGGAAGTACCGGGTTCGTTGGGACACAATAATTTAAATGAAAATTATATAAATTTATGTAATATTTCCCGAGTTTCGTACGCTAGAGACATCGACGAGTATGCCACTTGTTGTGATTGGCCTAAAGCAAAGTTGGCTAAATGTGAATCCGCTTCTTTATAAGCCTGGTTTCTGACTACCCCGGAAGTGAAACAGTCGTGATGATACTTTACTTTACACTCGCCAACTCTGATCAGGAGCACGACTTAGGTCTACCATGATTTTATGTGTGCCAGTCTGAGCGGGACGGTACGGGACGGCAGCATTTCTATTATACTATATTTTTAATCAACTTCAAAAAAAAGAGGATGCTAATTCGACTGTATGTTTTTTTGTTATATGTTTGTTACGCGATTATATCGAAAATTATTAATTAATTTTAATGATTCTTTTTTAGGAATCGAACCCGTTACCTCCGAGTCTTAATCCACGTACTTAACCGCTAGACCTCCGAGGCAGTTAATATTTATAAACAGTTGTTTTTGGAGTCGGAGCTAGCCAATGATAAATAACCCTAATAGTTACCTTCTCAATTACTATACGCATCTACTACCTGAATCTTACAGTCACGTCCCGCTCATACGTTGCCCACGCCCGCTGTGTAGCCTAAACCTTCACTTGGATAAAATTATGTCTTCTTCAGTACCTATCTCAATGTGAGAAAACTGCAATCGGAATTTATACAATTTCATGATATTTATTGTACCGAGCGAGTGGTTTATTTTTAAAGTGGCTAATAATAAAACCCGTGTAAAATATGTATTTTTAACGTAAGGAGGTGCACGAGGATTATTCAGGATAGATAATATTATATTCTAAAATTCGAATTTATTTATTTACTATAGGTACAGAAACAGATCACAATCGATACGGTTCACGTTTTACAGCAATTTCTAAAGTTCTAGATTGCAATCCAAAAGCAGTGTACACAGCATGCTTATTGTGATTTCAATTAAATTATTTCATTTTTGTGAAACATGTATGTCAAAAGGAAAATATTAATAAAAAAATGATTTGTTAAAGAAAAATAATAATGTCAATTAATAATAATAATAAAATAATATAACAATCATAAATATATAAAAAAATAATCCAGGACATCCATCCAGGACAAATTGACACTTAATAAATAATATTTATTGAAACGAAGTAACAAATAGAAAAAAACAAATAAATTAAGAATTAATTAATAGAAATACGAGCGGTGGCTCGGTTGTAAGAACGCGTACCTTAAATACTACAAACGTCGGTTAATACTACAAACCCACCCGCCATGTACCAATGGGAAATACACTTTTCTTATGTATATTCGTCATAGATTTACAACACCACCGTTCCCGTGCCTCGGAGACCACGTCAAGCCGTCGGTCCCGGTTCCACTAATGCTAACTTGTGGAATCGTTAATAAATTGTCATAAATCATATCCTCGCCAACCCGTCTTTGCCAGCGTGACGAGTGTAGGCCAAATTTTCCAGTTCTGGAAGGCCCATCTCCAGCAGTGGAGTTCTAGGACGCTGTGTTCTTGGGGCTTTAATGAATGAATGAATAATATAAATAAAACTAAATAGAAACTAAACCTAATTTAAAAAAAAAACTATAATAACTAAAGTCCTTTAGAGGCGGCCCAACAGTACTTAGGAGGCTGGCAACATTTCCCCTTTGTATAGCGAAGCTAATACGTTGGCAGAAATACTTGCCACCCTTCTTGACTACAGATTTCTCCGTTTGGACAACTCCTTGACCCCCCATGTACCCATCGTCTCGACCTCAAACGGCGCAAACTCATTACCTCTACTGAGGTTGACATACTTGCGTAGCTTAAGGTTCTTAGCAGAAACCGCTTATTTTTTTCCTACATCAGTTACGAGTATCATGTAGTACACATTATCAAGTATTATGTCACGCCTTTGATTATTATTGTGCAATAAAGTTAAATAAATAAATTTCAAAAAATACCCAGAGCAGATAAATTGGACGAACCAATGCAAATGTGGGTCTGCAATTTCTAGCCGCAGACAGATTGCTTGAGAATTAATGTAGCATGAAATTACCTATTTACCTACTTACCTAGTCATTGGGAAAATTGCTTTTCTTTGCAATGTCGAAAATAAATACGAAGAATTGTATGTGACAGTTTATCTTTAATTCTAAGTTTTATTTATTTATTTATTACAAACTTTATTGTTCAAAGTACAAAGGCGGGCCGCGTTACTACAAGATAAGGCAGGTGTGATCAATGCTAATAGAAAATAGACGTCAATATATGTATTTGTGTTTAATTTTATCAAAGCCCCTAGAGCCCGTAGACCTCCACTGTTGGAGGTGGGCCTTCTGGAAATTTCAGGAGAATTCGACGTACACTCGCTACGCCAGACGGGTCGGGTGTGATGTCAAATTGTAATGACATATTCCACAAGTCGGTATTAGTGGAACCGGGATTGACGGCTTAAAATGTGCTTTTAGTAGCAGGAACAGGCATAATGTATGACAAATATATGTAAGAAAAATTAATTTATTTTTGGTAAAAAAATATATCTCTGAGTAGTTTTTTTAAACGTTAAACAGCGTTAGTATATAGTAGCGTATATATATATATAGTAGCGTATTTTTTTACACAGAGGTCATAACGAGAAATAAAGTCATTCAAACTTTTTTTTTTTTCTTTTTAAAAATGCCAAAATAAAAATAAGATAAGGTATAATTTTAAGCTGCTTCCGCTAGGGTTAAGTGGATTCAGACGAAGAGGTACCGGGTTTCATTCCTGTCGGGATTTATAAAATACTACATATGTATTTTTTAAATAATACATTATAATAATAATAATAAATAAATAAAAATCGTTTATTGATCCAATTAACTTAAATCTATTACATTTTGTTTTTATCCGGTCGACAGCAAATACAATTTATTTTATTAAACAATATTATAATCAAGATATTTGTAAGTATTTAGTTTTTATATTAATTAGGTTTATCTTTTAGTTTATTTAATTTAAGGTTTTGTTTAGTTTATTTTTAATTTTATTATTTAGGTAGCTTTTAATTTATTTAATAAAATATCTTTCTAGGGTTAAGAAAATACAGGCTTGAAAACTAGTGAAAAAATTGCAGCGATCAAGAGTTCCACTTGAGCTCATAAATTTAAAGGGGCCAGTTTCTCCATTCCCCTGATATTCCCCTTAGAACAAGCCAAACGCCATAAATTATGACCATCAATTATATCCGACCACTCTGCTGCGTCAACACCACTCAATACTGAAGTAATTTGTAGACATTTTATTTTGATTAGATAACATAAACAAGTACCAAAGCCCTCTATTGATTTATTTGTTCGTTTTAAACTATTTAACTCAGCTTGCGTTGCCCGAAAGAAAACTTCAATTGGCCGCAGGGTCACATGTTATGGTTAGATATTGATTCCGGGAATCCAAGTAACATGAGACCGCCTCCGTGGTCTAGTGGTAACAAACGTTGCCGTGAACTCGGGAGGTCGTGGGTTCGATTCTCACCGGGGGCAAGTTGTACATTGTATAATTTGTCTCGGTCTGAGTGTTGATATTTTTTTTTTTTTTTTTTTTTTGTCCAGACTGGTCACACAGCGCGATCTAATTTCCGTAGTAAGCTGCGAGGCTTGTGTTACGGAAACTAGATGGTTGATAAACTACATATTATACTTTTTTGTTGTAAATATATACATATTATACATATAAACACCCAGACCGAGACAAATTATACAATGTACAACTTGCCCCCGGTGGGAATCGAACCCACGACCTCCCGAGTTCACAGCAACGTTTGTTACCACTAGACCACGGAGGCGGTCTATGTATAATATGTATATATTTATTCTTATATTAAAAATCAAACACAAATCAAGTTTAGTCAAGTAGTCACTGTTTAGTCAGACAATAAGTTCCTCACGCCCAAACCTGTCTTTTAAATATTGCAAAGCCATTGAATAATTGTTACCGGATGGTAAAAAACTATTTACGTGTGCTCTGGCACTAGATCTAATTTCCGTGGACTGGATTGCGTAAATATTGCATCCTATCGTGGTCATCTATAGTAATATCGTTATCGATCTTTTGAAATTGACCCCAAAAATTGATCCAATTCTTTACGTCCCCGTTAAATTTTACCAATTCTAACACAGGAAGTTTAAAATTATTTCTCTTACCTATAACCTCCTGGTCGCTTCTATTTATAACAGTTCTCGTCTGAGTCATCCGCATCCTTTTCGATGTCTTCCTCGGTAGCATCGTTGATGAGCATCTCCCGCCTAATTTCTTCATCTAAGCTGAATAATCTTTCGGCTTTATTTTAATTGTTGATATCTAGTCAGATGTGCGAATTAGTATGGCTCCAAGTACTTAAGGACAATGTTTTTACATTTCACATCCGTTGATGTGAACTCATCGAAATTATTATCGGCCTGCACGATTTTGTTTAATAAAACGATTGCACGGGGCAATCTGAAGTAAGTGTGTACGAGCTCTCTTGTCTAAGCGATAAATTTAATCAAAACCGGTTCAGTAATTCAAGATCGTCCTCGCACAATCTAATATTTTCAAAGATTTTTCAAGTCTCTGCGTAGAATAAAATATCGGTCATTTTGGATATAATCATATAATAAACATATATTTGTTTTACTAATGAAAAAGTATTATCACGACCATATCCCTTACGGGGTGCACATTAAGCCAACTTTTACTATAGGCCCATCATACCAAGTGGCAAGCTCGTTGTCTCTAGAATCTCAGATGGTTCTAAGATTGCGGGTACTACAGCAGTGACAAGAGCCCTTCGGATGATGTCATTGAGAGCCGCGTGACGGGGAATGCGGCCAGCACTTCTAGCAGAAGAAAGCTCGTGGTGTCCGAGATGATCGACTGGTTTTCCGCATCGACACTGGTGCGGGTGGACAGTCCGAGCTCCGAGACGAAGGCACACCGCCATGGTCAGTGTATTTCGATCAAGCAGTGTGCCAACCGACGCTGAGAGAAAAGCCTGCAACCAAAGACCTGACTCTCTAGTGGAAACGGCCATGAGGCGTACCCGCTCTTTCATATTACTGGCAGATAAAATATCTTTCTGTACAAGTTTGCAGAGCGGGTCGTTCCATAGTTGTTGGATTTTTGGTGAATTTGGAACCGAAACATTTGGACATGCTACTGACCAGGCATCTCTGGCATCTGACAAGTACGACGGCTCAACTGAACCCAAAGATGGGTTAGTGATTCTCCCTTAGAGCTCGAATTATATAGGTATATACCATAAAATTATATTGTATTATATCAATATTGTAAAAAAAATATTTGGAAAAGCTCAGAATACATATTTTTTTTGTACTATGCCTACTTACAAACAAAAAATAATGAATCGAAATAAAGTGAAAATATGTCCAGAATATCCGTAATTTTATTTCCCCTAATTTTTTTTTTTAATTTTATATTTTAAAAATTTTTATTTCAATTTTTTTTTTTTTTCAATATAGCTAACAGTGAAAATTTGTAAGGCTTTCAGATTAGATATTTTTTGTATACATAATATTGTAAAGGCTGTAATTTTTTCCACGAATAAATAAATAAATAAAATACACTCCCACTTGAAATATATCTTATATAATTGACAATCTACCCCTCTAAATATAAGAAAACATTATAAAATCAATGCCGTATATAAAATACAAAGGTTCATCTCGTAACTCCTGTTTTTTTGTCAACTCTTATTCAGCTCAACCCAGGAAAGTACGCAGTGCGCCACCATTCGCATAGAAACTTTGAATGTAAACATTGACTTAGATTTTTTAAAGACCAGGGCCCCGATTCTTGCGCCTTCGACATCATGCCCGCTCGATTTGCTCGAATCAAAATGACAGTTTTTTCTGGAGATCTGTCGCTTTTTATTCGAATATTCCGAACCGACACGCAAGTTGAAAGCGCCAGAATTAGGCCCCAGGCACGGTCGCTCCGTTATGTTTCGTTTCCTTCCATCATATCTCTTTTTTTATGTAGTACTAGCTGACCCGGCGAACTTCGTACCGCTAGAATGTGTACCACAGTCAATTAAATTATTAATAATAATAATACTCACACAAAAACAATTTTCGAAACAATCGATTTGACAGTTGTTGATTATTTTTTAAATTAAGTATATTGGTTATTTGTTAATTATATATACATTTATTCGAAAAAATATTTACAACATATAAAATAAAATTAATATTAAGGATAGGGATATAAGTCCCGTCCGCGTGGAATGGTGGCAAGAACGCTGGCTGCATTTCCCCGCTGAATTGCAATACTAATTCTCTGGGCGAAGAAAGAGCCAGCCCTCTTGTCACCGGAGGAGACAACAAGACGCGGTGTTATGTCTTTTAAAAACTTTTTTGCGCTTGGACTCCATGGGCCCAGAGTTTCTACAGCAAACGGCACAAATATGTAATCTTTTAATATACTTACATACTTGCGCCGCTTGCTGGACTCCGCATTTTCCGCCGCGGCTCCCGCTTTATGCGCTGTCCCCCTGAGATGCGACGCGGCAAGGGTGTCGACGCACGTGGCGTCCCACACTAGAGCACGTCCCCGTTCCCAGGGGACCAACGTCATACCATCGGGTCTCTTGCCATCATCTCGGATAACTCCAACAGGCTCTAGAAGAGCTGGAACCTCGATGGTGGCTAGAGCCCTTTTTATAGTATCGTTAAGGGAGCCGTGGCGGGAAAATCTGCCCGCACTTTTGGAACAGGAGAGCCCATGAACTCCAAGACAGTCGACCTCCTTTCCACACGGACATCTATGTAGGATACATAATGGTGCCCCTAACCGTAGACCAACGGCGATACGGAAACTTTCGTCGTCAAGCAGTGTGCCGAGGTTCGCAGAAGGCAGTGCGTGTAACCAGTGGCCGGATTCCTTTTCTACTGAAGCCAGAAGCCGGGCGCGATGTTGATCACTGATTGGATTTTGAGCCAAATGTTTATAGGTGTTTTGTACCATGGTGTATCCCAAAGTTTTTAAAAGTTTGATTCCTTTGGAATATCATCATTGGGACATTTTATTTTCCAGGCTCTAATTGCCTCCAGTGCACATGTTAATTCAATACGATTTTGATTTAAGATTTTTGAACTTAAATCTTGAACACTGTGCACCGAAGATAAGAACGCCGGTAAAGCAATACTAGAAATTTTTCGCACGCCGATGCCACCGAATTTAACAGGCAAGGTTGCTTGGGACCAAGAAATTTCATCAAATGATAAATTTAGAATTTTTTCAAGAGTTTCTTTTAAGGTGGCATCCAATTGATCGAGCAGGGCCGGAAATTTCCAGATAGGGCTTGCGCGGAGTGCATATATTAATTTTGGAACAAAAAGGCAGTTTTTTAGTAATGTAAATGCTATATGCGAATTTAAAACACCCAATCTGTTTGAATTTTCAGAAAAAAGTTTAAATTTATTATCCAAAAATGGCTTTATACCTTCATTTAAGAGCGGTGCACCTAGGAGGAAAAGCGAATCTTTAAAAAGGATTTTAATATTAGGAGCATGTTCGTTAAATTTTTTGATAATAGATGGAATGTTATTTGATAAATTAGAACTAATAAATATTTCGCATTTTGAAGGATTTAACTCGAGACCTATTTCCTGAAAGGCTTGTTTAATGTGGATAAGGTCCTTGATTACCGTATTCGCTTTACCTCCTATGGTTCCATCGTCTAGGTACCAAACGTTGAATTTTGAATTTAGGGATGATATACAATGATGGATACCGAGACTAAATAGAGCTGGACCAAGTGGATCACCCTGCTGAACGCCTACAGCTGATTCAATACAATGCTCATGGTAAAATAATTTAGAAGGAGAACTGTAGCATTGCCAGATATATGGGAAGATATCCGGAATGTGTGAGGCAGCTTCGTTGAGCAGGGTGGTCCTATCTAGGGAATTAAAAGCATTCTTCACGTCGACTTTGAGTAGCACTTCCACCTCATCTGATGCAATGAAAGTGCGCGCGGAGTGTACTGCTGCTTCACAGCCTCCTTTACTGCCAAATCCAACCTGTACTGGTTGGAATTTGGTTCTTAGAGTAGAGACTATGTGTCTACAAGCTAGTTTTGACGACAAGCGGCGGAATGTATTTCCTATAGCAATGGGCCGAATGCCGCCTTCCTTTTTGTTGAAGGCACATAGTCTCGCACCGTACAAGAATGGTAATATGGCCTGATGAACTGTTCCAGAGAGCATTAAATTACATAATTTTGTTATGTCAGATACGAGTCTCCTGCCAGCGTCGCCAGCTGACCTACTTACTAAATCTTTCAGATGTTGTGGCGTTATACTATCGACGCCACCAGCAGAGCCATTTGGAAATGACATCAAAGCGGCGATGGTGTCTTCATCATTGATTTGTAAAAAAACTGAATTTTGGGGAGGTGGATTTGGCAGATTAGAAGCTGGGTCGGGTGAAGGATGTTTACTGCGGAGGGCTTCAAGCGTTTCGTTGTTAGAGGATGCAAGGGTGTCGCTGGAGAAAAGAATTCGAGCTGCATTTCGTAGGTCCCCATCCATGACTTTACTCTCAATTATATTTTTAATATTATAATTTTTGAAGGAAGATGAGTTGTGATATTGTGGTAATTTAGGGTTAGAACAATTTGATTTTAGTTTTGAAGTCAATGAACCATTTTCTTTTTGATTTATGTGGAAATGATTGAATGCAAATAATAATAGGTTTTCCCATGCAGCTTGAGTATTGGATAGACAATTTTGGATTGCCATAGACAGGGATCCAGCCAACGAAATCCGTGCTCCCCTCGGAATCCGTTTGACCACTGGTGTGGTGAGATGGAGGCGGGTAATGATAGAATCGAATGTCGGTACATTATTATTGTTGTTGAATGTTGAATTAGCTGAAATTGAAGGTTGACTTATTAATTATATTCTTATTCTTTGTTAATTATTGTATATTTAAGAAGCTTGATATAAATTTCTGAACGCACGCATAAATATTTGACAACAAACATTGTTTTTCAGGTACGAACCCGACGAACATTTTGCATGGGTAAATGTTTTTTCTTTTATTTAATTTTTTCGTCAATTTTCCAATGTTATTTATAGTTATTCTGCTATTCGAGACGGAGACAAATCAAACTAATCAAAAACCATGAAAATCGGTCCTCGATCTCGAGTTATAAGTGTTCTAACAAACCGGTTGTTTGATATATTCAGATTAGTTTATATTGTATATGTTTATTAATAAAATAGTTTTAAAATATAATTATTAAACTCACTATACTCAATTTTAAATGTCCCAAAGGTTAACTGGAAGAGAATGTCTTAAGGCCTTTTGTAGATTTACAATAAAGTTTCTAAATAAATAAATAAATTCTTGTTTTGATAGACCGCGATTGTCTTATCCTATATTGGTAGGCCAACATCAATAAGAGGTAAATCGTAAGTTATAAAAACTACGATGATTGTGCGAGAAAGATCAATTTGGTTTTTGACAGAAAACGTAAAACGTCCGAGCTCCTGTGAAGTTAACAGTCGAATGCACAGACTATACTGCGAGAATTTACTAAAGAGCAAATATTTTATATTATAATCCAGAATAAAAACAAAGAACTGCGTATGTTTTATTTGAATTATTTAGTAATAAAATCTCAAGTTACGGTGCAGAGAAGTTATCCTAAAAATATCCCAACTCATACTGAACCTAATCAAGTAAGTAGCGAGAGGTCGACGACCGCGCGAACTTAAACTGACGTAATTCTTTCTCTCTGTATTAAGGCTGTGGGCCTTATTAATTAATAATAATCACGATGGATATCGCGATTTTCAGACGCGGCTTTATTTACCATGCAGTAGTGTTTTGTTTTTCGGATAATGATTTTATCTTTTAAAAAGTGACCTTTTTATTTTAAATAGAGGTTTAGAGAGAGAGAGAATTAGGATATCTATAGTATGACTCATTTATGTTTACATGTGTAAATTTTATGTACATATTGGTATGTATGTATTTATAAATATATTGTATATCGTTGTTTTATTTTTATTTCACTTAATTTCTAATTGGACCCACCACCTATCCTGTCTAATAGGTTTGGCTGTCAGAGAATGCCTAGCAGCTTTAAGTCCGCCTTTGTGCATAGTGCAAATTTTAAATAAACTCTTTGTCGTGATGAGCTATTGCCACGAATAGTTCCACGAACTAGTATTGAGATTTTTTTACATTTAAGACTATTATTATTATTAGATTGTAAGCTGAATCCGCCCTTTTACAGCCACGAATTTATATATAGTTGACACGGCCTATTTACAGCCATGAATTTATATTTAGTTGACACGGCCTATTTACAGCCATTCACACATATTTAATATAAATAATTATTAAGTTACAATTAACTTATTATGGCAATAATATTATTATGACACAATATAACACTCATAATGTGGATTACCACCTGTTACCCATAATTACCAAACAATTTTGTATTTGTTCATTTTATTGTATAAGTCGTTATTGCTGACAATATTCAAGTTGTTACAAGTTAACCAAAGGAAATGAATGATTAGATTTTAAAATTGCGGTCATACCAATATTAAAAACAAATTAAGAAAAACTTCCCCGGGTTTTGATTTTGTTTTTTGTTAGTTACACTTTCGCAACAAATAGGACCAGAGCCAAATATTCGGTTTCAGCTAAAAACGTTTTTCGCTCGGACACTAGTAATTTTAACCAATCCCTAGTCTACAAAAACTGTTCAAAACATCATCTCCAGTTACACTCGGTCGAGACATATGCGTCAAAAACCGTAACCCTTTTAGGGTCCAATCGAAGTAACCGCAAAACAATCTATTCCCATTTCCGATTCTCGTCACACAACTCCATCACGTAGCGAGGTTGAGCGAGCGAGGCGAAGGTAAAGGTATTCGCCGTTTGTAGAATTTAGACGACGTTAGTGTAAATCGAAAATAATATTACTAAGAGCATTTCTCGCGAGATAGTCGCCATTCCCATTCGATGTAGAATAATCAAAGATTGCAAATATAACATAGAGGTTGTCATTTTTGTTACATTCATTTCAAATACCAAAACTTCTAACGTTTAATTATAGCAGTAATTTTGTAAATATTTATTTAGCTTGTAGTTAATCAAGTAGAGAAGAACAAGAAAGCTCGGAATACTGAACAAGGTGAAGCGGTTTTTTCTGCCTTCAATTAGAATGTTGCTGTACAAAGCACAGATCAGATCATGTATAGAATACTGTTCTCACCTTCTGGATGGTTCCGCCAAGTACCTCACAGATGCTCTCAATGTCCTACAGAGGCGAGCTGTTGGAATTGTGTATGATGCCACTATATCTGGAACTCTCGAATCCGTGCAGCTTCGCCGAGATGTGGCTTCTCTGAGCGTGTTCTACCGTCTATACTATGGCGAGTGCTCCGAAGAACTCTATAACCTAATCCCCCCCTCTCCATTCCGCAACCGAATCACACGCACAGGTCAGAATATGCACTCACATACCGTAGTTACCATTCCTTCGCGTACGTATAAATTTGGGGACTCATACATCTGTCGTACGATAAAGATGTGGAATGCTCTTCCAGCCTCTGTGTTTCCACTTTCCTATAACTTGGGAGTCCTTCAAGCGAAGTGTGAAAAATAATCTAGTCAAGCCGGCATAGTGTCAGGGACTGATGCCAGTTATGATTTCAGTTTCTAACATTCATGGACTTTGCGCGCCACTTACCATCAGGTGGGCCGAAGGTCACATGTCGTGCAAGTATAAATATATATAAGTCGTGTATTAGTATTTAAGTAGCTCTAGGTTTCGAAGTAAGCGACTGTTTACGGATTCGCGCGGGCCTTCCGTCTCTACAGGTTTGTCTGTATGGACGGAGGGGGCGCGAGGTGGAGTGAGTTGTAAGCTGTCGGGATCTTACAATAGGGCTGGCATGCACATTATGATGTCCAAAGCCCTGATAAAATACCTAATAAAAAAAACATATGACAGTCTATAAAAATAATTTGTCTACTGAGTATAGATAGAATAATCAATAATCAAAAATAATCAGTTTAAAAGTGACAAAGGCGACCATAACTGTAAATTAAGATCAAAACTAGATGTCGGGTGTAGTAGGTATATCTACCTTTTATAAAGTATAAGATGGTAGTGACACGGTTGCATCGGGTGACATGCTATGTTTGGACAAGCAAATCGATCCAGTGGATCACGTAGAATCAATTTCAGCTCTCTCGTGGCGGGTCAACGGAAATTTATGAAGAACCGACGAGATCCACATTACTAAGATTGCGGTACTAAAGTATCGTCACGAACGTAATAATGTAATGTACCTATAATTAAAAAATAACAATGTTAAAAAGACGTGTTTACTTAATTTAGAACCTAATGAATGGCGATGAACTATTTAATTTAATTCCACGAATTCTGGAACTAATAATAATAATAAATTCATTTATTCCTTAATTAGCTTTAGTAGCTATAGTATGACAATGTCTTTTTACAGCAGCTATAATCTTAGTGACATCCTCATGATTATTTTTGTCTTAGCTTGTAGTATGACAATGCCTCATTACAGCAGCTATGATCCTCAGTATATTTATATTTATTTATGGTGCAACAAACAAATTAGAATCATTTACATTTTACATTTCTATGACTATGAATTAAAGAACCAGACTGTAATTCTTGAGTAGTGCACACAACATTGAAAAATATATAGGTACGCGAGCAAGCTACTTAAGTACTACACTACACAATAAGGAAAAAACAATAAACATGCAAAAAGTTAAAAACAAATCAACTTAATCTAAATTTACACAATAAAATATAAAAAAACGTGCAAACAAATAATAATAAATAAATTTTAAAATTATTAAATTAAAAATATAATTAATTTATACCTAACCTAAAATTATAATCTTACCTTAATCAATAAATGTTAAATGTAAAATATTAAAACCAGATTAAAATTAAAATAAAACTCAATTAAATAATTGCGAACAACTGAATTAAATAATCATGTTATGGGTAAGTGAATTCAAGGTCATTTGCTGTGAGACACCTTTTGTATGCCGAAAACCTTCAATTTATAATATTGTGTATGTCTTAGTTTGTAATATGACAATGCCTATTTACAGCAGCTATAATTTTAACATTATTATTGTATCATACCTATTTGGACTCGGAGGTACCGGGTTTGATTCCTGGTCGGGACACAAAAATATTTATTAATGTAAATAAATACATTTAATTAATATTTATATTGTGATATTTCTCGAGTTTGGTACCTGAAGACATCGACGAGCTTGAAAAAACAACGGGAATTGAACCCGGTTTCTCCATGTCTGAATATACATCTTTAACCTCCGGACTATAGAGCTAGTTGTGGGTAGTGGCGTAGGATAATGGATACAAGCATGTTGTACGTAAGTTTGTTGCGAGTAATTTGTGGAATGGAAGGAATACTTTACCCACTTCGTGGAGGGATTCACATAGTTTTACCTCTGTATATGTATTACTACTATATGTATCGAGAGGGGGGTTATAAGCCATCTTCATCGTGGAATCCAGTAATTAATAGGTTTCGCCGCCGGGAAAAATCGCCCGGTGTCGCTATTGTAAGTGTCGTGTGTCGTGATTTCTAAAAACTTTTAAAAGTGATAAGTGGGTAGGTTTACATCTGCCGCCCAGCATGTACGAGACTACACCGCATAGCTTCAGTTGACCCGTGACCACGGCCAATGCAACTTGGCTGAAACGTCGGGAGAAATATGTTTCTAAGGTAAATCGCGTAAAGACCCGTTAAAATTATAAAAATCTATATGTATCGAGTTTAATATTTATTAATTACCTACTTAAATAAGTTGATTTGAAATATAAAATAAAATACTAAATAAAATAAACTAAACTACACATGGTTGTGGCTGGCTAGCTGTGGTGGCTCGGTTGTAAGAACGCTTTCTTTAAAATCCTACACAGGTCGATTCAACCCCCGGCAAGTACCAATGAGAAATACACTTGTCTTACGTACCATTGCCATAGATTTATTTGCCATGAATCAAATATTCCAAAAGACCACAACATTTAGTCGAATAAATGTTATGATTGAACTATTTATTAATGACAACTTCTAGAATTTTCAGGGTATATATACGAAAACAAAAAAAAAATACATTCAATTCAATTCAATTCGTTTATTTTGCAAGTAGGCATAGGACAAAAAGATATGTATTCTGCACTTTCACACGTCAATTTTTACAATATTGATATAAAACGATATAATTTTATAGTACATATTGGTGAATCTGGAGCAGTACATGATAACCATCATTTGAAAAGAGAAACAATAAAATAACAAAATTATAAATACAGAATAACGCTTAACATTATAGCTGCTGTAGATAGGCATTGTCACACTATAAGCTAAGACAGACACAATTATAAGAATATAAATGTCAATGTCAGTTAAGATAATAGCTGCTGTATATAGGCATTGTCATACTATAAGCTAAGACAGACACAATTATAAAAATAAAAATATAAATGTAAATCAACCATTAATCAACATTTACCTACGAAAATATCATAACAGGAATATATCCTGTTGTTAAAGAAGAAAATGTTTTACACTTTTTTTTATTTTTTTTATTTATTGTTTAAGGACAACTTACAGCTAGATACATAAAATATATATAGAGTACATATGGGTAGGGTATGGCTATTGACAAGTTGCCACCGATAGGTAAAATTACATAATTAGATGGTGCTCGCTGCAATAACAACACAAGTAAAATTAACCTAAACTTAAAACTAAGAACAATAAACTACATAACATAGAACAAAAAAAAACTAAAAAAAAAAAATTAAAAACAAATACATAGATACCTAATAAAAACAATAAAATGGAAAATGAAATAAACTAAACAATAAATTTACAATATATGTAAATATAATACTATTGATGAGAACCACTGGCGAAACGTTTTGTAAGAATGCGTCGTGTAGCTGTCGGAGATAATATAAATGGATCCAAGTCGTTGCAATAATCATTAACATTAATGACTTGTATACTACTGAAGTACATTGCGGTTATCCGTCAAATAACAAAATAATCAATTTGAGAGTGCACGTCGAACACTACCTTAACCGGCAATGACTATCATTAACTAATTAATTCTGTATCTATTGATCTAGCTCATACCGTACTGATGGACGTTTCAGAACATATTTCTGGAGAATTTGGCCTTCACTCGCCACGCTGGCCAGACGATTGATTGTGATTGTGATTACGATTGCTTTTCCGCACTTAGTCTCCATTGGACCATTGTGCGTGACATTTACTCATTCAGCGGAGCCATCCGATCTCCTTCAGGAAGGCCAGGAGACCCGCTACGTTCCTGCAGACCTCCGGAAGAGTCCTTGCAGTCTCGGCTCTGTCAAGGCCCAAGAGACGTCGTGTGAGGCGCCTGTCTGGGTTGGGAAGGGCCTCCCTGGACTGTCTGCAGTTTGCAGTCTGTGGTCGATGCCCAGGTCTGGTCGTGCAGTTTATCAGTTCTTTGGCGAAGCCAGCTTCGCATGAATTGGAATGGTAGGGGATTGTTAATCCTGGGCCTATCGGTATTGTAGATGACCCCCTCCTGGCCAGTTCATCAGCCGCACCATTACCCAGTGAACCACTATGACCCTTTATCCACTGTAACGTAGTTTTGTTGTCTCTGCACACTGCTTCCAAGGCCAGGTGGCAGTCGAGAATCAGTGCAGAGTACATCAGCTGTTACATTGCTGTTAAAGTTTTTAACATCTCTCCTTAGTACAGCTTGCGCTGCTGGTAGGATGCCTACACATTCCGCTTGGAATATGCTGTTGTGGGAGTCAAGAGGAATCGATAGGTGAATGTTCAAGTCCATGGAAAAGGCGCCCGCACCCGTGTCTGTTTTTGAGCCGTCAGTGTAGATCTTGAGTTCTTTGGGCCCTGAGTGGTCATTACTCTCTTCATTTAGTTGAACGTTGTATCCATTGTCAAACAAATTGGTGATCGCAGATTATACTTTTATTACAGTAAAGTTCAAATAATATATTATTTTAATAAAACAAAATTCATTGTGAATAAATATTATTACGGTATAGGACAACAGAATCACGAGTGAGATCCAACACGCCAGGAAATTGATTGTCAAAGGCTCGTTTCCCATTTTTGTATGCAAATTTAGGGTTCATATGCGAAAAAAACCGTTTTATTTCATTCTAGATATTGTATTTATGTTTTGCATTACGATCCTATATTTGTTTAGTATTTATTGCTTGTAGAATACTAATCGACATTAAACAAAAGCTTTTTAAAGTATTATTAGATTAACTGGGGCAAGTTGTACATTTTATAATTTGTCTCGGTCTGGGTGTTTATATGTATAATATGTATATATTTTTTAAAAATAAGTATAATATGTAGTTTATCAACCATCTAGTTTCCGTAACACAAGCCTCGTAGCTTACCACGGAAATTAGATGGCGCTGTGTGACCTGTCTGGAAATATTATTATTATTATATTATTATTATTATTATAATACACAATTGTTAAGTTAGCTTAGGTTTAGGTATTAAAGTTACAGCTAATATTCTTATATATATATGTATGTGTGTATTTATATATATGTATGTATTTGTATTTGTATATGTATGTATATATGTACATGTATGTATATATATAGAGAAACATGTTAATTTTAGTTTAGTAGTAGACAATATTCTTTTGTTTTGACATAATTACCAAATTATTATTACCACAACACACAACGCCCTTTTACAGCAGCATCTATTAGTGTATGTAGTACTTATCTGGTAACGACGAAGGCTGTTCTTTGCTGTTTTTCATTCGCTATCATAACATGATTAGTAAAGTAATGAATTTGTAATCTGACGAAGCCGAGTGTACCAAATGTATGAAGTGGTGAATAAATAAATGAAATGAATAAAAAATAATCTATGGCTGGGTTGCACCAAAATCAAATATCTGTAATTGTTGCGATTAAAGTTAAAATGGCATCGATTGAAAGAAATTAATTTTTAAAGGTCAACCTTAAGCACTTTTTAACTTTATTCGTTAAAAGAATGAATAAGCCTAAGAATAAATAAAGAAAATTCCTGTCAGTAAGAATATAATATTTTACTATAATAATTAACTCATATACAAAGAAAACTGCATGTCATGTCATATACTATGATTATATTATAATGCAAACTTCACCAAGAAAGCCCTAAAAAGCACAACAAAAGATAGTACACAAAAAAACTTACACCAACAAGTGAACATCATTTGTAACTTTGTAAGAAAATATCCCCAAGTTCAAATTCGAGATGGGAACAAATGCCTTTTGCAATGTGGAGCGGTAATGTACGCCAGCCCCTTGAATTTTTCATTCCCTTGTGGCTCGACAACTAAGCATTACCAAAATTGCGTCATATTTCTTTTCTTAACACTTTGTAGGAACCTCCAAATAGAGGGTTAGTCGTCAACTCAACACATGGATCGGACACATGTGTATTCAATTCAAGTCGAGCTGACGTAAGACGTAAAACGTGTGTATGTTGCACCTGTCTACCTTACATAAATATTCAAGTCGAAGATCTGACAAGCAGAGAATGTTTAGCGATAATTGTCTGACGTGTTTGTATATTTTGTGCAATAACGTTTTAAATAAATAAATAAATAAAAGTTAAAATAGCCGAATTACAAAATTAGTATTTTAAAATTAAGTTATTCATATATTTATTTATTTTATTTATTATTTTGTTCGAAGTAAATTAATATACAATAAATATAAATAAACTAAACTATAAATAAAAAATGTCATCTAGAGACGTCCCATCCGAGATAGTCCCAAGGAGACTGACAAAATTTCCCCTCTTTACAGCGAGGCTAATACGTTGGCAGTAATAATTGTTTAAAATTGGTTTGCAGACACCTCACCGACCTCAAAGACTGCTTGGGCCGTTAATTAAAATACCTACAGTGTACAGTAACTACAGACAAAATGATTTTATTATTAGAACTAGTTGTTGTACTAGCCTTCAACAGTAAGGCGTCTAGTTTTTTCTCAATTATTTAACCCTTTAAATAGCTTTTGAATATATTTGGGATTTTTTATTTTTTATTTCTTTCATATTTTTAATATTTTTGTTAGTGTTTTATTGTATATAGTTGTTATAGGCGAAAAAAAATATTTGGCTCATTTACTTTTTTGTTTCTATTTATCTATATTGTTACCTAGCTGTAAGTTTTTCTGTAATAAATAAATAAATGAATAAAATAAATAAATAATATTTATATTCGTGACTTTTATATACATTTAAAAGTGTGTCCGATTGACTACAACAAACATAAGTATTTTATATTTCCCAAATAAACACACGTGTGTCCAAATCCGTATGTCCAGTTGAGTTATCTGAAATAGTTGCTAGAAACGCTATTTAGTTTAACACGTGTACATAACAGCGAGAAAACAATTATAGGATGTCCGTTAAACTAATTACTAGCAATAGATTATTTCTTTCAACTGTTAATAATATTGTGAGAGTTGTAGGGAGTTGCATTAAGACCGAGATCAATAATACGTTGGCTAAAAACTAACAGCATTGCTGTGAATCATGCACATAAACAAACCATGGTTTTTTTTATTTACTTCGTTTAGCTATTTACTACTAGCATTGCCAATATTTATATGAGCATTGCAATGTATTCAGAAAAATAGTTCTCGACATTTAAAACAATTAAAACCATTGCCAGCCAGTGGCATGGCCCGCGACGATGGCAAGCGGCCCGATGGAATGACGCTGGTTCCATGGAGGATAGGTTTGCCTTTAGTGTGGGATGCCGCCTGTGTGGACACTCTGGCGCCTTCCCACATGTCCTTGACCTTTAAGGACCCAGGCGTTACTGCATTAAAATTTGAGAAAAAAACTTTCAACTTTCTATGGAAAAAATACAGACATTTTGGTTAGGTAGGAGGTCTACAATGGTGGATGGTGAGGGTATTATCGCGCTATAAAATAAAAAAGGAGGCCTCCTTTTCAACATGATAAACTTATTGTAGATCGTATATATTATTATTATTTATTTAAATACTTTATTGCACAAAAACTTCAAATTAGTATACATAGGCGAGTTTAATGCCAGTTAGGCATTTTCTAACTACTGACCTTTGGGAAAGTGAGAAATCATGGGCAATACTAAAAAAACGTTTTTTTTTTTCCAGACAGGCCACACAGCGCCATTTAGTTTCCGTGGTAAGCTACGAGGCTTGTGTTACGGAAACTAGATGGTTGATAAACTACATTAAGAATAAGAATTACATATACTACACACTTTAAATATATAACTTATTATATACTACATACACACATAATACCTATATTATCATCTTGATGAGGTTAACTCCTGTTTATTTAAAAATAATGTCGTTACTAGACTTTTAAAAACATTGGCAGATGGTGCTTGTCTGATAGCCAGCGGTACGTTTTCCACTGGCCGCCGACATAGTGAAGGAATCTGAATATCTGCTAGAGGAGTGGGAATATACATGAATATACATCGATGTAGAGACTTTTAAATACTATTTTTTTGGTAGTAAACGCACACAAATGTACGCCTTACCGATATCAGGCTTAGTGACGTTTGCGTGTCAGCTAAATATGATGAGACTCGATTTCTGCCTGACCAAGCGGCAAAAATCGCAATAAATATAGTCTTGGTAAACGATTTATTGCTATTCCAATATGACAGTAATACTCAATTTACCCTATATTTTCCCCATATTGGTTTGCAATAAAAGCAAAATTTTATAAATAAATAATAATTGATTTATTACATACCCTAGTACACAGCGTCCTAGACCTCCATTGTTGGAGATGGGACTTCCAGATCATATATTTAGAGAATTTGGCCTACACTCGCCACGCAGGCCTGACAGGTGAGGATACTAGTTTAATTATCAATAACTCTTTTTTAGGGACCTACGGCTTAACGTGCTCTCTGAGGCATGGGAACAGTGTTGTTGTAAATTTATGACAAATGTAGATAGATAGATAAATTCTTTATTGCACAGAAAATAATACATTTTACAGTACATAGGCGAGCTTAATGTCTAAAAACATTTTCTAACAGCTAACCTTTGGGAGATGTGAGCAGGGATTGTAAGGTGCATGACCGCTAATATTGTTATTATAATAATATTAACGATAAATTATTGTATGTTATATTGTAATCATGACAATGTCAGTGTCTAGAGATAGACAGGGGCTCGTCCAGGCCCGTATTTAGCTATTCACTTGTATTTCTCTAAAGAGAATACATTTTATTGACTTAAAAACTTATAACTAAAAATAACGATATTAAATCTATAAAATAAATACATACAATACATAGATAACACATACATGTGCTGATCTAGACCTGAGGGTTGGACCAAAAGAAGAGATACTAAGAACTCCTAACAATCCCTAATTTAATCTATGTTCACTTTATGTTATTTTTATTATCTAGTGTAATTATATTCATTCTTATATTTATATTTTATAACATTAGTTTAGCATTATTCCCAATTCATTGCTCTAATAATTTTAATCTTCAAAATACTATTTGTTTATTTAATCTATTTATTAATATTTAACTTGCATATATTATACTAAATATTATTTATGTATTGTTTATCCATAATATTGGTCTTATTTATTAAATTAAAGAATATATATAAAATACGATTATTTATCAAGTTACTTGCCTATTTAGTATTACATATTTGTAATTTAATACATTATTGACTAATTAGTAAATACTGTTTATTGTGATACAGTAATATTTTTTTTATTACCTTATTATTATAATATAATTATTTTTTATGTAACATTTAGTTACTATTATGTATTTATTATTTTATTAACTAATATATAAGTTTGTTAACGGAATTGCATGGCAACATTTGGGTACTTAGGAAGTAATTGTTATGTTTATGCTTGTGTGTGTCTCGAAAGTCATTCTTAGTGTTCAGGTTCTCATGGTGTGGCGTGTCCGGTGGTCGCCCCTTCCTTAGAAGGTCATTGCAGTGGTGGCACGTGTGTCGGGTCCCGGTCCGCACCCTAAGGGCCTGGTTGAGCGGGGGGATGGCTGGCACATGCGTTATGTCCGTGATCGGGTGCTGCTGTGGGGGCCTGGGACCTCTGCCGAACACGTTCAATTTATTGTTCTTAAATTAACAGAGGTTTTTGCGTTTTGTCGACTTTCGGGTTGCACATAGGCATGTAGTCTACCTAAATTCTGACTTGCCAGGTGGGTTACTGCTGTACCAGGTATTGTATTTTCATAGGTACTGTTAACTAAATTTAAAAGGCTAATAATTGATCGTTGTGGTGCAGTTCTGTATATGTTTTTATTTTGTAAATCTGATATAGCTGAGTTTTCCTTGCAGATTCCTTTCTCAGTCAGATTAAACATTAACAGGTCACTGGAATTTGCTAAGCTGCTGGTCTTCTGCTAACAGCTTACTTATTGGACCACTTTGCTGCTTAGTCTTCTACTAGCAGGAGTAGAATCATTCAAAATAATTAAATTAATGACGTTTCATAAATGCCTGTAATAGGTTTACGTGAATAAAGATATTTTGACTTTGACTTTGACTTTACATACCTGATATACATTTTAATAACATTTAATATAAGAAATAAAAAAACTGAAAATAATATTAATATATAGAATAAAGAAAAATATATATTATATATATATATATATTTATATATAAACTGCCACATATATTAATTATCTTACTGACATTTTTATTTACTTTTTCAATATCTTATATATTCATATACAATATATAGACATTAATGATCAAAGACTGTAAGGAACATATTGATGAATATAAAGTCTCAACAGAACAACTGGTAAATAATCCAGAGTCATGCAAAGAAATCCTGTGCAGCGTTAAAAATAAGTTAACAATTTTGACACAAAACATTAGAAGATACAACAAAAATTTTCATGATTTTTTGGTAAAATTAAAAAGATTTGATTTTGACTTTGACATAATAATATTGACTGAAACATGGACTGACAACAACTTTAAACCAATACCACTGCCAAATTACAATACATATTGCACTAAAAACAAAATAAATCAAAACGATGGAATAATTGTATATGCCAAGTCTAACATTCCAAAAGTTGTTGTAAATGAACCAACATTTGATAATGCAAACTGTATAGAGATCAAAATTGGACAAGATGATGTAGCAATAATATGCATTTACCGGCCTCCCAGCTTTAATAATGTGCATCCATTCTTAAGTTCACTTGATAATACACTAGATTCATTAAAAACTTTTAAAACTATTGTCCTAATGGGAGATGTCAATATAGATATCAAGGAAAGAAACATAGACAGGCGTTCAGTGGAATACCTTACTGTTACTGCTATGCATGGTCTACTTCCAGCACACACATTACCTACTAGAATTGACAACTCTCTTGATCACTGCCTTATTAAAAGTAAAGTTACAGCCTCGACTATAGTATGCACAACTTCAGTAACGGACCACTACAGCGTGCTAACAGCTTTGCCTCAATATAACACTACAAAAATTAATAGAATATCCACATATAAAAAATTGGACTATGCAGCTATACAAGAGGATATAGATAAAACTGACTGGCAGACAATCATAGAAATTCGTGAACCTAATATTGCAACGGAAAAAATTATAAACACAATGACAGGGATTATAAATAGTCACACACACATACAACAATTAAAAAAGTCTAAGGTTATTTATTCTCAAACCATGGATCACTCCTGGCTTATTAAGATGTATTAAGCACCGAGATAAACTTCATTTGAAAACTAGAAAATATCCAACTGAAACAAACAAAATAATTTATATCAGATACCGTAATTTTTAAAAAGAGTAAACATATTGGGGTGTTTCTTGATCTGGCAAAAGCCTTTGACACTGTCTCTATTCCTATTCTCCTAGCTAAATTGGAAAAGCTGGGAGTACGAGGCATAGCCCATAATTGGATTACCAGCTACCTAACAAAACGCAAGCAAAGAGTAAGAATAGGAAATGTGCTAAGTGAGGAAGAATACACCACATTTGGCGTGCCACAAGGCAGTGTGTTGGGACCGACCTTATTTTTGACATACATAAATGACCTCTGTAATACAAAAATAGACAAAGCACAAATTTTATCATTTGCAGATGACACTGCAGTCGTTTTCGCTGCGCCAACTTTGGGGGAAGTAACAAAAGCAGCTAATTCTGGTATGCAACAAATAAACAACTGGCTAACCCAAAACCTTTTGACTATCAACATAGAGAAAACTAAATATATACTATTTAACTTAACTAACCTTAAAAAGCTTGACACTCACAACTTACAGTTAAAATTACACATATGCAACAAAAAAATAACAGGTTGCAGCTGTCCAAATCTTGCACGCACTGATCATATTTAATACTTAGGAGTAATCATAGACCAAAACCTATCCTGGAAGATACACATGAATATGACATGTGGAAGAGTAAGGAAAATGACATCACATCTTTAAAAATCTACGCCATATTGGAGATCCACTTACTATTAAAAATGTATACTATACACTGGTTCAAAGTCTGCTAACATATAGTTCACTAGCTTGGGGTGGAATATACAAATCTTACCTAATCAACCTTGAACGATCCCAGAGAGCATTACTAAAAGTTATGTACTTTAAACCATACAGATATCCCACTGTAAACTTATATACCGACACCAAGGTACTTTCTGTGAGGAAACTATATATTCAAAAACTTACACTTAAACAACACACATCAACTCTAAAAAGAACTGATACAGTAACAAAAGAAGATACTATGAGGTATTTACTAATCACTACTACAGAACCATAAGGGCGCAGTGTACAAATTTATTTCAAGGACCTTATATCTATAATCATTTAAATAAAATATTGGACATAAACTTAACTACAAATACAAGACTTAAAAATATTCTTTACTATTACCTAATGACTCTGACATATATAGAAACTGAGAATTTATTTGACATCACAAAATAAATCTAATACTTATATAATCTTTCATCAAGTGCATACCTACCGTCTTTCATAATTTACATTCTTGAGATTTCATTTATATGACTAATTATTTATTTATTTACTATATTTATTCTTTATATTTTATATAGTGTATTTATTAACCTTTCATGAATATCTTCAATGTTTTTTATATATATATTTTTTTAATTATTGTATTTAGAATTTTAATTTTAATTTTAATTTTAATTTTAATTTTAATTTTAATTTTAATTTTAATTTTAATTTTAATTTTAATTTTAATTTTAATTTTAATTTTAATTTTAATTTTAATTTTAATTTTAATTTTAATTTTAATTTTAATTTTAATTTTAATTTTAATTTTAATTTTAATTTTAATTTTAATTTTAATTTTAATTTTAATTTTAATTTTAATTTTAATTTTAATTTTAATTTTAATTTTAATTTTAATTTTAATTTTAATTTTAATTTTAATTTTAATTTTAATTTTAATTTTAATTTTAATTTTAATTTTAATTTTAATTTTAATTTTAATTTTAATTTTAATTTTAATTTTAATTTTAATTTTAATTTTAATTTTAATTTTAATTTTAATTTTAATTTTAATTTTAATTTTAATTTTAATTTTAATTTTAATTTTAATTTTAATTTTAATTTTAATTTTAATTTTAATTTTAATTTTAATTTTAATTTTAATTTTAATTTTAATTTTAATTTTAATTTTAATTTTAATTTTAATTTTAATTTTAATTTTAATTTTAATTTTAATTTTAATTTTAATTTTAATTTTAATTTTAATTTTAATTTTAATTTTAATTTTAATTTTAATTTTAATTTTAATTTTAATTTTAATTTTAATTTTAATTTTAATTTTAATTTTAATTTTAATTTAATTTGAAGTTATATAAATTATAGATTTAGTGCAATTGAGACCCGACAATACCGGCCTTCCTGTGTGGGTCTCCAATAGAAAACATGTACATAGGATTTTTATTGGAAATAAACGATTTATTATTATTATTAATACATATACTGGTTACATACTATATTTATATATTATATATATTCATACAATAATATACCGATTTAGTCAAGTTATGTAGACTCGTCGACTGTACGTACAAAAAGTGTTATTCTCATTAAATAAATAAATAAATGAATATTTCAGACAGGTCACACAGCGCCATCTAATTTCCGTGGTAAGCGGTAAGCTCGTGTTACGGAAACTAGATGGTTGATAAACTACATATTATACTTTTTTTTTTTTTTTTGTAAATATATACATATTATACATATAAACACCCAGACCGAGACAAATTATACAATGTACAACTTGCCCCCGGTGGGAATCGAACCCACGACCTCCCGAGTTCATGGCAACGTTTGTTACCACTAGACCACGGAGGGTTTGATCCGACCTTTGTAAGATTCTAAATTCTGTTTTTACTCACTCACTTAAATAATAGTACAGTAGCCAAATTTTGTTTCTATAGGCGTAAACGTTATAAATTTTTGAAATCAGTAAATCAGGTACTCTCAAAATCAGGTCCTAAAATGACGGCACCAAAATATGTGTTGGCCAGTGTAATCATTAAAAGCTTTAGGTAAATTGTGATTTAAAAAGTGCGCATTAAGTTAATCCTCTGCACTTGTTACGGTTGTGCAACAAGAAAGCAGTCACACGTGAAAAGCTAATTTAAAAACAACTCGCCTCGATTTTAAAATAGCCACTAAGCTAGGATTACTAGGTCAAACCACCTATTCTAGTAACAATGCAGCACCTCGGTTGGGTCTACTCTGAAATTCTAAAGATTCCAACTTTTATACGGTTTTTACTTTTCCTTTAGCGAATTATAGTAGGTATTTATTTTGGGTTTACAGTAGCCCAGTTCTACTAATTTTGTGTCGATTAAACTTAAGCTACGTTCTTTTCCGATCCCACATTTGTTATTGTCCCCGTACGGTATTCTACTTACCTACAAGGTGGAACTAAAGTTGCAGAATTGAGCTGCAGTACTAAAAAATATTTGTCTTTTATTTTTCATAAATACAAGTACGTAAGTATTTTAATTTAACCTATTTTATGATACAAAATCTAATGTTTTTTTGAACACCATCTGTTAAAGGTTTTTGACGTATCCTAAAAACTTGAGCAAATTTAATTTACACAAAGTGTAATTTTATTGTATTGTTTAGACATCTATTATACGACAAAGTATCTGTTTTCTGTAATAGGGACTTATTTGCGTGCACGGAATCAAGTTAGATAGATGTGTGTGTCTGAGTGTACAAGTTTGTCGCTCCATATCTTCTTATCGGACAAACCACAGTGTTTTAAGACTAAAGTTTTTAAGCAATCAGTTCTTCTATTTTTCGTACAGTGCAGCGATGTAGACTCTGACAGCAGGGTCCACAAGTTAAGGGTCGCTCAGCAAGCTATGGAGAGGCCTATGATCAGTTTTTACTTAGAAATGTGGATATCCGTCAGAGAACCAAAGTTACGGTTACAAGTCTGTCGCAGAACCGATGAAAAAGAAAAAATAAACCTATCATCACATGAAAATACAGAGTAGGTTAATCGCAAGGAACATAATACCAAACAGATAGTAGTAGTTGTTATTACTCGTAATTAATTTGGTACTAAAAGTAGATGTGACTGAGGAAATCAGGTCAGTATAAGCTACAGATTCAGCTTGGCTGACTGATTCTCAGCTGATTACTGTTAGTGCAATGGCCGTCAGAGTTTTCGAGTGGAGACCACGTAGATAAAAAGCTAGATAATCCCTGCCAGGTGAACAGATAGCGAGCCTTGAGGAAGGCCTATATCCAGCAGTGGAGAGCACACAGGGTAATAATGATGAACATTTTTTTTAGATTAAAAACAAAAATTAACAGGTGTTAATAATTGGGGCTAAGGATTTCAGTTACATACATCTACAACTCTAGCGTAATTTTTAAAATTAACTTTTAAATAAATAATGATTCGTACATAAAGAGTAGGCCTTCTGGTCTGTTTAAATTGTCACCTGTTTTCTCAGTGTGAAATGTGTCGAATCGAAGATATTTTCTATCTAATAATACACCTGAATCATTGACTAATAATAGCTCGTAGAAAATATTACCACCCTCAAAACACAGAGTCTAGACCTTCACTGGACTTACTCCCATCCCTTGATCTCGCGTACGTAGTTCTTACATCTTGCATATGGTAAGCATCAGGTTATACAACAGTATATAAAAATATAATAAGATCTTCCATGATATCAATTTCTCGGGAATAAATTTATCCATTAATCCATTTTGTTACCTTATTTTATAGACCATCAATCAATTACAATGTTTTTCATATTTTTCTCTGTCTAAAGTTAATCTCTGTTTAAAGGAAGGCATATAAAAGTTTTTTTAAATCAACTATACATATCGACTAGGCTATCCACCATATATCTTCGTCAGATACTTCAATACTGCGGACACATTGTCAGAAAAGGAGGGGATAACATGGAGAAACTTTTTTTTTCCTGGCAAGGTGGAAGGAAAGAGTCCAAAAGGCCGAAGTCCGGTACGCAGGTCCGACATCAGGTCATGCTGTACATGTCGCCGAAGACAGGAACGGGTGGCGTGCTATCATCAAGACGCACACCAATTCATCGGGAGATCACGACGCTCAATAATGAGGAAACACGACGCAAAGAGGATATGAAAGTGAAAATATGTCCAAAATGTCTGATTTTTTTTCTAATGTTTATACTCTTAAACTACATTTCTCAAAAGTTCACTTTAAAACACAAAAAAATATTTGAAAATGTAGGATTGTGCGAGCGAGAGGAATGCAAATGATTTAAACTTCTTCCTAAAAAAACTGGTTGTTAGAATTGCCTGTGTACGTCTACAATTACTACTAATAATACATACAAAGTAATAGATAGATTCTTCTTCTTCTTAGTCGCTACACCTCTTGGCAGAGTGGTCGTGGTCGTCACTTGAGTGTCAGTGGCACGCTTAACAAGCCGTCGCCACTCGTCTCGAACTGCAGCCTTCCTGGAGCACTCATGTAGGGGGTGATCCATTGCTACTTTAACCTGGTCAGTCCATCTCATCGGAGACCTACCACGCATTCTCTTGCCATCGACTTTTCCCTGAACTACAAGGCGCTCAATGGATGTATCTCCACGCCGCGACACGTGTCCAAAGAAAGTGAGAATGCGTGATTGCACGATTGAGGAAAGGCGTTGTCCTATCTCTAGTTTTTCCAGGATGGATTTGTTGGTTCGGAAATTAGTCCACGATATGCCCAACATTCTCCGCCAACACCACATTTCTAGAGCATAGATAGATCGATACTTATAAATAGAAAGTATCATCACGACCGTTTCCCTTTCGGGGTAGTCAGAAACTACGCTTATAAAGAAGCGGATTCACATTTGACCAACTTTACTATAGGCCAATCATGACAAATAGCAAGCTCGTCGATGTCTTTAGGGTACCAAATTCAGGAATTATCACAAATAAATTAAATATTGATTTAATTTTAATATTTTTATTCGAAGGAAGTACTAACATTTTAAAATATAAATTATTATTAATAAAAATAAAACTACTGAATAATTAAAAATACAACTAAAAACTAAAATAAGGAAAAATTGCTCCAAATCATCTCTGCCAATTGGCAAAATGCCAAGGATACTGGCAGCTTTGCAACGTTGAATGGCGATGCTGATACTTTGGCCCAAATATTGCCCAGACCTCTTGTCTTCCGAGGTGTTGACGAGCTGTTTTGACATATCCTCAAAAATTTCATGTGCCCTTCCCCACGGCCCGAAAGTTTCAACTCCAAACAGCGCAAAAACACATCTACCAATAAGATGAGTGTATTTCCTCCGTTTGAGGTTCTCTGCTTGTAATGCAGCAGTGAGGGGTGTCCCTTTAAGTAGATAATATTTTGCTCAAAGGGTCAGCCTCGTCGTTCAACAGAAGAACGCAGCGTGTGTCATCGGACGGTTATATATACTTATATATTTTTGTTTTATTTGTAATGTCGTTTATTTTATTTATAATTTAGTGTTTAATTTTATATTATGTAAATAAACTTATTACCTCTTTAAAAAATATATAAAATAAACTAGTAATTATATTTATTTATGAAATTGTTCAAATTATTTATGTATTATATTTCGTACCTATTACTACTCTGTTTTCACTACAAACGAGTATAATTGTATCTTTTTTTGTTTATTTGAATTTGTTAATTGTACTTTAATAAACAATAAAATATGTTGTATTCGTTTTTGGTTTTGTATTATTCCACATGCGATTTGTCGAATTTTAATGTGGCCAAGCCATTTCATCCACATTTCCACTCGAAAAGTTTCCTCCCTAATAAATAACGGTCATCAATAAGTAAGCGCCGACCCGCTGCGTCCAAAACAGCATTCACTTTATTAATTTGTACTTTTGAAGTATTCGTAGATATTCAAGATCTTTTAATAATAGATACCGCATCCAGTATAAACATAAATATTTTTAAACTTGGAATCTCGGTGCTGTTAAGGCATGTGTCAATCAGTACTGATCTATATTTTTTATTCGATCATTCCAAGGATCGACTAAACCTATGATTTATTTAATAACTAGCTGTTATGGCAGTGTGGTAGAAGTTTTAAAATGACTTACAGAGATTATATATTATTATAATTATTAATATTATTTATTATAAAAATCCAATTATAAAAAAGTTAAGTATCATCATGACCAAGTATTCCTTCTAGGGTGATCTGAAACCAGCTATTTTTTTAAAGAAGTAGATTCACATTTAGTCAACTTTACTATAGGCCATCATGAAAAGTGGCACGCTCGTCGCATACCAAACTCAAATATAAGTTTTTTATATTTTTTTATACTAGCACGACATGCGACCTTGCTGATGGTAAGTGCCGCGCGGGGTCCATGTACGTTAGCAACTCATGACTGACATCAGTCCCTAACACTATGCCGGCTTGACTGGGCATGACGCCAATTCGAGCCTGATGCCGAAACGTGTGGATACACTTTACTGGGTTTATCGGCACGAACGGTGGATACTTCCCCGCCCCGGCAGACTGAGCAAATTATCACCATCAGTCTGCCTACCACCAAAAAAAAAATTACGTAACGTATAGTACGATATTTGACCCTACTGCAATGATTATTTTTCGATCAATATATTTTATTCTCCTGCCAATGTTACATCTACTGAATTTAAATATCATTGTTATAGATATTCATCAAATTTGTTTAGAAATCTCGTTTCTCCCAGCCCTTTGATTGGCGAAATTCTTTGAAGGCATTCACCCAAACGTTCCGTCGATTGTCGAATTTATCTTTTATAAATGAAAGGGATAGGTAAGCAGGAAAAATGCGGGTGGTTGGAGTAAGGGTTTGTAAGGGCTATTATTTATGAGTATTACTACTACTGAGTTACTACACACAGAATTCTGTTTTAAAGTCTCTTTCGTCCTTATATATCTGTGGTGTCAAGGAAAAAGGAGATGAGTCGAAAAATTTAAAAATTAGATTTTTGCACCTATTTCTTCAATTGCGTCAATGCAATAAGGAGATGAGTCTATACACTGTACAGTTTATTTGACACCCCTACGTACATAAAGGGGTTAGTCGTAACATTAAAATGTATAAATAAGTTTTTTTTTATACATTAACATTTATTTATTAGTTTCAGTATCGCGCTTTTACCGCCAATAATTCAGTTAGGCATAGTGAGATGAGTGGACTCGTACCTAAAGTATACGACTAATGAAATTGAACATTTATTAATTACAATTTTCTTATTATAAAAATAAGTTGTTTTCTTAATTTGCCTCTAGTAAAAAGTTCAAGTTTTATGCTTATCCACTTTTTCCTTGACACCACAGATATATAGAACCGTATTAGGCTGCGTTCCCAGTAGGCAAACTGTTGAACACCGACTAAGTAAAGTAAAGTATCATAATAAATAAATAAAAATAGCTTTATTGCACAAAAACTAAAATAACTTAAAATTAATGTGCACGACTTACTTATTATATATAAACGAGTATATATGTATTTTATATTTAGGTATATATTTATTTGTTTATTTTATCTATGTATATTGTATTGCTAATAATAAGTACTATATGTATGTAATTAATTTATGTCTTATATAGTAATAAATAATTTCAACTATCTATTTTCTTCATAAACTTCTGCACCCGCTTATTACAGCTCTCAGTCACAAAGGTTAGTTGGTAGAAAATGCATTTACGGCATTAAGCTCGCCTATGTACCTACACTTGTTTTGTTTAATAAATAATATATTATTATTATTTCCCTTTCGGGCTGGTCAGAAACCACGCTTATAAAGAAGCGGATCCACATTTAGCCAACTTTGCTGTAGGCCAATCATGACAAGTGGCAAGCTCGTCACGTTACAAATGTCACTTAAGATTATAGCTGTTGTAAAGAGGCATTGTCATTCTAGAAGCTAATGCAACACAAATATAAAAAATATAAATAAAAAGTCACTTAAAATTATAGCTGCTGTGAAAAGGCATTGTCATACTATAAGCTATACTATATAAACACAATTAATTTAAATAATAAATGGGTACACCCAATGTATCTTATGTCTGTTTGTTTTTTCTCTTTTACCTATTTTTTATGTATCATCTCTGTTTTTCTTCTCCGAAAAAATAAATGATCCAATAACCGTTATTTTATTTATTTTATATCTATATAACGACAATTAAGCTGCTGGACTACAAATAAAATGGAAAATTTTACCTACGTAAGCATTGACTAATCAAACTGCATAGAACTCAGTCGTTTAAACTATTTCATATTTATATCATTTTATGAAATAATTTCGTTGAAATTTTGGCCAGCGGAAAGCGAAATTCATTGCTGACAAAATGCGGAGGTAATTTCATGGAACATTTACCTTCGTCCAAGGGTAGTGTTTATATTGCGACCTCTCTACTTCGCTTTTAAATTACGCTTCTTGAGACTTGATTAATGCAAATAAAAGGCGGTAGTCTATAAGACGTCCAACGGTTTTTTTTTTCTAAATAAATCTTCTTTGCACAAAAGTGCAAAGGTCGATTATAACGTCGTTAGATGATTGAGAGAAGATAGATTTGTTAGCATTCCATAAAGTATTTTTATTTATTTTATTTAAAACTTTATGCACATTATACAAGGGGCGGACTTAATGCCGCTAGACATTAACTGAAAGCCAACCTTAGGGACGATGTAGACCATTTCAAATGTAAGGTAGGTGCAAATATTTATATATAATAATAAAAATAAATCTATATTTATTTATTTATGTATGTTAGGAAAACTTACAGCTACTATACATATATAAAATTAAAAAATTAAACACAATTAAGCTAATAACAAGTTTTCACATATAGGTAGACACAATTACATAAAAATAAAAAATAAAAGAAATTGAAAAATGTAGACAATAAAAAATTAAACTTACAATGCTAAATAAACCAATATTACGCTATACGGATAAGCTGAACACACGTCTTCCCTACCTGAAGTGCTCATTTGTTATTGCGCGTCTAATAGATATGGTACTGTCATTAAACATATCAACATCAATGCTCAGGTCGTTGAAGAACTCACTTGCTCTGTTGAAGAACGCGAAATTTATATACATATAAATACAATGATATTACTAAATAAATACTAATAACTATAATATATTAAATACTAATAATACATATAATACCATTACATAACTTATGAACCATTTAAATAATACGATGACAGCATTTTTTAAAATCATTTTTCGGTTGGATGCTTGTCGGATTTCTACTGGTAGTTCATTCCACATAATTATTGTGTATGTGGAAGCGAGGAGTAGAACAGTGTTTCGGGCTTGGGACGGACTATGAGTTGGCTCTTAATACCCCTATTTATTGCGCAATGGATTTTTTATAATTATAACAGGTCTTTACGCGATTTAACTTAGAAACATATTTCTCCCGACGCGACGTTACAGTCAAGTTGCATTGGCCGTGGTCAAGAGTCGACTGGAGCTGCGCGGTGTAGTCTCGTACATACTGGGCGGTAGATGTAAACCTACTCACTTACCACTTTAAAAGTATTTAGAAATCACGACACACGATAATATCCTTGACGACACCAGGCGATTTATCCCGGCGTCGAAACCTATTGATTACTGTATTCCACTATAAAACAAAAAAAAAAAAACTATTATGAATGTAGCGATATAGATACTATAAAATATCATCAATAATTTTTATTCGAAGTAATATATAAACAATATAAAAGAATTACAATATTAAATAAACTATATTACAACAAAATCTAACCTAAATAATAATAATAATACATAGTAAAGTAAAGTATCATCACGACCGTTTCCCTTTCGGGGTGGTCAGAAACCACGCTTATAAAGAAGCGGATTCACTTTTAGCCAACTTTACTATAGGCCAATCATGACAAGTGGCAAGCTCGTCGATGTCTCCAGCGTACCAAACTCAAAAAATATCATAAATAAATTAAATATTAATTAAATGTATTTATTTACATTATTAAATGCTTTTGTGTCCCGACCAGGAATCGAACCCGGTACCTCCGAGTCTAAATCCACGGACTTAACCGCTAGACCACGAAGGCAGTTTATAATATATATAGTTAATAATACATAGAAAATCAAAATTAAATACTTACTACTAAAAAAAGCTCCTCCAAATCGCTGTCTTGTGGCATGGTGCCCAATACACTAGCAGCATTTTCCCTTTGAATGATGATACTTAATTTTTGGGAGAAAAAACTTCCAGCCTTATTGTCACCAGAGACGTTAATCATTAGTAGTGTAAATGTGGAGATATTCTGACATAATTGTGTCAAATGCCATTACAAAATAATCTATGCAACGTCACCGTCTCAGTTTTAAATTGTGTTATTTACATTTAACTAAACACTTAAGTGAACATTTTTAGACCCCTACTGGACGTGTATAGAACGAATAGACTTTAGTTTCGTTAAACGACAAATACGACTTTAGCTCTGTTATTAGCGAACTTTGCTAAAATAATGGTTTGTTCGATCACAGTGGAATAATTAATGCTCGGCTTCCCCCCTCCTATAGCTTCGTTAGAACCACCTGTGATAAAGCAGTAGCCGTAGTCAATTTATTTAAACGTTAGTCTTATTTAGACTAGACTAGAGTAGACTGCCTCCGTGGTCTAGCGGTTAAGTCCGTGGATTTAGACTCGGAGGCACCGGGTTCGATTCTCGGACGGGACACAAAAATCTGTATTAATGTAAATAAATACATTTAATTAATATGTTGCTGCGAGTGTTTTTGGCACACTGCCACATGATCAAGTCATGGGTGAATATTTTTAATTTAGTTTTTTTAGAAATTAATTGTGTGTGACTTACACACATAATAAAAGCCTATGCACCATACAGTACTAATTAATATGTAATTTATTTGTGATATTTCTCGAGTTTGCTACGCTGGAGACATCGATGAGCTTGCCACTTGTCATGATTGACCTATAGTAAATTTGGCTAAATGTAAATCCGCTTATTTATTTATATAATTCTAGTCTTCTTTTATACAAGCACAACATGTGACCACATGGCACCAAGGTCTATGAATGTTAGCAAACTTATGACTGACATCAGTCACCAACACTATGCCGGCTTGACTAGACTCTTCTACGTAGCTTAGACTATACGTATTATTAAATAATGTTTTACACTTATAGTGTGATTAAAAAATATTATACGAATAAACATTCTAGTAGCGGTTGATATTGACAGTGTCCGTAGTAGGATTCGCTTATATAACGTTAGCGCTTAAAGAAATATAATACGGCCAAAGAACAGTTCAATACTGTAGGTAGACATCGTTCAATATTGAATAATGAGTTGAAAACTTTTACAATTTGATGGATATGCTAAAGAGCGATAAAGGAAACGTTGACATTTTCCGTTAAGAGGGTTATTAAGCTTTGTATCCAATCCCGCTCGCGCAATTGAAAACTTTTTTTTTATAGTGTTCATTTAATAAATGTAATCAATTACCTCCGCCTCCGTGGTCTAGTGGTAACAAACGTTGCCGTGAACTCGGGAGGTCGTGGGCTCGATTCCCACCGGGGGCAAGTTGTACATTGTATAATTTGTCTCGGTCTGGGTGTTTATATGTATAATATGTATATATTTACAAAAAAAAAGTATAATATGTAGTTTATCAACCATCTAGTTTCCGTAACACAAGCCTCGTAGCTTACCACGGAAATTAGATGGCGCTGTGTGATCTGTCTAGAAATATTTATTTATTTATTTTCCTTTCATTTGACAGATCTCACAGGACTACGCGCACAACTGATCTTGATAACTATGAAACCGTGGAAGATTGTCTTACCTCAGCTCTACTGTCATCAATAAGGGAGATAATGACCTAAACAGCAATGGGCATCCTTCTAATACTGAATTTCCTCTGGACTACCTAGCGCTCGATTGATGTCTTTCCACGCTGTGACACGTGTTACAAGAAAGTGAGAATGCGTAATTGTACAGTCGAGGAAAGGCGTTGTATGATCCCCAGTTCCTCCAGTATAGATTTGCTGGTTCGGAACTAACTCCAAAGTCTGCAGCAAACCGAATAATAGGGAACGCAAGAGCTCTAACTAGACGTATTTTAGTGATATACTTTGATAACAAGCTCCCTCCGTTCACATCTTTAAACAATTATTTATTTTTTATAAACTTTATTGCACAAAGTACAAAGGCAGACTTAATGCCCGAAGACATTCTCTGACAGCCAAACCTTAGTGACAAATTTGATCAAATGTACGTGCCATCATAAAGATAATAAGATAAATAAGAAACTATTTAAATTAATATTTTCTTACTTACAATATATATGGAATAATATTATAATATCGATATACTAAATACTAATACATAAACATATATACTACTTACTAACGCTGTGTGGAGCTATTTAGAAAGTGTGAAAACACCAGTTTTTTGAATAACGTTCTGGTAGTTGCTTGACGTATGTTAATAGGTAATTACTCACCACCTTTTTTCTAATATAAGCAGAATAGTGTCTCCTAGTTCAATATATTAATCACTTATGTTATGTATTTTATGCTTATTATTATTATTATTCTAAATCAACTGTTACTTTAACCATGTGTGTACTAATTTAACTTAATTATAATATATATAGATATGTAGGTATTTATGTATATATTTATTCAGTATATGTAATATTAGTATGTAAGTCTATTATTATAAATTGCACCCTTCGTTGTTACCTCTCCACACTCCCAAAGGTTGGTTCTTAGAAAATGCTTAGTTATTAAGCCCGCCTATGTACAATATATTTTTAGTGCAATAAAGAATTTTTGAATTGAATTGAATTGAACGTTTCAGATCCTTCATATCTTTTCAACTTGTCCATAGCAGATCTTGTCACTGCCATTTGACGCTTGAATTCATCCTCGCAGACTTACATAGAGTCAAATGTCGTTGTCAGATGATCATGTAGCATAACTCCGTCATTTTATGAATATAGGAGTACTCGTAAAGGCAAGACAAACAGAATACGTAGATGCAACAAAGCTTCTGTTGTATTTACTATATTATGGTATGGGTTTAATATTTCTGTTCCTAATTTAGTTTGATTTGATTAAACAGGATGACAAGTTACTTTTGGTTAAGTAAAAAGTTTTAAATAATAATAAATTAACAAGTAAAACCTATAATAAATACATTTAGCGAGACTAACGTTACGTGACTTTATGACAGTGTTTAAACGTGTTGTGGATGGCGTAAATTAGTGAATCAGACATAAATTAAATATGGTATGTATTATTTATTATCAAGTATCTATTTAATTATTTATTAGGTACACACAACAGAAATGGATACAAAACATTTTTTAAATTTCAAATCCTTACAATACAGTTCCAGTACCATCTCCAAAAGCATGTGCACACAGCATGCAATTATGAAACATTTACATATATTTAAAAATTAAAACAACAATACAATACCCGCAGTGAGTATAGTTCATAAATATTAATTTAGTTTCAGTCTGCTCGCCGTCCACAGCAAATTACTCCTTCCCAAAGGCCAGAAATAATCCACTGTAGAAAGCGAACACCTAGTTAAAATAATTCATTTTTATTTTTTTTATTTTTTTATTTTTTTTATTCCTAATATCTTGCACAAGTTAATTTTATAAATATTGGCGAATTGAAATAAATCAGGAGCGTCTTCCTGTAAACATAAATCATTGTATTGCCTACACATTCGAGTGAGGGGGTTGTTGCCTGCTATGTTGTTTGCAAAGGACGATATAGCAAACAACATTGGATTTCTTTTGGTTCGAATTGGTATACCAAAGTTTAAGTCCCGAATAGCCTCGGTCCTCAAATTTCCACCAACGATTCTATGCAAAACAACGAAGTCTCCGAATGTGCGTCTAGTTTTCAGTGAGTCCATATTAAGATATTCTAGTCTATTATCATATGTCAGATGTTTTCGCTGCATACCCATACGTCTAATAACCAATCTCGTGAAGCGCCTCTGAACAGATTCCACGTGCGCAACATACGTCTTATAATGTGGTGACCAGATACATGCAGCGTACTCTATCTTACTCAAAACAAATGACCTATACAAACAGAAAAGACTGTCTACACTTTTAAAGCCTCTAGCAGTTCTGTTAATAAAACCGAGCAATTTATAGCATTTAGATACCAAGCTATCACAATGCTCTCTGAAGACAAAGCCCCTGTCCAAGGTAACACCAAGATCCCTAATCACAGATACTCTCGCAAGCGGTTCTACTGGTAATCATACTTTCATAGTTCATAAGTAAACATTTTAATTAACTTTAAAAGAAACTATTGCTTGTGTAAATGGGTTTCCTACAACAACAGAAAGGCTTTAAGATGACAATAGTTATAATATATAATAAGAAAATATCTATGCTGGTGTCGTTTTACAGGTGTATTGTGTTGGAACCTCTTTTGTACTTTGATTTACGTTGTTTATTTTATTTTATGATACCTTTTGAGCTGGCTATCTGAGGCTATAAGTCAATATGGAACTGACTGACATCCTAGGACACAAGTTATCTTGGTTAGGAGTCAGGGACCATCTTAAAATTGCCTATCCTTGTGGTTTGCACTCAATCAAAAATGTATGTAAATTCAGGGAATATTTTATATATTGTTTACTCAACTTTGCATATAGGTACCAATAAGAAAGCTCAATAAACGTTATTATTATTAATATTATTACTTTGTGGTGCCTTTTTATACAATATCTGTTTTATTTATAAAGATATTTATTTGAATACAAAACAAGCAAGAAATATCTTGGACGTTTTCATTGGGCGGAAATAAATTACAAACTCATTTATAGCTGGTAGCTAGGGTTATGTATAGACCTGTCAATTTTTTTTTAAAGTAGGTAGTGAAAGGTCGACTTATGTTGACTTACGTAATTCTTTCTCTCTCAATTTCATCTCTCGGGTGTGAGCGAAATCAATTAATAATAACACTTATGGCCGGTTGCTGAAAGCATTATTAAAATAATGTATGATCGAACCCCCCCGGCATTTACTAATGAGAAATACTCTTTTCTTACGTACATTTCTCAGTCATAGATTTGGATAGATAGCCACAACATGAAGTCGAATAAATATCATGATCTCACAGAAGAAATGATCAGGAACGGGTTCAAGACACAGCTTTACGCAGTGGAAGTCGGTGCGAGAGGAGTTCCAGCAAAATCTTTGCATCACTTACTGAAGGTATTGGGCCTAAGCAGGTCTGCCGTCAATACATTTATGGAACGAGCTTCTAAGACGGCGTTAACGGAATCATACAGTATTTGGTTGGGTAGTGAGAGGAGTAGCATGGTGAATGGTGAGCGTATTATCGCGCAATAAAATAAAAAAGGGAACTTTCTTAAACCAGCCTATTGTCGGTCGCAAGCCCGAGACACCATTCTTCTTACCTCTTACCCACACACGATGGACCCGGCACCCGCACGGTGAATCCATGGAATGCTTAGAAATTTGTTCCCGTGCCTCGCAGAGCACGTTATGCAGTCGGTCCCGGTTCCACTAATACCAACTTGTGGCATCGTTAATAAATTGTCATTAAATTTAAAATACGTTTATGAAGGCTCATCTCCAACATAGTAGAGGTCTAGGAAGATGTGAATATTTTTATAGTCTATTCGCATATCCAGGCAAAATCCTCAAAATTAGTCAATTCTAAACCTGGCCAATGCTGGTGTCTCTTAATTTTGTGTTATTTGTAATCTACACAATATCTTCGTTCAGCCATTGTTGTTGGGATTTCGAGAACACTCAAAGTTAAAATTGGGGATTGCCTCGGAATAAATTGCAAAATCAGTATAAAATATTTACGATATAACTTTCCTTTGGGAATAGTCGCTGAATATTATTATTATCGTGGCCTGATTACGCTCCAGACAGTATAATAAATAATATAGACTATTCATTTGTGATTTAATAAGAAAACCTAAAAATAAATATAAAAAAAAAAAAATACTAAAATTATAAGAGTCCGATGGGCTATGTGTGCCGAGGACGTTCCATCGCCAAGCCTCCTCGACCACGGGTCCATCGTTTCGACTGCAAATAGTATAAAGTGGTTCCGTTAAATATATAGGCAAAACCTAACAAAAGTTAATCACAAATAAAGTCATGCGTGGAATACCAGTCCAGAAAACCGGTGAGAAGACGCACGTCCTGGCTTATAAACCTCAGGATGAGCACCCGATCCTTGTTTCGGACAGCATCCAACAAAATAAAACTCGCCCTAATGATAGAATGAATAATAGAATGAAGAAACTATAGAAAGAAAGAAAGAAAGAAAGAAAAAATATTTATTTGCACACAACAGCTTATACAATAATAAAAAACGTAAAAAAAAATATATAAAATTACCAACAAAAAATAGACAAGATAAATACATAAAAAATAAATGAGTGAGCTGCTGCGACAAACAGGCACTCAGGTCAGCATAGGCTGCAACATTTCTGCTGCAGCGCTGATTTTCACTGAGCCTCATGAATCAAATAAAATTACAAAAATAAATTTATGCTAGGTGCGACAGTTTGCCTAAATTTTTCTTTTCACCATTACCGACACATGTAAAAAACTACAATGTAATAACCAAAAAAGTAAGAACTGTCAACATAATATAACTACATAATTTATAATAACATACATAAATTATTTATATAATAAATATATATAGGTACTTATATATTAAGAGTATACACTACGTTTTCAAAACCACAAAGGTTCGCGGGTCCAACACCGGCATATACCAATGAGAAATACTTTTCTTACGTACATTTCTCATAGATTGTCAAAACCACGTTACCGTGCCTTACAGAGCATGTTAAGCCATAATTCCATTGATACCAACTTACCCTAACAGCCCTTGAAACACAAAGGTCCTAGACCTCCAAATCTAAAGATTGACCTTCCAGAAGAATAGCCACACTGGCACGCTGGCTGGACAGACGAAATGGCTTATAACATTATAAATAAAAAAAAAACAATTGGTATTTCTTTTGTTTTTACATCGGCAAAAATTTGAGTCAATTTATCTGGGAATAATAATCATGTTCCTTGGAAATAATAGAGTAAAATCTCAAAGGATTGGTTAGGTTTGGTAACCACAAGCTAAATTGCTGAGCTATAGCAGTTAGTAGAGACAACTAGGTCGATAATTGAGTCGTATTTCAACATTAGAGCCATTGACTGACATGTAAAGACCGGATAATTAAATTTAATTCCGTAGACATTTTAACAAAAATAAATCTCAAACTTAAATATTATTGTCATATTATTTGTGTCCAAAGTGAGCGCACATGGAATTACTTTACAATCGTTGTAATTGTGCCAAATAAACTATCGTTACCAAAAATGACTCTCTATTACCTAAAAATGCTAATAAAATTAGAAGTTTGTAGCCGATTGCAAGCGGTAGCAGCAAGTAACTTCTACGAAATACCTTCCGCAGCTAGGGTCAAACCGCAGAACGTGCTGTAAAAAGTGGTGTTGTAAATCTATAACAATTAAATATAATAAAAGTGAATTTCTCATCAATAATATATTCCAGGGTTCGAACCGCATCTTATTTTAAATTTATTAAACAAAGCGTGGTGTTGTTGTTCACTTTTGTTCTCTGATCCAGTTGCCGCTGCCTCTATTTCCTGCTTCAGGACCAATCGGTTCGATTGAGGCCACCAAGTCCACAGGTTCACAGTCCATGGACCCTCTGATTCAGTTCAGGCTCTCCAACGAGTGTGAAAAAGCATCTTGTTAGGCCGGCATAGTGGTAGAGACTGATGCCGGTCGTTAGTGACAGGCGTCAGTTGCTCCCATTCTTGGACCTCGCGTACCGCTTACCATCAGGTGGGCGCGATGTCACATGTCGTGTTCAGTAGAGAGAAAAAAAACTATGAACGCAACATTACATTTACGCCATACAGATCCAGAATAATTTGGCATCAACCACCAATAAGTTATAAAAAATTCCTGGCGAATACTAAGTCAATGTTTGAATGACAATATTCTCTACGAGAAAATTATAATTTCACGAGTAGTGACAGCTTATGAACTAAATACATCAATTATTAAAATACAATGTTCTTCTCCTGCAATATAATTTTAATGCGATTACTATCAATAATTTATTTAAATTGGAATCAGTTTAAAGGCGTAGGCACATCGAAGGCCTTAATTGATTACTTGTAGAGGCATTTTATAATGGCTTTATCTTGTGCTATTGAATTACTAGAGAAGACTTTGCGAATTGCTGGAGTCCGGAAATAAACATTATCTAAAAGTGAGTTGAATGACAGACAAACTTTAATAGGAAATATTAACGATTCATTAAAATAGCCTTTAAAGATGTATTATACACTTATATACTTTAAAAGTAATGCCATCAAATACATAACTTGTAAAAAAAAGTAGTCTCGCCACTCAGTTCTTCTACCGTAAAAAGTTGTAAGATCCATGTAATATGTTAATTTATTTAGTACTACTTAAGTGACCTTTTGTCTTAAGTAACATTATCATCAATAGTAAGTAGATAGTTATCTAACTTAACAACATCTTATAGTGACCACATAAATATTTAAAATCTTTTAAATTTGAAATAAATAGATTGACTGGGCAATCGCACTAAACAATCTAATTTAATAAAATATGAATTACTTGTGAGTTTCATTAAGTTTTCATGCGACTGTTTTCCAAAAAAAATTGGATTGATATTTTGTTATTGAATAAATACAAAAATGGTAAATCACTATTACGTCATTTCTTTTAATGTGATATCACAACACATTAAATATTTTATTACCTTATCAGGATTATTCTAAAGTCCATCAGTCATTATTATTTATATTATTAAGTATTATCATCACGACTGTTTCCCTTTCGGGGTGGTCAGAAACCACGTTTATGAATAAGCGGATCCACATTTAGCCAACTTTACTATAGCCCAATCATGACAAGTGGCAAGCTCGTCGATGTCTCCAGCGTACCAAACTCGAGTAATATCACAAATATAATAATGAAATGTACTTATTTACGTTAATAAATAGTTTTGTATCACGACCAGGAATCGAACCCGGTACCTCCAAGTCTAAATCCACGGACTTCGGATTTTAAAAACCAAATAATAATTATATGTATATTTTTTTAAAAATCTTTTTTAAATAATAATAAAATATTTCGTCATTGTGCACTTTGCATAATAGTGACCTGGGTGTGTTTAGTTTACGCTAAGCTAATAAATAATGTTTTTTGGATGATTTTGTGCAAAACGGAATCGAATATTTTAGCTTTTAAAAAGTCCAATGACTTAACGACTTAAAATATTTCCGAGTATTTCTTTAAAACCTTATTGCTCTTTAGATATTTAATTCGCATAATCGTATTTACATTGCTTAGTTGGCTAGATCCTACTATCATTATTAATAATAATAGAATCATCATCATCAGCCTGTGTTTCTCCATTTAAAGTCAAAGTCAAAATATCTTTATTTACGTAATTACAGGCATTTATGAAACGTCATTAATTTAATTATTCTGAATGATTCTACTCCTGCTAGTAGAACACTAAGCAGCAAAGTGGTCCAATAAGTAAGCTGTTAGCAGAAGACCAGCAGCTTATCAGATTTACAAATAAAACATATACAGAACTGCACCACAATCGATCAATTAATAACCTTTTAAATTTAGTTACGATATTGCTGGATATCCCTCTCCACTCCCCTAAGGCTCGCCACTTCTTTCTGCCTACCTCATCCATTCCCTACTAGCGACCTTCCTCAGGTTATCTGTCCACCTGGCGGGGGGTCGTCCCACTCTCCGTCTTCCAGTACGTGATCTCCACTCCAGAACCCGTCTCCTCCATCGTTCATCGGTTCTGCCGACATAGTTTTTTTATTATTACATTATATTAACTATGATGAGCCGAGTAAGTAACCTAAACGAAAATGTTCTTTAATAGCGTAGTTTACGACCACCTTGCAAGGGATTATACGGTCGTTAAGATACTTTGCTATAACTAAAAAGCCATTATAAATTACTAGCTGATTAACCCGGCTTCTCTCGTGTAGCAATTGGTGGTCGAACATCGTTTTTTTCTGATATACAGGTTAGGTATCGTGCTAAAATTATAACGCCTATCCCTGCAGCCGTAAAGCCGTCCTCATTACAGTCTAGACTTTATTTCATTGAATTATCTTTTTTTTTTTCAGACATTACTTTCAGACATTACTTATATGTGAAAACCTTTAATAGTTCTTAGGGAAGTTACCGTTTAATATCTATATACAATAGTCAACTGTTGGTTTTCCAAAATGAAAATAAAAAAATAATAATAATACAGCCCCTAGAATACATAGCATCCTAGACCCCCACTGTTAGAGATGGGCCTTCCAGAACATATATCTGAATGGACAGCACAAACGAACTGAGAAAAATGTGCTTTGATCATGACGTCATAGACGCTATATCTATTCTTGGGTGCCATGGTACATCTATGCCAATTAACATCATTTATATAGACATAACTGGCTCCGTGGTCTAGCGGTTAAGTCCGTGGATTTAGACTCGGAGGTACCGGGTTCGATTCCTGGTCGAAACACAAAAATATTTATTAATGTAAATAAATACATTTATTTAATATTTAAATTATTTGTGATATTTATCGAGACACGTACGCTGGAGACATCAAAAAGCTTGCCACTTGTCATGATTGGTCTATAGTAAAGTTGGCTAAATGTGAATCCGCTTATTTATAAGCGTGGTTTCTGACCACCCAGCAAGGGAAATGGTCGTGATGATATTTTTACTTTTTGACATCATTCTTTCTTTGCTATTTTGTACTACTTCTGCTGTTTACAATAATAAAAATAAATAAATAGTAGTTTCGACAATTTTATTGATAATACTAATGTTATTATTTCTATATATTACTGTGCGATTAAGTTATTTAATTAATTCGTATTAATTTAAACTAGAGCTGTCACAAAATGATATTTTAAACATGTTTCACATCTAAACTATATCAAATGACGGGATTTTTCTACATAAACTTACATACATACATATCTTCACGCCAAATCCCTTGCGGGGTAGGCAGAGACAATTGAGCGCCACTTGACACGATCACGACATACCTCTTTCGCTTCTTCGACATTCATTAACCTCTTCATACATGCCCTTTTATTTTGATGGCTTTTTAATGCACCTTCAGCTATTGTTTTATTTATTTGATCGTGATAGGTAAGTCTTGGTCTGCCAGGGCCTCTTTTACCCACAACTTTCGCATTATATATCTGGTTCGTCAATCTCTCTTCACTCATTCTTTCAACATGTCCGAACCATCGGAGCATACCTTTCCTTATTTTTGTCCCTATGCTTTCTTTAATACCTACCCTTTTGCGTATTTCGTCATTACGTATGCGGTCCGTCAAAGTGACGCCGCATATCCGATGCAAAGACCTCATTTCTACTGCATTAACTCTACTCTCATGCGTATTCTGACATATCCATGTTTCGCTTCCATACATAAGTGTTGGTACCAGCATGGCATTGTGTATGGCGAGTCGAGCTTTGTCACTGACATTTCGACTGGCCATTAGTGACTCCAGGGCACCGTTAACACTATTTCTTCGTTCACGTTCTACATAAACTTGTTGGGACAATTTATCTAAAAATGTATTAATAACGTATTGTTAATGCAGTGACGTTTTCTTTTCTAGCTCTTTATTGCTTAACTTTAAATTTATATGTGTAAACCTTTAATAGTTCTTAGAGAATTTACTGTATAATATTTATTATAACATTGTCAACTGTTGGTTTTCCAAAATGATTAAAAAAAATAAAAAATAAAAAAAAAACTGAATACAATCAGCCTAAATCCCCATACAAGATAAATGGTGTCCTTTTATTAAAAACCGTTCAGTAGTTAAGCCATCAAACAAAAATAAACAGACAGATAGACAGACTAACAGAGGCACAAGAATTCTTTAGCTGTTATATTAGTATGGATTTTAATATCTTCCAGCTAATGTGCCAGCGAGTCGGAAATAAAGTTGCCACCAAGTTGATCTGGCGTTGCCACCACCAATCGATTCAAGTTCTGCCAAAGTTGAAAACTGGAACGCTTATAAGTACATACCTACAACTTCATCAGGCGCCAGTATTATGTGTTGTTTTTTAAAAGTCAAAAATTTGAACACGTTTTTTCTTAATGTTTTAGCCTAACAGATGCTCTCAATAGCGTGCAGAGGTGGGCAATTGGGATAGTGGACAATGCTACAGTTTCGAAAACTTTTTAATAATAATAATAAAATCCTTTATTGCACACAAAATATAAAAAGATGTACATAGGCGAGCTTAATACCATAAAGGTATTCTCTACCAGCTAACCTTTGGGAGAGTGATAGAATGAATATTATGGATAAATAGGATCATAATATACTTATGTAATAAAGACGAATAATGAATACAATAAAATGCATATTATATAATACTAATAAAATAATATATGCCAAGGTGAGGAGATTAAATTAAATTTTATTTTTCAAGAAGTTGAGAAAATAGAAGTTTTTTGAATATATTTAGAGATTGTGTCTATTCGGAAACCAAACCACATACCAATGCCAAAATACGAGTATGCACGTATGTGTCGCACGCTGAAGATGTGGAATGCTTTCTCAGCCAGTGTGTTTCTTTCTTCCCATTCCTTTAAGCATAACGGTACGGACTGATGTCGGTCGTTAGTGGGTGGAGTCAGTTGATTCTATTCTTGGCCCTCACGTACCGGTGGGCGAAAAATCACATGTCGTGATCAGTATATATATATATATATATATATATATTTTGAAGATAAAATTTATTTAGCTGGTTTATAAGTGTATTTTTTTTTACTATAAACTATTTTGACAAGAAATTAATTATATATTATCACGTAAATATTAAATACAAAGTAAATGTAAATCCATACATATAATAAACGTAAAAGATAATTTGTTTTTATATAAAAAAAATACATAATATAAAATTAAATACTAAATGATAAATAAACTACACTACAAATTAATACTTAACTAATTAATAGGTAGGTATGTCTTTATGATAACTAAAATAAATAATTCATATTGTGCAAAGATATATAATATTATTTATTATAAATTTAAAATAAAAAATAATAGTAATATACAAACATTAAATAGGTAATTAAAAAGATAACCTAACTTTAAATAAACAACAAAAAATAAAGTACACTACAAATAAATCTAAAATTATAACCGACCGATGGACGTAGTGTGCCGAGGACACTCGCTGCGTTACCCGGTTGAACGGCGAGGCTGACAGCAAAATATTCTGTACTTAAAGGGACAACCGTCGCCAAGCGGTGTTTTTCCCAACGTTTTTCATAAGATGAAGTGGTGATTTACGATGATCTCTGACTCTGCAACGGCCCCGGTTTATTATGGCTGGATGTCACATATAATGTACAAAATGTGTCAACACATGTGGCAACCCAAACCAGTACACTGTTATTAATTTCATTACAGCCCCTAGAACACAGCGTCCTAGACCTCCACTATTGGAGATGGGCCTTCCAGAACATATATCTGGAGAATTTGGCCTACACTCGCCACGCTGGCTAGACGGCTTGGCGAGGATATGATGTCAATTTTTATTGACAATTTATTAACGATTCTACAAGTTGGTATTAGTAGAACCGGGACCGACGGCTTAACGTGCTCTCCGAGGCACGGGAACGGTGGTGTTGTAAATCTATGACAAATGTACGTAAGAAAAGTTCATTTATCATTGGTACATGCCGGGGGGGTTTGAACCAACCTTTTTAGGATTTAAGGAACGCGTTCTTACAACCAAGCCACCACTGCGCCTCCAAGACCACCAAGACTCTACGTTTATATCGGTATGTTTAAGTCGCCGTCCTAGTTTAGTATTTGTCTGATGTGTCATGGATGATGGCTTACAATACGAGTAAAGCCAGGCCACAAAGCTATTCTTTATCAAATAAAGTTTATTCGTGACTAGACCCATGGTTCGAGCTACATTAGCTGATGTGTTGATTTAGAATTTCCGCTTTGATATATTAAAGTTAGAATTAAACGATTGAACTGGGACATCTGCTAATAGATTTGCTCGTGTGTGTAGGAATTGCAATAGCTTTTCCAATTGCGTATAGCGTTTCTTAGCATTTATGTAATTATTAAACAAGAACACAATTCTGTCTAAGTGAACACATAGTGTGAAATAGTTGTTTGACTCGGTGTTGCCTGTGTAGGCAGAGACAATTGAGCGCCATTTGACACGATCACGACATACTTCTTTCGCTTCGTCGACATTCATTAACCTCTTCATACATGCCCTTTTGTTACGAAGACTTTTTAATTAATTTAGTATATAGTAGTTATTAATATAGTGGTTATCGAAAATACCTTTATCTTGCCGTAAAATGACCCAACATAACAGAATATCCTAACAACTCATTTAGTTTATTTATTATATGTAGTGTATGTATTAATGTTATGTAATGTATGTACCTAATGTATTAATAAAACGTTATGTGTATGTATTATTAGTATTAAGTTTAATTAGATTTTGATGAAAATGCTTTTTTATACAAACTGTTAATTTTAGAAATGACATTTCTGACATATGGTTTCTTAGGAAAAGTTGTTTGTTTCTATCAATAGAATATTATATAATATTATTCTATCAATATAATATTATATAATTTAGAATATTAGTCTAACGCAAGACTATAAAAAGGCACCTAGTATATTTACCTATTTGGACTGACTGCCTCAGTGGTGTAACGGTTAAGACCATAAATTTAGACGCTGAGGTACCGGGTTCGATTTCTGGTCGAGACACAATCACCAGTGGAACAAACTGCCACTGGCTTTTAGACACGCACCGTCAGTCCACGTATTCAAAACCTTGGTTACTGCATTATTTTTAGACTCGGGCTCACAATAAATATTTGGCAAATATATACTTTTATACTATGTATTTATTAGGATTTAGTGTATGTATTTATTAGTATGTAGTGTATGTCTTAGTATGGAGTATATTGTTTGTTATCCTAATATTTTTATTTTTTTTATATCAGCACTACCCTTCATCTCATACTCTCCCAAAGGTTAGATGTTAGAAAATGCCTTGTAGGCATTAATCTTCGCCTTTGTACATTTTTTACGTGCAATAAAGAATTTAATAATAATAATCACAACTAGAACACAGACTCCTAGAACTCCACTGTTAGAGATGAGCCTTAAGTTTATTATTTAATGTTTCATTTTGGCAGTTATGCTCTAAATGCTCTAATTGTCCCAAAGATTGGCTGCTAGAGAATGCATTAAGCCCGCCTCTTGTACAAAGTGCAATAAAGTTTTAAAGAAAATAAATATAATGTTCGTTTCTGGATTCCAAGCAACATCTTTACAACGTTATTTTACCACGGGCGAAGTCGGTATTATTATTAAAAAATATATACGCCTAACATCGTTGTTATTTGATTACTAGATATTCAAGTACAATGGAATTGCGAGCGCATCGCTCACTGATATCCTGTATCTTGTTATCGTCTTGCAAACCCTCAATAGTGCTGCGCTCATCCTTTGGATATCGCTGAATAGTGTCGTTATCTCGAAGTATGTAATGCTGGGAATACACATTTCATTTATCCTCTGATAGTTGGTTCAGTAACGACTTGGAAGAGCTTGTGATCATGGAGAAGTTTGTAGGCGAAGCTCAACACAATGATCTAACCAGATTCGCAGCACATTTAATTTATTTATTTAAAAACTTTATTGCACTATGTACAAAGGGGGACTTAATGCCGATAGGCATTCTCCGACAGCTAAATCTTTAGGACATTTAGATAGTATAGATGGTAGGTGCAATCATCAATTAAGTTATTCTTAACAGTATTAATATATACATAATAATATTACATACTAATACATTTACTAATTATTATACTTAATATACAAATCAAAAATCAAAATCTTTATTTGCAATAAATGTGGTACAATATATATGTGACAATAAAATTTGGCTCAACACATTTAGCCATGGATACAGCATGCAAATTCATTGGTCAGACTTACATTATATATACAAACTTATGCTACATAATTATAGATGAAATATATATATATATATTAGTATAACATTTATTATTATTACCTTCATATACAATACTTTTTGATTATAAATATTCTTTTAAACAGTAAAAACATTTTATACTAAGATTTTTTTTTTATTCTTAATTTAAATAAATTGCAGATACAGAATACCATACATGCTGCCAAGGGCAGACCGGGATGGAGCTGCTTCGTGCGCAACAAACTGATCCAAGAAACGATTTACAACCCTTATTAGTCAGGAAAACGATGCAAGAAAGAGTCTGTTCAAATCAACACAGATCCAGTATTTGTGTCAGCATGCTTCTTTAAAGGCAAAGTCATAGTCATAGTCAAAATATCTTTATTTACGTAAATCTATTACAGGCATTTTTCACAAATCATTATTTAAATACTCAGTAAAATACCCTCACATTGGCTGTCTGTTCATCAGAGCTCAAACCGTAAATAAACTAAAATCGATCCTGGCGCTTTGGACTAGGCGTGGGTGTCAAAAATTAATTTTATTTTTGTTCTTTACATTTTATAATTGAAATATAGTTTTATTGTGAAATTTGACTGATATGGGTGTGATACCTGAAATAATACATTTTTTTTTTATTATTATTTATTTATTTTAGCAGTTTCCAGTGATCTATAATACTAATAATCTACAAGAAAAATTCAGCTATACCAGATTTACAAAATAAAACAAACTTTACACTACGACAAAAATAATAATAATAAATATATTTCAGCGTAAAATTAAAGGCGCCGTAGATCACCTCCGCTCTGTGGCCACACTTGGGCACCGCGATCGGCCGTGTATTCCCAGCCTTACAAATAAAGTTGGCAAACATCCGAGGCGTCGTCGTCGTCTCGTCGTCGGCGCCACTTGTCACGACACGGTACACATGTGTCTCAGGATGGTTACAGCGGTTTTCGTTGTCGTAGAGATGCCCAATACCACGCAGGCAGTTTTTAATCATGTTTATCGATAGACCGTTTTCACCTAATTTATAATTCCACCTAGTATCTAGATACTGTCTAAAAGTCCAAAAGGTCCTAGAGAATTTGGCCTGCAATCCCTAGCCAGACGGATTCATTGGCAATGTACATATTTTGCAAAAATAGTTGCTTGATTTATGATCCTTCTTTTTACAACAAAACACATAGAATCGACATGGTCTGCAATATATACTATATACAAGTATAGCTATAGAACAACTACGGCTAGGCGTCATTTCTGAAAATGTTTTTGTGTCCAAAAATATTTAAAGTGGCATTTTGTACAAGATACAGAGGTTTTTAAGCGTTTTAGTTGGATAATTACTTTTTACATATATAATTTTAAATTTCATAAGTAATTTTGCTACTGTTTATAAATTTTCACCTGTATTTTAATTATTTATCTCTTTGTTAACTTTTTTTTTATATAACTTACCAATGTTATACATTTATTTTTGTAGTTCCTAGGGAGAGCACTGACTGCTTGGACGCAGCCCAACCAGTCTTGGAGTCAGGGTTTTAACTATTTGTCGTACATTAACTCTTCATTTGTCTCTAACTCTTTTGTAGTTGTTGCTACTTGTGGAATTTGTGGAATAATCTACCTGTCAACATACGGCAAGCAACTACAAGGACATTATTTAAAAAACTGGTGTATTCACACTTTCTATATGGCTCCACACAGCGTTAGTAAGTAGTATATATATATATATGTATAAAAATGTGTATGTATTAGTATTTTGTTTATTGATATTATAATATTTTATATGATATAAGTATATATTAGTTTACTGTTAATTTTTATTAATTATATTATTATTATCTTTATATGGTTAAATTTGTCCCCAAGGTTTGGCTGTCAGAGAATGTCGGGCATTAAGTCCGCTTTTGTACTATGTGCAATAAAGTTTTTAAATAAATAAATAACTGTTCCCTAAGTTAAGTCCATATTTATAAGAAAAAAATCTGTAATTACATATTTAATCAATTGTTTCAGTAAACTTTATTATTATTATAAGTGACAAATGTATGTAATACAAATTTATTTTCATTGGTTTCGTCAGGGTTCGAACAGCGAAGCAAAGCGATCTAACAACCGGACCACAAATCCCAGCGAACTTCAAATGCCATACATAAAATATGTAACTTGTAGTCGCTACGCCGTAGCTCCGTAACAGCTACGAATGCTACGACGTTAAATCAGGGCAGACAAACAGACGAGGCGTGTATGTTTTTAAATGTTTTAGCGCTTGAACCCTAGGGTCTTTACAGCAAACGGCACAAAAACATTTAATATGAATTTAATAATTTATGACATGCATTGAGGTGTTTTTTTTTTCGGACTATTACATTTGTAACGTCCATAGTATACTTATACTGCGTGTAATTAATTAAAAAGCAAATATTTTTATAATATAATCTAAAATAAAAATAAAGAACTACGTATTTTTTAATTTAATTAATTATTCAGTAATAAAATATTAAATTACGGTGCAGAGAAGTTTTCCTAAAAATAGCGCCCCTCATACCGAACCTAATCAAGTAGGTAGAAAAAGGTCGACGATCGCGCTAACGTTAATTTATGTCATTTTTTCATTCTCTATTGCGTCTCTCGGCTGTCAGCGAGATCAATTAATACTTGTAACAACACTTGTTTTAAGGATAATGATTTTAATCTTGTAAAAAAAAATAAAAAAATATTTAAAAAAGGGGTTCTACCAATAACACCTGAAGCCTAAAAAAATGTTTGCTCTTTTGAGAATAACACGTGGTTTTACATTACAAATGTTGCAAGTAACATGAATATATATAATGGTATTTTATGCTGGCAACACATACTCGTATATCGTAGCATTGCATTGGCCATGGTTATGGTTCAAGACCTCCTCTCAGATACGATTCATTTCCGTTCGGACTCTGAAATTGAAAACATAGTAACCAATGTATAATGGAAGATCTTGGAGTCGTCGTTTAATTTCATCTGCAACACTGAGGAAAAAAAAAAATAATATCGATAGGTAGTGAATGTTCCAAGCCTTTACATCAGCTCTATCCAATTTGTTTCCAGCTTCTAAAACGTCTCTCAAGTAAACATTGAATGATGTATGCAACAAGGCAATGCTAACGAAAATAATACCTACCAATTGCAGCATACAGTATGATTTTAATACTGCAGAAATCAATACTATTATTTTCAATAAAGATGAGACATTTTTTAGCATTCCATGGATATACCGTGCGGGTGCCGTGTCCTTGTCTGAGAGAGGGAAGAGATGAACGACGATAACATAGGTTTATTTACAAACAAGACCTCTTTTTATCGCGTAACAAGGCGCTCACCATGCATCATTCTGGTCCTTTCTCCCTACCTATCGAAATATGATTTCGCCCGTTCTATAAATGTATTATTTATAAAAACAAAATATATACTCGTACACATTGACGGTCTGTGTCATTTAGTAATTTATTAAATAGTAATGAAAATATCACTACATAATAATCAATTTTTTTTTTTTTTTTAAACCTGACGGCGTTCCTCCGTGACGCCTGAGTGGCGGCTTCGCGGGAGTCCGTTACGAAACATCCGCTAACCACCGGCGCTGTCCGCCTAGGCAGACCCTCCAGTGAGCAGGAGGAGATGGAACACGGGAACACCACGTGTGCCATCTCTCGCCCTCGCGAGTAGGTCACACTCCATGACCTGACTCGGGCGTGCGTGCACTCGTTAACCGTAAAGAAGTTTACGGCAGGAGTGCACGACTTGCCTCCCTAGAGTGGTCTCGACGCGGCCGGCTGTGAGCACGTAACCGCGGAGACCACCGCTCCTTTGCGACTTCCAGGAGCCGCGAGGCGATCTCCAACCACCACCACCCGTCTGGTGGGCTGGGTCAGAGGCCGACTCCGTCGTCACCTCCGACCGCCTGCCCCCACGCCCGCATTACCGGTTACGTTGGGCGCGGTCGTCGGCCCCTCCACTTCCTGACAGCTAGGTCCCAGTAGCCATTTCAGGGTCCCCCATCCATCCGACAATGGCGGGGTGAGGGTTCCATCGTCGTTCCGTCTTACTGGTTAGCTGGGGCAGGCCGACGGTGTCCCTATCTCCCCCGACTTTCATCTCCCAGTGACTGCGTCAGGGCCCCCTAGCAACTTTTGGAATCGTTAAAAAAATGAAAATTGTCATCAGGACCGTCGCGATGATACATATTATTTTATTAAAATTTGATTAAATTTTATTGTTAACAATCAATCTACAACCATTATCGCTAAATCACGAAATGGCAATAATAAAAATAAATAATAAATTACGTCGTTTATAAAAAAACAAAACTAAACAGTTCTATATTTAACAAAACAATGAAAATATCATATTTATTTGTCTAACAAACAACTAACCAAACGAATGGAAATATATTCTCAATTACATGTAATAAAAGTAGAGCACAGAGTCGATTATTTAAAAAATAATATTTGCTAACAGCGTCAGCGTTATGAAAGTGGATCGACATTACAATGTTTACCCGACGATTGCCTTTAGGCATTCGTTTAATTAAACAATTTACCATGTTTATTGTCTGTATTGCATTCGCAGTCTTTTGACGAGTTTGATTACTAGCCAACCCGTCTGGCCAGCGCGGCGTCGCGAGTCTAGGCCAAATTCTTCAGACATATAGTATATACATATATTATATATAGAGATATATATATATATGTGAAAGTGTGAAGTTTGACCGCCTCCGTGGTCTAGTGGTAACAAACGTTGCCGTGAACTCGGGAGGTCGTGGGTTCGATTCCCACCGGGGGCAAGTTGTACATTGTATAATTTGTCTCGGTCTGGGTGTTTATATGTATAATATGTATATATTTACAAAATAAAGTATAATATATAGTTTATCAACCATCTAGTTTCCGTAACACAAGCCTCGTAGCTTACCACGGAAATTAGATGGCGCTGTGTGACCTGTCTGGAAATATTTATTATTATTATTATTTATTTATATCTACTTTGTGTTAATAAGTATCTATGCACGAGTATACATACTATTTGTAAAGTTTATTAAAATATAAAGTTTCACCCCACATATTTATACTATCCCTTAAAGATTAGCTGCTAGAATAATCCGAAATGGCTTTAAGTTCGCCTTTGTACATACTTTTAAGTAAAGTGCAATTAAGTATTTTATATAAAAAAACTAAAGAAAATCCTTAAAAATCTGACGTTACTATAAAAAATAAAAATCTTGCTGACAATGAAGACTGTAATATAAAAATTATTACCAAAAGAATTGATAACCTTTTACTTATGTAAAATTCATCTTTAAAAACAAAACTTTCATTTTTACGAGCCGACGAGCAACAAAAGACACGGTAGCAGGATCGTGAAGGCTATTGTTACACCGACCCAGATTTAAGATTAATTTTTCGTGCGACTTGACAAGTGATCATAAAATAAAAAGATGCAGCATTAGCTTATAAAGAAAGGTATACTTTAAAAAAAAAAAAATTTGGTTTTATTATAATCTTTATTTTATCAGAATACCTAAAATCACACTGATTTTGTTTTAATTAAAAAAATAATTTATTTTTTATTAAAATTAATATTTTTTTATAGATATTTAAACGTTGCCTCAAAACATTAGTCAGCGTGACTTAAATGCCCGAATTCTGCAATACTTTGGCCACATTGCAAGAAGTGAAGACGATAACGTAGAAAAACTTCTAATTACGGGCAAGGTAGACTGTAAAAGAACAAGAGGAAGAAGCGATGGTCCAGTCAGGTGACTGGACTAACCTAAACATTCCTGTACACCAGGCCATCCACTACGCCGAGGTCCGAAACCGTTAGAGACGGCTGGTGGATGAGCTACGATTGCGATGGAGTCATGATCTCCATCAGTGGGGTACCGACTAAGGAGAAGGAGGTTTAAGACTAAATTGAAGGTAAAAATGACCCAACTTAACAGAATATGGGGTGACAGCAACATATCCAGAAAGACAAAAATTCACATCGTGAGAACACTTGTCTTCTCTATTTTTCTGTACGGTTCGGAGACATGGACCATAAAAGCCGCGGATAGAGCGAGGATTGATGCGTTTGAGATGTGGTCCTGGCGCTGTTTTCTCAGAATCCCTTGGACAGCACGACGTACTAACATTTCTGTGCTCGAAGAGCTTAAGCTGAGCAGGGAGCAAAGACTCTCTACCGTCTGCTTTGCCCGAATTCTGCAATACTTTGGCCACATTTCAAGAAGAGAAGACGATAATCTAGAAAAACTTCTAATCACGGGCAAGGTAGACGGTAAAAGAACAAGAGGAAGAAGCCCCAAGCGATGGTCCAGTCAGGTGATTGACCACCTGAACATTCCTGTACACCAGGCCATCCACTACGCCGAGGACTGAAACCACAACTACTAAAATTAATGCGCCCCTCAGTCGCCTGCTTATCAGTACTATAATATAAGTTTATCTTTCTAGGGTTAATTTTCTGCTTGATGCGGTATCTGTGTTTGGAAGATCATTGGTTTTCGGGATAAAAAGTAGTCTACTCGTTTATAACAAAAGACCGGATAAGCGCCACAATGTGACTGGGAAAAGGTGTTTTAACCTCTGCGTGGGCGTAAAGGACCTTCTGGCCAAATTGCGGAAGGTATAAAAAATGTAATTAAATTCTCAACAACCTTAGATAATATACCTACCTGCCTAACAATAGCTTAAAATCTAGAAGCATTGCATGCGTTTTCTCATCCAACCCCCACCAGCGACCCTCCTTAGGTCATCCGCCCATCTGGCGGGGGGTCGTCCCACTCTGCATCGTCCCGTACGTGGTCTCCACTCCAGAACCCGTTTGCCCCATCGGTCGTCGGTTCTGCGGCAGATGTGTCCGGCCCATTGCCACTTTTGAATGCTATGTCAGTAACTTTGGTTCTCCGACGAATTTCAACGTTTCGAATTCTATCCATCAGAGAAATACCAAGCATAGCTCTCTCCATAGCTCGCTGAGCGACCTTGAACTTGTGAACCAGACCCTCTGTCAGTGTCCAAGTCCCTGCTCCGTACGACATTACGGGGAGGACGCACTGGTTGAAGACTTTTGTCTTCAAACACTGTGCTAAGGACGATGAGAGGATATGTCGAAGTTTCCCGAATGCCGCCCATCCTAGCTGAATGCGTCTGTCGGCTTCTTTGCTGATGTTTGCAGCGCCTAGCTAAATAGTCTGCCCAAGGTAGACGTATTTCTGCACAACTTCGAGAGTGGCATTTCCCACACAGATTGGCCTCGGCTTGATATGAATTAAGTCTTAATAAATATACGAGTATCTAATTTAATGTGTGTTTTTAGTTTATTCTAAATATTGTGTAGTTGTGAACAGCAATGATATTAAATGCCATTTTTTACTTTTAGGGAGAACTAATATCGTAAGCTTGCCATGGTAATATTTATATAAAAATAATACCACTTTAAAAAAAGACTTACTGTTTTTTTTTTAAATAAATAAAATATATACAAGAAACATACTTAATGTATCAAACATATACATAGTTATCTAAGCCGATACAGAATATCAGTAAATAAGCCAGCTAATCGACCGGGGAGTTAAGGTAACTTGGAGAAATATAGATAAAGTGGGTCATCGTTAACTACATTGTCCCCCGGGATTAATAGTCTCATCATTCCCCTAAACTACTCTTACCTGATACCACTTGCGGTTGTAACAACGACTTACATACTAAAAACTGGGCATTAATCATCATCAATTCATCTAATTCTTGTAATTAAATCATTATTAAAGCTGGAGACATCGCTTGTCACTTGTCATAACTGGTCTTTAGTAAAATTGGCTAAATGTGAATCCGCTTCTTTGTAAGCGAGGTTTCTGACCACCCCGAATTCGGATATACGGTCGGGATACGGTCGTGAAGATACTACTACTAAATCACTATTGTTTATTTATTTATTCGTGGGAAAATTTACAGCCTTTGCAATATTATGTATACAAAAAATATCTAATCTCAAAGCCTTACAAATTTTCACTGTTAGCTATAATGAAAAATAATAAAAATAAGAACCAACAAAATCAGTACAATAACAATGAGATATGAAATAACAATTGCATTTGTATACTGATATTAATTTGTATTTTTATTGTTTATAATGACTACGCCATTTTACAGTTGTTTTTACAATTTTCATTTATTATTTTACAATTATTATTTTTATTATTATTGTTTTGTTTGTATTATTGTGAATAAAGATACATACCCCCGGTACCCTATATCAAGTCTATGAATTTTAGGTAACAGAGTATATATAAGTCAACAATGTTAACTACCTTGTCCTACCGACAGTGTAAACAAAGAGATTATACAGCCTATAGTTTTCGAAATTGAGGCGTAAATTTCATACAATACAGGTTGATTAATCGAGATGGACAGTATGATTTTGTTTAAAATGTTTACCTAATTTGGATTACTATTTCGCTCGCTGATGATGTAATAAGCTATACCAGATGTGCCTTTTTAAATACTACGATATTTTATCCAGGGTATCCAAGAAAGGATATATAGTATAAGAAGTATATACTTTCCTATTTTCTTATATGTTTTTTTTTATTATTTTATTTAAGTAATATGATATGTAATTGTATAATGCACCCCGAAAACCTTTACCACACTTCCAAAGGTTAGCTGTAATAAATGCCTTTGCATTAAGTTCGCCCTTGTATATTACTTTTAATTGTGCAATAAAGAGTTTATAAATAAGGGTTACCGGTTCAACTAATACGAAATGGTGGAATGGTTAATAATTTGTCATTAAAAATTTACATAAGACCCTCGCCAAACAGTATAATTTTTCAGATTTTTTTTGAAGTCCCATCTTCATCAGTAAAGGTCTAGGAGTATATTATGACCAACCTAAGCCTGCTTTTCCAGAAATGCGAGGAAAATATCCATTAACGTTCCAGTCGTAAGGCCATGCGCCAAACGTAATTCCGCAACTTTATTTGTCTGGTTTGAGAGAATGAATGAACATCTATCTGACCTCGCGGATATCACAAAAACGCAAACCGTGTATTGTTCATAGTTTATGTAAAATTCATAAAATAATTTCACTGCTTCGCGGCCGGTGGAGTATTTTTAATTTAGGTATGGTATAACTTCAAAAAAAAAGTACGAAATTGAAAAGGACTTTTGAAAAATTCTCTCATTAATATATTTTATTTACCTTTAAAAATATTTTAAAATCCAAAATATCTTAAAGTTTAATTTGCATAGTCACACTCACACTTTAAATTACAATTAGTGACAGTGTGGATATACACTGTCACAACTATATATACATTTTACACACACATACTAATACTAAAATAACAGGTTAGTTTTTTTAATGTTTTGGAAGTATCTATTATTTTCCTATTCATGTTTTTGATTCACGATTTATTTAATTTAATATTATTGATTCATTAATTTTAGTTTAGTATTTTGTAAACTAAGTTTAATTTTAGGTACTGTTGAATCAGTAAATAAAATAAAAATATCGTAAAAAACGCCACGTCAGTGAGCGTCAGGCCTTACTCTATCCTTCATAGCTCCAAATCCGAATCTTTTCTAATGACTTTGGACATCAACTTTTATACACAAACTTAAAATATACTCCAAATCCAGTTACTTAGACGGAATTGCATGTTAATCACGTTCCCGAGCTTTTCCCGAAGCCGTAAAAGTTTTATTGCAAATTGACAAATGCCATAACCGAAGTGAAAATCTTATTTACTTCGAGCACATTAGCCCCGAGTTTTCCCACTTAAAGGTCTCTAAAGAGAGATTTATTGTCAAGAACGAACAGGTATAGTTTCTTAAGCTTTGACTTAAAATAACTGGGCGATAAATTATATTATTTTCACAATGTACACTCGGTGCCACGTGATCCTCCACTCCATCTGCCTTCGTCTCCGTAAACAGTACAATAAAATATTTATTGATTTTGATATATTTAACAATTCTAAACCTAAATTTAAAAAACTAATACAGCCTGGTCTACCTACAAAATAAATTTGTTTCAAATCACACAACATTTATTTATTTTAGAAAAAATCACAGCTTATTATATTAAACATATATACAGAGTAGCAATAGTGTAACACAAGCCAAAGAGATTTTATATTATTTAGACAATACAATTAAAACAGAAATAAGAGTAAAATATAGTTATTAGATTTAAATTAATAGTGCAATTGAATTGTGACTAGCAGAAGTAAAAGAATAATAATAATAATAAATAAGTGAAAACCAATGAATGAATGAGAGGCAGGAGCAAAATTATACTATATATACGTGTATAGTAGTATTCGTATATTAGCAAGCGAAGTGTATTTTTAAAGTTAGTCCGGGATAAGAGTTGTTTTGATACTGCCTCCGGTGGTTAGTTAGATGTATCAGAGTAGAACATGGCTAAAACGTTAATACAGATAAGTCATTTACAGTAATCTAAACAGGTGAATGAATAAATGTGTGAAAAATGTATATATATACGATAGGTTATATATATATATATATTTATATCTATTCATTATATTATTATTATACTCAATTTAATTGTTTACCCAATAAATATTTGATTATTTATTAGTGTGCCGTAATTAGTTCTCTAGCAATTTTGATCTTGTTAACCAGGTTTATGACCTTATTAAGCTATAGCACATTTTATTGTGCACCATGTCACAGGACAGCGATTAGGTGGAGCAAAATTTTAAATTTTTATTTTATATGAACTATATTTTTTTTTGTGAGTTTATTTATGTTCTAGTTTATTCATGTCATATTTTCCTTTTCCATTTAGGCTCAGTTTACATTAAAAAATAACTTACATTACATATGTGTATACATAGACACACTACATTCTTAGTTACACTACTGACCTCAACACGCATGACTATATATACTATTACACATATACTTTTTACATTATATATATACATATATATCTATTACTATCTTCATGTATTACTAATTCTAAACTCGAATCCCTGCAGCTTCGCCGAGATGTAGCTTCTCTGAGCGTGTTCTACCGGCTATACTATGGTGAGTGCTCTGAAGAGCTCTATAACCTAATTCCTTCCTCCCCATTCCGCAACCGAACCGCACGCACAGGTCAGAATATGCACCCACATACCGTAGTCACTATCCCTTCGCGTACCTATAAATTTGGTGACTCATACATCTGTCGCACAATAAAGATGTGGAATGCTCTTCCAGCCTCTGTGTTTCCACTTTCCTATAACCTGGAGTCCTTCAAGCGAAGTGTGAAAAGGCATCTAGTCAAGCCGGCATAGTGTTAGGGACTGATGTCGGATATAAGGGTCTGATTTCAGTTGCTAACATTCATGGACCCTGCGCGCCACTTACCATCAGGTGGGCGCAGGGTCACATGTCGTGCTAGTATAAAAAAAAAAAAAAAAAAAACTAAATCTTTCTTGTCCATTGGTCAAATATTACTACTAAAAATACTCGATTTGTACTTGTCTGCCTATTTGTATCCACAAACTCTCTTGCTGTCTATAAAGTTAAAAGTTATTTAAATGATTATTATTATTATTTGTACTTGTCTGCCTATTTGTATCCACAAACTCTCTTGCTGTCTATAAAGTTAAAAGTTATTTAAATGATTATTATTATTATTTGTACTTGTCTGCCTATTTGTATCCACAAACTCTCTTGCTGTCTATAAAGTTAAAAGTTATTTAAATGATTATTATTATTATTTGTACTTGTCTGCCTATTTGTATCCACAAACTCTCTTGCTGTCTAAAAAAGTTAAAAGTTATTTAAATGATTATTATTATTATTTGTACTTGTCTGCCTATTTGTATCCACAAACTCTCTTGCTGTCTATAAAGTTAAAAGTTATTTAAATGATTATTATTATTATTTGTACTTGTCTGCCTATTTGTATCCACAAACTCTCTTGCTGTCTAAAAAAGTTAAAAGTTATTTAAATGATTATTATTATTATTTGTACTTGTCTGCCTATTTGTATCCACAAACTCTCTTGCTGTCTATAAAGTTAAAAGTTATTTAAATGATTATTATTATTATTTGTACTTGTCTGCCTATTTGTATCCACAAACTCTCTTGCTGTCTAAAAAAGTTAAAAGTTATTTAAATGATTATTATTATTATTTGTACTTGTCTGCCTATTTGTATCCACAAACTCTCTTGCTGTCTATAAAGTTAAAAGTTATTTAAATAATTATTATTATTATTTGTACTTGTCTGCCTATTTGTATCCACAAACTCTCTTGCTGTCTATAAAGTTAAAAGTTATTTAAATGATTATTATTATTATTTGTACTTGTCTGCCTATTTGTATCCACAAACTCTCTTGCTGTCTATAAAGTTAAAAGTTATTTAAATGATTATTATTATTATTTGTACTTGTCTGCCTATTTGTATTCACAAACTCTCTTGCTGTCTATAAAGTTAAAAGTTATTTAAATGATTATTATTATTATTTGTACTTGTCTGCCTATTTGTATCCACAAACTCTCTTGCTGTCTATAAAGATAAAAGTTATTTAAATGATTATTATTATTATTTGTACTTGTCTGCCTATTTGTATCCACAAACTCTCTTGCTGTCTATAAAGTTAAAAGTTATTTAAATGATTATTATTATTATTTGTACTTGTCTGCCTATTTGTATCCACAAACTCTCTTGCTGTCTATAAAGTTAAAAGTTATTTAAATGATTATTATTATTATTTTTACTTGTTTACTTACGGTACAGATTTATATGCACTCGCTACTGACAATTTGTTTTAGTTTTAATAATAATTTTGATTTAATTTAATTTAATATTAGTTTAGTTTATTAAAAACTGCATAGCCATTGTAGATTATTTACTGTATTTAATATTGTAATAGAAGTAATATACAACCAGTATAAAAGAATTACAATATAAAAGCTACCTAAATAATAAAATTAAAAATAAACTAAACTATAAATAAAAAATGTCCTCTAGAGACGTCCCATCCGAGATAGTCCCAAGGAGACTGGCAACATTTCCCCTCTGTATAGCGAGGCTAATACGTTGGCAGAAATAATTGCCAGCCTTCCTGTCTCCTTTCTGTCAGCCGCTTTGACAACTCCTTGGCCAAGCGCCTCGCTGACGGTCCCCATGGGCCCATCGTCTCGACCCCAAACGGCGCAAACTCGTAACCGGAACCAAGGTTGGCATATTTGCGCAATTTGAGGTTCTCCGCAGAAAAAGCCGCTCTCCCCGCACCTGACGAGGTCGCCTGGATGTGAGATGGAGCTAATGTGTCTACACACGTCGCATCCCACACCAGAGATCTGCCAAGTTTCCACGGCCCAACAGTCATTCCGTCGGGTTTCTTGCCATCGCTCCGCACAATCCCAGATGGTTCTAAGATTGCGGGTACACCAGCAGTGACAAGAGCCCTTCGGATGATGTCGTTGAGAGCCGCGTGACGAGGAATGCGGCCAGCACTTCTAGCACAGGAAAGCCCGTGGTGTCCGAGATGATCGACTGGTTCTCCGCATCGACACTGGTGCAGGTGGACAGTCCGGGCTCCGAGACGAAGGCACACTGTATTAAATAATAAAGAATATCAGTAATACTTTTCTAGCTTTGTTATATATTGACATATTATTTTAATATTTAATTATTTATTATAAAAGATATATGTATGTATCTAAATATATTATATTTATCTATCTATTTATTATTCCACACAACACTGACACAATTCGTATAAAAAGAGCGGGGCAACCTGAGACACAGGCATTACGCTAAGTTTAGGGGCCTTCGTAAAATGTAAAAAAGTACTATGAAAAATAAACGTTTTTTTTTTTTTTTTATATTTGACATCTCTGACAGAACATTGACTTTTTATTACAAAACATAATGCTATATAGATTAAGTTTTAACACCCTCCCTTAACCTAACCGCATTCCTAAACCACTGATACAAAATACATGCTTAGGTTTTGCAATAGATTTAGTCAACCCATCTGCTATCATTAAATTTGTAGAAATATATTTAATACAAATTTTCCCATCATTAACCAATTCCCTTATATAATGGAACTAATAGCAATGTGTTTTGACCTCCTGTGTATAATAGTTGTATACACTAACTTGGATGCACTTTGACTGTCACTGTATAAAGTTATTGGTTCATTAGTCCCGCACAACTCACTGAACAGTCCTTTTACAAACACAACTTCTTAGACAGCTTCACATAAAGCAATATACTCAGCTTCTGCTGTGCTAAGCGCCACACATCTTTGTTTTCGAGATTGCCAACTTATTGCAACACCGGCATAGATAATAGCATATCCTGTGTATGAGTGGCCATCATCACTACTGCTTGCCCAATTCACATCTGCATAAACTCTAACAGACTGACAAGTCCTCTTGAAACACAAAGAATAATTACAAGTCCCTTTTAAATACCTCAATAACCTTGTTACTGCAGCCATATGCTCATTAGTCCAACATGAGTTAAATTGACTTAGAAAACTGACAGCAAAAGAGATATCCGGACGTGTACTTATAGACAGATACATTAAACTGCCTATAATCTCTTGATTAGTATAGTCTACAATAATAAAGAATATCAGTAATATTTTTCTAGCTTTACTGACTATATACTGACATATTTGACATCTTAGACAGAACATTGACTTTTCATTACAAAACATAATGCTAGATAGATTAAGTTTTAACATAGTTTTAATATAATTTAATTTTTGATTTGACTTAATTTAATTTGATGTTAGGTTTGGCTCAATTTTAATTTAAGTGCTGTCTATAAAATAAAAATCATTCTGGCTAATGTATAACAAAATTCCTATCGTCAAATATGTATTAATTTAATATATCTTCTAAATGCCTGTAATTTTATTACCTAATAAGTTGATATACTATTTCTCAAACTCTCACTGGATGTACTTTTTTTTTTATAACAAATAAGTAAATTTATAGGCCGGGTCATAAATATATAAGTCAAACTTGAGACAAAATAAAAATAAAACACAGTTAAGTGTAGAGTAAGGACGTAGGTAATAAATATCTGATGTTAAATTGACTGCGAAGAGGTTATGGGCCTGAAGAGTGAAAGAAAACTATATCAAATTGATTTTCTAAGCTTATTTTGGATGTGAAATAAGCCGTACCCCATTTTATTCCGCTATTGTTTCACGTTTAACATAGTAATGTATTATTTCTTTCCTTTATTCAGTTCTTTGTTGTTTTCGCTGCATTTTCACGAAACAGGTTTTAAATAATTGAGTTTGTATTTGCTTTTGAATAACATTTCGTAGAAGTTCATTATTATAGGTATATATACAATATTAGAAACGTGAAAAAAGTGTATTTCTGTTTGTTTGTAACAAATCGATTTAATGAGTTATTGAGAATTGACCAAAACTTAGTGATAGAAATCTTAGCTCCATTCAGCTTATCTAATATACATACATACTCGTAGATGTTTAATCTTAATTTTTTATGTATAATCAAATTTAAATTTAAATCAATCTAAACCAAACCAACCCAAACCAAACCAAACCAACCCAAACCAAACCGAAACGAAAACAAACCAAACCAAACCAAACAAAACCAAACGAAAAAACAAACCAAACCCCACCGAACCAAAATAAACCAAATCAAATCATTTAAATATTTTCTTTGGTTAGCACAACACTTCGTTGGATATTGACAATTCATTTTATAAATCCTATTCTACAATTATTATTCTAATCCTAAAATAAAAGTTTCATATATCCGGGGTGGTCAGAAACCACGCTTATCAAAAGCGGATTCACATTTAGCCAACTTTACTATAGGCCAATCATGACAAGTGGCAAGCTCGTCGATGTTTCTAGCCTATCAAACTCGAGAAATAACACAAATAATTTAAATTTGAATAAAAATTTATTTATTTAAATCAAATAATATTATTGTGTCTAAAGTTTCCGAAGTTGTTGTTATCTATAACTTTGTATTGTTTAAAATTTGGCTAATGTTTTGTCGAACGGCTGCACAGTACGCAGGCAATTTTTCTTCATTTTAAAATGATTATCGTGCGATGCACAGTGTGTTTTGGCGACATTTGCACACGCAATTTGGGCCATAAATTTATGTTTTGCTGTTCCATGGAATACTGAAACTAGTTTTTGTGATATACTGCTCTATCTGCATTCGGTAGCCAGTTTATTAGTATGAACATTTGATTGGAAAACCGCTCAGGCAATTTTGTTATCCTAGGTGAACACGGTACGTCATTTTCTCACATAGACTAGATTAAGTTACAAAATTTAAAATATTTATCGTATAAAGTACAAAGATTAAAAAATATAAAATATATATATTATATTTTGTGTGCAATAAAGAATTATATTATTATTATTATCATCACGATCACGCTTTTGCACGGAGTGAGTTTACATTCTGCCAACTTTATTTAGCCATCGATGTTTTTAGCGTACCAGACTCAAGGAATGTCACTGGTTAAGCTTCTAGGAGTGGACTGTATATTTTTAATGAAGATGAATTAGAATGCCAATATTAGTAAAGAACAGCTATCGTCATTTACCATTTACAAGAGAGGAGAGAAGTCAAATTTCTAAGCATTCCATGGATTCACCGTGCGGGTGCCAGGTCCATCGTGTATGGGTAAAAAATAAGAAGAATATTGTCTTGGGCTCGCGACTGACAATAGGCTGGTTTAAAAAGTATGCCACTTTTTTTTTTTTATCGCGCGATAAAACGCTCACCATCCACTATTCTACTCCTCTCCCTACCCAACCAAATACTATATGATTCCATTAATGCCGTCTTTAAAGCTCTTTCCATAAATATATTGACGGCAGGCCTGCTTAGGCCCAATTATTTCAGTGTTTGGTGCAAAGATTTTGCTGGAACTCCTCTCGCACCAACTTCCACTGCGTAAAGCTGAGTCTTGAACCCGTTTCTAATCATTTCTTCTGTGAGATCATAATAAACAACAAAACGAAAACCGTAAATGAATTGCATCGTAAATAGGAAAGTAAAAATTAAAAACTATATACATTTGTCTGTTCCCGAACATTTTTCTATTTCGTGCCGAATAAACGAAAAATTACATGGAGGGTATAGAAAAATAAATATTTATTGTACAGGTGGTATAAACCGCTGGAGGATATTGGAGGATAAATTGATTGTTCGGGGTCGGTTTTCCATTTAGATATGGAAATTTCAGGGATTGTGCACGGATATCTTCGATTTTACCCTCGTTCTAACAAATCATACCACTCCAAACAGATAATGTTTTGTTAATTGAATGGTTAAAAATATCCATTTGTAACATTTAGTTTTTAGTCTATGTAAACGTATGTTATTAAATTTTTTAAACTTTCGCGCACATTCATAATAGTTTTGTATAATTTTAACGGGTCTTTACGTGATTTACCTTAGAGACATATTTCTCCCGACGTTTCAGCCAAGTTGCATTGGCCGTGGTCACGGGTCGACTGAAGCTATGCGGTGTAGTCTTGTACATACTGGGCGGTAGATGTAAACCTACCCACTTATCACTTTTAAAAGTTTTTATAAATCACGACACACGACACTTACAATATCCTTTGCGAACACCGGGCGATGTTTCCCGGCGTCGAACCCTATTAAATACTGGATTCCACGATGTAGTTAGCTTATAACCACCCCGATTGAAATTTTTGTGTTTCTTTATTTCGATCGCTTCACGTATGTCACGTTATTCTAGGGTAATAGTGACGTATATTATGCCTTCATTACTGGAGTACGAATTTTAAGATCGGTAAAATAAACGATAATATTTGTATTTAAACTATTTATTAGCCATTTTTTTTTATTGTTAAGAAATTGCACAGGTTTTTACCATTTAACAACATACATTTGATCATGCAATACCCACCACATTAACCACATATTTATAATTGCATGAACTTTACGGCTAAATAAAAATAATAATAAACATTATGTACAAAATAGATAAAACAAGTGAAAACACAGAAATAAAACAAAAAGGAACCAAAAAGCTATTCCTTTAAAATCTTTGAAACATTTGTTCTAAAGGTCCCAACAGGGCGATGATGTTAATACATTATTACGTTATTCGATTTGCCCACGTGGTCTAGCGGTTAAGTCCGGATTTAGACCCGGAGGTACCGGGTTTGAATCCTGGTCGGGACACATAAATATTTATTAATTTAAATTAATAAATTTGATTTATTTGTGATAATAAACGAGTTGGTACGCTCGAGAATTTGATGAGCTGCCACTTGTCATGATTGGCATATAGTAAAGTTGGCTAAGCCGTCAGTCTCGGTTCCACTAATACCAACTTGTGGAATTGTTAATAAATAGTTGTCAAAAATTTATATCATATCCTCGCCAAACCGTTTGGCCAGCGTGGCGAGTCTAGTCCAAATTCTCCAGTTATATATTCTGGAATACCCATCTTCAACATTGGAGGTCTTGGACGTTTACCAAATATAGTTTGTTTTGTAGAATAGTTTTTTTTAGTTTATTTTTAATTACAATTAGTTTTTAAACTATTTTATTTTTAAATCAATATAGAGACCACAACATACATATTTATGTATTTATGTATTTTCCGTAAATAAAATAATTAGGTTTTAATCATACCTTTGTGATAAAGCCAATAGCCGTAAACGAAATTCGGTTGCATATATCAAAGCGAGTCGGTCCAACACAACTTAAAAGGACAACATTCCGACCTTTCTTATTGAATTAATTTCGCTTCGGCGATCCCTTTGTCCTAGAAGTCAATCGTTTGTCGAAGTTTATCCGTTACATTTGTTCTCAATCTAATAAAAAATTAACGTAAAATTTACAGACAAAAGTTTTGAGTATTGGCTGTGTAAATCTGGGTCCACATATGTACCACCGAAGCTATTGTGGAGCCAATCATGATACGCAGTCTCAATACACTGCCGACGACCGATGAACGATTATCTTGTCTAATTAAGACTGTAATTATTTAATTGCTTTTGTTGTCCTGAAGGTTTGACTGTCATAAAACTGCACTTTACTTTGGATATTATAAAATAACTAAAGCAGTAGTTGGTGACCCCGACGTGATTATTATAAAAAAAAAAATCATATAAAATCGTTATAAAAAAAAATGATCAGCGTAGATGGGACGCTATAACCTAAAGAATGAGTATTGCAAAAGACCGCATGCAGTGTGGCTAGCCTTATTTATTCATTTATTAATAACAAAGACAATGGCGAGCTTTAATGCCGCAAGACATTGTATCATTTATTTTATTTATTTATTTATTTAGTACACACAGCAGTACATATATTATCACACACATAACATAGTATAATTATAGCTTATCTAATATATTATATTATATTATATTATATATATATATATATATATATCTAATATATATTATATTTATTAGATCTCCAATAAAATGGACACCAATTTATTACAACATAATAATAATAATAATATGGGGCTAAGTGCCACCTTAATTATAGGAGAAGAAGACAAATTTCTAAGCATTCCATGGATTCACCGTGCGGGTGCCGGGTCCATCGTGTGTGGGTAGGAGATGAGAAGAATGGTGTCTCGGGCCTCTTTTTTTTATTGCGCTATAATACGCTCACCATCCACCAATCTATTTTCATTACAGCATTCAAACTAGTACTCTAGTACTTAACAATTTTAATATAAATTAGATTAAGTTCAATTGTTAAAAAAATCTATGTAAAGCAATAAAATTTAATAAAGTGATAATTTTTATTAACATAATAATACTTAAAACTATACTTTAAAAATATAATTTCAAATTAAAATACAATGAATAATTACACAATAAAAGATTCTAACAATTAATAATTACACAATAAAATACCCTAACAATTAATAATTACATAATAAAATACCCTAACAATTAATAATTACACAATAAAAGATTCTAACAATTAATAATTACACAATAAAATACCCTAACAATTAATAATTACATAATAAAATACCCTAACAATTAATAATTACACAATAAAATACCCTAACAATTAATAATTACACAATAAAATACCCTAACAATTAATAATTACATAATAAAATATCCTAACAATTAATAATTACACAATAAAATACCCTAACAATTAATAATTACACAATAAAATACCCTAACAATTAATAATTACATAATAAAATACCCTAACAATTAATAATTACACAATAAAATACCCTAACAATTAATAATTACACAATAAAATACCCTAACAATTAATAATTACATAATAAAATACCCTAACAATTAATAATTACACAATAAAATACCCTAATAATTAATAATTACACAATAAAATACCCTAACAATTAATAATTACACAATAAAATACCCTAATAATTAATAATTACACAATAAAATACCCTAACAATTGATCATGGCCAACCATTGGGACAACTTTAAACAATTTACTGGAAAGTAGGTACTTAAATATAACTATTTAATAACTGACCACATACATATAACTATATATACATACCTACATACAAATACTACATGTAAATTTGACATATACATACATAATAATATACTTATAAATTTTGTTGGAAAAGGAAATGCGAATAGACAATTTTTTAAATAGCAATCTGGTGGTTACTTGTCTGATGTTAGGAGGCAAATTGTTATACATTTTCCCCAAGGCAATTCAACAGTGGATGTTAAGAACTCTAGGGGGTGTCATGGTGACGTAATTGATGATAAAGGTAATTTGTTTTTAAAGCAAAGCAATGCACATACAATAAGCAAAATTAGCCAAACGAAATCCTGGGCGCTTCAAAACTTTGAGAAGTATTAATCGCTTAAGCATTATTTATCTAACGAATACAATTCTCAAATAATATACAAAACTTCGCTTTAACACGCAAATGCCCCAACAGGAAATTGAAATGGATGGCCCGGAGTTATTTTCTAATTAGACGAGACGACGAACGTACGAAGTTTATACGTTTCCGCGAGTGTCGAAATGAGAGTTACCTAAACTTATAGACATAATATTTTTAGAACCAGACAACAGTAAGATTTACTTGTCCCAAAATGCAGACACCAAAGTGGAATCTATCACATATTACTATACATATATTTATGAAGAAGACAAATTTCTAAGCATTCCATGGATTCACCGTGCGGGTTCCAGGTCCATCGTGTGTGGGTAAGAGATGAGAAGAATGGTGTCTCGGGCTTGCGACCGACAATAGGCTGGTTTAAGAACAGGAGGCCTCCCTTTTTTATTTTATTGCGCGATAATACGCTCACCATCCACCATTCTACTTCTCTCCCTATCCAACCAAATACTGTATGATTCCGTTAATGCCGTCTTTGAAGCTCGTTCCAAAATGTATTCACCGCAGACCTGCTTAGGCCCAATTCTTTCAGTAAGTGATGCAAAGAATTTGCTGGAACTCCTCTCGCACCAACTTCCACTGCGTAAAGCTGAGTCTTGAACTCGTTCCTGATCATTTCTTCTGTGAGATCATAATATTTATTCGACTTCATGTTGTGGTCTTTTGGAATATTTGATTCCCACGAAACGGTAAGTTCAATAAGGATAACTTTTTTCAAATTCCGAGAACACTAAGATTTCTGGTCTATAGGCTGATACAACTAGTTCATCTGGGATAATGGTGTTCAAATGTATTCATGAGAATTTTCCAGTCTGATGTGGCACCAAGGATCGAGGTGGGCTTGCATTTAGTTTGTATGTATATTATCTACGTAAATGTTTGTAAAAGTGAAGTAAAAAGTTGTTGTTATTGTGCACGTGACTATGGTGTCGCTGTGTTGATTAGTCCATTAAATTCAATTAATTTTGTTTAGATTATACTGCAAGTACTTGCCATATTCATTTTTGTTGTTTTCTGTAGTTTATTGTTTTTTAAATACCTACTTAGTTTTTGTGTTTTAGTAAACGATGTTACCTACCTGTTGAATGCAATGCTGATCTGTAAGTAACATGTTTACTAAACTAAAAAGATACCTTCTAGATTGTATATTGTATAAGATTTTGTAAACATATTGTTCACTTGGTTAATTAAATAAATAAGTAAAATAAACAAAACACAAAATATCTGACTATCCGTTGTCGCGAGCAAGGAAAATACTATTATCCTAGCATAGCAAAAGAAATTTAAACACCATATGAACATGAATTTTATACTCACTACAATAACATTTCACACATACACACGTCTACGCACCGCCATACACACATTCTAAAAGACACTCTCGTACACACACACACATACACCCACACATACCGTGATGTACCTATATAAACAAAAGAGATTTTAGATTTGTAGTTTTTAATTATCATCATCATCATCATCATCATCAGCCTGTATCTCTCCACTGCTGGATGTAGGCCTTCTCCAAGGTTCGCCACTTAACGCGATCTTTCGCTACCCTCATCCAACCCCAACCAACGACCTTCTTTAGGTCATCTGTCCATCTGGCGGGGGGTCGTCCCACTCGGCGTCTTCCCGTACGTGGTCTCCACTCTAGAACCCGTTTGCCCTCGTTTGTTTTTAATAATAAATAATTTTAATTAGCACCTTTATTTAAATTGACAAGCAGCACACCCCCCGACCGCTGCGACACATTACTTTAGTGCAGTGGCTGGGACGTTAACTAAAGTCCAATAACAGGTACACTGGGTGTTTAACTTTGATATCAACAGAGACGATCAATTTGTATTACCAGTGTACTTCTCAAATAAACGTATTTATTATTATTATAAAGTATCATAACGACTATATTCCTTCCGGGGTAGTCAGAAACCACGCTTTTTTTTAATGAAGCGGATTTACATTTAGCCAACTTTACTATAGACATACCATGACAAGTACCAAACACGAGATCAATCAAATCAAATAATCTTTATTTTCAATCAGTTATACATGAGTTTTTATCAGGGGCCTGAACAAGGGTCTCTGGGACGCCTGGATCTCTGGACACCCAGCACTCAATCACAAATAATATTGCAAAACATTAGGCGCTTGCAGATAAAAATACTATTAACTAATTATTTGTTTGAATACTTAATATTACAAATTATATAAAAAGAGAAGTTTTAAATGAGTTTAGTGTGGGTGTGTATTACTGTTTTGTATATGTATACATGAGTGCGTGTTTTGTGTGTGTGCATTAACGTGTTTTTTTATCACAAATAAATTAAATATATTATTGTGTCCTGACAAGAGGCAAACAATAGTATTAATTTATTTTTCATCATCATCATCATCAGCCTGTATCTCTCTACTGCTGGATGTAGGCCTCCCCTAAGGCTCGCCACTTAACGCGATCTTTCGCTACCCTCGTCCAACCCCCACCAGCGACCTTCTTTAGGTCATCTGTCCACCTGGCGGGGGGTCGTCCCACTCTGCGTCTTCCCGTACGTGGTCTCCACTCTAGAACCCGTTTGCCCCATCGATCGTCGGTTCTGCGGCAGATGTGTCCGGCCCATTGCCACTTCAGCTTGCTAATTTTAAAAGCTATGTCAGCAACTTTCGTTCTCTGACGAATATCAACGTTTCGAATTCTATCCATCAGAGATACACCAAGCATAGCTCTCTCCATGGCTCGCTGAGCGACCTTGAATTTATGGACCAGATTTGGACCATTTATTTTTATGTACTATTATTTTTATTTTGATGCACCCCGCAATCCTCTACCACACTCCTAAAGGCAAACAGACCCGTATTCCCTAATTGTCCAGTCCCTTATATGAATACATATGTCGATGGTTAAAATAATCTTGTTTACCTTCCCGAAGAGCTGTTTATATGAAACTTGGCGAATACTTTATCCAACCGCCGCCTGAGTGAGTTCGTTGAATATCTAATACACCATTGTCTCCTCATATTGCCGAGAACTGATGGATTGGGCATGAAACTTTATCCTCGCTTGTTTTATTTTTCAATCAATCCTGTCACGCAATATTTTGTATCTTTCTTATTTATAAGGTACCGGAAAGTCACCTCTCAAAATAATGAATCAAAGTCATAATGTCTTTATTGACGTTATTCTATTACAGACATTAGTCACACGTCATTATTTAAATTGTTTTGAATGATTTTCCTCGTGTTAGTGAAAGACTAAAGCTATCCAAAGACTAAGCTATTAGCAGAAGACCAGCAGCTTAACAGATAAATTGCTGAGGTATTTCAAAATATAGATATATTTTTTTTTATCTTAGGCGCTTAATATTGCAAACCGCCTCCGTGGTCTAGTGGTAACAAACGTTGCCGTGAATTTGGGAGGTCGTGGGTTCGATTCCCACCGGGGGCAAGTTGTACATTGTATAATTTGTCTCGGTCTGGGTGTTTATATGTATAATATGTATATATTTACAAAAAAAAAAAAGTATAATATGTAGTTTATCAACCATCTAGTTTCCGTAACACAAGCCTCATAGCTTACAACGGAAATTAGATGGCGCTGTGTGACCTGTCTAAAAATATTTATAAAAAAAAATATATATATTTATAATATTTTTATATTAGGCGCGGTGGTGGCTCGGTTGTAAGAACGCCCTTAATTCCTACAAAGGTCGGTGTAAACCCACCCGGCATGTACCAATGAGAATTACACTTTTCTTACGTACATTTGTCATAGATTTACAACACCACCGTTCGCGTGCCTCGGAGAGCACGTCAAGCCGTCGGTCCCGGTTCCACTAATACTTATTATTATTGAAATTTTGTTTGTTTGTGTAAGGCAAAGGCCATACAGCCAAGTCTGACTTAATATATCATTATTTCTTATGAGTTAATGAGGTTATCATCAAATTCCAGATGTTTTAGAATTTGACACTTTTCTTGGAGTCACTCGCAGTCAGGTATAATATGGGAGTTCAAAGCGCGGAAAACCGCAAAAAAATAACTGCAACTTGTGCCCCATTTTTAACGTCCAAGTTAACGTTAATTATTTAACTATAAGTTAACTATAATTATTCACATTGTAGAACATTATTAAACAAAACAACATCACTTTTGACTAACAATATCCACAGTACAGTAATTTATAAAATAAAATCTTGCTCATGCTTGACATGTCCGATCAAAATGGCGCGAAGAAGTCCTGTTTTATTTATTGTTGGAGAATGTAGAGCTTAACAACCTACATAATAATAACACAAAGCATTACTAATTATTCACATTATATTGATAGCAAGGAATAGACGACAGACGTACGCTATCTCTAAAAGTAATCAATTTAATTGCTCTCGAAGCTTGCCTAGAAATAGCTTCGTCGTTTCTCCGTCAGTAACTTATAGAGACTTAGTCTATCATAATTTATTCCAGATACGTAGACATACACAATCATATGGAAGAGCCTGCACACCGAACGGTGTTTTTGTAAATCTATGAAATAATTTTCCATAGTTGTTCACATTGTGGCACATTATTAAACAAAAACGATGCTATTTGGTGTGATCAGGCGAAACTTTGTGAAAAATTGATATGGCATCAACCACCCAAACGTTGTAACACTAGATCTAGTTTTGACTATTATGTTGTCCTAGACATAAGACGTCTGCTTTTCGTGGCAGTTGTATGTATGTATGCAATATGTGTGTGTGTTTGTTAAATGGGTTGTATTTGGTACATCTGTTTCCGTGACGTTCTTTCCATCCGTAAGGCGGCGGCTGAAAATCGGCCTTACAAGTTTTACAAGACTAACTCCTAAATAACTGCCTCCGTGGTCTAGCGGTGAAGTCCGTGGATTTAGGTTCGGAGGTACCGGGTTCGATTCCTGGTCGGGACACAAAAATATTTATTAATGTAAATCAATACATTTAATTATTATTTAATTTATTTGTGATATTTCTCGAGTTTGGTACGCTGGAGACATCGACGAGCTTGGAACTTGTCATGATTGGCCGGCCTATAGTAAAGTTGGCTAAATGTGAATCCACTTATTTGTAAGCGTAGTTTCTGACCACCCCGAAAGGTAAACGGTCGTGATGATACTTGTTTTTATAGACATACGAGTATTTGTATGTGTGATTTCTCATTGAGAAAGGTGTATTTCTCATTGGTACATGCCGGGGTTCGAAATGAAATTTCATGGATTAAAAAAAAAACTATATACATATTATCATTATCATCAGCCTATGTCTCTCTACTGTTGGATGTAGGCCTCCCCAAGGCTCGCCATTTCACACGATGTTCAACCCTCATCCAACCCCCACTAGCTAGCGCTTTTTTACGTCATCGGTGCATTTGACGGGTAGTCATTCAACTCTGCGTTTTCCTGAACGTGGTCTCCACTCCAAGATTTGTCTAATCCATCAGTCATCGGTTCTGCGACAGACGTGTCCCACCAATTGTTACTTCAGCTTACTAATTTTGAAGGCTATATCGGAAACTTTGGTTTTCTGACGAATGTCACATATTATAGTATAATAATATATAAGTACCTATTATTTAAGTATACTAAATATATTACTAAATTACATAATAATCACTATGATATATTGAAATACATATGATACGAAATACCTACATAACTATTTAAATAATACATGAAACCATAAAAAAAGCAGGCAGGTTATTCCATAGGCTTGTGGCAATAACAGCAAATAAGTTTGCCATAAATTTAGTGTGGTGAGAGGAAACGGAGTTGAGAAAAGAACGGAATAACTTTTATCATGGAATAAAGGGAGATGGGGAAATTACCTCTTGAGTTTTTTTTTAATTTCGTTTTCACAGACTAGTTAAAAATAGAAAATAGTAAGAAGAGAATTCTGAGAATCCTGCGACAGCGAATTGGTAACCGATTAGTAGTTATATTATTTGGATAATCCCTAAACATACGTCGACGTCCAGACCTAATTCCTTATTACTACTCCAGAACCTTTGACGTGACTTCTGTGTCTAGAAATGGGTTTTCAATCAGCAAGTGCACTAAAGCATCGACCAGAGCTTTCTCCAAATTTTTGTAGGTATATTCTTTTTTAAGTTCTTTATTGCACTCAAAAACTTAACAGCTATGTACAAGAACGAACTTATGCATCACGGAATTTTATACTAGCTGATTTTAACTGTAGTAGATTGCGAGTGCATTAGAAATAAAAAAAACATACATAATAACAATTTACATACTACTATTTATATACTACTATACAAATACATTTTTTTTTTTCGGGCAACTAACTCTTAAATCCAATTGATCAGTAGCCTTTTTGCCCTAAATGGCTCTTTACCTCCTTGTGTTGAAGTTAAGCATAGGTTATTTAAAGTGCTCCCTTTTTATATAATATATATTATATTAATATAATTTTATATTAATATTTCGAAAGAATTAAGCTCTTTTGAAGCTTGTAGGTTTGCACTTTGGACGTACATTCTTACGTTGTATTTGACCAAAGTCTACTGCCTGTTTATCCCTTAGATCGCACCTATTTATTATTGTTATTTTACCATAGGAGTACTCTTAAAGGCTCTCTAAGTGTCTCGATATCCTAGCCAACATATTTGTAAGAATACTCCTATAATTTGCTGTATCTGGTTATGCTGCAATTAGTTTCGCCTTCCATTCTATCGAAGAATATTTCAGTGTAGCCAGCCCACCAAGCTTGGTTGTCATATAGTATATGGTCTGTCTTTTCAACCACTCATATTGTTTTTTTTTTTTTTCATTACAGGCCCTAAAACACAGCGTCCTAGACCTCCACTTCTGATCTCCAGCATACCTACCAGAACTGGCCAGAATTTGTCCTACATTCGTCACGCTCTGTCCAGACGGCTTGGCGAGGATATGATGTCAAATTTTTATGATAATTTATTAACGATTCCACAAGTTAGCATTAGTGAAACAGGGACCGACGGCTTAACGTGCTCTCCGAGGCACATGATGATATTTATAAAGTAGGAAATCTATAATTTTTACCATTAAAAATTTACATCAGAGCCAACCCATCTGACCAGCGTGGCGAGTAAAGTAAAAGTAAAGTATCATCACAACCATATTCCTTTCGGGGTGGTCAGAAACCACGCTTATATATAAGCGGATTCAAATTTAGCCAACTTTACTATAGGCCAATTATGACAAGTGGCAAGCTCGTCGATGTACTTAGGACTCAAACTCGGGAAATATCACTAATAAATTAAATATTAGATTTTATTTATTTATTTCAATGATCAATCATAATTGTGCCCCGAACCCGTTACCTTCAAGTCTAAATCGACGGACTTAACTGATAGACCACGAAAGAAGTTTAGCGAGGGTAGGCCAAATGCTCCAGAAATTTCTGAAAGGCGCATCTCTAACTGAAATTCTAGAATTCTGTCTTGTAGGGGTTGTAATGACACTACATAAATTAATCCTAAAGATCAAATCAGTTCCATCCGACTCGAAGGACCATCATTGTGATCCTTCAAACCGGATTTTAAGCTCTAAAAGCTAAAGCGGACGATGTTACGTGTCCAACTAGCATACTTTCTTAGAAATTATCACTCAAATAGAATGACACAGGTGTAAAGAAGAAGTTGAATAGCAAATAACGACCGAACGGATTATTGTCATCCTTCGACGTGAGTGGTAACAAAATACGCATAGTCACAGCCTACTTACGATATCTATTCAAGACATCGCATTGTCAGCAATATTTATCGTCAAAAATTTCCGATGGCTCAAATACAGATTATCGTACTTGCACGCAGAAGCAATGATCAAGGATCACTAATATAAACATTTACTAATGTGTGTCTCATTTGATACTTGCAAATTAGTGTAGGCTGCGTTGGAAAACCAAAATAAATAAAAATAATTTTCTCCTTAATATATTATTTTTAATTTAATAATAATGATTTATGGGAGCGACATGTGAATACGTTAGAATACGCAGTAGTTAATGCAGTAGAAATGAGGTCGCTGCGTAGGATATGCGGCGTTACTTTGGCGGACCGCATACGTAACGTCGAAATACGGAAAAGGGTTGGTATAAAAGAAAGCATAGAGACAAAACTCCCTCTGTGGTCTAGCGGTTAAGTCCGTGGATTTAGACTCGTAGATACCGGGTTCGACTTCTGGTCGACACACAAAAATATTAATAGATGTAAATAAATACATTTAATTAATATTTAATTTATTTGTGATATTTCTCGACTTTGGTACATGATTACATAGAGATTGAAGAATCAGATATATAATACGAAAGTAGTGGGTAAAAGGCAGACCGAGACTCACATATCGCGATCAAATAAATAAAACATTACCTGAAGGTGCATTAAAAAGCCTTCGTAACAAAAAGTCATGTATGAATAGGTTAATGAATAGACGAAGCAAAAGAGATATATCGTGATCGTGAGAAGTGGCGCTCAATTGTCTCTGCTTACCCCACAAGGGATCTGGTGTGAAGATATGTATGTATGTACAAAGTAAAGAAGAAGAAAGAAATAAAATACCTATAATCCAAACCATATATATATATATATATATAAAATAGTTAGATTATTTAATATAGACAATTCACATTTTATATTATTTTAACTTCTAACAGTACTTCTGGTACGCTAAAGACATTGACGAGCTTGTCACTTGTCATGATTGGCCTATAGTAAAATTATCTATTTTTTCTTTAAAATTCCTTTTTATAAGCGTGGTTTCTGACCACGTACCCCGAAAGGGAAACGGTCGTGATGACAATTTACTTTTTTTTTTTAACTTCTACCAACAATTATCCTTTAACACAATAACTCAACAACAGTCAGTGGCCTATTTACTTTGCTCTCAAGTGTATTTCTTTTAAAAACTTTCACGAAACTGTTTCTTTTTGTTATTTATTTCTGGGGCTTTGTGTCGAGGGTTTTTTCATGTGGCGTGTTTAAGCTACTTGTGGCGTACTAAATTAAACATAATTTTATTACTGGTAACTTATAAATTACTAACGATCCGCATCGGCTTCGCACGGATAGCATTTACTCGTATGTCTAAATTTATATTTTTTGGAAATTAACACTTTTAGTTACTAGGCAAGTTAGCATAGAGGCACTTATAAGCCACTTATGCGCGGTGGTGGCTCGGTTGTCAGAACGCGTTCCTTAAAACCTACAAAGGTCGGTTCAAACCCACCCGGCATGTACCAATGAGAAATACACTTTTCTTACGTACATTTGTCATAGATTTACAACACCACCGTTGCCGTGCCTCGGAGAGCACGTTAAGCCGTCGGTCCCGGTTTAACTAATACCAACTTGTGAAATCGTTAATAAATTGTCATGAAAAAATGACATCATATCCTCGCCAAGCCGTCTGGCCAGCGTGGCGAGTGTAGGCCAAATTCTCTAGATATATGTTCTGGAAGGCCCATCTCTAGCAGTGGAGGTCTAGGACGCTGTGTTCTAGGGGCTGTAATGATGATGTTCTGGAAGGCCCATCTTCAGCAGTGGGGGTCTAGGACGCTGTGTCCTAGGGGCTGTAATGAAGTCAATTACAATTTTTTACTTGTTTACAATATAACTTATCCTAAACAGGAGTATAACAAAGTAAATTTTCATTGATTTATTAATCATAGCCTTTAGACCAATGCTAGACATCCACTGTTGGAGATGAGCCTTCCGAAAATTGTTGGAGAATTAGCCCTACTTACACTCCCACACTGAGTGCGTCTCGATGAAGGTTTTGGTATATAATTTGTTAAGTTTTTGTATACCTTAACGATATATGTATAATATGTATATATTTACAAAAAAAAAAAAAAAAGTATAAGATGTAGTTTATCAACCATCTAGTTTCCGTAACACAAGCCTCGTAGCTTACCACGGAAACTAGATGGCGCTGTGTGACCTGTCTGGAAATATTTATTATTATTATTATTTATTCAAAATCAAAATAATTTATTTGCTAGAAAACATGGTTACATTGCAAGATCTTATAGCTAGAAAAATCGCTTTACATGTTTCACCTCAATGGCATGCAAATATTGGGCATAAACAATATGAGAAAAGTTGTAAAATAGTAGGTACATTGAAGCTACGCTCGGACTATATACACTTTAGCATTAGTAATTGCTTAGGTATTCTTTAATTTTTAATAATAATAAATTTTAATTTTAATTTTTTTTATTAAATAATTGTACAGATCCTTTTTGAAACGGTTAATCGGTAATACATTGATATATTCTGGTAAGTTATTAAAAAGTTTAATTAATATTGCATGACTGTTTCTAGCACACATTGTTGTTTCGCAAAAAGGTGATACCAAACGATTTGGATATCTTGTATTAAAAGTACAAAACAAGATGATTTTTCGTAAACAAGTTGTAATTAAGCTTTACAAATTTGCAACATTCGAATATATATATAGGTACCTACTAGTGTCTAAATGTTGAGTGTTTATTGGAGGTATAATAATGACTGCCTCCATGGCCTAGCGGTTAAGTGCGTGGATTTAGACTCGGAGGCACCGGGTTCGATTCCTGGTCGGGACACAAAAATATTTATTATTGTAAATGTATTTATTTACATAATATTTAATTTATTTGTGATATTTCTCGAGTTTGGTACGCTGAAGACATCGACGAGCTTGCCACTTGTCATGATTGGCCTATAGTAAAGTTGGCTAAATTTGAATCCGCTTATATATAAGCGTGGTTTCTGACCACCCCGAAAGGGAATTTTTTTTTTATAAAGACTATGTAAATTTTAATATATTGACTGGGTTGATGATGATAGGGTTTAAAACCATAAATTTATAGGTAACAGAGTATCTGAAATAATGTTTATTGATTCACTTCAACTTATAGTAGGCGCCTACTTTCACTAATTGGTTTTCGCTAAGAGGTTCTTTCTTCAACAACGGCTTTTAGAACCTTCGACTGAATTGTTCGGATATAATTAAACGAAAGAACCTGCCTTGTTCGTAATTATTCTTCGTGAAAGCTCATCTTTAATTTAGTGTACACGTTCGATTTTAAGTACGAGAAGAGTCTATTAATAATAATAATAAATTATTTATTGTACAAAACCAAAACAAGTGCAGGTACACAGGCGAGCTTAATGCCGTAAATGCATTTTCTACCAACTAACATTTCTATTAAGTAAGAAAAAATAATAATTTTGCATATGAGAGTAGTGGTGACTCGTTTGTTAGACCGCTTTCCTTAAAATCCTATAAAGGTCTCGGTTCGAGCCCTGACAGGACCTGTGAGACATACACTTTTATTACAAACATTTACAACACCACCGCTTCCGTTGCGTCGGATTTGCGGCGTCACTTTGACCGACCGCATACGTAATGGCGAAATACGTAAAAGGGTAGGTATGAAAGTGCTTTCTTTCATTTATTAGGTGCAAATATAAGTAATTCAATTCAATTCGTTTATTTTGCAAGTAGGCATAAGACAAAAAGAGTATTTTGCACTTATACACGTCAAATTTTACAATATTGATATAAAACGATATCATTTTATAGTACATATTGATGAATCTGGAGCAGTACATGATAACCATCATTTGGAAAGAGAAACAATAAAATAATAATATAACAAAATTATAAATACAGAATAACTCTTATTAGCTGCTGTAGATAGGCATATAAGCAAGGCAAGGCACTATAAGCACTATAAGCTAAGACAGACACAATTATAAGAATATAAATGTCAATGTCAGTTAAGATAATAGCTGCTGTATATAGGCATTGTCATACTATAAGCTAAGCCAGACACAATTATAAAAATATAAATGTTAATGTCAGTTATGATAATAGCTTCTGTAAAGAGGTATTGTCATACTATAAGCTAGAACGAATAATTATAAAAAAAGGTAAATTAAAATTATAGCTGCTGTATAAAGGCATTGTCATACTAAACTAGACTATAACTAAATACAAATTGTGTAATAAATGAATGTCCCTTATTACTATTAGCTGCCGTACAGAGGCATTGTCAAACTACAAGACTAAAATGCTATAATTTTATACCCAAGCTTTTTTATCGTTTATATAGTCATTAACAGTACAGATTTTTTATTTATTAAATGAAGAGAAATTGACGAACCAGATATATATTGCAAAAGTTGTGGGTAAAAGAGGCCCTGGCAGACCAAGACTTACATATTACGATCAGATAAATATAACAATAGCTGAAGGTGCATTAAAAAGTCATCGAAACAAAAGGGCATGTATGAAGAGGTTGATGAATGTCGAAGAAGTGAAAGAGGTATGTCGTGACCGTGGCGATCAGTTGTCTCTGCCTACCCCGCAAGGGATTTGGCATGAAGATATGTAGGTATGAAAGTACCGCTCCCGTGCCTCAGAGATTACATTTAGACGTCGGTCCCGGTTCTACTAATATCCATTTGTGGAACGATTCCGAATGAATTGTCATTAAAAAATTACATCAGATCTTCGTCAACCCCTCTGGCCAACGTGGCGAGTGTAGGCCAAACTCTCCAGATATATGTTCTGGAAGGCCCATCTCCAACAGTGGAGGTCTAGGATGCTGTGTTCTGGGGCCTGTAATAAATAAAATTCTAGAAGTCTGTAAATGAATAATTATTTGTTTTTCCAAAATGATTACCTATTCGGCGCGTTTGCAATACAGTGTTAATTAAAATGAACTAAACGCTACGAAATGCGAATATGTTTCATAGGTATGTGGAGTAAACTACAAATTTGTTTGCATAAATTTGCCTTCACGAATGGAACATAGAAACATTAAATATGTATTAAGAATAAATTAAAATTTCACACAACAATAATTAATTTTTACTTGTAAATTTTAGACCTATTTTACAAATAGAGTAGTTATAACACAGAAAAAATGTATTATGGGTTGGTCAGAAACTACGCTTATAAATAAGCGGATTCACATTTAGCTCACTTTACTATAGGCCAATCATGACAAGTGGCAAGCTCGTCGATGTCTCCAGCGTACCAAACTCGAGAAATACACAAATAAATTAAATATTAATTAAATGCATTTATCAATAAATATTATTAACTGCCTTCGTGGTCTAGCGGTTAAGTCCGTGGATTTAGAGTCGGAGGTACCGGGTTCGATTCCTGGTCGGGACACAAAATTATTTAATAATGTAAATAAATACATTTAATTATTATATAATTTATTTGTGATATTTCTCGAGTTTGGTACGCTGGAGACATCGACGAGCTTGCCACTTGTCATGATTGGCCTATAGTAAAGTTTGGCTAAATGTGAATCCGCTTATTTATAAGCATGGTTTCTGACCACCCCGAAAGGGAAACGGTCGTGATGATACTTTACTTTAATAAATATTATTGCTTTAAATTTTAAATTTAGCTGCCTCCGTGGTCTAGAGGTTAAGTCCGTGGATTTTGACTCGGAGGTACCGGGTTCGATTTCTGGTCGGGACACAAAAATATGTATTTATTTATTTATTTATTTATTTAAGGACAACCAGTGGTCGGTTACATTATTGCTTACTTAAAAACTAGGACATAAATTCAACGATAAATGTACCACCTTTAGGTGCCACAACATGCACAAAATACAAGTGGTATATATATATATAAGAATAATTAAAAAAAATTTAAAATGAAATGAAATTAAATTAAATTCTAAGTTTATACATACAAAAAGCTTAATAAAAGCTTAATAAAAAAAAAAAAAAAAAAAAAAAAAATGAACCACATATTATTATTATTATTTTATTTAATGCAAATAAATACATTTAATTTATTTGTGATATTTCTCGAATTAGGTACGCTGGAGACATCGACAAGGCTTGCCACTTGTCATGATTGGCCTATAGTAAAGTTGGCTAAATGTGAATCTGCTTATTTATAAGCGTGGTTTCTGACCACCCCGAAAGGGAAACGGTCGTGATAATACTTTACTTTACTTTTAATAAATATTTTTGTGTCCCTACCCCAGGAATCGAACCCGGTACCTTCGAGTCTAAATTCACGGACTTAACCGCTAGACCACGGAGGCAGTTTAGCTATTATAATTTCATCATCATTACAGCCCCTAGAACACAGCGTCCTAGACCTCCACTGCTGGAGATGGGCCTTCCAGAACATATATCTGGAGAATTTGGCCTACACTCGCCACGCTGGCCAGACGGCTTGGCGAGGATATGATGTAATTTTTTATTGACAATTTATTAACGATTCCACAAGTTGATATAAGTGGCACCGGGACCGACGACTAAACGTAATCTCCGAGGCACGGGCACGGGAACGGTGGTGTTGTAAATCTATGACAAATGCACGTAAGAAACGTGCATTTCTCATTGGTACATGCCGTTTGGGTTTGAACCGACATTTGTAGGATATAAGGAACGCGTTCTTACAACCGAGCCACCACAGCGCCTTGTATTTCATTAATTGAAACTCAGCCTAAGTATTGTAAAGCCTTTTTTATTATTTATTTCGTCCACAACAGAAGGATTATGAGTATGCAAACAAATTTAAATGGTAACTCGGCAAAGCTTAAACAGAAGCTTTCAGTTTTCATAATAATTTTCACCAAGCCAAATCCCTGTTTCACCTTATTTTAATTAATAAAATGACTGATGGACCTAAAACCTCACTCATATTGGGAGTCTTGTTTTTCAGCATGGGCCCATAGACTTACATTTAAAGATAGGGTTTTTTTTATTATTGTTTACTAATTCGTCTAATTTTTACATATACACATATATACGAATAGACGTCGACGAGCTTGCCACTTGTCATGATTGGCCTATAGTAAAGTTGGCTAAATGTGAATCCGCTTATTTATAAGCGTGGTTTCTGACCACCCCGAAAGGGAAACGGTCGTGATGATAATTTTTATTTATTTATACGAATATAATCAACAATCTTACACTCCCTCTTACTTCTCCACCCTTCCCCACCTTTTTATATACACACGCACACATACACACACTTACATACAATACTTGCTATTTGTGTAATCTCTTTTTCCATTTTTTTGTATGATCATTATTGGAAGACACTGTCTCCTGTTATACAGTACAGCTCATGCAGGAGACAGGGTTCACCATAACAAAACAACATTATTTTGTATTAATAAACGATTTGTATTTTAGCGCGTTGCAGTTGTCACTTCTAACATATAAATCAGAAACTGAATAAGTTCATATTCTATCTGTAGAGACATCTCTAAAGCACATTTTTTATTTTTTATTGGTGTGAAAGTTTTAATAGGTGGTAAGCGGACTGATGGTAGTAATTTGCTTGGTCTGCCGGGGCGGGGAAGTATCCACCGTTCGTACCGATAAACCCTGTATCCACACATTTCGGGATCTGGCTCGAATTGCCGTCATGCCTAGTCAAGCCATGTCAGTTATGAGTATCTGATGTCGGTCAATGCCAGTATCCTTGGCAATTTGCCCATTGGCAGCGATTTGGAGCAATTTTTTTATTTATAATATTTTCATTTTGTTTTTTCTTTATTTTAGTTTTTAGTTGTATTTTTATTTATTAAGTAGGTTTATTTTTATTAATAGTAATTTATGTTTTAAAATGTAAGTTTTTAGTTTAATTAATAATTTAGTTTTTTTTTCTATAACTTAAGTATTTATTTATTTGCAAAAATTGGGGCCAAGCTAATTTCAGCCAAAAAGTGCCATGTCCATTAGACGTTAAGTTTATGATGTAGGACGTAATCCTGCTGTGTAGAGGGAGATTTATTATACATTTCCACGAAGCCCCGGGGATTGGACCAAGTAATTATAAGAACTCATTGGTATTGACTCTTTTCAATTTGTATTACGCATTGACCTAATATTAAATCACCGGTACTTAATAATATTTCATTGGGCCACAATAAGACCTTCCACATAAAGCTTAATAAAAGTGTCATCACGAATTATAAATAAGCGGATTTACATTTAGCCAACTTTACTATAAGCCAATTATGACAAGTGACAAGCTTGTTGATGTCTTTAGCGTACCAAACTCGAGAAATATCACAACTAAATTAAATATTAATTCAATTTAGTTCAAATTTATAAATATTATTGTGTCCCGACTAGGAATAGAACTCGGTACCTCCGAGTCTAAATCCACAGGCTTAACCGCTAGATTATGGAGTCTAACCTGAATACATATGTTTTTTAACCTATATTTATTTATCAAAAAACAATCATTTATTCATAAACTTTTGATACATTAATTAAGAGGGTGGTAAAATATTCGTTGCTACCTTTATCAGCAGCCCAATACACGTTTCGGTATCAGGCTCGAATTGCCGTCATGCCCAGTCAAGCCGGCATAGACTGATGTCAGTCATGAGTGTCTGATTCCAGTAGCTAATATTTATGGCCCTCGCGCGCCACTTACCATCAGGTGGGCGTAAAGTCACATGCCGTGCTAGTATAAAAATAAAAAAACGCGCTGATAACTTGCTGCTCGCATGCTTGCGTTGTCCCAAATGGACCACGCGCTGCCCGCGTGTGATTCACACGAGTACGATGCGTAGGCGATGCGCCACTCCCCGCCCACACTAGTGACCTTCGAGGGACATTGGTTGACCACATGGACGCTCTAATGAGCTGTGATCTAAAATGGTTAACTAAGAGGACAGGCTGATCCATTTTACGCACGATAAGCCTAGTGTTTCCAATAAATTGTATTGTCGGACTGGTCATTTGTATAATAGTCAAAAGAATTACGTTGATAACATCGGCCACGTTCGGTGGTAAACGAAAAATATGCTTTCATTTTGATGAGATGTTCCTTTTTATTTTCTTCCAAATTCTCTTGGTAGTTAATTGCTTCTTGAAAATATTAAATCGATGATATTTTAAATTTGAAATTTTAATTAAAATTTGAGCTAATATTTATTTACTAATTAATGTGTCTGTGTACTTAACCTATAATAACAAAAGCTCATAATATGAATTCAAATCTAAATGAAGAATTACATATTAAATAAAAAAATATCTGGCAACTTCTTCTTCCTAAGGTGCTATCCCCCATCGGAGGTCGAATATCATTAAGGCGATTTTAATTTTGTTGGCCGCTGTCCGGAAAAAGGATAGGGTGGGTGCTCATTCCTAACCACTCCCTGAGGTTCTTGAGCCAGGACGTAAGTCTTATATTTCCTTACATGACAAGCTACAGCAAGCTATACTTTTTATTGCACATGTTGTGTTCTTAATACTCTTAACTTCCTTTGCTTAACTTACTAGCAACAACCTACCTTAAATTTTAAGTAATATAAGAATTTCTGTTATAAGAAGATTTTTTAATAAATATATTCAGTTTTTTTTTATATTTTTTTTTAACAAGCTGACCTGCGAACTTCGTACCGCCTGACAGTCAATGAATGCCATTATTAATAATAATAATACTCACACAAAACAATTGTCTAAACAAATCACAACGATTTCGCAACGTAAAAGTGAGACCAATCAAATCAAAAAAGAGAGAAAATTTAATGAATACAGGTTGTTTGTCATTTATTCTATATTATATAAATAAGCTAAATATAAATTTCTGAACGCACCCATATATATTTAACAATTTGTTTGACAGGTACGAAAACCACGAACTTTTTGTATAGGTAAATGATTTTTCTTTTATTTTATTTTTTCTTTAATTTTATTTATAGTTATTCTGCTATTCGCGACTAAGACAAATCGAACAAATCAAAAACCATGAAAATCTGTCCAGCCGTTCTCGAGTCTCTAACAAACCCGACTTTGTTTTATCTATTAAGATTTACTGAAATCACCCCCCGATGTTCACACAACATATTTCCAAATTTTCATTCCGATCGGTCAAGTACGGTAATTTGAAACCGATTGTACAAGTTAGTATTAGTAGAACCTAGACTGTTGTAAACCTACTACACATGTGCGTAAGAAAAGTGTATTTCTCAAAGCATCAACCTTTAATAAGCTTCCAGTTACTATAAGGGAGCTGCCACTAAAACTGTTCAAATTAAGAGTCAAACAAATGCTGGTTAATAAATGTTTTTATTCGACAAAAGAATACCTAGACACTAAGCTCGACAAAGTCATGTGACTAAATAAATATTTGTATGCTAGAAATAGCGAAGCATGTGATATAATTACATATAATAATTTACATCCCTGTACCTACCATGTTTCTGACAAATAAATTATTTCATTTCATTTCATTTATTGGATTTTAAGGTAAGTATCCTTACAACCGAACCACACCGGTTTTCCATGTAATGTAAAATATTATTATTTTTTTTGCATACGCATATTTTACAACGCAGTCGAGGAAATAACAACAAAACAATTCAAAGCAAATGTTTGACAACAGGCATAAAAAAATAAAAACTGTCACAATAGTGTTGCCATTTGAATGTTTCCAAGTAAGTCGCTTATCTGCTTTCATTAGCCAGACTCTACACATGTTTTGTTCATTATATTGAAATAATTTGAGAGAACGAAATACGCTCTGCTAAACAGGTGAACTTCACTCGTACCGCAGGTATCATTACGATATATAGTATATCATTTAAAAATACAAATACATGCGAGAACCACGCACACGGTTTTAATTCAGATGTGTACGCTGTTTTTAAGGAATGTCGACGAAATTATAAGTTTTATATGGTGTTATAGGTGAGTAGATATGAGGAACGTGTTAACATTACTTATAACTTCCAAATAATTAGTAATTTTATAAAATGGCAACACCATTTCGTTAATACATAAACACTGCCACACTATAAAAAAACAATAATATTTTATTTGAATTTGGAACATATCTTTTGAAAAATGCCTGGCCATTACGCTATTATGTGCAATAAAGTATTTTAAATTAATAAATAACATATTACAAATAAGGATATATTGCATGGAAATTAATAAAGAGCAAAAATTTTGCTATTATAATCTAGAATAAATATAAAGTACTATGTATTTTTCATTTTAATTGTTCGCTGATAAAATCCTAAGTTACGGTGCAGAGAAGTTTTCCTAAAAATATCGCTACTTATACTCAGCCTAATTAGGCAGGTAGCGAGAGGTCGACGATCACGCGAACGTTGACTTACGTAATTGTTTTTCTCGCTATTCCGTCTCTCGGCTTTTATTATTTAATTAAATATAAAAAAATATACGAGTATCTATACAATTTATAAATATTTTTATAAACTACATACAACATCCATAGATAAGCTACATTACATTACAACAACAACATTGACAAAATGGGTGAACAAAGCCCATCTCACGGGAATCTTCGACTACTTGGTTCTTATTTAAATCAAACACTTTTCACTGGATTGCATACAATTTATTAAAACAATAATTAACACACGTAATTACATGTTGTCGCCAAACCAAAGCACGTTCTTAAACGACGCCAGCGCCATCTAGTAGGAAACTATCGACACTAGCGGTCGTACTCAAACAACAGGCAATTAACAAAAATGGTCTCGACTAGTAATCGAAGCCGCTTAACCTCGGCCGTTTTAAATCTACAGCCCTAACCGCTAAGCTATAGAGGCAGTCACTTGTACAAATCACGTAATTAAGCTTCTCTTCAAACTGGTTTTGGCTTCAGTTGTTTTAAGTTCGTATTGCTGTTTTTATATGACCTATATGTTTTAATATCCCTAGAACATGTAGAGGTTTTAATGACTTGTTACAACGTTTGGATGTCGACCTGTTTGAGACATCTCCTTCCACCCTAAGACGTTTATTGACTACAGAGTACTGTGATGACCATATTGAGTAGATGCCCATTAAAATGTTGAAATATTACATTATTATTATTTAAATTATTTATTTGATCCTTGATATAGTTTTTTTATTTTATATATTTTTCTATTACTTATGTTTCTTGTTAAAATTTGTAAAGTGTTGTTTGAGTACCTACTTATTGTTACTAATACTTGTTGTTACACTGAATTACTTTTATTATATTGTATGATTCTTAAGTTGTAAAACGGGATCAGTATACAAATGCAATTGTTATTTCATATCTCATTGTTATTGTACTGATTTTGTTGGTTCTTATTTTTATTTTTTTTTCATTATAGCTAACAGTGAAAATTTGTTTAAGATTAGATATTTTTTGTATACATAATATTGTAAAGGCTGTACATTTTCCCACGAATAAATAAATAAATAAATATATGCATGCATTTAGAAACGTTGGAGCTATTGTGTACATAATTAATAATAATAAAGTAAAAACTAACATCGCTATCTTAGCAACATTTTACAAAATCAATAAGCTGATTCGGTCAATATCATTAGTTCCAACTGACGGTAATATTTTAATATAATAACTTATGTCAATAAAAACTTAGACTGCTCCATATTAACTAATTTTATGCCCTAAAATGTATATTATATCAATGGACAATAATATTTATTTCTTTGCAACACTAAAAGCAAATGCCAAAATGTCAGCTGGCTGCTGTCACACGGTAAAAATATATCGATAATATTCAATAACTTTGCAGGCTGTCAAATTTCGTCGCTAAATAGTTTGCGAAAATCGCTAATTTGACAGATATATTTTATACGATTCCGACAATTTTATGACTAAAGGCAGGCAGGCAGACTCACAATACACCCAAACGGACGCCGTTTTAATCAAACTATTCGAATAGACGCGCGTCCAATTATTTAGCAGACTGTTGATCGATTACCGCATTCAGCGTTCGCGATGCCGTTCAACAAGATTATAAATCTGACGTCGTATTGGCGGAGGCGCAACGCAAAATAAACTGAATAGATGTAGACGTAATCCAAGGCTTTGAGATCATTTAAAAAACAACCGTGAACAAATTTTGGAAAGTGACCACTTGATCTGTTGGAAGACTCGTCAATGGCCACCTTAAATCGCTAAGTTAGCATTCGTTATGAAATGTCGAGACTGCTACCCCTGGAGTCTCTCAAACGAAGTGTGAAAAACAGGCCGGCATAGTTATAGTGACTGATGTCTTACCATTAGGTGAGAGCGATGTTATATAGTGCTCTTTACACATATAGTGCTCTTTATAAAAAAAGTGAAAAATAGTATCTGGTGTAAAATAAAATATTTATTATTTAAAAATATTCTTCAGACGTAGACTCATACGACTTTAAGCTGAAGAAGGCAGCTAAAATATCAGACGAAACATCTTGCACCCCTCCCTTGAAAATAAATCACTTGTAATACGCCATCGAGGGTGCCGGTATGAAGTATTGTGGCTTGAGTAATCTCACAAGAAGCAGTCGATAGTCAAATGTACAACAACTGTTAACACGCGGTTTCAAATCACACAAATTGTAAGAACAGTTCTAGACATCCTTATTTCTTTATAAAAATCACAATTAAAAAACATCAAACAGTGCATAGAAATCACGCTTTTAAAAAAGTAGATAAATGTGAATTTTACTACTACCATTTTACTCAACCATCATGATAAGTGGCACGTCTATGTCTCTAGTATACCAAACTCGAGAAATATCACAAATAAATTATTGTGTTCCGACCACCGCTGCACCGGCGCAGCAGTGGATTTCGTTATTTACGTCTTGCGTCATAATTACAAAATATTATTCAATTCTCAACTCAATAAGCATTCGACCTTGACAGCCGCCGTGGAAATATCAATTTTAATAGCGTGCTATATATATATATAGTTAATGGATTATATATAACGATTGCGCAGTTAAGTAACAGAATAGGACTGCAGGAATCAAATCCGGTACCTTCGCGTCTAAATCCACAGACTTAACACAAAGAGATACAATTAATGTGTGGTATTTTCTGAGATTGGGTATATTGACGAGCTTGCCACTTGTCATGATAGTAAAGTTGGCTAAATGCGATACTGCTTTTTTATAAGCTTAGTTTCTGACCCCGGAAGGGAAGCGGTCTTAAAGAAACAAATTGACCTAATTTAAAACAGCATTCGCATGTCTCTTTCTATTAAAGGCTATAATTATTTAATAAGATCCCGACATGAAGTAAGTTATATCTGAAGACGTAAGTTTTATGTTGTGCTATTAAAATAAGAAGAAAAACTTTGCCTAAAGCTCGATATTTCACTGAATTTTTGGTTGTTCGCTAGCGAATTAAAACCGTTTCCTATTTATTTACTCATACAATAGGACGTGAAGACATGTAGATCTCGAGCAGCCACATGCTGGTGCAGATTTCATTGCTTCAATGAAATGTGTGCGGGTTTTACATTCGAGGTTTTATCTACCTCTTTACGCATCTCTAAACTTAAATTATATAATATTATTCTTGGTCGCTATACTCTTGGCAGATTGGTCGTGGTCGTCACTTGATTGTCAGTGGCACGCTTAACAAGCCGTCGCCACTCCTCTATAACTGCAGCCTTCCTGGCGCACTCGTGTAGAGGGTGATTCATTGCTGATTTAACCTACCTCGCATCCATGTGCAATCGACATTTCCCCGAACTACCCAGCGCTCAATGGATTTATCACTATGCTGCGACACGTGTCCGAAGAAAGTGAGAAAGGTTAGTTGTCAGAGAAATCCTAACAGGCATTAAACTCGCCTTTGTACCTAATTTTAAGTTTTGGTGCAATAAAGAATTTAAAATAAAATAAAATGGGTGATTGTACGATTGAGGAAAGGCACTGTCTTATTTCCAGTTCCTTCAGGATGGATTTGTTGGTCCATAATATGCCTAACATTCTCCGCCAACACCACATCTCTATAGCATCATAATATATTTAATAAAACAATATTACAAATAATTTGTGTCATTAGGTATGTCTGCTAAATAATGTAATAAATAAATAAATAATAAATATTTCCAGACAGGTCACACAGCGCCATCTAGTTTCCGTGGTAAGCTGCGAAGCTTGTGTTACGGAAACTAGATGGTTGATAAACTACATATTATACTTTTTTTTTTTTGTAAATATATACATATTATACATATAAACATATTATACATATAAACACCCAGACCGAGACAAATTATACAATGTACAACTTGCCCCCGGTGGGAATCGAACCCACGACCTCCCGAGTTCACGGCAACGTTTGTTACCACTAGACCACGGAGGCGGTCACATGTACATCGATATTAAGATCAGCATTGACACCATCAGCTTTATAAGCTAGTAGAGTTGATATTTGTAACTGCCTCCATGATCTGCCTAACCGCTAGATCACGGAGGCAAAAGTTAACAATAATATTATTTAAAAATAAACTAATAGCAATCCAGTAAAGCGTTTGCTACGAGAATTTGAATAATTAAATGTTTTTATTGCTGGCAGTTATTTGGGGAAATGCACTTTCCAGACTGGTAAGCATTTTAGGATTCTGTAAAGAATGCATCCGACGTTCAATAAACAAGGTCAGTTAAATTCTGTGCATAGCGAAGTTGGAGAATGTTTTGCAAATAGCCGGCACTTCGAATTAGAACATAGTAGAATGGAGCATGCCTCCAATTTTTTGGTAAATAAAATCCTTCCTATCCCTTCCTAGCCCAACTATTTGATATACAATGAAAAAAAAAATTCTTGCTATTTTATTATCATTGTACAAAATTACTTACTTAATTGCCTCCGTGGTCGTGGTTAAGTCCATGGATTTAGACTCGGAGGTACACAATAATATTTATTAATTAAAATGAATAAATTAAATTATTATTTAATTTATTTGTGACATTTCCCGAGTTTGGTACGCTAGAGATATCGACGAGCTTGCGTATATCAAAATATTTATTTATTTAATAAACTTTATTGCACAAAGTACAAAGGACTTAATGCCCGAAGACATTCTCAGCTTAGGGACAAATTTTAACAATTATAGGTGCGATCATAGATAATAATAATACAATAATTACAAAAGTTAATTTAATAGGATTAATATATACTTACATCATATATCTTCATATATATCATAATATCAATACACTAAATACTAATAATACACATTATTATACATAAACATACATATGTACTACTTACTAACGCTGTCAGGAGCTATTTAAGGAGAAAAATACTGATTAGAGATTATTTTAAACATTCTTTCTGCAACTGGCCGATACGAGTACTGGTGAGAAAAGCTGGATTTACTGGTATTATCCGGAAACTAAAATACAGTCTGCTTAGTGGGTGTTTCCTTCTGAGGAGTTGTCAACTAAAGTGAAGAGAGGTCGAACTTTGGGGGAAAAGATGGTGGCCTCGTTCTTCGGAAGGACAGGTCATTACGTGACAGTTGTTTTAGAGGATCAAAAAACAATTACTGCAGAGTGGTATACTAACAATTGTTTGTCACTTGTCTGTAAAAAGTTCGCGAGAAACGACCTCGCACACCTCCTTCACCACGACAATGCCTAGTCGCACACCGCCGGTCGAACGATCGACTATTTGAGGATGACAGACGTGGAATTACTGAGTCATCCGCCGTAATACTCATAATCAGGAGATGAGCAAATATTAATCGCACAAATGAAGCAATTCTTATTTCAATAATGCAAATCTCTTATTTGCGAATGAAGTACATTTATTGGTATGAACGAACGGATTGGCTGCTATTTACATAGCCTCTCGTCGCTGGGTGATCTGGTATTAATTGCTTGATTGGTTATACCGCCTGTTTAATGAATGCCGGACATTTCAATGCAAGTAACAATGATCTTTAAATTAAATAGATGTACCTATACTAATAAAATTAAAACAGGGTTTTTCTATATCAATTTATCTCCAGCTTTTTTATTATATGTGTTATTTATTTATTATTAGAAAAAAATAAAGTCTTCTTGGAATCACCACTGTCGTTTGGAAGATATTATAAGCTCCACGTTCACAGAATTGAAAGGAATTAGCGAAAAATCATTATAAGCTTAAACTTTGCACCGGTGGGATTGAATCAAGGTTTAACAAACGTAACTTAGACAGTTGTCCCACCGGTAAGGAAACGTCTAACTATCGGCTATTCTCTCGCTCAAAAAACGTACAATAGATATACACTCCATGACAGTTTGTAGCTAACTCATCTATGCTCTATGCTAACCAGTGGTCATTTATTTATCTATAGTGCGGATCCGTAGCCCGTCGCAATCACACTCGCTTTTAGCCCAGCGACAAAACTATCGGAACTACAAATTCGCTTCTCGCTGCTCGCCAACTCGTTTCTAGTTTCTTGCTCTGCTCGCTTCTAGTTCATCGCCGGCGGTGAGAGAAGTGCCTAAAGCAGCAATACTCAACCTTTATTTTTATTAGCGCCACTAAGACGTTTTAGTTATGGTGTCGCAGGCCACAACCAATTTTAAAAATGCTGTACTAGGCTTCGGGCTACATAGAAAAGGCTTGCGGTCCACATGCGGCCCTAATTGTAACTTATAAGAGTATATAAATATATATGACTAAAATAGAGCAATCTTTAAGAGGCTGGTGAGGTGGTCACGTACCTAATTAAGTCCTAATGTACCTATACTAATAAAATTAAAACAGGGTTTTTCTATATCAATTTATCTCCAGCTTTTTTATTATATGTGTTATTTATTTATTATTGGAAAAAAATAAAGTCTTCTTGGAATCACCACTGTCGTTTGGAAGATATTATAAGCTCCACGTTCACAGAATTGAAAGGAATTAGCGAAAAATCATTATAAGCTTAAACTTTGCACCGGTGGGATTGAATCAAGGTTTAACAAACGTAACTTAGACAGTTGTCCCACCGGTAAGGAAACGTCTAACTATCGGCTATTCTCTCGCTCAAAAAACGTACAATAGATATACACTCCATGACAGTTTGTAGCTAACTCATCTATGCTCTATGCTAACCAGTGGTCATTTATTTATCTATAGTGCGGATCCGTAGCCCGTCGCAATCACACTCGCTTTTAGCCCAGCGACAAAACTATCTGAACTACAAATTCGCTTCTCGCTGCTCGCCAACTCGTTTCTAGTTTCTTGCTCTGCTCGCTTCTAGTTCATCGCCGGCGGTGAGAAAAGTGCCTAAAGCAGCAATACTCAACCTTTATTTTTATTAGCGCCACTAAGACGTTTTAGTTATGGTGTCGCAGGCCACAACCAATTTTAAAAATGCTGTACTAGGCTTCGGGCCACGTAGAAAAGGCTAGCGGTCCACATGCGGCCCTAATTGTAACTTATACGAGTATATAAATATATATGACTAAAATAGAGCAATCTTTAAGAGGCTGGTGAGAGGAGGTCACATACCTAATTAAGTCCTAATAGATAAACATGTTTTTATGTGTGTGGTTTATATCTCACCCGTCATTGTTGTTATTAGTTTATTCCAAACTATATGTAGTTATATGTATGTATGTATATGTAGTTGATGTTAATTATAGAAATAACTGCGCCTTTAAAGTTTATTAACAACATTTAAAACTTTTTTTTTTCAAACCAAAAGTATTTTATATTATTAAAAACTTACATTTTAAAACATAAATTACTATTCATAAAAATAAACCTACTTAATAACTAAAAATACAAATAAATACTAAAATGAAGAAAAACAAAATAAAATTATTATAAATAAAAAACATGTTCCAAATCGCTGCCAATGGGCAAAGTGGCAAGGATACTGGCAGCATTGCCACGTTGAATGGCAATGCTGATCCTTTGGCCATTATTTTGTATTTAAAACTATATTTTTTAAATGTTAAAAAAATTTTAGTACCGTCTCAAATTTATATTCCATCTCTCTTTTGTCCCCACGGTCGACTGTCAGAAAATGCCCAGCATTAAGCTTGGCATTTTGTATTAAAGTCTTAAGTGCGTATAATCGTCAGGGAACCAAGTTTTAATTTAATTTAATACTAGCTGTGGTATCCATGCTTGTATGACCGAATGTTCAATGAATGCCGAATATGAAAGGACAAATATTTTTAATTGGAACAGGGCATTAATTTGTAATCCATCTGCACGTCGTCTCTGTACGTTTGGTACGAAAACATATACTTAAAAAAATGGGTAAAAATATTTAAATACTAGCGGATTGACTCGGCGCGTTACGTCGTCGTCATAATTGTTCCACATCTCTGGCAAATTTTATCAAAATCGACTGCTTCCTTGGTCTAGCTGTTAGGTCTGTGGATTTAGACCTGGAGGTACCGGGTTCGATTCCTGGTCCTGGGACGCAATAATATTTATTAATTTAAATAAAAAAAATAAAAATTTAATTTATTTGCGATTTTTCCCGAGTTCGGTACGCGAGACATCGACGAGCTTGTCATACCTAGTAATAATTTTATTTTATTTTTATTTATTTCTTCTTCTTAGTCCCTACACTCTTGGCAGAGTGGTCGTGGTCGTCACTTGAGTGTCAGTGGCACGCTTAACAAGCCGTCGCCACTCGTCTCGAACTGCAGCCTTCCTGGAGCACTCATGTAGGGGGTGATCCATTGCTGCTTTAACCTGGTCAGTCCATCTCATCGGAGACCTACCACGCATTCTCTTGCCATCGACTTTTCCCTGAACTACAAGGCGCTCAATGGATGTATCTCCACGCCGCGACACGTGTCCAAAGAAAGTGAGAATGCGTGATTGCACGATTGAGGAAAGGCGTTTTCCTATCTCTAGTTCCTCCTGGATGGATTTGTTGGTTCGGAACTCCGTCCACGATATGCCCAACATTCTCCGCCAACACCACATTTCTAGAGCATTAATCCGTTTTATTTCAGTTTCGCGCAGGGTCCACATCTCTGTAGCATACAGGAAAATGGGGAACACAAGAGCTCTGACCAGCCGGATTTTAGTAGCTTTCGTAATGTTTCGGTTCCTCCATATTTTCTTAAGCTTCTCCATAGCAGACCTCGACACTGCCATACGACGCTTAATTTCCTCTTCGCATCCACCGCCATTCGATATCAATGCTCCCAGATAAATGTATGATTGGACAACATCGCATTTTGCTATCTGTTTAATTTCTGGCCAGTTATCGTTGGCACGGTCTACAATCATTACCTTTGTCTTGCTGCGGTTAATTTTAAGGCCGAACTTAAGACTTAAGACTTAATTTATTTACGAAACATTAATTTCATTCTAAATGTATACATAAAAGTAACACAGGCCTCGTAGCTTACCACGGAAATTAGATGGCGCTGTGTGACCTGTCTGGAAATATTTATTTATATTATTTATTTGTATTAAATAGGCCACTATAGTAAAGTTGGCTAAATGTCTGCTTCTCTATAAGCGTGGTTTCTGATCACCCCGAAAGGGATACAGTCGTGATGATACTTATCGCAATTTTATGGCGGACGTCACTAATTAACGCGCGTAGTTATATCGTGTAAGTACGCAGTTGTTAAAAGATAATTATCCTTCTGCAACCAGCCGTTAATCGAATATACTATATACAAAACTATACACTATATATATACTAGACTAACAGCCGGTTACAGGAAGCTATAACTACCAATCACGCGGCGTACATCTAAATGTTTATTCATCATAGATTATTTTAATCGTTAATTCTGCAACAGGCCGTATATATATAATTTTTTTTTATATGGAAATAGAGATTTTATTAACATAATAATAAATTAAATTGACACTTATCTTATGTATTTTATGCTTATCATTATTGATTTTATTTTTATAAATCTTCTGTATTTGTATATTGTTTATTCATTATCTTAAGGAGCCTTTAGGAACACTTGGATTCGTCAAATTTAATTTTTTCTTATTCAATACCTAATAATATTAAGTCAATATACATAAAAATGGCTAAAATAGCTGGCTGTTGTTAGCAAGGAACAGTCCGCTAATGCTGACCCTTTGAACAATATAGTCTCTAGTCACCCGTTGCCAAGCGGAGTTTTTCTCTCTGTATCTCTGCGTACTTGTTGTGTTTAAGGTGTGTGGCTGAGTACATCGGCTCCGGGTTTCTTATGGCTGGATGTCACATGTGACGGACAGAGTGTGTCAACAAATATGGCATTCCAAACTAGTGCACGGCCTCGTTTGTATGGGATTAACTACATGCCATCCGGACGCCTACCATCAATCCTAACTATCCCCGATGGTTCGAAGATGCAGGAGATATTAGCAGATGTATTATTGACAAGATGTAAATAAAAAATAGAAATAATTATACATACACACATAGATGACAAAATATAGGTTATGATATATACAATATATATATATATATATTTCATTCGCAGCAACAACATCATTATTTCTATATTACTTCCCTCACCGTTTAAGAGGTTTATTTGTATATTTATTATGTATATATATATTATTAATTTATGTACGTGTTATGTAATAGTAAGTAAATATTGGTATGTATATATTGATATATATATGGACTTACTTAATATTGCACCTACCATCTATACTGTCTAAATGTCCTAAAGGTTTGGCTGTCAGGGAATGTGTAGCGGCATTAAGTCCGCCTTTGTACATAGTGGAATAATTTTAAATATACTAGTCGTTAGGTAATAAAATTTGGTTTTCTTATTAACACAAGAAACTCATGCTTTTATTAACAAATTGCTTCTGTGGTCTGTGGAATAAGACGCGAAGACGAGGTCGGGGCACATTTTTTTTTGTTGGTATTTCTCGATTTTGGTACGCTAGAGACTTCGACGAGCTTGCTAGTTGTCATGTTATATAGTAAGGTTGGCTAAATGTAAGTTTCTTTAAAAAAATATATGTTTTCTGACTACCCTGAAAGTAATACGGTGGTGATGATACTTTACTTCTATTACCAATTTCAACATATCAAATCATTGCGTTTACTTAATTTTTTAACTTAACAATTCATGTAGTCGCAATAAGAAAAGAAATCGTATATAACCATTTTTCGCTATACCTATCTAAACAAATACATTATAGACTATACCCCATGGATCCGTGACAATATTGGTATGCAGGTGCGGCGCAAGGAAACTCAAAACATTAACCTTTGAAAAGGGGTCAATGCGTAAAACTTGGCTTTCCCCTAATATTTTATTCCGGGTTGCAACCTGGGTATTTGTGAGACGATCTTTGAATATCGATCAGGTTTATGATCATAACTTTTAGTCACAATGTTGTCGAATCGCGGAGTTATGGCCTCGTTAAGTTAACACATCAAGTTATGTTTACAGAAGTAAGAAATCATTGGTAAAGTTTGATCACTATTGATTTAGTCATCTGAAATTCAAAGCGGATACGAGTATCATCTCCGAGGGTTTAACACTGTTGCAACTGGGTTCGATTCCCACCGGGGACAAGTTGTACATACATATATACATATCTTCACGCCAGATCCCTTACGGGGTAGGCAGAGACAATTGAGCGCCACTTGACACGATCACGACATACCTCTTTCGCTTCATCGACATTCATCGACCTCTTCATACATGCCCTTTTGTTACGAAGGCTTTTTAATTCTCCTTCAGCTAGTGTTTTATTTATTTGATCGTGATACGTGTGTCTTGGTCTGCCAGGGCCTCTTTTACCCACAACTTTCGCATTATATACCTGGTTCGTCAATCTTTCTTCGCTCAACCTTTCAACATGCCCGAACCATCGTAGCATGCTTTTTCTTATTTTTGTGCCTATGCTTTCTTTTATACCTACCATTTTTCGTATTTCGACGTTACGTATGTGGTCCGCCAAAGTGAGGCCGCATAAACGACGCAGCGACCTCATTTCTACTGCATTAACCCTACTCTCTTGTACATTGTATAATTTGACTCGGTCTGGGTGTTTATATGTATAATATGTATATATTTACAAAAAAAAAAAGTATAATATGTAGTTTATCAACCATCTAGTTTCCGTAACACAAGCCTCGTAGCTTACCACGGAAACTAGATGGCGCTGTGTGACCTGTCTGAAAATATTTATTATTATTATTATTCCTCTCGCTCGCACAGTTATATTTTTTAAAGATATATTTTTATAGATAAGTCTTTAGTCAACATTAACTTTCTAGGAAAAAAATATTACAGACAATTTTTTTATTTTCGTATAACTAGTTTTTATAGAGCGGTTATAAGAACATTTTCCTTAAAAATCGTACAATGGTCGGTTCAAATCCCCCCGGCATGTACCAATAAGAAATACACTTTTCTCACGTACATTTTTCATAGATTAACAACACCACTGTTCCCGTGTGATGAGAACACGTTAAGCCGTCAGTCCCGGTTCCACTAATAACAACTTGTGGAATTGTTAATTAAATGTCAATATAAAATTGACATCGGACCCTCGCCAACCCGTCTGGCCAGCGTGGCGAGTGTAGACCAAATTCTTCCGAATTTCCTGGAAGGCCCATCTCCAACAGTGTAGTTTTAGGGGCTGTGATAATATTATAATAATATAAATAAAATCACTAGTAACATGAAGTAAATTAGTAAAAAGCAAGACGAGTCGACATAACCTCTCAAAATTGGTATAATATTGTATGTATTTTATATATATTTATTATGTATTTATATGTACTTGTGTTATTATATATTTATATATTAGTGTATATATAAGTATTTTAGTGTTAGTTGCTAGTAATAGTTTAAGATTTTTTATTATTAATCTCGATTTTAAAATTAGTGATTTAATCCACCCACAATCATTGCTCACTATCCCAAAGGTTAGCTGGTAGAAAATGTCACTAGACATTAAGTTCGCCTATGTACATTTAAATGTGTTTTTGTTTATTGTGCAATAAAGAATTTATCTATCTATCTATCTAGTTTTAGATAGAGAAAAATAGCTAAAACATTTATAACGATTTTCCTCTATCTACTACTAAACAAATTCCATTCCATTGATTATCCGAGCAGGTGCCTGGTCCATCGTGTGTGGGTAAGAAATGAGAAGAATGGTGTCTCGGGCTTGCGACCGACAATAGGCTGGTTTACAAAGTAGACCTCCGTTTTGTATTTTATTGCACATTCACAATTCCACTGTTCTCCCTGCACAACCAAATACTGTATGATTCCGTTAACGCCGATTGGGCTTAAACTCGTTCCTGATAATTTCTTCTGTGAGATCTGATGAGAGAGGAATATTTGATTCCCATGGAACGGTAAGTTCAATAAGAATAACATTTTAAGTTCCGAGAAAACACTAAGATGTCTGGCCTGCAGGCGGTCATCTAAAATGTACGTAAGTTTATAGACTTCATTTCTTAAAAGTACAATGAGAATTGAAAAATCTTTGAAAATATTGGATTGTGTGAGCGAGAGGGGTGCAAAATCGTTAAACCCTCTTAAACGCAATGAGATACTTCGATGTTTGAAGTTATTGAAAATAGTCGGTTAATTAATATTGACTCCAGCACATCTTAAAGGAATCGACGCGGCTACAATCACCGGCTTTAAAAGTCAGGTTTCAACGGCATAAAACTTGGTTAATCGTTGCAGAAACCATAGACTCTTTTGCGTCCCATTTCCTAGAGGGCATGTAACAGTTGAGCATACGCTTCCAGCATCACATCACAAAGGCATCGACGTATCTCGACTCAAAGTTCAGGTTTCAGCGGCATAAAACTGTATTACACGTAAAATAGTACAAACTTGTACGGTGGAAAATTAATATGGACTTCGCAGACCCGTACAACTTAGAATGTTATGTTTGGCATGTACGTTTGAGAAAAGTGCAGAAATAAAAGCTCACGGCGACTCCCGACTTCCTGCACATTTATTATTCAGCCAGCGAAGTCACTCGCCATTCGCAGTTTCTTGTATAAAATGTGTCCGGACTCGAGTGGATTTTGTTGTAAGGAATTGTTGTTTTTAACGAAAAAAACTGTAAATCCATAAAGGAAAAGGTCTGCATGAGAAAATGACTTGTTTTAGACGTTTTTTGTGATGTGATAACCTGAATTATGAAGTTAAAAAATCTCTTAGTACATGATCCGTAGAAGAGCAATCTTCACTGATCGATTGTGTTAACGCCGTTTTATATATATTTGGGAGTTCTCGAGAGTAAAACTGTCAAACAAATTTAATGTCACACAAACATAATTATAGCCAGAAACTAGGATTGGGAAGTAGTAGGTCAGATCAGTGTGGTATCCCCACTACTTCCCAGGTCGTCGAACTTAGCCCACACAATAGTGGGTCGGTCCCGTATGGTACCCCCACCACATCGTCATCGAACCCGTAACCCTTGTGGTGAAGATACCGTTCTATGTGCCGCCACATATATATATATACATACTCGTAATTATCTATGTAGTATAACGCTTCTAGAACAATCTCACGCTTTATGTATATCCATCCCTTTTATTCCTTATCCATAAGACTTACGTGTGAAAGAGATGGAGAAATGCGCAAACGCACCTTAAAATGGGTCGGCCTCGCGCCACCTGTCAGTTGGAATAAAATATTTGAACGGTGAACCCGTGAACGCTACTCAACCCATATTTATTAAAAATAAAAGACTTTAAATTGTGAATTGTGTGTGCTCACAAACTCTGCTCCAACTCTTGATGCTATGGTGGTGTGTCCTGCCTTACTTGGAGCTATCGAAGAACCCGCAGTAAGTCTCCTTTCTTTTCACCACCAGATTGTCTTAATGAAATTTACTTTTTATATAATAAAATACTTTAAGAGAAGCAGTGGTCTTTAATTTAATCATACTTTCTTAAATTAGTCATTAGTGTGGGACATTTTTTTCTTTAAATTACAACTTTATTCTTATAATTTTTTTAAAACTTTATTGCACTATGTACAAGGGGCCGGCTTAATGCCGCTAGGCATTCTCTAGCAGCCAACCTTTGGGACAATGCAGAGAATTTTGATTAAGAGGTACCTACTTTACTGCAAAGGGCTTAAATATGAAACTTATTAAAAATATTAAGTAAACTTAATCTAAGATAAAACAATATATATTAATATACACACCAATACATACAAATATGTACGCAATAATACATATACTACACACTATATATATATATATATATACTACATACAAATCTGACATACACCAGCCAACTTGGCCTATCGTGACAAGTGGCAAGCTCGTCGATGACTTTAGCGTACCAAACTCGAGAAATATCACATTCAAATTAAATAAATTATTGTGGGACACAGTAATTGAATCTGATATCTTCGAGTCTAAATCCAAGGTTTTAGCTAGACCACGAAGGCAGTTGTTTATATTGTTTTTAACAATGAGCATAAAAAGAAAATATAAATATAACGGTAGAAATGACAATAAGAGTCTTATTTGGCATCGATTGGTTACATTGTAGCAGAGTTGATCCGAACACAAAGCCGGTAGGTACTTTCTTTACGAGTACAATGACAATACCAATTTTAAAGCGTAGGTTTGCAACAGTTGGCAATACTGTTCCAATTTTACGACGCTGACAACGTCAAAAGTATAAGACGATGGAGGATGAATTTTCCGGATATACAAACACGTTATCATAAATTTATTTTAATTTTTAAGTAATACATTGGTATTGAAAAGTAGGAAAAACTGTAGCAAATTTTTTTAAACCTTTTTTTTGTTAAAAAAAGAAAAAAAATACATATCAATTTTTTTTTTACACAAGCATGATGCTTGATGGTAAATGGCGCGCAATGTCCATGAATCTTAGCAACTGGAATCAGATAATCATGGATGGTATCAGTCCCAAGCACTATGCCGGCCTGACTGGGCATGACGACAATTCGAGCCTGATCCCGAAACTTACTTGGTTTATCTGCACGAACGCTGGATACGTCCCCGCCCCAGGTGACTGGGAAAATTGGGGGGTCGTCCCACTCTGCGTCTTCCAGTGATCTTCAATGCAGTACCCGTGTACTCCATCGTTCGTCAGATCTGCGACAGACGTGTCCAGCCCATTGCCACTTCGGCTTGCTAATTTTAAAAGGTATGTCGGTGACTTTGGTTCTTTGATGGATGTCAACATTTCTGACTTTATTATTTATTATTTATCCTTCAGAGAAATCCTGAGCATACCTCTCTCCATAGGCCGCTTATGCATCATTATTTTTATATATATATTTATTTCAAACTAGCACGACATGTGACCTTGCTCGCCCACCTGATGGTTAACAACTGGAATCAGACACTCATGACTGACGTCAGTCCCTAACACAGTGCCGGCTTGACTGGGCATGACGGCAATTCGAGGCTGATCCCGAAACGTGTGGATACACTTTACAGGATTTATCGGCACGAACAGTGGTAAATTGCTCATCCTGCCGGGGGGGGCATCAGTCCGCCTACCACCCATTAATAATAATTAAATACGAAATAAAAAATAAACAAAGAAAATATAAAATATCGCAAACAACAACAAAATTAAAAAAACTAATTATATGAATTGGATTTGCTGTGAAAAGATATCATGGTTTTTATTTCACAATTTTAGCTACTTAAAACATTCGTACATATATATTTTTTAATTATTAAAAATTATGAAACACTTACACAAGTTTTATTTAAACAAAATGGATTAAAAATTAAAACAACTCGTCTCCAGATTCAAGTTACCGTTTTTCAATGAGTTATTAATTAAAAACCGGAGACCATCCTTGCTTCTTAATTATTTTTTTATGCAAAATGCCATCGTAATATAATCCGGCGAGAGGTCTGAATCCGTTTAACGTGGGTTTAAAAAAGTTACTGTTCGGAGCGAAGTTGTTCCATCTCTGATCATTTTGCGGCGGAAGATACAGATCGTTGGGTTCCACAGTTATCATAACTCGATTAATAAAAGCATTGTCATACTTCGCAGCTGGATAAATTCCAACAGGAATAGTAGACATCTGCTCTACAGTAACAGTTGTAGTTCCATTTTCAATATTAACCGTTGTATAATCGATGCTTGCAGGAGTCGTCGACTTCTCCGTAGTATTCGAATTCGTACTTGATTCCATATTGGAATTTGTAGAATTCGTGACGATTTGGCGCAAAGCTGTACTTATGTTTTTTTCTTCATTTTTCGATTCAGTTTTTGTGCCAGTTTCTCTTTTTAACGTCTTCCGTATATCTATGTCGTTTTCAATATCATTATTGGTAATTTCTACAAATCTATATGGTTTTATTATTTGTAAATTATCAAAATCTTGTTCGTCTAGTAAATTATTATGTGCGTGAACTGTAGGTACAAAAATAGGTGTATGCACTCGTATCAATAATGGCGCTAATTGCATGGCAAAGTTATGACCCATTTGAAGTCCTTGTAGATACCCCAGAATTTCGTGGAAGTTTGATGTGTGCATATCTTTTGTTTTCCGTACATCTGCAAAAATAATATAGAAATTTAATAATAATATTTAGATTTTGGGGTAATAAATGTCAAGTATCATTACGACCGTATCCCTTTCTGGGTAGTTAGAAATCATGCTTTTTAAAGAAGCTGATTCGCATTTGGCTAACTTTACTATAAGCCCATCATGACAAGTAGCAAGCTCGTCGATGTCTCCAACTTACAGAAATATCACAAATAAATTAAATACTTTATTGTGTCCGAGTGTGTGAAATCGAGCCCGGTACCTCCTAGAACCGCTAGACCATGGAGGCAGTTATTCCGTGGATTATAAAGTTCCTGTTCCTAGCCGGGACGCAATCATTTATTTGTGATATTTCTTTGTGAGTTTGGTACGCTAGAGACATCGACGAGCTTATTAATTGTCATGATGGGCCTATATTAAAAGCTAAACATAATATGAACAAGGTAAAGAGCTGTATGTTTTACAACAATACATACCTACATGAACGTTAAGTTAGTTAAATGTCAATAAAAGCATTCATAATACTAAGTTGTGATTTCTGAAACCTAAAAATAACCGTAAAAATTAAAGCAATAGTAAAGTAGGCTAAATGTGAACCCGCTTCTTTGAAAAGCGTGGGAAATCACGGAAGGGATACGGTCGTGATGATACTTTATCTTACTTTAGTATACGTAGATTTACTCGTATAATTTTTAAGTATTAAATGTTTTAGACTCGTTACCCAACCAGGAATCGAAACCGGTATGACCCCATAATAATATTTATTATTTACAACATTTTTTTTTATATTATTTTAATTAACATAAAGTCGCTCATTAAAATACATTTATTAGGAATACCTACTTCTGTCACTATCCACGAATAAACAGGTCGATAACAAAACCAAACAACCGATCCCGAACATGGTTTTCACAAAAATAAACTGTTGAAGTTAAGTATTGGTTTACTATTTGTCATAGAATATGAAGAAAAGAGATATGATATTATTAGTATTAAAAGTATCATCACGACAGTTTTTCTTTCGGGGTGGTCAGAAACCACGCTTATAAATAAGCGGGTTCACATTTAGCCAATTTTACTATAGGCCAATCATAACAAGTGGCAAGCTCGTCGATGTCTCCAGCGTACCAAACTCGAGAAATATCACAAATAAATTAAATAATAATTAAACATATTTATTTACATTAATACATTTGTGTCCCGACCAGGAATCGAACCCGGTACCTCCGAGTCTAAATCCACGGACTTAACTGCTAGACCACGGAGGCAAATGTATTAGTATTATATTCTTTTAAAATATACCAATGATCAGCTAATAAAAGGTAAATTATATTTACATTATGTTATAGATTACATTTTTTTATTTTGTTCTTTTATAAAAGATACATTAAAAACTACTTTAATAATAAAAATAAAATTTAATATAAACTAATGCATGTAAAATATTAAATAATAGATTAAAAATATATAATAGATAGAAAAATATATATTTTTGTAATGGATTTATTTAAAATAATATCGTGTTATGCATCCTTTATGAAAAAATATTATGTTTTTAAAATATACAAGCGCTACAAAAAACAGGGCAATTTATTTTTTGTACCTATGAACAGAATTTGTTTTTTTTTTTAACTTTTTTAAGACGCATTTGTATGCTTATTTAATCTATGAACTAAAATGGAAAGTATGTTTGACAATATGCGGGCTTGTTACCGATTATTTTATTACACTTTTAAAAACTAAAACCTTTATTATGTAATACGATATTTATTATAATATTACCTAATATAAGAAAGCCATCATGGTCTAGCGGTTGTAGCTAAGCCTGTGGATTTAAAGGCGAAGGAAATAGGTTCGTCCTGATGAGGTTACATCTTTGTCATATATCTATAGTCTGGTATAAAATCAAATCAAATCATTTATTTCGATTGGTTATCTTGTAACAACTTGGATATTGTCAGCAATAAAATAATATATAAAAAGGTTGATGAATATCGAAGAAGCGAAGGAGGTATGTGGTGACCATGACAAGTGGCGCTTAGTTGTCTCTGCCTACCCCGCAAGGGATTTGGCGTGAAGATATGTATGTTGTATGTGTCTTAATAATATTAAATCTCTTTGGCTTGTGTTCCAATATTGCTATTGTGTTTTTACGTTTAATATAATAAGCTGTGATAAATAAATAAATAAAATATTTAGCAGCTCATAGGAAAGTTTGTAGAAAAATCAGACTATAGTGAATACAATGCTTTAAGTGAATGTACACTGAGAAGCAATCCACCAATCAATGCAAACATAAAATTTTTGTGCTATAATAACATAAATAAACAAAGGATTTCTGTTTATAATATTTTAAAAATACTAATTGCAATTGATCAAAAGTCTGTATTCGACATATACAAAAAGAATTTTTGAATTAATACTTCCGATATTCAGCAAACAAATAAAATGCGAATATCGAAATAAAACCTCCCCTGAAACACAATAGGTGGGGGCGCCGCCTGTCAGCGAGTTTGTAATGAAATGACAGATAGAAGTGGAGACCGATGACAGGTAGAAAGCATCCATTATGATTTTCGCCAGATGATAAAGATACATCCTCATTTTAACAACGATATTGTTTTACGATACCATTCGAATAATATTTTATTTAATACGTACAAACAGGTCGCGCGTTTAAACATAAGCACATTGAAAAATTGTTAATGTATGAAACGTCATACACTCCCCTCGTTCTGAGACACGATAATAGTAACCTAAGCACGCCTAAAGGTGTTCCAAGACGTGCATAAACTGTTTTGCCAAAGCTATATGACGTCACAAATGACATCATTCCTCGCGCTTATATGCTCACGATATAGAGGTAGATCGCTCTGAGCGCTGTCAGTTGTTTGTCATAATGTCGCGCGTCATTTTCAAGTTTATTTAAATTGTAATTCGTTTATACTATTTCTGTGTTACTTCTAAAAGAAATCTATAATTAATATTTTAGTTGAAAGTAAATAAAAAATGTCTGAAACACGGCAAGCTATGACCAAAATAAGTTAATAATAGTAAACGTTACACATATAAAGATGAATAATCCGAGAGATGTGTGTTTGTTAGTATTCATACTCAAAGATGTGGAATCAGCAATTTATCTCCCATACATTATTAATAATAATAATAATAAATAATAATAAAAAATCTTTATTGACACATTTTTTTCTTTTACCTAATATATAAATGTGCTCTGTCTCCTGGACTAGTCTGATGAAACAGACTGTGTTCCAGAAGACAAGTGCTCTTCGTTAAAGTTACATAATGTATGACAATAGAAGACGAAAATAATAAAAGCAAAAAACAACACATAAGCAAAACATAAATATAAAAATAAAAAATGAAAGGCTATAAGGGGTAGAAATAATATTTAAAAATTAAATAATAAACAAAGCAAATAAATAAACAAAACAAATATATATATATGTTATGAATAAAACAAATATTTAGACCGTTCCGAATTGATATCACGCTCTGAGCATTCAAATCGTGATATTTGATTCGGAACAACTGTCAGTAGACTCCATTTTTCCATTTACATTCTTTAGTTTTCCTCGTAGTTTGACATCAGCCGACCACACACAATTAATAAAATCAGCCTGTATAGATTAAGAAAACCTTGGTAAAGGACATTCTTCTAACCATCTTGTACTTGAAAGAGAATTCTGTAAAATTTATAAAAATGTACTTAATTAAGTGTAATTACCATAGTTGCACAAAATGAGGCATATGTAATTGTGTACGAGTATAGGATACAGATTGCTTAATCAACTCAATTCAATGTAATCAATCACAAATATCTAATCTGCTAAAATATAATTCCGTCAATTAGAGCGTAAATAGGAAATGGCATAACTTCGCTGACTAGCAATTTAAGGGTGCATTTATACTGACGAGTCGGCGGAAATCTGTTCGCCGGCTCTGCAGTTTGATTGGTGCAAATGATGCTGTTTTAGTCTTACAAACGAATTTTCTGACTATTCTACGAGTAGAATATCTTTTTATTTCAAATAGAGGTTCTACCAATGACACCTAAGGCCTAAAAAAAATTGTTCTTTTGACAATTACACGCGGTACAGTAGTCTAAAGAAATAATACAATAAATAATTATTTAATTTAAATTAAAACTTATGAGAGTGCTACGACATTTGGGAGGTGGATAGGTAAATTATAGAAGCTGAAGGGGGTTTGGCGGGGATGGCCAAATATCGCATGGAATGTCGAATGTATCCAGTTGTAGGAAGATGGAACAACACCGAACAGGACCGAGCTTTGTGTGTTCCCCTTAAAAGAGCTTCTATCCTATCCATCGCGGCACATGTCAATTAGGAGCGTATGATGCAATCTCACATGTCTTCGCTGAGTTAAGGCACTCACTGACATAGACGTGAAAATAATCTGTCAAAATAATTTATTTTCTTCAACGCATTGGCCCTAAAAATACAGTCTCTTGTGTAATTCTTGTGAACTTTCGAGTATCAATCACCACTATGTTAAACTAATAATATATGTATGTTTTAAATTAACGCCGCAAAACATGTGCTAAGAAAATAAGAAAGCGTGATTGTACACTTTGTTAGAATTTGTTGAGAAAATCTTCTATAAACATAACAAATTGTAAAACATGTTTTTCTCTCTTTCTTTTTTCTTCCATCTTTTGTAGTAAAACATGCTTTAAAAAAAACGCTTACCCAAATTTATTACCATATCGTCATATCTAACAAATAAATATTTCTTTTAAATATTTTTAAATATTTTTAAATATTTTTTTTTTTTTTTTTTAATATTTCCAGACAGTTCACACAGCGCCATCTAGTTTCCGTGGTAAGCTACGAGGCTTGTGTTACGGAAACTGGATGGTTGATAAACTACATATTATACTTTTTTTTTTTGTAAATATATACATATTATACATATAAACACCCAGACCGAGACAAATTATACAATGTACAACTTGCCCCCGGTGGGAATCGAACCCACGACCTCCCGTGTTCACGGCAACGTTTGTTAGCACTAGACCACGGAGGCGGTCAATTTGACAATTGTCTCTTTTTTTATATACTAGTACAACATGTGACCTTGCGATCACCTGATAGCAAGTGGCACACGAGGTCCATAAATGTTAGCAACTGGAATCAGACAATCATGACTGACATTAAACTCTAACACTATGCCGGCTTGACTGGGCATGACGGCAATTCGAGCCTGATCCTGAAACGTGTGGATACAAATTACCACCATCAGTCCGCCTACCACCTATTATATGTAAAAAATAAATATGCTTAATAAGATGTAGTTAGATTTGGTCGATACAAGCAAGCGATGTCTTTTTTCATAGAGTTCTGAACATAATTCATTACAGTGGCATCTAAACATACTCGTCAGCACATATGGCTATGCTCTAGATGTTGGTCCTAAACAACCGCTTAGACAAAATAAAGAACAATGGCGAGCATCTACTATACATGAATTTACCTGAACTAAATTTGCTAAGTCTTTATATAAAAGAAATATAAAATGTCTCGGATACAAAAAAGTATCATCACGACCGCTTCCCTTTCAGGGTGGTAAGAAACCACGCTTGTAAATAAGCAGATTCACATTTAGCCAACTTTACTATAGGCCAATCATGACAAGTGGCAAGCTCGTCGATGTCTCCAGCGTACTAAACTCGAAAAATATCACAAATAAATTAAATATTATTTATTTACATTAATAAATATTTTTGCGTCCCGACCAGGAATCGAACCCGGTAACTCCGAGTTCAAAATCCATGGACTTAACCGCTAGACCACGGAGGCAGTTACTCGGATAAAACTGCGGAATATGTTCCTTTTTAAATTATTATAATAGAATGTCTTATAGCTACGAGATAAGTTATTTCGAAGTCTTTTTTTAAGACGCTAGAAAATTTATGTCATCTCACCATTGTCCGTTAATTGTTGGACTGTACATTAATATACGTCTATACCACTGCACTTTCAGAACATGCAGACTAAAGCAAATTTCATGTATCCATCATGCGATTGTCATATCCAAGTTATTATTGTCTATGATTAAAAGCCTTTGTTCTGACAATTGTGTCTAGGATCGAATAATGATGAGTCTAGTTTTATTATTGGACAATCCACTTAAGTACTACGAATATGTCTATTGAATAATACGCAGTATAGTTTCTTTGTACCTACCTACATGGATTTAGATGTGGAGGTACCGGATTTGATTTTTGTTCAGGACACAATAATTTATTTATAATATTTCTAGAGTTTGGTAAGCCAGAGACATCGATGAGCTTACCACTTGTCATAATAAACCTATAATCATACTCAAGGTACATTGTAACGTACCTTGAAACCTCCTTGAAGCGTGTTTATGTAATTTAAGCTAATAATTATATAATTTAAATTGTATTTCTTGTATTCTCTTATTATTAATAATTTTAACTTCTTATTTTAGTCAAATAACACTTTTTTAAACAAAACAAATTGTCGAACTAATGCAAATCAGATTACGTACCAAAATATTAATTATTATCGTGAGGCAATCATAATATGAAAGAAATAGAATTATGGATGTCGAAAGAGTTAGAGCGTGTAGTAATTCTGACAAACATTTGGAATACGGGAACTCAATCTTCAATGTAGCCAGAACAAAAAACTTATCTCAAGGAAATATTTAAAATGGTAACATTTATGCCTTTCGAGGTTTGGAGACTTCAATTTCGAGGACCTTGACCCTTGTCGTTTGACATAGGGAAGGAATTGTGGATAGGAGGGGTCGTTAAGAAAACGTCTTTGGATATACGTAATAGCATTTTTTTTATATATACGTATTTTCGCCGCTCAGAACGCTCGTATTCTCCATATTCTTGTAGTTCGGAGACGTGGACTATAAAAGTCGCAGATAGGGCAAGAATTGATGCGTTTAAGATGTGGTGCTGGCGTCGTTTGCTCAAAACTCATTGGATCGGACGACGCAACGTTTCAGAGCTCGAGGAGCTCAAACTTGCCAAGGGACAGAGACTTTCTGCCGTCTGCTTTGCCCGAATTCTGCAATATTTTGGCCACATTGCTAGAAGAGGCACCGACAATCTGGAAAAACTCTTAGTAACGGGAAAAGTAGACGGTATAAGAACAAGAGAAAGAAGCCCCAAACGATGGTCTAGTCAGGTAACTGACCACTTAAACATCCCAGTACACCAAGCCATCCACTGCGCCGAGGACCGCAGCCACTGGAAACGGCTAGTGGATGGTCTGCGACGGAGTCACGATCCCCAACAGTGGGGTACCGACTAAGGAGGAGGAGGATTTGCGCCGCTGAATAGACTCGACGCTTTCGGCTGCAGCTCCCGCTTTTTGCGCTGTTCATTCATCATCAACCTTTTCAGCAGTTGAATGTTATGACTTGACGACCATGTTGAGAAGCGGTGGTTAAAAACTTTTCAGTAAGATGTTGTTTTTAATAATAATTTATACTGCGGAAAACTTATTTAGCATATTCTTTAACATCCACTTTGCAAAGCGTCGAATATTCCAAGTTGATACACAGTTAACGCGAGAAGTTCGCTGCAACGTCTTTAGAAACAAAGCCTGGTTCCACAAGTTACTTACTTACATAGACGTAGAATTTTAGCACACGCCCAGCAATTTAACATATTAACAGCCTTGGCGCTAGTTTAGTTTTAATCGAAAAGTTCCAAGAAATCTGCCCCCGCCAAGTCGAGCAAAAAAGCGGCACAGCCGTACCATCCTTTTCTCGAAACAGTTTGGACAATTTTCGACCCCCTATAACTTTGTTGTTGATAAAACTAAAAGCCTAAATTTCCAGTAACCAAACAGGCATTGTATAAACATTGTATATTTTAAATTTCATGTAATTTAAACCAGTAGTTCGAGAATTATAACTAGTCAAAGTTTCTTAATTTTGTCACTCACTGACTGACTAACCGATCATCAAAACTCTAAGGCACTAGCTGACTTAGAAGCTTCAAATTTGGAATATAATTAGTGTTTAGCGTATAAATAAACCTGGCACCTCCTAACATAATATAATAATAACCTTACTAAATATAATATAATAATAATAACTATACTAAAATCTAACATTTGCATACGTCTGCTCGATATCTACATTCTTTCTTTAAGGCAGTAGAGACCCAGTAGGCTTGATATTTGAATTTTATGCTAAGAGGCAAATTATTCTCCAAACGAGTTCAAGACGAAACAAGACTCATGTGAGGTGATAGAGAGAAGAGAATTATGGGAGGAACGGAGAGTTTTATCATGCAATGAAGACAGGTGTGCTTGTTCTTAAGGTACGTATTTCGGCTAAAAAAAGCAAGCAAAGTATTATTATATCATTAGTAATGTCGTGCTCGTGCTAGCGGCTCAGTTGTAAGAACGCTTTCCTTTAAAATCCTACAAAGGTCGGTTCAAACACCCTCAGCATGTACCAATAAGAAACACATTTTTCTTACGTACATCTGTCATAGATTTACAATACCACCGTTCTTGTGCCTCGGAGATTATTGTTAATAAATTGTCAATAAAAATTAACATCAGATCCTTGCTAACCCGTCTGGCCAGCACGTGGCGATTGAAGGCCTAATTCTTCAGATATATGTTTTGGAAGGTCCATCTCCAACAGTGGAGGTATAGGACGCTGTGTTCTAGGGGCTGTAATGAATGCCCCTAAATCAATCTACATATTCCAATCACTGGTATTAAGTTGATATGTTGAGATAATAATATATTACGTCTATGTCTTCCTAAAGCAACTTACGAGTAATGCAGCTCCGTCTAGCTCGATTCTGTAGGAGCGCTTAGAGCGAGTGAAATTCGTATGTTATACATCGCAAGGTATAAAGTTTGAATTTCATTAGTTACAAAGTTTCGTTGTACTATTAGTTATTGAAAGCTATGTTATATCTAAGAAATGTTTCATAATGTTTCATGATCAGCCTGTGTCTCTCTACTGCTGGATATAGGTCTTTCTAGGGGTTTGATGAGGATGGCAACAGATCACATGCAATAAAAAGCCTTGGGTGAAGCCTATACTCAGTGTGATGATGTTGATGGACGGGCGTGAAAAAAGAGAAAAGTTATTATAATATAAAGGTGGACTGTATGAAGGGGCTGGATGCTCACACGCATTTACGAGTACCTGTATTGACTGCAGTTGGTCTTGGGTCGCCAGGTTGCTGCTGGCCGCGAACAGGCTTCTTTTCTCGCAATTTCGAAATTGCGAGCGGTTGATGTTTATTCTTCAAATTCTGTACAAGCAATGATCCTGGCACATTTCTTTCTGACGCTTATGACAGCTGAGTCGCGTTCATTAATTTACATTTTCTTCCCATGCGCAAGGTGCGTTCGGAATGTACTCGCAGGTTTTAGAGCGAGATAGGCACACCATTCCGCTAGTGCGTATGAAAGGGATAAAGGATAGGTATGGCGATATATAAAATTAAAAGACAATAAATAATAGACAACCTACTAATAGACAATCAACAACAGTTGATTATAAATATTTAGAAATAACATAAAAAAATAAGTCTCGCTAAAATTAAAATAAGTAAAACCCATTCAATAATTTTAATATTTAATATATCCCAGATATTTCGTCGGTACTATATTTGTCTTTTCTTAATGTTAAAAAGACGGAGTTGATGGTCTTTAAAGCGAATGGTGGACCTGATGTGGCTCCTCCTGTATGTATCAATGGTCGGCAGTTAGTTAGAGTTGACAAGTTTAAGTATCTTGGCCATATTCTGACCTCGTGTAGAAAGGATGATTCAGACATTGAAAGGCAGAGAAGAGCATTGTCCGTCGTGGGCAACATGTTATCCAGAGGTTAAGCTTACACTTTTTAACATCTTTTGGCAAACATTTTACACATGTCAGCTGTGGACAAAATATACAAAAAGGTCCCATAATGACATCCGTGTTCAGTACCACAACTGCTTTAGACAGCTTTTCGGTCTAAAACGATCATGCAGCGCTTCTGGCATGTTCTTTGAAGCCAGAGTAAACACATTTGATCCTATTATGAGACAAAAAATTGCGTCATTCCTTGGCCGTCTTCGCACATCTGATAACAAGATCATAAAGAATCTGTTGCTCCCGATGGCAATGTACAGGTATTGGATAGAACTGGGTGCATAGGTACTGCTGTGTGGGTTGCTGCTGCTTCATATCTATGTATATATACTACGCTGTGTATATATACTATAGTTAAATTTAAGCACCTTTATCTGTAAGTTCTAATATTTTTAATATGAATCCTAGTGGTTTTTAATAAACGAATTTATTTATCATTTACGTCTTTATTAGATAAAAATTGTTAGATATGTTACTGATTGATTCACATGTCATATTTAAATGATCCCAGGGATCATGTTAGATATGTTACTGATTGGTTCATATGTCATATTTAAATGATCCCTGGGATCATTTAAATATGACATGTGATCCGGCAATAGTTTATGTTACTGCAAGTTTGTTTCGCGAGGTTGACTGGTCAAAATACTAAAGGAGGTGGAGCGGTTTTTTTCGCCTTCAATCAGACTGTTGCTGTACAAAGCACAGATCAGATCATGTGTGGTACACCAGAGCCTATTCTCACCTTTGGGATGGTTTCGCCAAGTACCTCACAGATGCTCTCAATGTCCTGCAAAGGCGAGCTGTTCGAATTGTGTTGATGTCACTATATCTAAAACTCTCTAGATTTCTGAAGCTTTGTCGAGATGTGGCTTCTATGTGCGTGTTCTATACTATGTCCGAAGAGCTTTATAACCTAATCTCTTTCTCTCTATTCTACAATCGAACCACACGCACAGGTCAGAATATGCACCGAATAAACCAGCATAGTGTTAGGGAATGATGTCAACTGGAATCAGACACTCAATGATTCTAGTTGCTTACATTTATCTTTGCGCGCCTCTTATCATCGAGTGGGTGCGGAGTTAAGATGATTTTTTTTTACATCAGAAACACTCCGAACGACGAGGAGGTGATGATCGGGTGCCGGGTGACCCTAATGAGCTTATGACCTTAAAACAAAAGCAGGGTAGATAAAAAACATTTTAATAGAAACAAGCCGCGGGTTTATAAAGGCGATTAAAATTTGTACTTATGTACATAGAGAACACTTGCTGCCCCGAGTTATGAGAAAATTAAGCGAATTAACTCATAAATCTCCATAAAGTATGGCTTTATAAAATTCAACAATGTTCAGCGCTATCTACCACACTTATATAAAAAATGGATGGCTTGATATTTTTTTAAATCGTAAATCCTTAGTACCTACATTATTATTATATTATATAGTTACAATGTTACCCACTTTCCGTAAAATGTGTGCAGCATGGTTGCTTGTGAAGCAGGCTGGGGCAGCTCCCGTCTAGGTTTCTGTTTTTTTATTATTTATTTATGTTCTTGGTTTTTTTATTTATTTATTTTATGTTTAATTAATTTTTTTATAACTTTTATTTATATTACTGTTTCACTAAATTTAAATTTAGGCTATGGTATAATAACAGAGGTTGTTGGAACCTGCTTCCAACACCATTTTCTGAACCATAGACCCTTTTGTCATAATATATTTGTTTTATTTTTTAACTATATTTTACATTTTTATTAACTCTTATTTTTGTGACAAATAAAAACTGATTTTATTTTATTTTATTTATTTTTACATAAACAGCTGGTTGCAGATCCTTTCTGCAAAATAATCCACTATAAACATATGCCACGTGACTGGTTATTAGCTTGTCAATTTGGTTATTTCAGGCAATGACGTACGTCATACGTGCACACGTTAAAAGATACTTCTGAAGATAAGCCTTGAAGTATATAGCATAGTGTATAGAATATTATTAATTTTATAATAATAATATAAAATTCTTTATTGCATATAAAATAAATAAATATTTCAAGACAGGTCACACAGCGCCATCTAATTTCCGTGGTAAGCTACGAGGCTTGTGTTACGGAAACTACATGGTTGATAAACTACATATTATACTTTTTTTTTTGTAAATATATACATATTATACAGATAAACACCCAGACCGAGACAAATTATACAATGTACAATTTGCCCCCGGTGAGAATCGAACCCACGACCTCCCGAGTTCACGGCAACGTTTGTTACCACTAGACCACGGAGGCGGTATTATAGTATATTATATATTATGGGTGCAAAATTAAAAAATGGAAATAAGAGAGAGAAGAAGACAACTTTCTAAGCATTCCATGGATTCACCGTGCGGGTGCTGGGTCCATCGTGTGTGGGTAAGAGATGAGAAGAATGGTGTCTCGGGCTTGCGACCGACAATAGGCTGGTTTAAGAAAAGGAGGCCTCCTTTTTTTTTCTATTGCGCGATAATACGCTCACCATCCACCATTCTACTTCTCTCCCTACCCAACCAAATACTGTATGATTCCGTTAATGCCGTCTTGGAAGCTCGTTCCATAAATGTATTGACGGCAGACCTGCTTAGGCCCAATTCTTTCAGTAAGTGATGCAAAGATTTTGCTGGAACTCCTCTTGCACCAACTTCCACTGCGTAAAGCTGAGTCTTGAACCCGTTCCTGATCATTTCTTCTGTGAGATCATAATATTTATTCGACTTCATGTTGTGGTTTTTTGGAATATTTGATTCCCACGGAACGGTAAGTTCAATAAGGTAATAGTAGTAAAAGCCAGTTAAAATACGTAAATAAATACAATATACGCAAAAAGTATATAAAAACTTAACCTATTACCATTTGTAAACAGCTAAAGTTCTGCAGCAACATACAATATATTTTGTTGCACATTACCGCTTTAGTTTTAGTAGGGAGTAAAGAACAAAGGTAAAGCGGTTAATGTACGTACACACAAAATAATTAACCGTTATCCTTCTTGTTTGTTGACTTCATGAAGCAGTTTTGAAATTAATTTAATTTTGTTATTTACAAAATAATATTTACATTCAAACTTAATACTTAACCCTAGGGTACTATTCAATTCAATTCAAAAAATCTTTATTGCACTAAAAAATATTGTACATAGGCGGGCTTAATGACTAAGCATTTTCTAATAACCAACCTTTGGGAGTGTGGAGAGGTAACAACGAAGGGTGCAATTTATTATAATAGACTTACATACTAATATTACATATACTGAATAAATATATACATAAATACCTACATATCTATATATATTATAATTAAGTTAAATTAGTACACACATGGTTAAAGTAACAGTTGATTTAGAATAATAATAATAATAAGCATAAAATACATAACATAAGTGATTAATATAATGAGCTAGGAGACACTATTCTGCTTATTTAGATAAAAGGTGGTGAGTAATTGTTTAAAGATGTAAACGGAGGGAGCTTGTCTGATGGTCAGTGGGAGCTTGTTCCACTGGCGAGCAGCAGATACGGTGAAAGAATCCGAATACCTGCTAGAAGTGTGGGGTGGGATTTTAAGTTGATTGTTATGAGAGGAACGGAGAGGGCGGTCGTGCGAGTCGCATAGAAATTCAAATTGTGTTTTTAAATACGAAGGTGTTTTGAGTTATAAAGGACGGAGTATAGCAAGACAAGAAGATGAGTAGACCTGCGAAATCGGATATTGAGCCATTTTAACTGTTTTCGAAGATGATTGTCAAATTATGTGTTTTTTTGTTTAATTATAATCTTTATTTAATCAGAGTAGGTACCTAAACACTTATTTGCATTTTAATTAATGGAATCACTTATATTTTATTAAAATCAATACATGATTTTCGATTTTAGAACGTTACCTTATAAGCATAAGCCAGCGTGAGTGACGTCACTTAATAATACAAAGACCGTCGACTTGAAAGCAAAGCAAAGCATGTAGGTACTAATGAGAACCACTTTTCTTGTGTATATTATGCCACGCCTTTGTATATTTTGTTTGTACTATTAAGTTTTAAATAAATTAAAATCAGCCAAGCGTCTGGCCAAGGAGTTGTCCAAACGGATAACGAAAAAAAAATTTTTTATATATACTAGCACGTTATGGTAAGTCCGCGCATGGTCCATGAATGTTTGAAACTGGAATCGGACACTCATGACTGACATCAGTCCGTAACACTATGCCGGCTTGACTGGGCATGACGGCAATTTGAGCCTGATTCCGAAGCGTATGTGCACTTTACTGGGTTTATCGGCACGAATGGTGGATACTTCCCCTCCAGCAGACTGGGCAAATTATCACCATCAGTCCGCCTACCACCTATTTGAGATTCTGGACGGATATGTTGTCAGTCTGCTTGGGACTATTTTGTTTATTATTATTATATAAATAAATAAAATAAAAATAAAATGCGTTTATTTCGGAATTGTATTAATAGGGGTTAGTAACATAGTGTTTGCTTATTCTATATTAGTAAAAAAGAGAAAATTTATTTTTATATTTGACTTGCCCTCCTGAGGCACTGGGCACATACATGTAAGTATGTACCCAGTGCACCATGATAGGGCATGATCTGGCTTCTCACTAACTGCCCTTAAGATGATGTTGCCGCTCCCTCGTACTCTGTGCATCAACGACGCGACTCGTTTCCGCAATACTGAGAAGAAGTCATCTGTGTGCGCGTACGCAAACATCGCTGATGCACTGCACCAACGAGGGAGCCCCATCATCATCCTGAAGGCGTTATTATATTGTACTCGAAGAGCGTTGTAGGCTCTCTGCGTATAATTATTATTATTGAAATCGTTAATAAATTGTTTTAAAAAATTAGGTCGGGCCTCCTCGGCCTATCCGTTTGGAAAGGGTAAAATATAAAAAAATAAAATAAACGTATACATATATAAACATCATTTTTTTTTTGCTAATAATTATTTAGGAGATAAAAGCATATAATTTTAGATCGAGTCCGTTCTTTGGTCCCTAAGGGCACTTCTTGTCCTCTGTGATGTCGATTTCAGACCCATTCATTTCTTCATCTGACCAAAAAATAACCCAAGCTCAACTCGGTCAAGCAATTCAACTAAAGATCAAAGTCTCGTATTTTTTTTATTGTTATTTGTTTGACGTTGTTTTAATATCAAATATGATTTGTTTTTATTTATTTATCATTATTATGTGTTTATCAGCATATTTATTTATAAACATTTATTGCACAAAATAACTTAAAGTGTAGTGTACAAGGGCGAACTTAATGCCCGGCATTTTATAACAGCTAACCTTTGGTAGTGTGGCAGAGGATTGCGGGTGCATTAAGATAAATACAATTACATAAATACTTAAATGAGAGATATATATATATATATATATAATTAACATAAATATATATTATGTATGAATATATAAACACAACTAACAAATAGGTACTCGTATTATATTACATAGGAATTATTAACATTTATTCGATAAAATATTTATAAAATATAAAATAAAATTACATAGGTACAATCATTTACGATAAAATATTAAATATATTCGTCTGGTCCATAAATTCAAGGTCGCTTAGCGAGCCATGGAAAGAGCTATGCTTGGTATATCTCTAATGGATAGAATTCGAAACGTTGATATTCGTCAGAGAACGAAAGTTACTGACATAGCTTTTAAAATTAGCAAGCTGAAGTCCTAATAGGTCGGACACATCTGCCGCAGAACCGACGAACGATGGGGCAAGCGGGTTCTAGACTGAAGACCACGTACGGGAAGACGCAGAGTGGGACGACCCCCTACCAGATGGACAGATGACCTAAAGAAGGTCGCTGGTGGGGGTTGGATGAGGGTAGCGAAAGATCGCGTTAAGTGGCGAGAGCTACATCCAGCAGTGGAGAGATACAAGCTGATGATGATGATGATGATTAGTGTTTTTAAATAATAATAATAATTTGTAGTTTTCCTTCGAATACAGTATTTCATACTTTCAATTATTAATATACAAACATCACGTGTTCATTACGATGACGTTACACTAACGCGTTGTGACGTCACTAACCTTATTTCTGGTTTAGGTTAACCGTGAAAACGCCGCCAAATCCCAATCTCACTTTCGCATTACTCCACCTTTTGTACCGAGCACATTTACATAAAGACCTTGGGTGCCCCTTTGGGGCCCCTTTCCGGCTTTTCCTATTTTGCCTCAATGCCACGCCACTCGTAGCCTTTAACTATAGCATGAATCTGAAGCCAAAGAATTCCGAGGTTTATTTTTGCGGACTTTAAAAAAGGTAAACCTTTTCGACGTTCAAAAAAATATCTTCATAGAAAAATATTTGCTAAGAAATAGTCTGCGTAGAAAAAACGCGTTTTTATTATATAAACGTGGGTTGTAGCTTAAAATGAAAGTGCGTTTGAAACTTAGTACTTTCCTATTAATAAATTGTAAGTAGTTAAACTAATGGATTTTAGGAATAAAGTATGTAAGTACATAGTTCATTTAAAAAAAAATACGCTATTTTGCCCGGATATGTCAAGTGCAAGTTTTTGTTTTACTTATCTGTTATTTTTATTATATTAAATATCATTTATAAACATTACGAAAGCTACTAAAATCCGGCTGGTCAGAGCTCTTGTGTTCCCCATTTTCCTGTATGCTGCAGAGACGTCAACCCTGCCCGAAACTGAAATAAAACGGATTAATGCTCTAGAATGTGATGGTGTTGGCAGAGATGTTAGGCATATCGTGGACGGAGTTCCGAACGTTGGTGAATCCATCCTGGAGGAACTGGAAATAGGAGCGCCTTGTAGTTCAGGGAAAAGTCGATGGCAAGAGGATGCGCGGTAGGTCTCCGATGAGATGGACTGACCAGGTTAAAGCAGCAATGGATCACCCCTTACATGGGTGCTCCAAGAAGGCTGCGACACTCAAGTGATGACCACGGCCACCAAGAGTGTAGTCTATCATGACAAGTGGCAAGCTCATTGATGTCTCTGACGTACCAAGCTCGAGAAATATTACAAATATGAGTGCTACAGGAGCAGAGCGCCACGAGCGTCAAAGAGAGAGGACGTCCGTGCCCATACGCAACAGAAAACTTCGTGTTTTATCATCGCATCGATGGCAAGCCTGCGCCGAAGCTCTGCCTCAAACTGGTCTGGTGGTTTATTCAACATCATCGTGCGTCGTGCGCCTCCCGGCACACACATACTCGTAGGTGCATCGGATCGCCGGCTCGTCATTTAATCGAGCTCGGTCCCGCACAATATATATACATTTTTAATTTAATTATTTATTCAAAATGATTGGATGTTCCCGGGTATTAGTGTGTCGCATCGATTAGTTTTTTTAGTAAATTTGGTCTTGTTCACCGTTTTATTCAACATTGTCGTGCGTTATGCGCCTCCCGGCACACACATATATAGGTGCATCGGATCGCCGGCTCGTCATTCTATCGAGCTCGGTCCTGCACAATATACTTATATACATTTCTTAATTTAATTGTTTATTCAAAATGATTGGATGTTGCCGGTTATTAGTGTGTCGCATCGATTAGTTTTTTAGTAAATTTGGTCTTGTTCACCGTTTTATTCAATATCGTCGTGCGTCGTGCGCCTCCCGGCACACACATATATAGGTGCATCGGATCGCCGGCTCGTCATTCTATCGAGCTCGGTCCTGCACAATATACTTATATACATTTCTTAATTTAATTGTTTATTCAAAATGATTGGATGTTGCCGGTTATTAGTGTGTCGAATCGATTAGTTTTTTAGTAAATTTGGTCTTGTTCACCGTTTTATTCAATATCGTCGTGCGTCGTGCGCCTCTAGGCACACACATATATAGGTGCATCGGATCGCCGGCTCGTCATTCTATCGAGCTCGGTCCTGCACAATATACTTATATACATTTCTTAATTTAATTGTTTATTCAAAATGATTGGATGTTCCCGGGTATTAGTGTGTTGCATCGATTAGTTTTTTTTAGTAAATTTGGTCTTGTTCACCGTTTTATTCAATATCGTCGTGCGTCGTGCGCCTCCCGGCACACACATATATAGGTGCATCGGATCGCCGGCTCGTCATTCTATCGAGCTCGGTCCTGCACAATATATATATATATACATTTCCTAATTTAATTGTTTATTCAAAATGATTGGATGTTGCTGGTTATTAGTGTGTCGTATCGATTAGTATTTTAGTATCTTGTTCACCATGTCTATGACCTAATTAAATTATAGCACATTTTATTGTGCACCATGCCACATAACTGCCTCCGTGATCTAGTGGTTAAGTCCGTGGATTTTGACTCGGAGGTACCGGGTTCGATTCCTGGTCGAGACACAAAAATATGTATTAATGTATATAAATACATTTAATTATTATTTAATTTATTTGTGATATTTCTCGAGTTTGGTACGCTGGAGACATCGACGAGCTTGCCACTTGTCATGATTGGCCTTTAGTAAAGTTGGCTAAATGTAAATCAGCTTATTTATAAGCGTGGTTTCTGACCACCCCGAAAGGGAGACGGTCGTGATGATACTCTACTTTTTACCATGCCACAGGACTTTATTGATTGATTAGGTGGAGCAATTTATTTATTTGTAAGTATTTACGTTCCATTTTATTCATGTCACATAACAGCGCTCGTGTTGTTCACGAACCTAGGTGGTTTAGATTCGACTACTTGAGCTCTCGGAGCACTTCTCTAGAAAGTGGTCTCTGGTTGGGTGGCCTAACGCAAGACGGGGCGATATTCTGAAGATAAAACATACGTCTAGTCAGGCCGACAACAAACTTCTAAACATGAAGGAATCACTAGATTTCGACCTATGACGGAATTATTAGTACTTATGATCCACGAATACTTTATATCCAAAAATACTAATATATGAAATATGTAGGCAAAAGCTGTATAAGAGAATATAGGGAATAAGCTGAACAAGTTCCAATTACAGGCCAGCACACTATTTACACCTTTTCGGATCCGCCTTGTACGGCCGGTGGACTCGTAAATAAAGAAAATTGTCGGCTGCGGGCGATCAACGTAAAAGTAATTTTCGCAAACATTCGATCTCGCCGCCCGGAAAACAATTTTCGCTGATGTATTTTTTTCGAACCAGAGTGACCCACTCTTACATTCTACTAGATAGATTTTGGGATTATGGAATAAAGTGGAATTTATACTTATTTAATATTAATCTATTACTAACATCTGCAACAACGTCTGCAAACGATTGCAATTTTTTAAAAATAATATTTTACGAAGGGCCATAAACTTAACTTGATGCCTATGTGGATGAGATGCACCAATATTTTTAAATCAATTTACCCAATTAGAGATTTTAAATGTTTAATGTAATTATATTTGTATATTTCACCCATAACAATACATAAGGTTAATCCTGAAGTCCACAATTGAAAAAGTATTAAATATCAACTTGTCAAATACATCATGGTCTCAGGCATGTTTACCCATCAGATTAGGTGGACTTGGTCTCCGTCGTTTAACCGATCTTTCCATTCCAGCTTACCTGGCTTCTGCCCACAGCTCTAGAGTCTTGGTCGATTTAATCCTTAAATCAAACGTCGACTTGGATCTACACTGTGTGGTAGACGCCAGAAAGCTTTGGACAGATTCACTTCCTGACGTTAGCGAACCCGATAATAAATGTTCCCAGGCCGCTTGGGACATCCCTTTAATAAATAAATCATACCAATCAATAGTAGACATTTCAAACAATACTTATGACTGTGCCCGTCTGTTAGCATCTACCCAGAAGGAAGCTGGTGCATGGCTTCACGCCGTCCCATCAGCTCCTCTTGGTACACTCCTGGATAAGGACAGTTTAAGAATAGCAGTTTCTTTACGCCTTGGTTCAAAAATATGTCAACCTCACATATGCAAGTGTGGTTCTCAAGTTGATGAAATGGGTCTACACGGGCTTAGTTGTCAAAAGAGTGCAGGCAGATTCTCCAGACACCAAGCCTTAAATGAGTTAATAAAGAGAAGTTTATGGTCTGCTAAAATCCCGTCCGTCCTTGAACCATCAGGACTTTCACGTAGTGATGGTAAAAGGCCGGATGGTATGTCTCTTGTACCATGGAGTGAGGGAAGATGTCTTGTTTGGGATGCCACCTGTGTGGATACCTTTGCCGCTTGCCACATTTCCTCTACATTAAAAAAGGCCGGTTCGGCTGCTCATACAGCCGAATTTAGAAAGCACATCAAATACAATAGCATTAAACAAAATTATAACTTTGTGGCATTTGGGGTTGAAACAATGGGGGTATATTCTCTTGATACCCACAAATTCATAAAAGAGCTGGGTAAACGAATTTTCCAAGAGTGTGGCGATCCCAAATGCCATAACTACCTAAAACAGAATATTTCAATTATAATTCAACGAGGAAATGCGGCGAGCGTTTTAGGTACCCTCCCTGGTGGTAAGCCCTTAGTTTATTTTGTAGAATAGTTTTAATTTCATAGGTATTTTTAGTTTAGTATTATTTATAATTAGTTTTTTAATCTATTTTATTTTAATATCTACTAAGGTTAATAGAATATTTAAAATTCTGTTTTTACTACGATGACGTCGAAAATTGTCGACTTTGATCAACTTAAAGTTCCTCATATTTGCAAAGGTTTTGCCATGATAACAATTTAGCCATATATATATTTTTTTATGTGAATTTTCTAAAGATTTGAACTTTTACAATGGGTTGTCGTAAACTAATTAATTCTTAAACGATTGTCCTAGCTTTAATTCTCATACTGTTTGGCTTCGTGCCCCATCTTCTTGTATATTTAATGTCTTTGAATAGCAATTTTCAAATTAAACCGTATTAGTTCGATCGGAGTTCGTTTTTTTTTTCATTTAGCTATTTCAGAGTGGATCGCTGCAACATGTTTTATACTAATATTCGGGTTGGTTATAACCGTGTAGGATTTATTTTTGTTGCGTAATCATAGGTCCTCGCTTTTGGTAGCAGACTTGTTTATAGACTCTAATTAGTTTTTTTCTATTGCTCAAAAAATTTACATCTTAATCAATATTTAAAAAATATATAAAATATAAAAAACTATATCTACATTTTTTTTTTTTTTATGTTTAGCATTCAGTAATAAAATCTTAAGTTACGGAGCAGAGAAATTATCCTAAAAATATCGCCACTCATACTGAGCCTAATCAAGTAGGCGACAGGTCGACGATCGCGCGAACGTTGACTTACGTAATTCTTTCTCTCTCTATTTCGTCTCTTGGCAAGAACAATTAATAATAACGCTCGCCAGCCTTTATGTATTTATCACCATGGATTTATGTATATATCAGCTAGTGTACTTAGTATATACTTGCCACGCTGGCCAGATGGCTTCGCGAGGATATTATGTCATTTTTAATGAAAATTTAATAATGATACCACAAGTTCGAAATAGTGGAACCGGGACCGACGGCTTAACGTGCTCTCCGAGGAATGGGAATGGTGGTGTTGTAAATCTATGATAAATGTACGTAAGAAAAGTGTACATGCCGGGTAGGTTTCAACCGACCTTTGTAGGATTTAAGGAACGCGGTCTTACAACCGAGCCACCACCGCACCTACTCGAATATAGCATACTCGAATGTCCGTTCTAGATTATGTGACAAATAAATTGACTACCTCCGTACGCTTTGGTACCATGAAACGAACACGTCTAAATACACTGATCTAACAACTACACCACTGAGGCAATGCATAAATAAATATTTTCTAATACAATAAGGATGAAATTTACAAATTTAGATCACTTCTCTTCCTAACTAGGCAACTATTACATATCTTCACACATAGTTATAATGTACAGCATTTCACCGACAATGTGTCACGATGGTATCCCGGAGGACATCTGAAACAAGATGGCTAAGACCCCAAAGCACCTGTGTCTATATCCAATAAATAAGTACAAACTCCGACGTGCCCCATCGGAGCTGTTTATTCAGTTTATTTATAGCTACATCGGCCCCTAAAACATAGGCCAGGGATTATATTGTTAATGTTATTCAATACTCTCAAATTCTTATAGTTTAACGGAAACTAAAGATTTCCTGTAGAGTGAGAGGTAAAAAGCGTACTTTAGAGAAATTTCTAGGAAATAAAATTACTGTCATTTTGGACACATTAATTTGACCTAAACGCTTTTCTGGTCATCTGGTGGGGGTAAAGCTACGGGAAAGAACTGTACATTGTGTGGTGCTGCCATATAAACTGCTAGACACATACTTGTAGGGTTTTAGGGTGCGTTACTCTTCTAGAAAAGGGCTATTACTCACGCCGACACAAGTCCTTGGTGTTATCCGTGAAACAGTAAGTCTTTCTATTGCAAGAGCCAGAATGGGACTGACTACAAAAATACTTTGACCACATTTGTGAAGGAAGGACAAAGCACGAAAACTAAATGTAACCCCACCTCGATCCTTAGACCTTCAGACTGAAAAAATCTTATGGATACATTTGAACATCATTATAGGATCCCAGATGAACTAGCTGTTTAGCCTATAGGCCAGACATCTTAGTGTTTTCTCGGAACTTGAAAAAAGTTATCCTTATTGAACTTACCGTTCCGTGGGAATCAAATATTCCAAAAGACCACAACATTAAGTCGAATAAATATTATGATCTCACAGAAGAAATGATTAGGAACAGGTTCAAGACTCAGCTTTACGCAGTGGAAGTTAATGCGAGAGGAGTTCCAGCAAAATCTTTGCACCACTTACTGAAAGAATTTGGCCTAAGCAGGTCTGCTGTCAATACATTTATGGAAAGAGCTTCCAAGACGGCATTAACAGAATCATACTTTGGTTGGGTAGGGATATGAAGTATAATGGTGGATAGTGAGCGTATTATCGCACAATAAAATAAAAAAGGGAACCAGAGCGTATTGTCGGTCGCAAGCCCGAAACACCATTCTTCTCATCTCTTACCCACACACGATGGACCCGGCACCCGCATGGTGTATCCATGGAATGCTTAGAAATATTGTCTTCTCTCTTTCATATACATAATTTTAGACAGAGAAAACTATATTTACAAGGATTTTTCTCATTATACTTAAACAAATATACGGGATGACTTTGTATGGTCTTATACACATAAACTACACATATATATATATATAAACAATAGGAATATACTTATATATAAGTTAATGTAATACTATCTAAAACCATATCAAATACAATGCCAGAAACAAACTAAGTTTATCATGACTTTATGAAGTGTGCATATACATGTGTTTAAAGATAGCCCTGCCCTGCTCGGAGCCTGATGTTTTTTTTTATTAATATAGAAAGAAAGAAAGAAAACATTTATTTATTAAAAACAGCTTAGACATAACAATTACAAAAGAGAAAAAAAAAAGTAATTGTTAAAACTTAAAATAATATAAACTTGGTATAAAGAGAAAAAAAGCTGCTATGACAAATAGGTGTTCAGGTCAGCATAGGCTGCAACAGTAAATGCTGCAGCGCTGATTTTCACTGAACCCTTTAACAAAATCAATAAGTAAAAAAAAATCAATTCAATAGGTGTAACTCTCAGTTTAAGATATTTACTGCTTGTTTACAGTAAGTAGTATAATAAATAAACATGAAACCAAAATAAATAAATTGAATTATTTAATGGGTAAATAATAAATATATGTATATGTGTGGGTAAAGTCAAATAAAAACAAATATATAAAAAGTAAAAAATTATTAGTGATTTAGTTTTTAGCTTTATTTTTCTAATTACCAATACAGTAAACAATGAGTAAGAGATAGACGAGTATTACTCAGGTAATAAAGGTTAAAAAAATAAAAAAAGTATAATTAATATATAGGTCAGGCCTGCAGCTGCGAAGTTAAAAGAATCCTTTTATGCTTAAACTTAAACCCAGTTACTGATTGCAAATCGCGAAGTGGTGGGGGTAAGTTGTTCCAAATTTTCATAGCTGCATACCTAAAACTACCACGGAATGCCGATACTTTGCATCGCGGAATGCACAGAAGGTTCAGGCTTCCATGCGTATAAAAAGTTCTGGGTCGGCGCGGCCATATAAGCTTGTCGTAAAGATAGCTCGGAGTCAATTTTTTAATCACACCAAACAGTAAAGATGCCGGTGTAAGTTTCTCCGTACACTCATTTTTAAACATCTATGCTGATTTAGATAAGGAGTGACGTGACGTGTATTATTAGGTAAACACATCAAATCAAAATAATTTATTTCCGTATGGTTAGCACGTAACACTTGGATATTGTCAATACATACAAGCCAATAAATAAATATAAAAAAAAACAAATAAAAAATATTATCATTGACCATGGCTGGACCGAACCCAACATCAATACAATAATTATAACTAAAACATTGTTGCCATAAGCGAGGAATTTATTTTTACTTACAGCTAGATACTTAATATTAAATTCGTGGCTGTAAAAAGGCCATGTCAGCGTACAATCTAATAATAATTATGTCCATAAATATAAATATAAATTCGTGGCTGTAAAAAGGTCATGTCAGCTTACAATCTAAAAATAATGATATTTATGTCCATAAATATTAATTCGTGGCTGTAAAAGCCGTGTCAGCTTACAACTACACAAGTATAATATATAACAATTTGCCTTTAGAGGTTCAAATAAGTAGCAACGGGTTTTTTTTTGTATCGATAGAAACAAACAACTTTTCCTAAGAAACCATATGACGAAATTTTTTTTTTTTTTACTTTTCTATACAAATTGGCTATTTTAAAATTAACAGTTTGTACGGAGAAACAATTGTCTACTAACGAAAAGTTGTTTGTATCAATATAATCACATATTAGCCTAACGTCATACAAAGTTACCTAATTTATTTATTTATTCGTGGGAAAATGTACAGCCTTTACAATATTATGTATACAAAAAATATATATGTCATCTTAAAGCCTTACAAATTTTCACTGTTTGCTATAATGAAAAATAACCAACAAAATCAGTACAATAACAATGAGATATGAAATAACAATTGCATTTGTATACTGATCCCGTTTTACAACTTAAGAGTCATACAATATAATAAAAGTAATTCAGTGTAACAACAAGTATTAGTAACAATGAGTAGATTATATAGTATAATCAAATTGCCCGTAATTTTATTTTCTAGTAAATTGATAGGCTGACAATATACTACTTAGCTTGAAAATATTGGAATATGCGAGCGAGATGGATACTAAAAAGTTGAAAAGTTAACACATTTTTAAACGATAATAGCATGCAGTAAATTGCTGCAAATGTATAAAATTTAAAATGAAAGAGTATGATCACGACCGTTTCCCTTTCAGGGTGGTAAGAAACCACGCTTATCAATAAGCGGATTCACATTTAGCCAACTTTACTATAGGCCAATCATGACAAGTGGCAAGCTCGTCGATGTCTCCAGCGTACTCGAGAAATATCACAAATAAATTAAATATTAATTAAATGTATTTTTATTTACATCAATAAATATTTTTGTGTCCCGACCAGGAATCGAACCCGGTACCTCCGAGTCTAAATCCACGGACTTAACCGCTAGACCAGACGGAGGCAATTTAAATTGAAAATAAAAAAATAATGTTTGTGACTCTTTAGACGCAAACAGAATCTGGCTGCCTGCTTGCTCATACCTGTTGGTCGTAACGACCCTTAATTATTGTAACCGAAATTAAGTTAAATTTGAATATCATAGGCATGGCATGGGGCTGTGCGATATCTCCATCATTGTGAATAATGTATGTTGTTAGGGTCACACGTTGACTTAGGATATTTTATTAAGATGCAAAACCGCACAATCAATGCTTAACTTGATTAATGAAGGTGGGAGCAAATAGTTGCTTATGTTAAACATTATTGATTACACAGGTCAACAAAATGAAAAAATGCCTAACTTATTTATTTATTTATTTAAAATCTTTATTGTAATTTACAATCGGCGAACATAATGCCGTAAGGCATTCTCTGACCGTTGACCGTGGGGACAAATGAGATTTCTTTGTTAGATCGAGGATAGTGAAAATTATATTTATAAATTATTTTTATTCCAATAAATATCATAAAAGTAAGCAATTCCTATATAAACATACATATACTTAAATACTATATACATAACATTAATACATACACATATACATAACATATAGATAACATTAATACATAAACATATATTATAAATACTATACATAAAAATAACTACTGGTTTTAAGATAATCATATTTATTATACATGTGCCTAGTTGCTTTTGTTGCGGCTACTTGGGTATTCTTTAGTAATTAATAAATCCATTTGTAAAAATAACATTAGTTTTATTTTCTTCACAAATTGAGAGTGTCATAATATAAACAAGATTGACATATGAAAATATTTATAAAAATAAGGTAAAGAATTAGAAAAGGTTAGGTCACGCCACATACTCCGCCACCAGTGGAAACGTCGGTATATCTCATAGGAGCTCTGATTTGCCGTCCGTATCTTGACGTGGTGGTTGGGTTTGATGATAGTTCAGGTGGTGGTAGTGGTGATGGTGATGGTAGTGGCTGTGATGATAGTAGAGGCTGTGATGGAGGTGGTGGCGTTGATGGTAATACAATACGAGTAGGTGATGGTGTTACTCGTAGTAATGTTCCTTCACGGTCATAGTGTATAATAGCAGGTTTGAGGCGGTCAATCGAAACTGTTGAAGGTTTTCCTTTTATAAGTAATTTAAAATGCTTTGGTGATTTTTCCAACACAAAGAAAGGACCATCATAAGGTGGTTGTAAAGGTTTTCTGATAGTGTCATTACGAACAAAAACATGTTGACTAGAATTTAGGTCTTTATGTACAAAATAGGTGTGCGGTCCGTGATGTTTTGGCTGAACTGGTCTTAACGACCACATCATTGTTTTTAATTTTTGCACAAAATCAGCAGGTGAATCAGGACTGTCGTCGTTTCTATTTAATAACATTTCTCCAGGAAGTCGTGGGTTTTCGCCATATAAAAGTTCTGCTGGTGTGGCATTGATGTCTTCTTTAAACGTCGATCTTAATCCAAGCAGAATAAATGGAATAATTTCTGTCCATTTGTTTGTCTTGTGGCACATGATTGCTGTTTTGAATGTCCGATGCCAACGTTCTATCATGCCATTGGCTTGTGGATGGTATGCTGTTGTGTGTATGTGATTAGCTCCTAGCATTTTAGTGAGTTCTCGGAAAAGTTCTGACTCAAATTGTTTGCCTTGATCAGTGGTAATTGTGTGAGGGCAGCCGAATCTTGCAACCCAACCGGAGATGAAAGCTTTGGCAACGGTTTCAGCAGTTATATCGATAATTGGGATTGCCTCTGGCCACCTTGTAAATCTATCAATAATCGTTAAACAATATCTAAAACCTTCAGAAAGGGGTAAAGGACCTATAATGTCAAGATTAATGTGATGAAATCTGTCGCTGGGCACTGGAAAAGGTGCCAATGGAGCATGGATATGTCGTTGGATTTTAGATTTTTGACAGATAAGGCATAATTTTGTCCAAGTTTTAATATCTTTGTTCATGCTTGGCCATACGTATCTTTGCGATATTAATTTAGTAGTAGCTCTAGATCCAGGATGAGATAAAGAATGTAGTTGAGTAAAAATTTGTTTTCGAAAAACTTCTGGTACGTATGGTCTAATATAATTAGTAGAAATATCACAATATAAATTTCTATTTAAATTTTCTATCAGAATTTTTGTCAGTTTGAGAGATGTTGAAGTTGATAATAAGAGTTGTGCGAGTTGGTTATCGGATTCTTGAGCATGAATAAAATTTTGTTTGTCGATTAATTCTGGAAGCGTTATTGAATCAATACGCGACAACGCGTCGGCAACGATGTTATTAATGCCGGAGATATGTTGAATGTTAGTTGTGAATTGCGATAAATAATCTAAATGTCTTGACTGTCGTGGGGTGAATTTATCTCCGCTTTTTCTAATTGCAAAAGTAAGTGGTTTATGGTCTGTATATAAAATAAAATCTCTGCCTTCCAAAATGTATTTAAAATGTTTTACAGATGAGTATGCTGCTAAAAGTTCTCTGTCGAAAGCACTGTATTTAACTTGTGTGTCATCCAGTCTTTTAGAATAAAATCCCAATGGTCTCCATGTATCATCTTCATATTGTTGAACGACTCCACCAATAGCTTTGTCTGATGCATCAACCATAAGCGCTAATCGTGCATTTTGTTTGGGGTGAGCGAGGAGAGTCATTTTTTTAAGGTCTTCCTTAATTTTTTGAAATGCGATATTGTCTTCGTTAGTCCAGTCCAATTTTTTATTGTCATTCTTTTTAGCTCCTTGTAAATGTTTCGTTAAAATGGCTTGAGTTTCTGCTGTGTTAGGTAAAAATCTTCTATAAAAATTTACCATAGCTAAAAATCGACGGAGTTCTTGTACTGTATTGGGCGTACTGTAATTATTTATGGTTTCGACTTTATTAGGTAGCGGTGAAATTCCATTGGTAGTAACAAGGAAACCGGTGTACTCTAGTGAATCGACCTCAAAAATACATTTCGCTACGTTAATCTTAACTCCATATTCTAAAAATCTTTCAAAAAGCTTGCGTAGATGTTGTGTGTGTTGCGTTTTGTTTGTGGAAGCGATAAGAACATCGTCGAGATAGCAGAAACAAAAATCTAAACCATTTGTCACCTCATTTATAAATCGTTGAAAAGTTTGAGCAGCGTTGCAGAGTCCAAAAGGCATACGGTTAAACTCAAATAAGCCAAATGGAGTAGTGACTGCTGTTTTTGGAATATCTGATGGTTCGACTGGAATTTGGTTGTATGCTCTGACGAGGTCTATTTTTGAAAAAATCTGCTTTCCGTGTAGAATACTAGAAAAATCCTGTATGTTGGGAATAGGGTATTTGTCTGCGACAGTGATACTGTTTAATTTACGATAGTCTCCACATGGTCTCCATTCTCCAGAACTCTTAGGTACCATGTGAAGAGCACTGGACCAACAACTTTTCGATGGGCGACATAAACCTGATTCGACCATGAAATCGAATTCCTTTTTAGCAATTTCGAGTTTGTCGACAGACAGTCGTCGAGGTTTACTGACGACGGGAGGGCCTGTAGTTATAATATGGTGAGTTGTTGAATGTTTAACTTCTTGATGACAATTGAAAGGTTGAGTAATTTCTATAAATTCGGTAAGTAATGGATGTTGTATATTTTCTTTTTTGATAGTTGAAATTGATAGGCTCGGTCCTTGATCTACTGTTCCTCTTTTGGATAAAGAGGTTGTATGGTCTACTAACCGACTTCGTTTTACGTCCACCATTAGGCCGTATTTCTTTAAAAAATCTGCACCAAGGATGGGTTTTGACACAGCTGCTATAATGAAGGTCCAAACATATTGTTTACCCAATCCAAAATCCAATTTAATGGTTTCTTGTCCATAGGTGTTAATTTCTGTGTTATTAGCAGCATATAATTTGAAATCTGTCTGAAATTGTTTTGATGAGTGATGATTTTTGGGTATAACAGAAATTTCGGCGCCAGTATCTACTAGAAAACGTAGTCCTGTGTTGATATCTGTAATAAAAAGGCGGCATGAATTAGAATTATGACCGGTAACATTTGCCGCGTCAATGTTCCGGTTTTTTAGTTTTCCGTCTGCTCGTTTAAGTTACAGATCGGGGTGCGTTTAATAGTCTTTTTTTCGATTTTTGTGCAAGGAATGTTTGATGATGGAGAAATGGTTGTGTTAGGTTGAATGATGGCAGATGTTTGACAAGGTATGCGAGGTATGTTTGATAATGAATGATATGGTTTGGTTGATTGAAAGTTAGCTGATTCTAGATATGGTGGTGGATGTAATGTGTTGCTTGTGAATATAATGGGATGCCGTTGATTAAAGAGTGGTTGCGTAAGTGGTGACTCGTTACGGCAATATTCAAAATTTAGCGGTTGTCTTGCATTTTTCTGAAGAGCATGAATTTGTGTCGCCATTTCCTCAATCTTCTTTTCCATTCTCTTCATCAGTGCGGTGGAAATATAGGTACAGTTTTCTTCATTATTGTAGGTATGAATGGCATAAATTTGATCCGCTGTGGCCGCTAATTGGTCCAGGTTCTTGTCAACAACGAGTAAAATAGATTGGCTGAAAGGAGGAAGTTTCTGTAACCATAAGACCTTAAGTATGTTCTCCGAAAGTAGGTTGCCTGCTAGTTCTCGCATCTCTCTTAAAAGTTCAGAAGGTCGTCTGTCGCCGAGTACAAGAGATGCAGATGTAAGTTTTTTAATGCGTTCGTCTGCTGTGGTGCCGTAAACTTGTAGGATCCTTTTTTTAATTGCATCATACTTGCAAGAGTGTGGTGGAGATGTCACTATGTCGCTGACCTGAGCTAAGATTTCGGTTTCGACATTGGCTACAACATAGTGAAATTTGGTGTCGTCTGTGGATATTTTTGCTAGATGAAACTGTGATTCTACTTGAATAAACCATAACTCGGCGTTGCTTTTCCAGAAAGGTGGTGTTTGAGTACTTATCCTCTGAAGACTATCCATATTATTGGTGTCTTCTAAAGTTGGAGCGTTTCGTATCATCCTTGTGGATTTCGGGGTCACCAATGTGCCTAGTTGCTTTTGTTGCGGCTACTTGGGTATTCTTTAGTAATTAATAAATCCATTTGTAAAAATAACATTAGTTTTATTTTCTTCACAAATTGAGAGTGTCATAATATAAACAAGATTGACATATGAAAATATTTATAAAAATAAGGTAAAGAATTAGAAAAGGTTAGGTCACGCCACATACATAACACCACAAGACCAACTACCCACCAGGGTTTTCAGGTTTGACAGTGACAGTGAAAGAAATCTACAAGGACTTATCGCATAGAGAGGTCTCCCGAGCGCCATGGTTCGTGCGTAATTCCGTCATAGCTCGAGATCTGGAGTTGCCTGCTATTGAGGAGCAACGACGAAGCAGAGTAGAACTACCTCCCGCCGGATGGACGGATGATCTGAAGAAGGTCGCGGGGGTTACATACTTATTATACTTGTCTAATTAAATCATTTCAAAATAAAATAAAAATTCGAGGTGGGGATAGAATCCATAAAAAATCCAACATGATCCATGTTAACAACATGAACATGTGTACAACAAAATCTAAATTAAACAAAAAAAAATACATAGAAAATAAAAATAAAATACTTACAAAAAAAATAGCTCCTCCAAATCACTGTCTTGTGGCATGGTGGCATGTATCACCAGCATTTCCCTTTTATTTTTATTTTTTTTAATTACTTTTTTTGTAAAATTTTCTTGTTATCGCAATCTTTACCGATTTCAAAGATCCGTTGGGGGAACCCATTCGACAGCTGGTAGTGGAGGAACCGTTGATGAAACGTCTTAAAGTATCTATAAATTACTGTTTATTACTTGCATAGATAAATAGAAAATTTATCATTTTAGATTCACCGAACTAAAAATTAAAAGCAAAAAAATAAAGTCTTATGCTGTTTTACTTTTGAGTACACCCAAGACAATGGCTGGACTGTAACGATTCTTTGCCTATTCATTTAAAACAAAAAAAAAATTTTCAAACGTCTGTTTCTAATTTTGAACTGACACTACGGTCAAAAATCTACCTATAAACACTATCATCTATACTTATAATGTGCGGTTGACAGCTGGAAGAATACGGGTGTTAGTGTACACGCCCTTAGGTTTGACGAACGATCATGACTCTTTTAATGACGTTTACGAGCTTAAAGGTGATTTTAGAGAACTCGTTATCTCATTTAATGAATCAAATAATTGAGCCCTCAGTGAGAGTCTATTCAAGTGGACCCAAACCATTTTATAAGCCAAACAAAGACGCTTTCATTCGAGCCGAATCAGAATTACAAAGGTTAATTTCTATAGTTAAAACTAATGTCACTGCCTTCGTGGTTAATACCGTAGACGCGGAGGTACCGAGTTCAATTCCTGCGTCCGTAGTATATTTATTTAATAGTCATTTTTAAAAAACATCACACATGCTCTGGAGACAAGAGGGCTGGTTCTTTCCTCGCCCAGAGAATCAGCATAGCGATTCAGCGAGGAAATGCGGCCAGCGTTCTTGCCACCATCCTGCGCGGATACGATTTAAATTTAAATTAGGATTTGTAAGTAGTTTTTTTAGTTTTTTTTTATATCATAATTATCTGATTATATCAGCGGGATCGAAACTATTTAATTTTCTCATTAGTCATAGTCATAGTCTAAGATTCCATTTTTCCGAGTTTACGACCATGATTCCATACAATTTTAAAAATACAGTACGCTCTATATAAAGAACGTGTTTTCTAGATTACGGTCGTGATGATACTTTACTTATAACCAACTCCATGTGCTCTGTGAAAGTATGCGGTAACTCTCTGAAGGAGTGAAAAGGCGAATTCAATTGATTCAGTCAGCCACTGTTTCATATTCTGTTCTTTAAACCGCAATCGTTAAGTTGAAAACATATAGTATAAATAAGTAGCGCAAATACAAGTACGTATCAACGATTACATGTTTGTGCCGTTTGCTATAAAGACTCTATAGTCTATGGAGTTTTAAGTCTCTATTTTTTAAACTCTTATAGTCTGCTTCGGTGACAATAAGGCTGGTTCATTTAGATTTAGACTGATTTAGCGAGAAAATACGGCCAGCCTACTTACCACCGAACCGTACGGATTGTAATTTGAATTAGGTTTTGTTAATATTGTTATTTTTTGTTTATTTTATCTTACTTAGATATTAATTAAATATTTAAAGTATTTAAATTTGTCCCAATTTGTATTTCGGCAATAAAGTGTTAAATAAATAAAAATATAATTATGATCTCAACCATAATCCCAGATTATCTTTTTTTAAGTTCTTATTCAGTTTTTAACTTTGACATCATGACAAGTGGCAAGCTGAACGATAGCTTTCAACAGACTCGCGTCAAATAAGAATTAAATGTTAAAATGAAATATTATAAGGATATCAACGTTAATAGCAAAAAGAACAGAACAACTTAAAATAAATTGCACTTAAAAAACTTAAAACTTAATAAACTAAATTAGGTTGATCCCAAAAAAATATAATAATAAAATTCGTTATTGCAAATAATTTACAAACGTAGGGTACATTGGCGAACTTAATGCCGAAGGCATGCTCTACCAGTTAACCCTTGTGATGGTAAAAAGTAAGGTAATGAGATTGATATTGGAAAATATAATAGTATAGATACAACATGAATAAAGATATAAATTAATACTAAGAGATTAATAATTAAATTATTTGTCAAAATTACTTTAAAAAAAAACAATAATAGTGATAGAGGCCCTGGCAGACCAACACATATTACACTCACATATTACGACCAAATTAATAAAATAATAGCTGAAGGTGCGTTGAAAAGCCATCGAAGGCCATGTATGAAGAGGTTGATGAAGAAGCGAAAGAGCTATGTCGTGACCGTGACAAGTAGCGCTCAATTGTCTCTGCCTACCCCGCAAGGGATTTGTCGTAAAGATATGTATGTATGTAATAATAGTGATACCTTCAATAAATAAATATCTTCACTTGGCATGGTAGCCAATACGCTAGAAGCACTTTCCCTCTGAATTAAAGTACTTAATTTATGAGAGACAAAACTACCAGCCCTATTGTCAACAGAGACATCAATGAGCCTTGGAACAATTCTGTATAAAAAGCTTTTAGTTCTGATCCACACAGACTCATCGTTTGCGGTAAACTTCAAAAATAAGTAACAATTGCATATCGATTCAAATTTCGACACTTGCTAAACTAAGCTTGTTCCGCCGCAGCACCTACTCTAACAAAATTTAGTAGTGGTTAGTTGTCAGTGTACGTTCGTTAAAGAGTTCCTTCAAATTTTGCGCCTAATGGAACATACTAGGGCTAAACTGAACAACTTACTCCCAAAACTAGATCGAGTATTTTTGCCAAACAATAGCCCAACTTTGAGGCTTTACGCAGAGCCAATGGTTGTTTCAGAACTAGACAATTGTTATTTTAAATAGAAAGTTTGGCAATTAAATTTAGATATCTCGCTATATTTAACTCTCTAGATCTAATGTTATATTTAGGTAATAATTGCTGGCCGCATTCCTCGTCACGCGGCTCTCAACGACATCATCCGAAGGGCTCTTGTCACTGCTGGGGTACCCGCAATCTTAGAACCATCTGGGATTGTGCGGATGGCAAGAGACCCGACGGAATGACTGTTGGGCCGTGGAAACTTGGCAAATCTCTGGTGTGGGATGCGACGTGTGTAGACACATTAGCTGCATCTCACATCCAGGCGACTTCGACAGGCGCGGGGAAAGCGGCGTTTTCTGCGGAGAACCTCAAATTGCGCAAATACGCCAACCTTGGTATCGGTTACGAATTTGTGCCGTTTGGGGTCGAGACGATGGGCCCATGGGGACCGTCAGCGAGGCGCTTGGCCAAGGAGTTGTCAAGGCGGCTGACAGAAAGGTCTGGAGACAGGAAGGCTGGCAATTATTTTTGCCAACGTATTAGCCTCGCTATACAGAGGGGAAATGTTGCAAGTCTCCTTGGGACTATCTCGGATGGAACGTCTCTAGAGGACACTTTTTATTTATAGGTTAGTTTATTTTTAATTTTATTATTTAGGTAGTTTTTAATTTATATTTAATGTACTTTTAATTTTATTAAATTCGAATAAATTTTTGGTAATAATGTATAATATATAATAATAATAATAAGTATAATGCGAAAGTTGTGGGTAAAAGAGGCGCTGGTAGACCAAGACACACATATAACGATCAAATAAATAAAACAATAGCTGAAGGTGTATTAAAAATCCATCGAAACAAAAGGGCATATATTAAGAGGTTGATGAATGTCAAAGAAGCGGAATAGGTATGTCGTGACCGTGACAAGTGGGGTTCAATTGTCTCTACCTACCCTGCAAGAGATTTAGCGTAAAGATATGTATAAAATTTATAATTAATATTAATTAATTTATTTATTTAAAAACTATATTGCACAAGGCACAAAGGCGGACTTAATGCCCGTAGACATTCTCTGACAGCCAAACCTTAGGGACAAATTTGAACAAATATAGGTGCAATGAAAGTAACAGTAATATACAATTATGGGATAATTCAACAAATATTATATACCTACTTATATACATTTTATAATATCAATATAGTAAATACTAATACATACATAAATACAACTTACTAACGTGGTTTAGAGCTATTCATAAACTGTGAATAGACCAGTTTTTGAAACGACATTCTAGTAGTTGCCTGCCTTATGTTTACTGGAAGATCATTCCATAATTTTGTGGCAGCTACTACAGGGAACAGAAAGAAGAGAGTTGTGAGAAGAACGTAAAGATTTATCATGGAAAGAAGAGAGATAGGCAAAATTGTTCTTGAAGTATTTCGGTGTCGCAAACAGAGAAAAGGAGACAGAGAACTCTAAGATTTCTACGATAACGAGTTGGCAGCCACTTCAACTTAGCACGATATTCAGAGATGTGATCGTATTTGCGTAAACAATATATAAACCGGAAATTAATCTAAGAATAATTAATATAACATAATTTTTGAAGAAGCAAAATCAAGGCAACAAAACACAATCAGTAGTACCTTGAACCTTGTACTTGAAGCTAATATACATAAAGCAAACAGTATACGTTGCTTTGTCGATTTACTATTAAGTTTCTTATTTTTATTCTTATTTTATATATACTTATATGAATCGAAATCCAATTCATTTAACTCAATAATCGTTCAACCTCTTCGCAGAACATAGAATATAATTAGAGATGACCGTAATCTGTTTGAGGAAGCAATAAAACCCGGACTAAGAAGTTAGTGGTTTTACCACGCACCTGGGAAATCAGGACGATATGAATTCTCTCTTGCTTCAGAACTAACTTTCCGTTGACCTGATGGAATTTCCAACATTATAAGCCAAGACCTTTTCAAAGTCATTTTAATTTTAATCTAAGTAGGTACTAGGAAAATCCGTACTTATAAATATTATAAATGTGAAAGAAAGAAACAAAATATTTATTTGCACACAACAACTAATACAATACTCGTAGATACATATAATAACTTTAAAAAAAATATTTATTGCAAAAATAAATACTTAAAAAAATATTTTAATTTTAATTTGTCAATAATTTGATTCGAAGTAGATACAACAATATTAAAGAACTAATTATAAATAAAACTAATATACGAAATAAACTACCGCTGTATGAGCAGCCGAGCCGGCCTTTTTTGATGTAAAGGAAATGTGGCAAGCGGCAAAGGTATCATCCCAAGGTGGCATCCCAAATTATCAATTATATACGTACCTAGGTACATAAATTATTTATATATGTACGAGTATAAAGCAAGTATAAGATATAATAAAATTAAAATTATAAGATACATACATACCAGAGTATTTTACAAAATAGTACAATTACATACATGTACAACGATAAAACAATGTAAATAGGTAAATAGTAGTTTCAATATTTTTTTGATAAGACTAAAGATATTTTGACTATATTGTCATCACTGCACCCGTGATCTAGCGGTTAATGTTATATGTATAATAATAAAATATACCCAACTGTCGCATTATATATCTGGTCCGTCAATGTCTCTTCTTTAATCCTTTCAATATGCCCGAACCATCAAAGTATTTCTTTCCTCGATTTTTTTGTCATTGATGGTATTTATTCAAGTCAAACTCTTTCGCAGTGGTTGCCGCTAATCTGTGGAACAATTTGCCGGTAGAAATTCGCCAAGCGCCCAATAGATCACTCTTTAAGATATAAATATATATTGTGTAGTATATGTACATTTTTGTATGTATTGGTGTGTATATTAATATGTATTGTTTTATCTTAGATTAAGTTTATATAAAACTTTTAACAAGTTTCATATTTAAGCCATAATAAACCTACCTCATAATCAAAATTCTCTGCATTGTCCCAAAGGTTGGCTGCTAGAGAATGCCTAGCGGCATTAAGCCCGCCCCTTGTACATAGTGCAATAAAGTTTTAAATAAAATAAAAAAATAAATTTATTATTGTTTAATAATTGTACTAGCTCGTTGTATTTGTAGGAATTAAGGTGTTGGATTTAGACTAGGAGGTACCGGGTTTGTTTACTGGTCGGGACACAATAATTTATTAAATTTATTTGAAATATTTCTCGAGCTTGCCACTTGTCATGTTGGGCCTATAGTAAAGTTGACTAAATGTGAATTTGTTAAGAAGAGTGGTTTCTGACCACCCCGCAAAAGATACGGTCGTGATGATACTTTAATCAACATCATCATTATCATCACAGCCCCTAGAACACAGATTCCTAAATCTCCACTGTTGGAGATGGGACTTCCAGAAATTTGGAGAATTTGGCTCTGCACTCGCTACGCTGGCTAGACGAGTCAGCGAGAGGGTCTGATGTTAATTTACAATGACAATTTATTAACGATTACACAGAACCGGGATCGATGGCATAACTTACTCAGAGGCACGGGAACGTAAGAAAAGTGTATTACTGTGCAATGGGGTGTATCACTAACTTTTTATCACTATAGATGGCGCATGATAAGTAATATAACTGTCAGTTGCATAGAAAACTTGTATTTTCATTAAGAAATTTATTATTTTCTGGATATTATGCCGAAGTGAGCAGCTTTTAAGTGTACAAATAGAGATTTCTAAGCGAAATCAAAGATATGGTGATCTTAAAATTGCAGTTCTATTAATAAAACGTTTTTTTCTTTTTAAAGACGGTGTCGGCTTCCTTATTTCGTATTTTAAGGTAGGTAACGTTAATTTAAAATACATTTTTCTGTTATAAACATATAAAACTACGAAAACATTTTAAAATATATGAGATATAGGTGAAACATAAGGTACCATTGCCTCTAGCGACATCTACAAAAAGCTTTGCCTGATACTCCCCATTAAGTTTTTTTTTTTTTTTTCGTATCAATCAAGTCTTTTACTACTAGACCTGTCAAGATGATATTTTAAACATTTTGCATACCTAAACTATATAAAATAAAGGGTTTTTTCTACTGAAATTGTAATGTTCTTAAAATAATTTATCTAAAAATGCATAGATATATAGCTGTGAATACAATTTAGCATAAATCTCCATACAAGATTAACGATGTCGTTTGGCATAATTGTTTCTTAGAACCCTCTCTAGACTATACGGATATATCGATAGGCATCAAAAATAAAAATTATAAAAAAATGTTTTTTTCATCTTATAAAACTTTTTTAACGAAATGATAATGTATAACCTACCTTTAGTAAATCATAGTCGTGAAGAAGGTGGTTGACACTCTTTGTCCTGGTTATTTCTCTTCTTAAATACACTGCCGGACATAATTCCCAAGAGGATATTAATCATATTTTTTCCCCGACGTAAAATGATCTTGAAATTGAGTAGATACACTCGTAGCTATTACCTTGCTGGTGTTTATAATCCATATTATTATACCTGTAAATTAACCTTAAGCCTTAACAGGTAAACTACTCAACCGATTTTGATAAAATTTTTGAAGACAAACTTTTAATTATTTTGAGATATAGCAAAATCAAAATAATGCGCAACGAAATTAATTTCGTGTCGCCGTTTATACAGGCAAAGCCGGGTAATACAGCTAGTTTATGTATATTAGGCAAATTTTGTAATAAATGATTTGACTTTTTGCCATTGACACGGCAGTCTAGTTTATTTATTTATTAATAAAACTCGTTGTTAAATCCATGAATTTAAATGTGAAGGTAAAGGATTCGACTCCATTCTGTGACTTAGTAGCAAACGTTATTAGTGGATTTCGTTATTTGAGTCAGAGATTGCGTCATAATTACAAAATATTATTTAATTCCTAACTCTATAAGCGATCGACCTTGACAGCAGCCGTGCTAATATAAACTTTAATAGCTTTATATATTCGTATATAGTTAACGGATTCAATTATATAACGTTTGCGCTTAATCAACGAGCTTGCCACTTGTCATGATATACCTATCATTTTTTTTTTCTTCTTAGTCGCTACACTCTTGGCAGAGTGGTCGTGGTCGTCGCTTGAGTGTCGCAGCCTTCTTGGAGCATTCATGTAGGGGGTGATCCATTGCTACCTATTGACCTACCACGCATCCTCTTGCTATCGACATTTCCCTGAAGTACAAGGCGCTCAATGGATCTATCTCCACGCCGCGACACGTGTTCAAAGAAAGTGAGAATGTGTGATTGTAACATTGACTCTGTAAGAGGCGCTGTCCTATCTCCAAGTCTATAGTAAAGTTTCGTATTTTTTTTTTTTGTGATGATACTTTTTTTTATTACTTTGTATATTATGACGTCATTAGATGAACTTTAAGTGCCACGACATGTGACCTCAATGCATTTAAAATTAAATATATTTAATTCGCCTTGAACTTTAAGTGCATTAGGGGAACCAAGTTTTAATTTAAATTTGTACTTCATGCGGTATCCAAGGTTGCAACATCTTTGCCTCTACAAATAAGCTTCTACGTGGTAAATACTCGTAGATCCTTTGTTGCGATTTCTCTTAGTTTAGGACAAAATAAAAATAATAATAATATAAATAAAACTACTTAAAAATAAAGTTGGCTAAATGTGAATCGGTTTAATTATAACCGTTTCTGACTACCCCGAGGGATACGGTCGTGATGATACTTTACTTTTTTTTTTACTTTCAAAATAAAAATATAATTAAATATAAACGAAACCTAATTTAAAAAACTATAAGTACAAAAGGTCCTCCAGATCCTTCGAGGATAGACCCAAGGAGGCTGGTAACATTTTCCCTCTGTATAGCGAGGGTAATACGTTGGCAGAAATAATTGCCAAATAGAATGTAATTGTTTTAGTAACCTCCTCCGAGGTCCAGTCGTAACAAACGTTGCCGTGAACTCGGGAGGTCGTGGGTTCGATTCCCACCGGGGACAAGTTGTACATTGTAATTTTTATTTTATTTTTTTATTCCAGACAGGTCACACAGCGCCATCTAGTTTCCGTGGTAAGCAACGAGGCTTGTGTTACAGAAACTAGATGGTTAATAAACTACATATTATACTTTTTTTTTTTTTGTAAATATATACTTACATATTATACATATAAACACCCAGACCAAGACAAATTATACAATGTACAACTTGCCCCCGGTGGGAATCGAACCCACGACCTTCCGAGTTCACGGCAACGTTTGTTACCACTAGACCACGGAGGCGGTCAATTTGTCTCGGTCTGGGTGTTTATATGTATAATATGTATATATTTACAAAAAAAAAAAGTATAATATGTAGTTTATCAACCATCTAGTTTCCGTAACACAAGCCTCGTAGCTTACCACGGAAATTAGATGCGCTGTGTGACCTGTCTGGAAATATTTATTTATTTATTTGGTTTATAGCGCATGCCGTGCCTTCGTGCAATAAGATGCTACTGCGCAGGGACAAGCTATATGCAGGTTCGCACACGCTACACACAGCATGTGTCTCTCCACTGCTGGATATTAAAGGCCCCAAGGCCACTTCACACGATCTCCTGCCACCCTTATCCAACATCCATATTAGTATGGATTACATTTAAAGTTAACCCTTAGTACTAAAAGGGATGATTTTTTCATTTATCGCTGTTCTGTTAAACTCGAACCTTTTTAATTTTTTTTTAAATTACCTTTCGTTTTTCAACGTTCTCTCGTCGTTAATGGATTTTCAGAAAAACATTCCAGCAAATGTGAACTGAAGCGAATGGTCCTTTACTTTTTAGAAATAGGAGGCTTACTCTGAACATAAATACGATACTAAGAACCGACTATCGAAAATTTGGAACCCCATGTTTTTGCGATTTTGTGCATTAAAGCGATAGTTAGTAACTACTGTAACTTCTGAGTCTCCGAAAAGATCATTGAAATACAAATACATTTTTTTTATTATTCAAAAAAGTAGAATTAACAAATTCATACACCATTTATTAATTTAAAAACTTAAATACACTATGTACAAAGTACTTAAATAATTAATAAAAAAAATATTCAAAGTAGATAAAAAAACTAAACTAAAAATACCTATGAAATAAAAACTATTCTACGAAATAAACTAAGGGCTTACCACCAGGGAGGGTTTCTAAAACGCTCGCCGCATTTCCTCGTTGAATTATAATAGAAATATTCTGTTTTAGGTAGTTATCGCCACACTCTTAAAAAAATGGTTTACCCAGCTCTTTTAGGAATTTGTGGGTATCAAGAGAATATACCCCCATTGTTTCGCCCCAAATGACACAAAGTTATAACTTTGTTTAATGCTGTTATTTGATGTGCTTTTTAAATTCGGCAGTATGAGCAGCCGAACCGGTCTTTTTTGATGTAGAGGAAATGTAGCAAGCGGCAAAGGTATCCACATAGGTGGCATCCCAAACAAGACGTGTAGACCCATTTCATCAACTTGAGAACCACACCTGCATATGTGAGGTTGACATATCTTTGAACCAAGGCGTAATGAAACTGCTATTCTTAAACTGTCCTTATCCAGGAGTGTACCAAGAGGTGCTGATAGAACGGCGTGAAGCCATGCACCAGCTTCCTTCTGGGTGGATGCTAACAGACGGACACAATCATAAATATTGACTGGTATGATTTATTAATTAAAGGGATGTCCCAAGCGACCTGGAAACATTTATTATTGGGTTCGCTAACGTCAGGAAGTGAATCTGTCCAAAGCTTTCTGGCGTCTACCACACAGTGTAGATCCAAGACGACGTTTGATTTAAGAATTAAATATACCAAGACTCTAGAACTGTGGACAGAATTCAGGTAAGCTGGAATGGAAAGATTGGTTAAATGACGGAGAGCAAGTTCACCTAATCTGATGGGTAAACATGCCTGAGACCATGATGTATTTGTCAAGTTGATATTTAATACTTTTTCAATTGTGAACTTCAGGTTGATGTCAAAATACTTAATGCTGCTGAGTATTCTTTGACAGCCAAACCTTAAGAACATTTAGACAGTATATATATTAGGTGCAATCATCAATTAAGTTACCATTATGTATGATTCCGTTAATATATTTCAATCATATAAAAATTAAATATATACGATATGGGTGCCTTCAATTCGGTGCTAGCTGCTGACCATTCGGCTAGGTTAGTTTTTTTTAATATATATATATTGAGATTGATAGTATAGAGAACTTATAATTGTTTGTTAATTTAGTCTTGTTAAAATTTTTAAAATATAAGCGAATGAAATCTATGAAACTATTTGCAATAGTTACTTTTTTTCGACGTTTGCTGTAGAAACGATGGGCCCGTGGGGATCGGAACTTAAAGCCTTTTATAAAGAAATTATTCCAAGGCTCATTGACGTCTCTGGTGACAATAGGGCTGGCAGTTTTTTCTCCCAAAAATTAAGTATTGTAATTCAAAGGGGAAATGCTGCTAGTGTATTGGGCACCATGCCACAAGACAGCGATTTGGAGGAGCTATTTTTTTTGTATGTATTATTATTATTATTATTTTTTAAGTTAAATTTAGATTTTGTTTTAATATAGTTTATTTAATACTTGATGTAATTCTTTAAAAAAAAAAAAAAAGTTTATTAATGAATTCCTCGCCAACCCTCTGGCCAGCGTGGCGAGTGTAGGCCAAATTCTCCAGATATACGAGTATGTTCGTATGTTTTGAAAAGCTCATTTTCAACAGTGTAGGTCTAGGATGGTGTGGGCGCTGTGATAATGATAATAAATGAAATGAATTGAAAATTAAAACTTAAGAGTAACCGTCCAGGTTGTAGTAAGCTGGAAATAGGTTGATATTCGTTACACGATCCTTCCATTTGCGTTAGTGCAAATCTGTGTAGACAATTATCGCTTATTTAAAACTTAGCTTCTGGACAGATTAACTGTCTCAACATTGTTCATAAAGTTTAATTACGTCAAATTATAACTTTGGTATACTTAGTTTTGTAGCTTAAGTTAAGGTTATAATATCAAAATACAAACATCGAAGTTTTATGCATTCGGAATCTTTAGCCAACTTTAGACTCTATCCTCGGTTGTCGGCAAATTTTAATTTTTAATTAAAGTTTTTAAAACTTAATTGGTTAATGAAATTTTTAAATTAAATATTCGAAAAGTTACGCTACATCCTGTTATCAAACTTACCACAGTATTTGAAAAGTAAAGTTTTCTACCAATGCGCTTTTCCCGTTTTATCGTACGGAGCAAAAACGTGCATACACAAGTTTAAGGTCGCTCAGCGGGATATGGAGAGAGTAATAGTGCATATATATTCAGTATTTCTCTGATGGACAGAGTCCTAAAGAACAGGCAGAACAAGTCTGTCGTAAAACCGATGACTCATGAAGTGGAGACAGGAGAACATTAACCAACTTAATGTTTAATTTTATATTATGTAAATTTCATTTCATTGGCCATTTATAATTACTGAATAATAGATTTTTAGCAGCACCAGAATCCTATTATTCAGTAGAAAGCCACGCCTTAATCGACAAATCCCTTCGTTCTTCTTACAACTCACTTCTTTCTGACCATCATCATCATTCTGGATTTGTTTTAAATTATTTTACAGTTGTCGCCACAAATTTATGGAACAATCTTCCTTCGTTAACTGCTTTCGTGGTCTCGCGGTTAAGTCCGTGGATTTAGACCTGGAGGTACCGGGTTCGATTCCTTAAATTAATAGTTTTTTTATTTGTGATATTTACCGAGTTTGGTACGTTAGAGTCATCGACGAGCTTGCCACTTGTCATGATTGGCCTATAGTAAAATTGGCTAAATGTGAATCCGCTTCTTTATAAGCGTGGTTTCTGACCACCCTTAAAGAGATACAGTCGTGATGATACATTACTTTATTCTATCTACAACTTCTAAATAGCTCCCAGCAATGTTAATAAGTGTATATATGTATATTTTTGTGTATGTATTAGTATTTGGTATATAAATATTACAGTATAAAAGGATATTATGTAAGTATTTATAATTATGTTGTTGAATTTATCCTACTATTAATATTTCCTTCATTGCACCTATAAATGTTCTAATTTGTCCCCAAGGTTTGGCTGTCAGAAAATGTCTACGGGCATTAAGTCCGCCTTTCTACTTTTTGCAATAAAGTTTTTAAATAAATAAATAATAATAATGGTTTGATGAAATTGAACCTATTTTATTATTTTTCTTTTTGAAAGATAAAAAATAATACTAATTGTGTTTGATTTTGATGTCTCCGATTTGTTGGAGGCTTTCTCGAAATAAGGAGATAAAACAATAGCTATTCAGAATCTAATGTTTGCGTCCATTGATCTCAAAAGAAAATAGATGTTGCATTAGCGACCGAAAACCGACCGAAGGTGTTCTCACAAATACAACTATATTATTTATTAACAAAACATATAAGTAAGAGGTTAAAGAAAATTATAAACGAAATCATAATACTCGTAAATATTGTATAACATCGTTTTTTTTTAAACAAGTAGTCACTTAACTTTTAAATAATTTAATTTGTAAGTTTGTAACGTTTATTTTATTTTATTTATATTTTTTTTATTTTAATAGCTTTATTCCCGTCGTGACTACTTACAAATTGTCGTTTGTAAGAAACTACTATAGTCATGTAAATAATTATAATTAACTTAATGTTTTATAGTATGAAAGCGATGCGGATGACTACAAATACCTGAAGTAAATAACAATACGGTTGATATAGTCTAAAGTTCGACAACGAAGTTTCTGTAATTGTGACGAATAAAGTTGAAAATAGCGTCGAATGTAGCAGCTTACGGCTGACATTCAAAATAAAGCTGGAACAATTTGACGCCTACCTATTTGACGATTATAAATTCACGCAAAAAAAAAATAATGGTTTTATGGTATGCCTGAACATCCTTAAATATCCAGCTCCTTGCATCGTTTTCCTCATTGCTAAGGGTCGTGACCCCCTCCACGGATCTCGTCCTCGGTCTCGGATAATGCTGCGCCATCCGGGTTTGGACACGCGGCATGCAGTGCATAGTGAATAGGTGTTGAGTGTGGTGCGGATCTGGTCAGACTACCATCCTTAAATATATATGCGGAAAATATTGGACAATATTATGAATAGTACGAGTACTACATATTTAAATTCTTAAAACTCGAAGCGTTATCCATATTTATAAGATCTTTGTTTGCGTCTGATAAAAACTTTCTTGACAGAGCAACATTCAAGTCGTGAACTGTTATTTATGTTTCTTGGGCCACTGTTAGAGATTTTCTCTCCACTTTAAGTTTCCTCCTTTTTTACTGATAACAAAGACATTGGCAAGGTTTCGTAGCTTTGTTGGACTGGAGGTACTTTGTGGAGGTCTTAGTCGAAGCCTTTTAGAAGGACTATTACGTATCTAATCGGTACCTATACATTAATTATATTTTTACTGCTTCAAATGATACATTGATTAATAATAAGTCCTAAATATTATTTATTTATTTATACAATTTCCTTTGTAATTTACAATCGGCGAACTTTCTGACCGTTGACCATTGGTACAAATGAGATTTATTTGATAGTTCGAGGAAGTAAGCTTATTTATATAAATACACATAAATTAATAAACATATACTTAAATGCTATATTATCACCATCATCACAGCCCCTATAGAACACAGAGTCATAGACCTCAACTGATGGAAATGGGTGTTTCAGATTTTTTTGAGAATTTGGCCTATACTTCCAACGCTAGCCAGACGGGTTGGTGAGGGTCTGATTTAAATTTATTAACGTGTTGCGGCCTCGCATGGTAGCAGGTTAAATTCCCAGTAAAAACGCATCCAAAACGTTTGCAACTGACGTCACGAGCTACGGGCCAATGACGATCAAGTTGCCATAATCAGTTGCAATTTTCCAACCGCACTGACTCATGCCTCGCGTGTGTTTTTATTAATTTTAAATCATAATTCGAAATCTTTTGGTGAATATTAGTGATCTAAACTACATGTGCGTGTCTAATAAAGCTTGTGGTGACTAAGACTATAAAATTGGACAAGAAATCTAGGGTTTAATCGAGGTGGATGGCCATCACACACGTGGATACGTGGATTGCTTTGGGGTAAGTCCTGTTTTCCATATAAGAAGGTCATTAACTCTTAAACCATCTGATTCTGTGTTCTTCATTTATTTCCTAAAATTATTTTATTATTTTTCTACAATTATTAGCACAATTATCGATAATATCAGCTTAGGCCCTCGCGCAGGTCTGTTCAAACGATTCAGTACAACTTGGTAGTAGTGGAACCGGGTCCGACGGCTTAACGTGCTCTCCGAGGCACGGGAAAATATACTATATATTATATAATAATAATATATAAACATATACATACAGGTGCCATCGCAACAAAAGGGCATGTATGAAGTGGTTGATCAATGTCGAAGAAGTGAAAGAGGTATGTCGTGATCGTGACAAGTGGCGCTCAATAGTCTCTGCCTACCCCGCAAGGGATTTGGCGTGAAGATATATATGTAGCAATCATAAATTATTTATTGTACAAAACCAAAACAACTGTCGCTACATAGGCGACTAATCTTCGGGACTGAGATTTGTAATAAGCGTACGATAAAAATTGATAGTTATAATTTAAAATAAAAAAATATGGATTTTTAATACACGCAACGTAATTGGTGGTATTTTAGCCAATGACGTGCCTTATAAGCATACGTAAATATGTCAGAAGGTAGTCTTATTGCAAATGGCATAAAGTTATTTGCGTTTTGGGTGACAGAGAATAATTTTGAAAATTTATTCCCATCCTTTTAAGCAGTCAAAAAAGTACGGATGCGGATTGGCAATGAGATACGCAATTGCCCTTCGGGTCTATGTTCGTTAGACGGTCGCTAATGATCTACATAAATGAGTCAAATACAATAAAACCCTATTGTTCGTCTTCGTAATGGGCGATCCCATTTTGCACTGTGAATTCATTCATTTAACTTCACCACCTTGACGGTTCATTTTCATTTAAATAGGTAAACTGAGTGAAAAATTGAGTGAAAAAAATAAATAATAATAATCTAAGATGACTGTAGAAAAATAATAATAATTAAAAAAAATATAGCACACAAAATATAAAATATAAAAACATGTACATAGGCAAGCATAATACCATAAAAGTATTCTCTACCAGCTAACCTTTGGGAGAGTGAGAGAAGAATATTATGAGTGCAGAGTAAAAAAAAATAACACAAAAAGATCAAAATATTATAATTAGTAAAATCAATAAATATATGAGTACGTAGGTAAGTATATGATTTAAACATCTAAGATGATAATAAATATAAATTGTGTATAAATAATAAATAAAATACATGCATAGTTATAATAAATAAATAATAATATGTCAAAGAAAGGAGATAAGGATGCATTTTGTTTTTAAGACTAAACGTATTTAAATAAAATCACATACTTTTCATTAAACCAATTGAATTATAAACTCTTCTACTATTGGGCACCACTTAGTAGTGGCGCCGCTAGGCGCTGTGATTACTCGGTTGTTAAAACACTATCTTTATTATTCTACAAAGGTCTGTTCTAAAACACTCTGGCATGTACCATTGGGAAATACATTTTTCTTACGAACGAGAGCACGTAAAGCCGTCGGTCCCGGTTCCACTAATACCAACTTGTGGCATAAATAAAAGAGATATATAATAAATCGTCATAAAAAATTGGCAAACCAGTCTGGCCAGCGTGGCGAATGTAGGCCATATTCTCCAGATATATGTTATGGAAGGGTTCTATTTCTAATGAATGATTGAAAAAGGAAAAAAATACATACATATCTTCTCGCCAAATCCCTTGCGGGGTAGGCAGAGACAATTGAGCGCCACTTGTCACGATCACGACATACCTCTTTCGCTTCTTCGAAATTCATCGACCTCTTCATACATCCCCTTTTGTTTCGATGGCTTTTTAATTCACCTTTAGCTAATGTTTTATTTATTTGATCATGATAGGCAAGTCTGGTCTGGCAGGGCCTCTTTTACCCACAACTTTTCGCATATATCTGGTTCGTCAATCTCTCTTCGCTCATCCTTTCGACATGCCCGAACCATCGGAGCATGCCTTTCTTTATTTTTGTACCTATGCTTTCTTTTATACCTACCCTTTTGCGTATTTTGATATAACGTATAAAAAAAACCAAGGAATATTATTATTATTATTATTTTTATACTAGCACGACATGTGACCTTCGGCCCACCTGATGGTAAGTGGCGCGCAAGGTCCATGCATGTTAGCAACTGAAGTCAGATACTCATAACTGCCATCAGTCCCTAACACTATGCCGGCTTGACTAGATGCTTTTTCACACTTCGCTTGAAGGACTCCAAGTTATAGGAAAGTGGAAACACAGAGGCTGGAAGAGCATTCCACATCTTTATCGTACGACAGATTTATGAGTCCCCAGATTTATACGTACGCGAAGGGATGGCGACTACGGTATGTGGGTGCATATTTTGACCTGTGCGTGTGGTTCGGTTGCGGAATGGAGAGGGAGGGATTAGGTTATAGAGTTCTTCTGAGCACTCACCATAGTATAGCCGGTAGAACACGCTCAGAGAAGCCACATCTCGGCAAAGCTGCAGGGATTCGAGAGTTCCAGATGTAAAACTAATGTTAAACGTAATACAAAATAAACTATAAGTAAAAAATGTCTTCTAAAGCGACCCTTCAGGTACGAGTATAGTCCCAAGAAGACTGGCAAAACATTTCCCATCTGTATAGCGGGCCTATACGTTGACAGAAATAATTGTGAACAGACCTGAGCGAGGGCCTACGTTGATACTATCGATAATTGTGCCAAAATTGTAAAAAAAATGATAAAATAAATTTAGGACATAAATGAAGAACACAGAATCAGATGGTTTAAGAGTTAATGACCTTCTCATATGGAAAATAGGACTTACCCCAAAGCAATCCACGTATCCACGTGTGGGATGGCCATCCACCTCGATTAAACACTAGGTTTCTTGTCAAATTTTATAGTCTATGCACCACAAGCTTTAATATAGACGCACATACAGTTTAGATCACTAATATTCCCCAAAAGCATTCGAATTATGATTTAAAATTCATAAAAACACAGGCGAGGCTCATGCCTGTGTGAGGCGGTGCGGTTGAAAAATTGCAACTGATATGGCAACTTGATCGTCATTGGCTACGCTCGTTTCGTCAGTTGCAAACGTTTTAGATGCGTTTTACTGGGAATTGAACCTGCTACCATGCGAGGCCGCAACAAATTGCTAGCTTTCCTATCTCCGAACTTTTCCGTTAGCCGTTTGGAAAATTAAAATTAAAATTGCATATACTTTCAGGTACGTTTTGCCTGCGTTGTTACAATACTGGGGAAAAATATACGCGGTATTTTTTTCTTTATGCCATAATGACAAATAAAATGGTATACTCTATAATAAATACGTACAGGGGTGACATTATGCAGATTGTTCTTTAAAATAGGTTTATCTGTGGTGAACCCGAGCTAATATTGTTTTAGCCACAATGACTGGAATACACGTCAGAGTGCGACATTTCTCCTAAGTTTATATAATAGTAAGTAATTAGGAACTGAACACGTCACATGTCTGCAATTAAAACCCTTGTGCGGAGACATTAATTCAAATTATAGGCTGATCGTAGTATGAAAGTTACTTCAAATAAACTTATAGTAAAGGACCGGGAAAATAATTTTCTGCCCTATTATTATATTTCTCTATTCGCCGCATGCGATGGTTTAACAGAAACACTTAACTATCTACAATCGACAGGTAAATGAATTAAACTTTATCAATTCTTCTTATTAGTCGCCATACTATACCTGTTAACTTGTTTTAGAAAAATCTTAGGACACGTGTCTCTGGAATTCTTCAGCTTTTGTATAATATCAGCAGGTGTGTACGGTCGCAGCTTACTGTAAACAGCTGTTTGCTGTCGAGCGTGGACGTAGATTTCCCATCGGACGGGGCGGGTGCGTTACATGTTTTATTTGGGGTGCGTTACATGTTTTATTTGGGGTGCGTTACATGTTTTATTTGAGGTACTCGTATATCTATTTTAATATATATATATATATATATATATAGTTTGGTAAACATAGTTTGAATTATTTTATATATTTTTTCGTTTACTTTATTTATAATTAAAATGGATTAATTAGTCGGTGGAAAATGTAGTCTATGTAATGTATGTGAGAATATAATTATTTATGTAGTTTGAGTATTATTATTTTTATGATGTTTATCATATATTTAATTTAAGTAGTACTAATAAGTGTTTTTTTTTAGTGTTTTCTATTTTTGCCATGCCTAAACTTCGATTTCTTGTCTCGAAGGTTGATGGTAAAAAAATGCCAAGCTGCATTACATACGCCTTTTGTATCAAACAATAAAGTTTTTAATAAATAATAAAAATAAATGAATTCTAAGATCCGGGTTCTCAGCCATAGATTGAATTTAATAAATTGATTTCATTGTTACTAGTAGCACAGTGACTGCCCAACAACATTAATTTTTGAATTATCCTAAAATTGTAAAACATGACTTATACTATTATCGTTGAAAATACCTGTGTGCCGGAAATAAAACATTCTTAAAAATAAATATTCGTATATAAGTTAGTTGTGTAGGCTGAACGAATTGTCCACTCCGCCTTTCACTCACCTTATAAAAAAATTGAGTATGACATAAGGCGTGTGAAATTCGACTCGTTACCGATTATACTGAACGACTCTGCTGCAAGACCGCTTTCATTACTTAGTGTCAACTAGCTGTCCCCTAAAAGACCAGGGCAACATTAGTATAGGAGACAGAGGTATTTTACTAAATTAAGCATGTACAGTACAATACTGTAAATAATGTTGTTCAATATGTTTTTTTTGTGTCAATAAACTATTATTATTATTATAGATGTGACGCACATGTGCAGGTCATTTAATGAGAATCCTGCTCCAGCTATATCAGTTTTTTTGTCCAGTCCGGACTCAAGTATGTCTTTGGTAGGGTATTTAGGCAATATTTTTCGCTGTCAGAGAATGCCTAGCGGCATTAAGTCCGCCTTTGTACATAGTGCAATTAAGTTTTTAAATAAATAAATATATTTATTTATTTGCAAAGGCTCCAACTCTATTTGCAGAGTAGTCATGGCGTCATTTGAGTGCACGTGGCACGCTTAACAACCTGTCGCAACTCCTCTAGGACCGCGGCTTTTCTGGCGCACTCATCACTGATCCATTGCACCTATAACGTCAGTTCTTTTTATCATAGACCTACCACGCATCCTCTTGCCATCGACGTTCCCCTAGACTACCAGGCGCTCGATGATTGTTTCTCCACGACGCGACGTGACACATGTCCAAATAAAGTGAAAATGCGTTGTGTACAGTACAGGCGTTGTCTGATTCACAGTTCGTCTAGTATGGATTTTATAGTTCGGAACTCCGCCAATACCACATATTCGTATTTAGAGCATTAATTTATGTTTCACGTACAGTCTACGTCTCTGCAGCATACATAAGAAAGACTAAAAAAAAACAAATGTTTGGCATTAAAATTGATAACTGTAAACCTATTTGATGAAAAATGTTTAACAACAGCCATATTGAATTTACACTGTCACAATGGTGTTGCCATTTAAAAGTTTCAAATTCATTCGATTATCTACTTTCATTAGCCAGACTCCATTAATTAATATATTTCATAATTTTAAAGGTTTTTGTTAATAATGCTACAGACAATTACTTAACAAAGAGAAGACAGATAAAATACTGTTGACGTAGAGTTCAAACGCTGTAATCACTTTACTTCCCTATGTGTATGGTAAACGGCTAGTCGCGATCACAGCGACATTATTGCCGCTCGGCCAATACCTCCGTTGGATCGGTGGCCAGCGCTCCGAGCGGCGCCCACGAGAGTGGAATCAATCCGCGCACCGAGCGGTCACACGTTTTTTCTCTCACATTTTTCATTGCCTTTTTACTCAAGTAATTAACTTGAATTTCTACTTCTACAACAAACCATATACAGTCCGCTAAACACTCTTTCATTGAGCCTTCGACGACCCGCAGCAGTATCCCTACGTGGCTGTTTGGATAGGCAGAAGACCGCATAGCGCCTACGGACTAAAATCCTATAACCGCCTTACTTCTTTGTTACCCCGTGTATCTTTTCAGCTAAGTCTGAGTCGTGGCTATAAGTGAAGGCACTCATTGGCCGCATAGGAAAGTCTGACAGCCCGGTTCTTTATACTAGGTCTATTCTTCAAACAATATTAATATTGTTAACTCTAGAGTTACTCTTGCTTACATAATTGTATGTTGCTACTTGTTATCAACCCTTTGTTCCCATAACTTTCTCAGCAAATGTTCTTACGCGTATAAAGCCGTACTTAATACTTCTTCCAACATACTTGTATTTAAAGTTAAGTTTTAAGCTAAGAAAACATCTTTGAACACAAATAGGTATTTCCGATTGAATTCATTTTATTTTTCTTTAGTTTAACAGTATGATAGGGATGTTGAAAGAAGAGTGAATGCGGGAAATAGTGTTAACGGTGCCCTGGGGTCATTGATCGCCAGTCGAAATGTCAGTGACAAAGCTCGACTCGCCATACACAAGACCATGCTGTACCAACACTTATGTATGGAAGCGAGACGTACATATGTCAGAACACGCATGAGACTAGAGTTACTGCAGTGGAAATGAGGTCGTTGCGTCGGATATGCGGTGTTACTTTGATGGACCGCATACGTAATGCGCAATAATACGAAATACACAAAAAAGTGGGTATGAAAGAAAGCATAAGGACAAAAATAAGGAAAGGCATGCTCCGATGGTTCGGGCATGTTGAAAGGATGAATGAAGAGAGATTGACGAACCAGATATATAATGCGAAAGTTGTGGGTGAAAGAGGCCCTGGCAGACCAAGACTCACTTATCACGATCAAACAAATAAAACAATAGCTGAAGGTGCAATAAAAATCCATCGAAACAAAAGAGGTATGTCGAGACGGTGACAAATGGCGCTTAATTGTCTCTGCCTACCCCACAAAGGACTGGCGTGAAGATATGTATGTATGCATGTAGTTTAACAAACAGGTTTTTATCTGTTAGCAATAATAAGATACGAGTACATTAGATCATGCAATACTCACAACGCTTATTTAAAAAGAAAACTATTATTATCACATAATAATATCAATATAGCGGTGGTATGGAAGCATTCCTTAAAATCCTACAAAGGTATGTTCAAACCCTCGGCATGTCTCAATAAGAAATACACTTTTCTTACGTACATTTGTAATAGATTTACAACACCACCGTTCCCGTTCTACTAATACATGGAATCGTTAATACATTCACATTAAATTGCCCCATTCCTTTATGTTAAACATTTAGCACACAGTTGCCAAGAGGCTGGTTACAGTAAAACAATGTTTAATGAGGATAGGAATGCACTGTATTATTAATTTATGTAAGTAGGTACTCGTAGTTTCATTGTGTCAAAAATAGGGAAACTGCCTTCTGGAGCCCAGAATTTGTTAGAAAAAAATATTAACAAAATATAAAATAAAATAAATAATAATACTAAGGATATAAGTCCGCGTGGAATGGAAGCAAGAACGCTGACTGCATTTCCCCGCTGAATTGCAATACTCATTCTTTGCGCGAAAAAAGAGCCAGCCCTCTTGTCACCGGAGGAGACGACAAGACGCGGTGCTGTCTTTAAAAATATTTTTGCGCTTGAACTCCATGGGCCCAGAGTTTCTACAGCAAACGGCACAAATAATCTTTTAATATATTTACATACTTGAGTCGCTTGCTGAACTCCACATTTTGCGCCGCGGCCCCCGCTTTATGTGCTGTCCCCCTGAGATGCGACGCGACGGGGCTGTCAACGCACATGGCGTCCCACACCAGAGCACGTCCTCGTTCCCAGGGGATCATTTTCTTTTATCAAGAAAAAATATGTCATTGGTTTAAAATAAGAAACCTATCAAAAATTAAATTTAAAAGTCTTCATCACAACCGTTTCCCTTTCGGGGAGGTCGAAAACCACGCTTATAAAGAAGCGAGAAATATAACACATAAATAGTTATTTAAATTATTATATATTATTGTGACCAGGAATCGAACCCAGTACCTCTGAGTCTAAATCTTAACTTAACCGCTAGACCACGGAGGCAGTCGATTTGTAAATTTTAAAGTCAAATGTGAATAAAATATATTTCAGCAAGATATCTTCCGAGTAACTTTGCGCTGCCAAATTGTGGTTACAAAGACTATTGTGCGGTGTAAAATTACTGAAATTCTGTTGATAAAATGCATGGAAGTCTCCGTAGCGCCACGGGTTGCCGGATGCATCAGGGACAGCGCGTCCTAGATATCTTGTCACATGCTTTCGTTCTATTTCATTCCAACTACTCTTATTTATGGAGCCAGCAACTGATATCAGAATATATACAGAGCCGGGTTGTATTGCAATTTGTATACACAAGTTAAACTTGCGTCATTCCTCATTATTGCGTTCTAAAATTTAAAATTATCTATGGGACAGATGATTGTTTATCCTGAATCTAAATTAATGGTATCTGTAGGCGGGCGCGGATAATTTTTATGTACCTACTTATATATTATATATTTCTCATTCATAACTGCCTCCGTGGTCTAGCGGTTAAGTCCGTGGATTTAGACTCGAAGGTACCGGGTTCGATTCCTGGTCGGGACACAAAAATATTTATTAATGTAAATAAATACATTTAATTAATATTTAATTTATTTGTGATATTTCTCGAGTTTGGTACGCTGGAGACATCGACGAGCTTGCCACTTGTCATGATTGGCCTATAGTAAAGTTGGCTAAATGTGAATTCGCTTATTTATATTGACCACCCCGAAAGGGAAACGATCGTGATGATACTTTACTTTACTTTTTCTCTTTCATAATATCGATCTCTTTGAATTGTTGCCTGTCTCTTACAGAAACCAGGTCTTGCAAATTTTAACCTTAGAAGAAAGAGATACTTAAAGAAGTATATATCTAGTTCGTAGTTGTGCTAAAAAAATATTACGGTAGATATTACTGTACCAATCGGTTTGTTAAAATTATTGTTTTAAAACAACTCATTTTATTTCTTTTAACATTTTAATTACTGAAGCTGGTTGTGCAGATATTAACGTCGTTTGTAAAATGCATTTATTGTGTATTGTTTGAAATCCTGAATAAAATAAAATAAAAATAAAATATTAAACTTTAACGAGAGTAATTGTCTCCGCCAACAAACTGTGATTACAGTTTGGCGGGATATTTATTAAGTCATATGTATTGGAAAGTAAATAAATGATGTATTTTTTTAAATTACTTACGGCCGGATTAATATAGTATCTAAGCATAAGAACGTGCTTTCTAATGTCAGAAGAGTATTATTTAAATGTCACCTTTAACTTTTGGAAGCATGAGCTTAGATACGGCTCTAAGGGTAGACACATCCCATAGCCTTCTTTTTATTCCTAACTTTCGCGCATCATGGACGCAAGCGCTGTTGGTGCAGATTTGATAGGACCAAGCAACGTCGTGGGCTTCGAGCGTCTCGGTTTTTGACTAGATTATATCTTGAACTTTCGAACCCTTCGTTACTGGCGAGGAGACCGAGAGCCCGAAATCCGAGCCACTACTAGGGTCCAAGGTGACGTGCATGTCAAAGATTGAAACAGGTTGTACTGTATCATGAAGACGCACAGCAATTTATCAGGAGGTCAAGACCCTCAGTAATGAGGAAAAACGACAATTGAGAAAACAGATTATAACAAAATTAAGTGTATATATGTTAAATTTAAAGTTAACGTACTATGATACAACCCGCCCTAAATGTTTAAGAAAACATTAGATTTGTTTCTTGAAAATTATGCTCGTTCGAAACGGTTATATGTTGCCAACGAATGTAGTTTACATGGTTATATTAAAATACCAGATATTATTTTTATTATGTACTTATTTATTTATTCATTTAAATACTTTATAGCAGTTAAAAACCTAGTACATAGGCGAGATATAACGCTATAAGGCATTCTTATCCAGTTAGCCCTTGGATCACGAAAGGTGATGGGGCAGGATGAAGAAAAATATGAAAATAATTAATTACGCATTTATAGCACTTAAATATATACCTACATACACAACACACATGTACTTAGATGCTTATTACGATTGCAAAAAGCTACTAATAAAACTATTAAAATGCCTCTGTTCACATTTACGGAAGCAATGAAGTCCAGACTCGTGCACGTGAGTCTCGTACATACTGGGCGGTAGATGTAAACCTACCCACTTATCACTTTAAAAATTTTTAGAAATCACGATACACGACACTTACAATATCCTTGGCGACACCGGGCGATTTTTCCCGGCGTCGAAACCTATTGATTACTGGATTCCACGATGAAATGAACATTATTAAATTGTCATTAAAAATTAAGACCATCACCAGTCTAGTCAGCGCTGTAACGAAGCAAGTGTAGGCCTCATTCTCTGAAAATTGTGGAAGGCTCATGTCTAACAGTGGTGGTCTAGGACTCTGTGTTTTAGGGGCTGTGTTGATGATGATGAAAAGGTAGGTTTAAGATTCAACCCTTCATGCTTGCGTAGCGTAAAATCTATGACGAGTCACGGGGCTCATGTCAGAATACCTACATCAGTATCTATCCTAAGTACTGCTTGGCTACGAAGGAAAGAATGTTAATAAAATGTTTAAATTGCTTGTATATCTTTAAAACATCTCCGCCATTATTGTAATGTATGTTAGGACGCATTATTATTCAGTGACCACTTCAAGACATTAAACTGTTGACTTATATAAGGCAAGGGATTTTCTCACGAGCTTGACGACATTAGGGGTGGTTTTTCCACAAATATGTAGTAAGCAACTACGTAAATAAATTAACACATGGACAATTATTAAAATCATTACTAAAGTCTTATCATCATTACAGCCCCTAGAACACAGCGTCATAGACCTCCACTGCTGGAGATGGACCTTCCAGAATTTTGAGAGAATAAGGCCTACACTTGCTTCGCTGCAGTGCTGACTAGACTGGTGAGGGTCTTAATTTTTAATAATAATAATAAAGTTCTTAATTGCACACAAAATATACAATATAAAGTGTTCTACATAGGCGAGCATAATACCTTTGGGAGAGTGAGAGATTAATATTATGGGTGCAGAGTGTGAAAATGGGAATAATATAGTAAAAACCAGAGTTAAAATATGTAAATAAATACAATATATACATTTATAATACTATAATACCTAACAGAAAAATAATAATATATAATTAAGATAAATACATAAATAATTATATAAACATAAATAGGTACTAATAATATGTTAGGTGCTTAGGACATGACAATTTATGTCAATTTATTAACGATTTCTCGAGTTTACAGAGGCACAGGAACGGTGGTGTTCTAAATCTATGACAATTGTACGTAAGAAATGCGTGTTTCTACACTCGCCACGCTGGCCAGACGGTTTGGCGAGGAGAAGTCTTATCAAAACAATGTAATTAATATCTATGCTAAATTGGTAATGCACATTATAAATTAATAACAAAACGCAATAGAAGCAATCTCAACAATAAACATCAAAATTCTTTCATTTTTGATGTCTTAAGGTTCAGGCAAGTCGAAGCCAGTTTTAACTAGCCCTTGTGATCGAAATTTAATAAGAATAATAATAAAAGAATAAAAAGCGTTTATTGCCACATCAATAAGTATTATAATCAGAGAAAATAATAATAATTTACAATTGAAATTAATATGATGTGGCAAGGGTATTCGCTCAGCTTCAGTCGGCGCATTACATGTAATGTGATGCACTACTAACGCTGTTGTTATGCCAACACCCTAACTCACGTACATTTTAAACAATTAACCTAAAGGACAACAAGAAAAAAAACTTTGTGACACAAGAGGAGGTCTGTTAAATAAATTTATTATGTATTTATAAATGCAATATATAAATTTACAAAATAAAATAGTTTTTTTTTTAATTAACTGCTTTCTTTGTTAAGACTGTAGATTTATTAGTTCGAATTCTGATTAAGAACAGAAAAATGTGACTTTTCATGAATCTGGTAAACAATAGACATCGACGAACTTGCTATTTGTAATAATGGACATATAAAGTGGGTTTAAAATAAAATACTCGTGTTTAGAAAGCTTGTTTTTTTAGCTATACGTGGTCTCCAATTATAGTAGTTATAGATATTTTTAGAAGTAACAAATAATTTGTATTTGTATTATTGTATATAGCTACACTAATGAGAATTTAACCGTGAATATACAACGTCTATTTTAGAGAACAAACAACGTTGAGATTCCATTATAGGCAACTATTCCACTGCCGACGAGAATGGGACTAGCTTCAACTATTTTGTCGCTCAAGAATCACAAAACGATTATTATTATAGGTTTTTTTAGATAAAGAAATGTTTTGTAAAGTTTAGTCTTTCCTTTTTTTTTTACAAATATTTGGAAAAAAATAAAATACTTATAAAAGTCAAGTCTAGCCACAGGTACTGCAGGTACTAGAAAGAAGATTCCCCAAGCACGAGTGCAACCCCCAGAAATGCAGTCCATTATAGGTAGGCGTGACATAAGTCAAATATAGACAGACGATAAATAATAACAAATGAAAAGGTTTGGAAAAGTAAATCAAGTTATTATTTCCTCTCAATATTATTAATACTTCTCCAAAATTTCCGAAATCCTACTCCCTAGAAAACTGACAAACTACATCCCCTAAAAGTCCACCCAGGCCTGAACAAACCCGCTTAAAACACACTTTGAATATCTTTGCGATTCGCTTTCTTCCTTCATTTCATAACAAACAAATCAAAATCCCACCCCACACATCCACCAGTTTTTACCATTCATTCACTGTATCTACTGTTTCAACTGACCATCAGACATGCTACTTCAATTCATATCTTTAAAAAACTACTTAATACTTTATTTTTAAACAAGCAGAACAATATATTTTAACCTTACAAGTATCTACTACAATAAGTATATATTTATCAAGATTTTCTATACAAACTATTTTTGTTGTTTTTTGTTTAGAATTGCACCTCACATATTTATATTGTCTTGATCTCCCAAAGGTTAGCTGGTAGAAAAAAACCGAAGTGGCTTTAAGTTCGCCTTTGTACATACTTTAACGTTACGTGCGTTGTAATAAAGTTAAAAGAAAAAAAAGCTTGTCAATTTGCTACTAGTTTCTAGCTCACATCGCTCGTCGCTGATAGCCGGCAATAGAACAAGTCATAATCAGATAAACATTTCAATCTCTCCACCAAGCAAACCAGTTAATGACTGAATTGCGTGTTCGACAAATATTAATATGCCTAAAAACAAGGGAGAGAAAGTTTTGTGTTTTCGGGGAAGTTTGCTTTAGATACCTGCTGTAAATCTATTCTTATCTATCTAGTTACGTGGTTGCTCGCCACCGTGACATTTACGGTCAAAATTTTTCATTTTTACGACTCACTAAGTGGTAAACCAATTTTCTTGGATATTACATTTATAATAAATCTGATAACGCACTTACTGAAAGCATTAGGCCTAAGCTAAGCAAGTCTGCCTTCAATACATTTAGTTTTTGATTGGGTAGGGAGAGCATCAGAATGGTGGATGGTGAAGGTCTTGTTGCGCAATTTAAAGAGCAGACCTCCTTTGTTAACCAGTCTATAGTCAGTCGCAAGCCCGAGACACCATTCTTCTCCTCTCTCTTTCATACACTTTATGGTGTCCTTTATAACCCAAATGCGCCCTCTTACCTGAAAGATCGTTTCCAATTTCTATGCGACACACACAGTTGTGCGCTTCGTTCCTCTTCCAACAATCAATTAAAAATTCCGACACATTCTTCCAGCAGATGTTCAGATTCTTTTACAGTATCAGCAGCCCGCCAGTGGAACCGGCTTCCACTTAACGTTCGAAAAGCACCCTCGCTTAAGTGTTTTAAAAATTTACTTACCTTACACCTTCACAAAAAGCAAGACGAGTCGACATAACCTCTCAAAATTGGTATAATATTGTATGTATTTTATATATATTTATTATGTATTTATATGTACATGTGTTATTATATATTTGTATTTTAGCTTTAGTTGCTAGTAATAGTTTAAGATTTTTATTATTTTTTATTTTTAATCTCGATTTTAAATTAATGATTAAATGCACCCACAATCATTGCTCACTATCCCAAAGGTTAGCTGGTAGAAAATGTCACTAGACGTTAAGTTCGCCTATGTACATTTAAAAGTGTTTTTGTTTATTGTGCAATAAAGAGTTTATCTATCTATCTATACACACAATAGACCCGGCACACGCACTGTGAATCCATGTCTTCTTCTATTTTCAATATATTTTTGAAGCAACTTATTGACTGATCGAATGTCGATCTACACTATACGTATCAGTTAAGCATTCTTAGAACTTTTTTCATAGGCAGAGGGATCAATATGTAAGTCAATCGGCATATAAAGAAAAAAATAAAATCGTCTTTGAATACATATCTACAATACAAAGGATTTTCTTCAAATCGTGAAGTATCGTTAGAAAAACGTCACAAAAAATCTCAGACTGTCACAGACATATGCACTTAATTCTTTAAGACGTTGTATTTTTGAGGGAAAGCATGGGGGTGTGTCATTGACTTTCATATATGGATCGGGCGTTTATACCTTTTTATCACAACAACGTCGAAGCGGTAGGAGCAACATAAATAACCAAAAAGGGACCAGCTGAAAAGCAGAGCTGATTCCTTATTTATCACCACTTTTCTTACTTGGCACGTGTTGTGAAAAAATCGCAGGTAATTCCAAATCAAGTTAAGTAGAATTTCAAATGATGCCACGTACAGCCGTAAGGGTAAAAGGAGATGGTGTTAAATGGTGAGCCTTGGGTGAGGTCTATATTCAGCAGGCTGATGATAATGATAAAATGATTGCAATTTGATTTGTTTTAGAGACAAGAAGGCTGGCAATTACTTCGGCCAACGTATTAGCCTCGCTATAGGGAAAATGTTGCCAGCCTTCTTGGGACTATCTATGATGGGATGACTATGGATGTAGGTACCTATTTAATTTTATGTAGTTTGTACAAGACGTGTGAATTAAGATGACATTGATGATGACTTGGCTCGAATAACGTTTGTGCAAAGTACAGTGTGCATTTTTTGATTTAGTTTCATCACATCTTTTTTACGAAAATTATTAATAATTATATATTTTAAGTACTTAACTAATCTTAAAAAATTGTACTTAAAAAATACATTTAAAATATGTCACAAAAAAGCGATGACGATGGTAATGGACCAGTCATAATTAGGTTCTGGTAGCAAGGGCAACTTAATAAATAAAAAATCAGATAGGACAGTTATGCTATCGCTACTGGCCTCGGCTAGGCGACTGCGGGGTCCGCACGGGTTAGCGGGAGGAATATTGAGTACCGACTGAGGTGTGATGTTAATGCTCCCGGGTTGTAATTATTTATTGGATAAATAAATTACAGCTTCTAGGATACGTCTACTTAGGAGAATATGACCTAGACTTGCGAGTTAGTATAATTGACGCCCAATTCGTAGGCTATGTTGTCATGGATCGGTCTTTACATGCTAGTATTTGTGGTGAGTGCTCGATTTGATATGGAAACGAGCAATGCACGCTCCGCGGAGTAACGGGGTCTGACAGCGCAACACGTTACGCGGCATTATGTTATTGCCGGCCGCCTTACCCCGCGGCTTTAATGGATTACTGGTTGAAACTGTCAGGGGTCCAACCCTCCGGAAAACGCAAGTCAAAAAAGGTCTACTCTGAAATCCGAAATACTGAATGTTTATTAATTAACTTTTTTAAATTAATGTCCAAAGACAACGTTCCAATTCTAAAATATCAAATAAGTTTAAGTCCAATAATCCAATATAAATATCAAGTCTAAGTCCTAAGTCTAAGTCCTAAGTCTAAGTCCAAAGTCAAAGTCCAAATCGAACTCCAAAGTCAAACACCAAAGTCAAAGTCCAAGTCCAAAGTCCAAAGTCAAAAGTCAAAGTCCAAGGTGCAATACATAGTCCAAAGTCAAAGTCCAAAGTGCAATACATAGTCCAAAGTCAATTACCAAAGAAAAATTAAAAGAGCTGGGTAATCGAATTTTTCAAGAGTGGCGATCCCAAATGCCATAACTACCTAAAACAGAATATGTCGATTATAATTCAACGAGGAAATGCGGCGAGCATTTTAGTTTATTTTGTAGAATAGTAATTAATTTCATGTATTTTTAGTTTTATTTTAATTAGTTTTATTAATCAATTTTATTTTAACATTTTTGTATCTAAGTATTTCGAATAAATATTTAATATTACCAAAGTCAAAGTCAAAATCTTAATGTTAGTTAAAAAAAATATTAAAATATTTTCACTCGTAAAAGTCAAATAAAAATATGCGTAACAAGCTTTATTTCGCCCATGTACACTAATTTAGGTTTTCCGAAATAAATTAATTAAATAAATGAATTCCAAAAGCAAATTTAATTAGGTTGCTAATAGCAAAATATTTACGTTTATTTTAGACATCGGTACTGATTATAAAATCAAATCAATAATTTAAAATTATTGTAAAATGCTGGTAGCTCCTAGCCGGGAAGGAAGACTTTCGCTAAGCTTAGCAACGGTTTATCTAGACCCAACACTTTTATAGGAAGGCTAGAACATGCATAATATCTGTGCAAAAGACGTTCAGAGTAAGTATCGCCATAATGTTCCGTACGTTCAGAGCAAGTCTCCTGATTAAAGGTTGAGACGGATGCACGCGAAATATTGCGTGAATCGGTTGTAAAGTATAGTGCCGCTCTGGGACGAATTATTTTAGCTTTTCAATGTTTTTCTAAGCGCAAGATTAACGCAGCCTGATTTAACAAGGGGTTGAAATTTGCCCATCAATTTATTTCGGATACACTCACGACTGATTTATTAGAGGGGTTAATATAATATTTGGCAAACAACGATTAGAATAATTTATCTAGTTTCCATATTTTGCACAAATCCCTGCTCATATCGCGCAGAAATTGATATCAATGTAATGACGAGTGAGCACACAATCGTTCACTGTTCATCGCGCTTTACTAATTAAACCCTGGTTTGTTTGCATTGTTGCTCATGCAGAAACAACGATCCGTTGCGGTTTGCTTTCTGATCAATTATTCGAAATGCCTCGATCCACTATCATTCAATTTAAATACGTTGTTTTCATAAATTACGAATGTATGGCAATTAATTTAAATTTGATTACATTCACATAATTTGCTTTGATTTATAAAGAGGTAACATAAAGTATCATCACGACTGTTTCCCTTTCAGAAACCACGCTTATAAATAAGCGGATTCAAATCATGACAAGTTTCAAGCTCGTCGATATCTCCAGCAGCATACCAAACTCGAGAAATATCACAAATAAATTAAATAATATTTAAATGTTTTAATATTTTTGTGTCCCGAATCGAACCCGGTACTTCCGAGTCTAAATCCACGTACTTAACCGCTAGACCACGGAGGCTGTATTCGATTTATACGTTGTCAAAATTTTTAGACACATATGCTAAGAATTTATATTCGAAAATAAACCCCAAAACAGAGAGTGCTATCACAACGTAGTTTACAAATAGATCCTTTTGCATTCCCAATATTAACAAAATTTCATTTAAAACTACTTATTTTAAACGTAAATTTGTATGAGTGATAAATTTGTGGTCGGCTCATATAATGAAAAACGATGGCGGGTTCGAATAGTCGCTAACGGAGCTCAAGGCTGCGCAAACTTTACACGCGGGATACGGTTGCTGTTAAGGATATGCACACAACGTAAATAAAAAAAAATGCGTAATATTTTTTTTAATAAACGAACAACGCAACTTTTTTGCTATATAGAGTCGACTTGTTCGCTCGCTATCTTAACGATTTCGGTCGGTAAGTCATAAAAAAATATTGCCACTTACAAGCTGATTTAATCAATATCATTAGTTCCAAAGCACGGTAATATTTCTAATAATAACTGTCAATGGACAATAATATTTATTGCTTTGCAGCACTAGAAGCAAATGCCAAAATGTCAGCTGGCTGCTGTCACACTGTATCGGTAATGTTTGATAACTTTGCGGGCTGCACAGACTATAAAGAGTACCAGTGCGGGCTGTCAAATTCCAAAGCTACATAGTTCGCGAAAATCGCTAATTTGACATATATATTCCATACGATTCCGTCTATATTCCATACGATTTTCTGAACTAAAGGTAATAATAATAATAATAAAATATTAATTGTACAAAACCAAAACAAGTGCAGGCAAGCTTAATGCTGTAAATTTTTAAGGTAGGCACTCACTATATATCCAAACGGACGCCTTTTTAATGAAACTATTCGAATAGTGCATCTAATTATTTAGCCGATTGTCAAAATATCGAGACTGCTGGCTTGTACTTGACAATAAATATTTTATTCGAAGTAAAATACAAACAGTATAAAATAATTAATTAACAAATAAAAACAAAAAAAAAAAACTACACTACAAATAAAACTAAAAAAATAATCACTATTATTATAACCATCCGATGAGCTTAGTATGCCGAGGACATTTGCCGCGTTCCACCGTTGAATCGGCGAGGTTCCTTTGAGCAAAATATTGTCTACTTAAAGGGTCACCCGACGCCAAGCGGAGTTTTTCCCTAAGCTCACGGGAGAACGCCAAAGCCTCCTCGGACCACGGACCCATCGTTTCGACTGCAAATGGGATGAAGTGTTGATTAATTTTAATCTCCGCGTATTTGTTGCGTTTATTTGTATTTTATTTGCTTACTACATTTTAAATAATAATTATGTATGTGCTTTGTATATTAAAAACAATAGAATATTACTTTAGAAATGTAGATAGTTTGGCCGAGTTGCTGTTAGCTGGCTTTGTATGCACCTAATTAGCATGGATCGCTCCGAGCTCTTTACGGGCACCCGTTTTATCAGGGCTGACGTTAAGCGGATGTTTCATAAGTTTCCCTAATATAGTCCGTCTATTACACTAAAACCTTACACTCATATCATTTAGAAGTATTTTCTAACTTTACCAGAGTCAAAGTCTAAAGTTAAAGTGTAAAGTCAGTCTAAAGTTAAAGTCTAAAGACAAAGTCTCAAGTCAAAGTCTAAAATCAAAGTCTAAAGTCAAAGTCTAAAGTCAAAGTCTAAAGTCAAAGTCTAAAGTCAAAGTCTAAAGTCAAAGTCTAAAGTCAAAGTCTAAAGTCAAAGTCTAAAGTCAAAGTCTAAAGTCAAAGTCTAAAGTCAAAGTCTAAAGTCAAAGTCTAAAGTCTAAAGTCAAAGTCTAAAGTCAAAGTCTAAAGTCAAAGTCTAAAGTCAAAGTCTAAAGTCAAAGTCTAAAGTCAAAGTCTAAAGTCAAAGTCTAAAGTCAAAGTCTAAAGTCAAAGTCTAAAGTCAAAGTCTAAAGTCAAAGTCTAAAGTCAAAGTCTAAAGTCAAAGTCTAAAGTCAAAGTCTAAAGTCAAAGTCTAAAGTCAAAGTCTAAAGTCAAAGTCTAAAGTCAAAGTCTAAAGTCAAAGTCTAAAGTCAAAGTCTAAAGTCAAAGTCTAAAGTCAAAGTCTAAAGTCAAAGTCTAAAGTTAAAGTCTAAAGTCAAAGTCTAAGGTCAAAGTCTAAAGTCAAAGTCTAAAGTCAAAGTCTAAAGTCAAAGTCTAAAGTCAAAGTCTAAAGTCAAAGTCTAAAGTCAAAGTCTAAAGTCAAAGTCTAAAGTCAAAGTCTAAAGTCAAAGTCTAAAGTCAAAGTCTAGTGGTCAGAAACCACGCTTTTTTATAAGGAGCGAGTTTATATTTAGCCAACTTTACTATAGGCCAATCATGTCAAGTGGCAAGGTCGTCGATATCTCTAGCGTACCAAACTCGAGAACTATCACAAATAAATGAAATAAATTATTGTGTCCCTACCAGGAATCGAACCCAGTACCCCCGAATCTAAATCCACGAACTTAACCGCTAGACTACAGAGGCAGTTGAAAAGTGAAATTATTTCTAAAATTACTGTTTAAGTATTGCTGATTTCATATCTTGTTTTTTTAATAGATGTATGTTTGTTAAAAACTTCAAATATGTAACGTCGAATTTGCATATAAAAGAATATTAAACTGAATTAGCAGTAAAGCGAATTTCATTAAATTGAATAATGATCAGTAAAACACGGGCAAGTATTCGTGCCAATATTACACCGCTTTTACACCTCATAAAAGCAACAGGCTGTCACATAATTCTATACCAATTAACAGCATGTAAAAAGTTGAATGTTATATCCTCTTTTACCTTAACAATATTTTTTCTGAAAAACCGATCCATACACTCGAATTCTTAGACTTTTACTCAACGGCGCACTTAATTATTCCATCCAGCTGTCGAATGGACAGACCCTTCGACACGCTCGAGGAGTAAAACTGTCAAACTGAAGGAACATCGCTACGTACCGCGTTCGGTAACTCACACTGCGTAAGGTTTATAACACCAAGTCGCGACACCGGTCGTTCGTAAATGCGTGGGGTAGTGCGTGCGTCAAAAAGACACGAAATGCACCAAAAAATCTATTTAATGTACCTCTAGTTATGCCTAAAATTATTTAATTGCGAGATCGGCAAGGACTTACAATGAACATTTCTCTCATATTGACATATTTTATTTGCCTTTGAAATCTTTTAAAACAGAAATAACTAAAGTTTAATTCAGAGGATTCCATAGAAAATTACACTTACTATTACACTCACATCGACACTGTCACAACTACACACACACCAATACTAATGCCTTAGCACACTGGAGAACAGGTTGGGGTTTTTTTGTTTCACATTTTTTTTTATTTTATTTTTTTTGTATCGCTTACTATATATTATTATTATTATTGATTCATTAATTGGCTTTAGTTAAGAATTTTATAGACTAGGTTTAATTTTAAGCGCTGTTGAATCTGTAACTAATACATACATACATACATATCTTCACGCCAGATCCCTTACGGGGTAGGCAGAGACAATTGAGCGCCACTTGACACGATCACGACATACCTCTTTCGCTTCAATATATTATTCAATTCTCAACTCTATAAGCGCTCGACCTTGATAGCGGTCGTGCAAATATCAATTTTAATAGCATTATATATATATAGTTAAGTTAAAACTAAAAAGTGGGTAGCTGTCAAAAAGTGAACACGTATTTTTTTGTGGTTCTCATAACTTTATTATTATTATTACTCTAAATAACTTATTTTATTAGATAGTTACTGTGATTTGGGGATAAGAAAACACAAGGAATGTACTAAATATTTATTTCTTGCTTTTTACACAACTGCTCTCAAAATATCTCTCCATCTCAACATAGTACAACAGATACAAAAATCGGCCATGGAACGGTTTGAGGTGAATGACCCTGCAGCTGCTCTTCAGAAACTCCATGAGACTTTTGAGAAAACCATGGAGTCTTTTGAGTCTCGCATTGCCAACACTACTCCAACAGCCACCTTGGCCCAACTCTCAAAGGATTTCCAGAATTTCAAGTGTTTTGTGCGGGACACTGTTGAGTTGCTGCAGGCCCAGATCTCCAGCCTAACAGTCCTTACAGATGACCTAGAAAACAGAAGCAGGCGAAAATTTTTACTGTTCCGGGGTGTGGAAGAATCTGCAGGCGAAAACACCAGTCACACTATAGAAGATATTGCTTCAAACAAGTTAAATGTTACTGTAAATGCAAGTGACATTCAATTTTCATACAGACTCGGTGTTAAGGGCAACAATCCTGACAGACCCCGGCCCATCCTGGTAAAGTTTGGAAGCATTGAGATCAAGGGAAATGTGTGGCGTGCGAAGAAAGGTTTAAAAGGTACAAGCATTTCTATGGCTGAGTTCCTGACCACGCTCCGGAGGCGTGTGTATGCTGAGGGTCGTAGACTGTATGGTGTAAATGGTTGCTGGTCTCAGGACGGCAACATTTATGTGAAGGTGAAGGATGGTGCTAAGCAACGTATACTCTCGGAAACTCATCTTAAAGACTATGCATCTAAGTTTCCACCTCCCCCACCCGTAAACCAGGACAATCGACAACCAAGGGTGGCTAGGACAGTAAGACCGAGAAAATAGTGCGATTTTTCTTTTTAAATATCCGTTCTTTTTGTACTTTAAACTGTCTAATTTACTGTCTGGCCGGCTTTCACCATTATAAACTACCTATTTATAGTTCTAATTGCAATAGCACATATGTAATTAAACTTTCACATCAATACACTTTTATGCACTATTTTTATCATTTAAGTACAAAGTTACCTGAGTCCGTTTATACATAACCAATATAATATAATAATATGCAATTTTATAAAGTTTACAAAAATGGTGCAGGCTTGTTAGATAGATAAGTAAAGTTTTACGGGTATAATTTCAATCAATTTGAACTGATGACCACAGACCATACTCATTGCGGCGGGTTCGCGTTCAGATACGTCCGAATAACACAAGTAAATAACTTTTATTCGTACACTGCGTGTTATCATTTAAAACTTATCAAATATCAATGTACGTAGTACACAAAATGACGCGGACTCGCTGTCAGTTGCGGTGCGTTCCATTTCATATAGTTTCATGTTGTTCCGTTTCTTTAAATTTTATTTTCAACTTTAATTAATCTTTTTATTTATTTTATTTAGTTTTGTTTTAAGTTATTCTAAATTGAGTTGTATTATGTGTCTTATAATAAAACGGTTAACCAGCAGTTGATGTGAGTAGTAGTAAATATAAACTATATAGTTTACACATTTATATTTAACCTTATTTATTATCCTTATATTATATTATTATTACCTTATATACTAACCTATTATTATTATTATATATTATTAGTTAACTTATATTTTATACATTAATATATTATACAATATTCTATAATTATTATGATAAATATAACGTCTGACTCTGACTCTGAACATTTTTTCTCCTGTAACTCGTCTGGCACAGATGAATTCGACACTTCACAAGATGCTGTTCTACTCGGTGATGTACTTCATGATACTTTCTCCTCATCCCCAAAGAATCTGAATGTCTGCCACATCAATGCACAAAGTATTCCCAGCCACCTCTCTGATCTCCTCACCACTTTTACCAGCCAGCATATACATGCCATCCTTGTATCCGAAACTTTTCTCAAACCCTCACTTCCTTCCGCGAGCTATTCAATACCTGGGTATATTCTTCTACGAAACGATCGGACAGGTAAGGGTGGAGGTGGCGTAGCTATCTATTTACGATCAAACCTAAAGTACAAAATAATTTCGAAATCGCCTTCTATTTATAATAGCACATCAGAACACCTATTTATTGAAATTGACGTAAATTCAGTTAAAATTCTACTAGGAGTAGTCTACGCCCCGCCGACTCTTAATTACTTCCGCACATTTGAAGAGCTGCTCGAATCTCACATTCCTAGCTATGAACATAATTTAATAATGGGTGATTTTAATACTTGTCTCCTCAAGAAAAATTCCCGGTCAAGACAACTTAATCTTATAACTTCTTCTGTCAATGCTTCTATCCTTCCTCTAGACCCCACATTTCATATAAATGAAGCCCACAGTCTCCTCGACCTAATCATTTCTTCCAACCCCAATAAAATATCATCTCACGGCCAATATATTGCGCCTGGTTTCTCCAACCACGATTTAATCTTTGCATCCTATAAAATTAAGACACCCAGATTTAAACCTAAAATTATTCTTCAACGTAACTTTGCCCGAATGAATCTCAATTTGCTGCTGTCTGATGCTGCGAACACTGATTGGCACGTGGTGTCCCAACAGGACACGCTCGACGACAAGCTCTCCGAATTCAACCGCCTGCTGCTCCACCTTTATGACAAACACGCACCGATACGACCTGTCAGAATGAAACGACCCCCAGCACCCTGGCTTGACGAACATATTCGAAAGGCTATGAAGTGGAGGGATTCCCTAAAACGCAAACACAAAAAGACCCCCACGGAAGATAGTTGGAATGCCTTCAAGGTTGCAAGGAATCGAGTAAATCAGATGTGTAGGAACGCAAAACGCCAATACATTCATAACTCAATCGAAACTTCTACTTCTAAAAATCTTTGGACAGTTCTTCGTTCTTTGGGATTTGGTAAAACCAAAACAGCAACAGATGTTTCTATTGATATCGACGGCCTTAACCAGCATTTTTCATCACCTCCTATCACCATTGATCCTGTGTTAAAGGCCGCTACAATAACACAAATTGGTTCTATGCCACTTCCAAATACTTCATCATTTAAATTTCACCCTGTGCACAGTAATGAGATAAAAAAGATTATCTTCTCTATAACTAGTAAAGCTGTTGGATATGATAATGTGGGTCGTAGTCTTCTTATACCTATTATGTCTCTAATACTTCCTACAATTACCCACATTGTAAATTTTTCTCTTTCGTCAAATTCTTTTCCAGAACTATGGAAACATGCACATATAGTGCCTATCCCAAAAAAAACAGTCCCTACTATTTTCAGTGATCATCGCCCAATTTCTATTCTCCCCTTTCTCTCTAAAGTTCTGGAGCGGGTTGTCCATCGGCAACTAGCTAATTATCTTAACAGTAATAATCTTTTTAACGTCTTCCAGTCTGGTTTCCGTCCGTCTCATAGCACTGCCACCGCACTTGTCAAAATCACTGACGACATCCGCTTTGCTATGGATGACAGAAAACTTACTCTTCTTACCCTGCTCGATTTCAGTAACGCTTTTAACAGCGTAGATCATGACATTCTCCTAGCTGTTTTGCATTCTCTTAACATCTCATCGACTGTGCTACAGTGGTTTAATTCATATCTTCGCGGGCGCCAACAACGCATTCGTCTGGACAATGTCTACTCGGACTGGTGTCCGGTGACTGCTGGTGTCCCGCAGGGTGG